>JAXGFM010000012.1:13660357-14879642 GCA_039880935.1 Streptanthus diversifolius | reverse complement strand
CTGAGATGAACTGGACTCATTACTGGACGCATGGTCTATTGCGGCCGGTATATGCGCAGTAGAGCTATGGTCACGATTCTGCTTTGATCCTGGACCAGGGCTGGAGCTTGGGGGGAATGAAATACCAAGATGATCCAGTATATTCCGAAGATTGGTTGCACGGTCCATAGATACATCAGTTAAATCAGCTAGATCATCCCATTGTTGCTTATCATAGTAGCTTCTATTCTCAATGAACTTGACATCCCTTGATACAAGCACCCTTTTAGCCACTGGATCATAGCACTTATAGCCCTTTTGAGTGGTTGAGTACCCAATGAACATTGCCCTTGTACTCTTTGCGTCCAGTTTAGTTCTGTTTTCCCCTGGAATCAAAACAAAACACACACAACCGAATACTTTCAAGTGAGCTATAGATGGTTTAGCAGAGTTTAATACCTCAAAAGGGGATATATCATTCAGTATCCTTGTGGGAATGTGATTGATAAGATAACAAGCTGATAGAACAGCATCTCCCCAAAACCTCTTTGGAACCTTGGAGTGAAACATCATGGACCTAGCTACTTCCATTAGATGGCGGTTCTTCCTCTCGGCCACACCATTCTGCTGTGGTGTATAAGGGCAACTCGTCTGATGGAGGATGCCATGCTTGGTGAGATGAGCTGTGAACGCATTGCTTGTATATTCCCCACCATTGTCTGTTCTAAAAATTTGAATCTTTGCATTGAAGTGGTTAGTGACATAGTTCTGAAAGTTCACAAATGCTTCTAAAGCTCTATCCTTAGATTGAATCAATGTTAACCAGGTATACTTGGATTTTTCATCTATGAAAGTGATGAATGTGATTTTCTCTAGATAAACAAGGAGCAGTCCAAATATCAGAATGCACAAGATCAAAACATTTCGAATAAACCGTTTTAGACTTAGGGAAAATGGACTTGCAATGTTTGCCTAAGATACAAGCTTCACATTCATCATTTTTAAACACAACACTAGGCAACATTAAGCTTAAGGCCCGAGAGTGGGGATGTCCTAATCTAGCATGCCACAACGCATTATTAGCAAAAACAGAAGTAGAATCTAAGGCGCATAAAACAGAAGCTATAGGTTGATCATCCTCCAGTAGGTAGAGACCATCCTTAGTTATTCCTTTCCCAAGCATCTTGCTTGTCTTAATATCCTGAAATCGCACATGATTAGGAGTGAAGATAACATTGCAATCCAAATCATTTGTAGCCTTATGGACAGAGACAAGATTAGAAGTAAAATCAGGCATGAAGAAGGCTCTAGTCTTCCTATCAAACAGATTCAGGTTACCTACTCCTTTAATTGGAATTTTATCTCCATTAGCAATAACAACATGACCCTTAGCCGGTTCTAAGTCTCTAATCAATTCAACATTGCTAATCATGTGATGGGATGCACCTGAGTCAATCACTAATGGTTTTTCATCAAGTTTTATAGTGTGAGCAGAAGCATGAAAAGAGAGGCCCATAACATTACCATAACTTTCTTTCAGGGCCTTGATGAGGGTATCAAGTTCTGACCGCTTCACCACCTGATCTGGACCAGCTACATGTGCAGCTTGAGCATTGATCACTACCGTCCCATCTCCTTCTGGGCTGTGTGAAGACGTTCCTCCTTGATCAGTTTTAGCCTTAGTGATATTTGCCCGAATATCTGTGAACTTGGATGGCTTCAGATGTGGATGCAGGATCCAGCACTTATCCTTAACATGGCCCTTTCTCTTGCAGTGTTCACAAAACAAGCCTCGCCTTTCATCCTGTTTGTAGTATGCTCCCTTGTTAGCCGTCACCAGTTCCCCCCTTCCACTGAAGAGACCGTGAGACCCTTGCTCTCTCTGGATGTAACAGCACACCACTTCAAGAGATGGAAGCTTGTCTGATCTAAGAAGATGCTTAATCAGATCATTATACATAGGATTCAAGGTGAGAAAGAGACCGAAGACCTTGTCTTGTTCGCGCCTAGTAAGGAGAACCTCTGGATCAGTGGAGTTAGACCGGAGCATCTCAAGTTCAGCCCACAAGGAGCGGAACTTACCAAAGTGTGCCGTGAATTCCAAATCTTTTTGGTGAAGATTGTTGATTGCTTTCTTCACCTCAAATACTCTGCTCAGATTTGTGGTATTGCCATATACTTTCTTGAGTGTTTCCCATAGTTCCCGAGCACTTTCACAGTATGAGTATGCTTCCAGTATGGGTCCATCCAAGGAGGTTTGAATAATGGATAGCACAAGCTGGTCCTCTTGGATCCATTTTTCTTCATCAACGATCATGATTTCTTCACCATCTTCTTGTTGAAACGCTTTTGGAGGAGCTTCATCCAAGAGAAGATGCATCCCAAGTCCTCGGCCACCGAGAGTAGTCTTTACCATTCTAGACCAGAGAAGGTAGTTAAGGCCTTTGAGAGTGACTGGAATGACCATGGGCCGTGTGTTTTCCATCTTGAAAGGGGTAGGGTTTATGAGGCAATGAAAAGAGGTGAACCCAGAAACAGAGGACACGAGGGTTTGAGAAAACAGGGTGCACAAGGTTTAAGAAGGTTTCAATGCTCAGGATGCAACTCTACCCTTCTAAGACCTCAAGCCGTTCTTTGGTAAGCTAGAAATGACCTTCCTTTAGGATAAATGAGCTATATTTAGACAGATTTGGTGAAGTGTACGGACTCTGGTTCGGGTTTGGTCGAAGAAGATGAGTACGGACACACACCCACTTAGCTCTAAACGACTACCCCTTGTATTACTTAGGCCATGAATGAGTTCAAGCTTACTCCTTTTACTACCCCAACACAGAAAGCAGCTATTTTGACACTAAGAACGCACTATCCAGAAATATGTCCGTACAACAATGGTGGAAAGAACCGGCTAAACTTGAAAAAAACTTAAACGCGAGAGATAACCATGCCTAGTCTTCTTCAACTCATCACCCGTGGTTCGGAGGATCCTGGATCTCAGAGAAGACAGACTTAAACATGTTTATCTCAAGGGAAGCGTTTGGGTATAGCCAGAAATATAAAGAGTACAAGAGAAGGAATGAGTTCAAGAATGCGGAAGCTATGTGAGAATCATATCCTGCTCTGATACCATGTAAGTTTTAGCAAGGATTAGGAGTAAGTTTACAGAGATTTAAGAAGTAAAACATGATGAAGAGAGGAAGGGAAACGATGAAGAGTAAGAGAGTGTATTTGATTGCATAAGAGTGAGTATACATAGGTGGGCTGCTTGGGCTTAAATAGAAAGCTAGCTAGGTATCATAGACTAGGGATAAGAGAAGGGACTTATAGATCCGTTACATGATAACCTATCACTAGTGGTCCCTTCCTTATCACTCACTTAAGCTCCTTATAGTTCCTCTCGTATCACTTAGTCGATTAGCCGGCTTATCTAGGACCACCACGGCTGGTATCCTCAATTCGCAATAGATCACACTTGGTTCAATACAGAAGGCCCATGAGAAGTGTTATAGCCCAAACAGAAGTAAAAGAGTGTTGAGGCCCAGGACCAGAGATACATTAGAGAGCCCAAGTGTGCACAAGCCCATAAGGAGCCCACAAGTCCAAGATGTTCATGCCAAAAGAGTGCCCAAGCTTCTAGAAGTGTTCTCCCCTTTATTGCATATGAAAGTGGACGTGAGATTTGAATTCAAATTAGATCACATGTGGACTTAAGGGCATTTAAAAGTGGTGGCCGTTTATGAGCTGTCCCTTTCTCCCCTTGGACACCACAACTTCTTCTCTCCATGCTTTCTCCCTATATATAGTTGTATGCAGACACAATTCAACTTAAGAGAAATATATCTTCCTTTCTACTTCTCTCTAATGGCATTTTATGATCTTTGTGTTTTACTCTTTTATGATTTTGTCTAATCTTTCTTAATCTCCAATCATACAATCTCCTATTTCTCTATGTATTTCCGCAAATCTCAACACAGATCCCTAAAAGCTATGAGGAGGCTATGGAGATTAAGGAATGGAGAGATGCCATTCTAGATGAGAAACTAGCTGTGGAGAAAAATGGAACCTATGCCCCAGCCACATTACCAAAAGGGAAGAAGGCTGTAAGTTCAAAATGGATATTCACCATTAAGTATAAAAGCAATGGTGAGATAGATAGGTATAAAGCTAGGTTGGTGGCTAGAGGATTCACACAATCTTATGGTGATTGTTGAAATGATGAAGTATGATGAATTCATCTAAGGAGTGTATTGGCCTCTTTCACTTGTATATGCCTTAGACTTGTGTAGATTAATGATAAGTATATCTCTGTATCCAAACAAGTCTAGAATAGGATTAGTATAAATAGGTGTCTCTCACTCACTTTCTAAGTATGAAATTCATTTATCTAAAAATTCTAATAAGATCATTCTCTCTTTTCTCTCTAATCTCTTTCTCTCTCAATCTCTAATTCTCAAATTCTCTCAATCATCAAATCTTTCATGGTATCAAAGCCAGGTTTCGATCAATCTGGCATAAGAAACTCGAAAACAAACTTGCGATCTGTTGTTTGAAACTTCGAAACCATCCTCGCCGCGGTTCATCGAAAGTTCCTTGGTTCTTGCGGCTTGATTTCGATTTTTCTGGTTAATTTCTTCTACTAACGTGATTCTCCGGCGTATTCTGTGAAGATCCACGGTGATTTCATCAAATTTGGTGGTCGGGATCAAAAGTTATCAAGAATTCTCCACCGGTGGTTCGCGATCGCGCCGCCGTGAATACCTGGGTTTTGATCTTCGATTTCTTCTTCAATTCTTCATCAAATCCAGTGATTCCAAAGCCAATTCTCATTAAAATTGATTCAAGATGATGAATCGGGAGGTCCGCTCAGCTCAATCTCAAGATTTGTGATCATTCTCACTGATTTTCTGAAATCGGTCCTTCTTCGCACATCCTTGGGTATTTGGTTTCGATCTTCAGTTTTCTCTCAATATTTTTCGAATCCTGCATGATCCAATCTTAGTTTAGGATTGGATCATGCAGGATTCGAAAAAGATTGAGAGATTCTGGAGATCTGATTGCAAGATTGGGTTGATCCCTTGGCTTTTTTGATGCTGAAACTAGAATATCATCTTGAGCATGTGTACTCTCTTCTCCCCCCTCACGGTCAAGAGGTTGTTCAGGTGGACTGGATGGTGGAGAAGGCATTGATGAACCGGAAGAACTAGCACCAGTAGATGGATCATGGGCAGCCCCGGGAACTGAGACAGAACGGGATGAGCTAGATGCAAGGTCATGACCAGAGATCGTCTCCTGGTTGGATGTAGCCGGACCATGCCAGCTAGTACTCGGGCTTGAATCATGTTGCTGAGGTACATGGACAGGTGCTGGAGCGGTTGGTTGAACTATGCCAAGGTTCTCTAAAATTTTCCTTAGATTCTCAGCCTGATCAGAATTTGATGTAGAGATGTCTTTAAGTTCTTCCCAAGTTCCATCTTCATAAAATCCTTTGTTCTCATTAAACTTGACATCCCTAGACACCAGGACCCTCCTAGTCTCTGGATTGTAGCATTTGTATCCTTTTTGAGTAGGAGAGTATCCTAGGAACATAGCCTTGATGCTTTTTGGTTCCAGCTTATTCCTAAGTTCTCCTGGTACTAAAACAAAACAAACACATCCAAAAATTCTTAAATGATCAATAGTTGGCTTAGTTTTGTTTAATACCTCAAAAGGATTCAAATCATCTAGAACTTTAGTTGGAGTTCTATTGATTAAGTAACATGCAGCTAGTAATGCATCTCCCCAAAATCTTTTAGGAACCTTCTTGTGGAACATCATTGTTCTCACAACTTCCATCTAATGTCTGTTCTTCCTCTCAGCTACTCCATTTTGTTGTGGAGTGTAAGGACAGCTTGTTTGATGTTCAATGCCATGTGTGGCTAAGTGTTGCTGAAACTTGGTACTAGTATATTCCCCTCCATTGTCTGTCCTAAAAATCTTTATCTTGGCATTATATTGGTTAGTAACATATGTCTGAAAGTTAAGAAATGCATCAAACACCCTATCCTTTGAATTAAGCAATGTTACCCAAGTATATTTAGATTTTTCATCAATGAAGGTAACAAAATACTTCTGATTTTCTCTAGAAGGAAAGGGAGATGTCCAAACATCAGAGTGTACTAAATCAAAGCAATTATCATAAGCATGAGTTGATTGTTCAAAAACAGTTCTACTATGCTTTCCAAGAACACAAGATTCACAAATGTTATTAAGCAATTTTATTCCTGTTTAAGCTCATTCAAAGCTAAGAAATATTTCTATTAATCTACACACGACAGCAAGCCCAACTATAAGACTTCTAGAAGAAAGATACAGGCAGCTGGGAGAAGTTAATGGTCTGTGATGTCGATTACTCAAGTGAGGAAAGGAAGTTAATGACCTTGGATGTCGACTACTCAAGTAAGGAAAGGAAGTTAATGGCCTGGATGTCGATTACTCAAGGTTGGAAAGGAAGTTAATTACTTCCCCTTTGAGAGTTAGGCAACAAATAGTTTATGGAAAGTAAATATGTGAGCCTAATTAATGTAATTAATGTATTTATTGTAACTTAGGCTATAAATACTCTAATCTATGTAACTAATTTGTCAAGGAAATATAATCCTCCTTCTCTAATTCTCTCATACAAGCCGCCAGCTCTCTCTCTCTCATTTGTCACGAAATCTCTTCCTCTTAGTCTTCCATACTTTTGTTCTTCATCTTATTCAGAAAACTCTCTCTAATCTTCTCTTATATTCCGCATATTCTTACATGGTATCAGAGCCTTGGCTCTTATATTCTCAAAATCTCTGTACACTCTTGAAATAAATCCTCCTAATCTCCTCACTCTGAGATTGAACAATCCTCAAATCCTTGTGGTGCTGAGTTGTGAGAGGTTAGGATTATTTATTTCTTGAAAACACTTCATCCTACTCTTTCATCACCTAAATCGTTTGTAATCATCATGGAAGGCACAAGAGTTGTTGTTCCAGTGACTTTGAAAGGGGTTAATTACCTCCTCTGGGCTAGAACCACCAAGACAGTGCTATGTAGCCGTGGGTTATGGAGCCACATCCTTAGGAGTGAAGCACCTAATGCCACGGTTGAAGGAACTGGTCAGGAAGTGGCTATCACCAATGAAGACAGGTGGTTTCAAGAAGACCAACTAGTCCTATCTGTGATTCAAAACTCACTTGAATCAACTATCCTTGAAGCATACTCCTACTGTGAGACAGCCAAAGAGCTGTGGGAGACTCTTCAAAATGTCTATGGCAACACCTCCAATCTCAGCCGTGTGTTTGAAGTTAAGAAAGCCATCAATGAGTTAACTCAAGAAGACATGGAGTTCACTCAACATTTTGGAAAATTCAGATCCTTATGGGCTGAACTTGAAATGCTTAGACCAAGCACAGTGGATCCCATGGTTCTGAATGAGAGGCGTGAGCAAGATAAAGTCTTTGGACTTCTCTTGACTTTAAATTCCTCCTACAATGATCTCATCAAACACCTCCTAAGGTCAGACACCCTTCCAAGCCTTGAAGAAGTGTGCAATAAGATTCAGAAGGAACAAGGTTCACTTGGTCTCTTTGGAGGCAAAGGAGAACTCATCTCAGCCAACAAAGCAGCTGTGTACCATAAGGGAGGCTTAAATCGTGGAGAAAGGAGGGCATACTGTGACCACTGCAAGAAGGAAGGGCATACCAAGGACAAGTGCTGGATCCTCCATCCACACTTAAAGCCAAAAGTGGGAAACCAACCAAGAGCCAACCTCACTCAAGAAGTAACTCTTGAACAAAGGAACAAGGCAAGCCCAAGCTCATTCACGCCAATCACTGAGGGAGATGGGAAAGCACTTGCAACATTCCAACAAGAGTTTGTGAGGAAATCCGACCTTGATGCACTGGTCAAGGCACTAAAAGAATCAAACCTCTCTGGTAACTCATTCCAAGCTTTAAATACCTCTAAACCACTTATTGTAGACTCAGGAGCCTCTCATCATATGATTAGTGATAAGAATCTAATGAGCAATATAGAACCGGCTTTAGGAGATGTATTAATAGCTAATGGAGATAAGATACCAATTAGGGGAATTGGGAACCTTAAATTGTTTGATAAAGAATCAACTGCCTTCTATATGCCTACATTTACCTCTAACTTACTAAGTGTTAAGAAGACAACCTCTGATCTTAATTGCTATGCAATCTTTGGTCCTAATGATGTTTATTTTCAGGATATTAAGACCAATAAAGTTCTTGGAAAAGGAGTGTCCAAGAATGATTTGTATGTACTTGAAGACATACAACCAGACTCAACTCTATCTATTGCTTTTAATTCTATTTTGAATAAGGCTAATAGTGCTATTTGGCATTCTAGACTAGGACATCCCCATACTAGGGCCTTAGAACTATTGTTGCCAAGCATGTCTTTTAAAAATAATGAATGTGAAGCTTGTATACTTGGAAAACATTGTAGATCAGTGTTTCCCAAGTCCTCAACTATTTATGAAAATTGTTTTGATCTTATTCACTCTGATGTTTGGACTTCACCATGCATGTCTAGGGATAATCATAAGTACTTTGTCACATTTATAGATCAAAAATCAAAATATACTTGGATAACTCTCTTACCAACAAAAGATAGGGTCCTAGATGCATTTACTAAGTTTCAAGCATATGTGACTAACCATTACAATGCCAAGATCAAAATCTTTAGATCAGATAATGGAGGAGAATACACAAGTCTAGCATTCAAGCAATACTTGGACAAACATGGAATCATCCACCAAACTAGTTGTCCATACACACCACAACAGAATGGAGTGGCTGAAAGGAAGAACCGGCATCTCATGGAGGTGGCGAGATCCATCATGTTCCAAAGCAATGTTCCAAAGAAATTTTGGGGAGATGCCCTTGTCACAGCTTGCTATCTCATCAATCGCCTACCAACCAAAGTCTTAGAGGACTTAACTCCATTTGAGGTACTCAACAAAAGTAAACCATCTATCTCACACTTACGAGTCTTTGGGTGTGTGTGTTATGTACTTGTTCCAGGAGAACAAAGAAATAAATTGGAAGCCAGGAGTATTAAAGCCATGTTCATTGGCTATTCAACTACTCAAAAGGGATACAAATGCTACAATCCAGAGACAAGAAAGGTTCTTGTATCTAGGGATGTGAAGTTTGTAGAATCCAAAGGATTCTATGAAGAAAAGAATTGGGATGAACTCAAAGACCTCTCCCAATCCACATCTGACCGGGCCACCAACCTCAGACACCTTATGGAGAATCTTGGGATAACATTACCAGATGCACCAAAATCAACTCACCAAGAACCGCCAACTACTTCTCCATCTAATACAACTCAAGCGGCTAGTTCTCTTGATCATGAGGGAGGCAATGAAGGTGATGAGCTTGATGAGCTTGAACTTGAACCTACTAACCAAGAAACAAGCTCACACGTACATGATCACGAAGAACATGAGGAATCCGAAACTGAGGCTGAACAACAAGCAGAAGAACAGGCGGCCCAACCAGACACCCAAGTAGTACTAAGGAGAAGCCAAAGGGAAAGGCGACCAGCTTCAAATTGGATCAACACCAGAGTATACTACAATGCCCAAGCAGTAGCTCATCCAACTCAAGCTGTTTGCTCCCTAGCTCATGTTCCCTTAGAACATCAAGCATTTGCAGCAGTCCTCAACCAAGAACATATACCAAGAAACTATGAGGAAGCAAAGGAGCTTAAAGTGTGGAGAGATGCAGTTAAGGCTGAATGCAATGCCATGGACATCAATCACACTTGGGATGAGGCCGATTTACCTAAGGACAAGAGGACAGTGAGCTCCAGATGGATCTTTACCATTAAATACAAAAGCAATGGAGAGATAGAAAGATACAAGGCAAGACTAGTTGCAAGAGGTTTCACTCAGACCTATGGAGAAGACTACAATGACACCTTTGCACCAGTAGCCAAATTACACACTGTAAGGGTTCTTCTCTCTTTAGCTACTAACCTTGATTGGGAGTTGTGGCAGATGGATGTCAAGAATGCCTTCCTACAAGGAGAACTAGAAGATGAAGTGTATATGACACCTCCACCAGGCCTTGAAGATACGGTGACTCCAGGAAAGGTTCTAAGGCTGAGAAAAGCTATCTATGGCCTCAAACAGTCACCAAGAGCTTGGTACCATAAGCTAAGTATCACACTTAGAGATAGGGGCTTTAGAAAGTCTGAGGCAGATCATACCCTCTTCACACTCCAAAGTCAAACAGGTATTGTAGTCATTCTCATCTATGTAGATGATATAATCATCTCAGGGAATGACAAGGTAGGAATTCAATCCACTAAGGTTTATCTTAAATCTATGTTTGATATAAAAGACTTGGGTGAACTAAAGTACTTCCTAAGGATAGAAGTATGCCGAACACAAGAAGGCCTCTTCTTATCACAAAGGAAGTACACACTTGATCTTCTAGTTGATGCAGGAAGATTAGAAGCTAAACCAGCGAAGACTCCCCTAGAAGAAGGATACAAGGTGGAACGTGAGGGGGAGCTTGGAGATGAGATGTTTGGAGACACCAAACTCTATAGGAAGATGGTTGGTAAGCTAATTTATCTAACCATTACTAGACCTGACTTGTGCTATGCTGTGAACCAGGTCAGTCAACATATGCAAGCCCCAAAGGTGCATCACTGGAACATGGTGGACCGGATCTTAAGATACCTGAAAGGGACACACGACCAAGGCATCTGGATGGGGCGCAACGGAAGCTCTGAAATCGTGGGCTATTGTGATGCTGATTGGGCTGGAGACAGGAATGATAGGAGATCAACTACCGGTTATTGCACATTCATTGGAGGCAACCTAGTTACTTGGAAAACAAAGAAGCAGAAGGTGGTTTCTTGTTCAAGTGCTGAAGCTGAGTACCGAGCCATGAGGAAGCTCACCACAGAACTTACCTGGCTCAAGAATCTGCTCAAGGATCTAAACATAGAAGTCACAACACCAATCACCATGCATTGTGACAACCAAGCTGCAATACATATAGCATCCAACAATGTATTTCATGAGAGAACCAAGCACATTGAAGTAGACTGCCACAAAGTAAGACAAGTAGTGGAGCAAGGAGTTGTCCTACCATGTTACACAAGGAGCTCGGATCAACTTGCAGATATATTCACCAAATCCGCAAGTTTAAAGGTATGTGAGTCCATATTTCCAAAACTTGGGCTCATAAACCTTCCCAACCAGGGAATCCCCTAGCCAAAAGATCCATACTCTTTTTCCCTTAAGATGTTTTTGTCCCAAAGGGTTTTGCATCTTAAGGTTTTTAATGAGGTGAGTCTTTATGGTTCCAAGCTTAACCATTCATCATGGTTGAGCTTGAGGGGGAGTATTAATCTACACACGACAGCAAGCCCAACTATAAGACTTCTAGAAGAAAGATACAGGCAGCTGGGAGAAGTTAATGGTCTGTGATGTCGATTACTCAAGTGAGGAAAGGAAGTTAATGACCTTGGATGTCGACTACTCAAGTAAGGAAAGGAAGTTAATGGCCTGGATGTCGATTACTCAAGGTTGGAAAGGAAGTTAATTACTTCCCCTTTGAGAGTTAGGCAACAAATAGTTTATGGAAAGTAAATATGTGAGCCTAATTAATGTAATTAATGTATTTATTGTAACTTAGGCTATAAATACTCTAATCTATGTAACTAATTTGTCAAGGAAATATAATCCTCCTTCTCTAATTCTCTCATACAAGCCGCCAGCTCTCTCTCTCTCATTTGTCACGAAATCTCTTCCTCTTAGTCTTCCATACTTTTGTTCTTCATCTTATTCAGAAAACTCTCTCTAATCTTCTCTTATATTCCGCATATTCTTACAATTTCAACTCTCCTAGATCCTTAATATCAAAAACACTTTTCAAATAGGCTTTAGTTGATTCAATACCAACTTTATCACTTCCTGATATGATTATATCATCCACATAGATAAGTATAACCACAATACCTTCCTTACTCTTAAGTGTAAACAGAGTGTGTTCAACTTCTGATCTTTTGAAACCTCTATCCCTTAGAGTTACATTCAGCTTATGATACCAAGCTCTTGGAGATTGCTTAAGACCATAGATTGCCTTTCTTAGTCTGAGAGTGTTGCCGCCATTAACCTCATCTTCCAAATCTGGTGGTGGTGTCATGTACACTTCTTCCTCTAGTTCACCTTGTAAGAAAGCATTCTTAACATCCATTTGGAACAAATCCCATTCAAGGTTAGTAGCAAGAGAAAGAACAACATTAACAGAGTGAAGTTTAGCTACTGTAGCAAAGGTATCCCTATAGTCTTCACCATAAGTTTGTGTGAATCCTCTAGCCACCAATCTAGCTTTATACCTATCTATCTCACCATTGCTTTTATACTTAATGGTGAATATCCATTTTGAACTTACAGCCTTTTTCCCTTTTGGTAAGATGGCTGGGGCATAGGTTCAATTGGCTTTGGAATCACTGGATTTGATGAAGAATTGAAGAAGAAATCGGTCCTTCTTCGCACATCCTTGGGTATTTGGTTTCGATCTTCAGTTTTCTTTCAATCTTTTTTCGAATCCTGCATGATCCAATCTTAGTTTAGGATCTTGTGAAGAGATTCTGGAGATCTGATTGCAATCCTCTAGTTTTAATCCTCATTAGTCGATTTCTTGCAAGTGAAGAAAGTTTGATTTTGAAAGCTAGATATGGCGGGAAACGGTTGTTTCAATTTTTAATTGATTTCTGGATCTGTTTGTTATCTGGATCTCTTGTATTGAAGTAGTTTAGGTTGTGGACAAGTATTAAAGGATAGGCAGAAGGTTTTCTGGTTGATCCTGGTTTCTTGTTAAGCATCTTTGGACTGTGTGTTGGTCTTCTCGCGTGTGTGTGGTGTGGCTGCTGTGTGTGGGTTGTTTGTGATTGTGCAGGCTTAAGATCGATTCAAATGGAGCTGCATTCACAAATGAAGGCTCCTATCATGCTCCATGGAGCAAATTACTTGCTCTGGTCCAGGACAATGAGGACCACATTATGCAGCAAAGGGTTGTGGAACCATATCCAGCAACCAGCTCACTTGATAACTGAGGAGGAAACTCAGGATGGAAATGCTGAACAAACCCTATGGTTCCAGCAAGATCAAACGGTATTAGCTATTCTTCAATGCTCCCTAGCTAGCTCTCTCTTAGAAGCATACTCTTATTGCTCTAGTGCTAAGTGGTGCGATCTCGATCAACCTTAATTTTAAGTTTTTGAAGATCAACCATGAATCAAGCAACCAAGACTATTTTTCTCAACTAGCTAGATATTATGGAGATTCTGTTAGTGCCAAAACTCAATTGGTTCATATTGAATCAAGAGATGGTCGAATTTTCCTTCTGTTGGACCATAGAGAGCTAGTTCGACCACCCGAGCAAGTTCAAGAGGCTATACTTGTTTTTGATGATCCAAGGAACGTCTTAGCTCAACCACATACAAGAGATAAGGCTCAAAAGGCCCAGGAAGACACCAAGGATGAGCTGGGCCTACTCAAGGATAAGCCCAACAAGATGAGAGTTGAGCAGGGTCCATATTAGCCCATAAAGCTGAAGGATCGACCACCATGGGCTCTTATGGATGGGTATGAACGTGGTCCAAGTAGAAAAATAAGATTAAAAATAAACCAGTCTGTTGGTTTAATGTGTTTTGGTTTATAATTAGTCATTAAAATTAAACCAGAGAGTTAGTTAGAGTAGATTATATAAGTTATATCATTCTGGTATAATCTTGTTAAGATTAGATAAGTTAGTTAGGATATAATAGATTAGATATATTATTCTGATATATTCTTTTAGGATTAGATTAGTTAGTTAGGATATTATTTAGATAGGAATAAAGTAGTTAGGATATTATTCTGTAGATTAATTTAGATAGGATTATCTGCCTATAAAAAGGCTTCACTTCCCCATTGTAAAGACACACATCGAATTTTATACTTAATACAAAAGCTCTTTTGCTTCTTGCTTTCTCTGTTCAGCCTAAGAACATTGTTATTCATTCACTTAAGGGTAGAGTAATCTACTGTGAAATTCCATAGCTCTTTGCAGGGTGATCCTGTGCTAGTGGAATCAAATCCATCCTTTTCATCCACGCCAACTTGGAGAGCTAGTAGCCTCCATTCACTCTTCCATCAATCCGCTGCCAAGAGAAGTGCTAGTAGCCTTCTCAATCTAATCCTATCAAGCCGCCTTCAAAGGAGAGTTAGTAACCTCCTCCCCTTCATCCTTCAAGATGATCCTTAGGTTGTAAAACAACCAGGGGCGCACCAATTGGTATCAGAGCCTCTTGAAGGTTAGGGTTTGTGAAATCACTTTGATTTCAAAACCACCATCAATTTCTTTTCAATTTTTAAGTTTCATAAACAAATTCTTATCTTTCTATCTTTTGTAAGTCAGCTGAGCCTTTTCTGAATTACAAAATGATCTAAAAAAAGAACTGCAAAAAAAAAAAAAAACAAAAATCAGACAAAAAAAACAAAAAAAAACGAAAATCAAAAAAAAAAAAAAAAATCTTGCAATTTTTCTATCTTAAGTTTCAGTAGGTTTAGCTCTAGATCTTAGGTGATTGGGCTTTGATCTATTTTGAACTTGTTGGAATAATATATCCTAGATTCATAATCTATTAATCATATATCCAGCAAATCTACCATGTATTCTTTTGGGAACAAAATAAAATATAGAGAGAAGGCAAAACAACAAGCAACAAGGGAGAGAGTTGCACCTACCCACACTGTGATCCTGAGTGAGAAGCAATTAGAGGATCTAACAGATCTGATCTACAATCAAATGAGAGAAAAAAAATTCCACAAGCCAAGGTGGGAAGCGCCTGATCTAAAACCAGTAAGTCCAAAGAAGCAAGTCAACAACAGAGGTCGATCCCTACTATTTTCAGGAAATAGAAAAGATCCTGAAATATACTTGCAATGGGAAAGCGATATGGAAAAGTGGTTACAATTCAACAAAATTCCCAAGGAACTGGAGTTATCACAAGTGGTCTCAGCATTCACAGGAAAATCTCATGAATGGTGGTTAAAGGAAAACCCTCCAACTATCTACAAGAATTCAGTGCTAGATTGGAGAGGTCTTAAGGCACGGATGCATGAAGAATTTGTAGAGCAGTACCAATCCACCCCAACCAGAGTGACGTCTATATCACCATCAGCTAAGGAGCTCAAAATAAATAAACATGAAGAAGATACAGAAGATTCCATCTTGCAGACTATCAACAAACCCAAACAAGACATACAACCAATCAACGGATCATACAAACCAGACCCAGAGGAATTAAGCAACAAATCGACTTGTTACAGAAGCTCAACTCATCAAGAAATCACTGAAAAAAAGAATTGGATCAAAATCTATTCATATGAAGGAGATATTCAACTTCCAAGTCGGCAAACGACCACTGAATCCGAAGGACATAATCGTTTACTTATTGAAGGACCCCAAGAGAACCAGGATGAACCAAGTTATGAACCAACTTTTTTTGGAAACCTAACAATTCATAGGAGCCTGTCGAATTGGATTCATGTCCAAATTCCTTATGGTTTAAAAGTTATTCAACTTCTAAACCAGGAAATGTTTGGTTTGCCCTGTTTGCAAGCTCACAGATTCAACCACTTACAAACCAGAATTTGGCGACCAGGAGAGGAATATAATCATTCTGGAGACATATCTGATCATCCAGGAGCATTATCCATCATCTTAGAGAGCTCGGATTTGAGGACAAATCCTTTCAAAGGAGGAGGGGATGGTGCGATCTCGATCAACCTTAATTTTAAGTTTTTGAAGATCAACCATGAATCAAGCAACCAAGACTATTTTTCTCAACAAGCTAGATATTATGGAGATTCTGTTAGTGCCAAAACTCAATTGGTTCATATTGAATCAAGAGATGGTCGAATTTTCCTTCTGTTGGACCATAGAGAGCTAGTTCGACCACCCGAGCAAGTTCAAGAGGCTATACTTGTTTTTGATGATCCAAGGAACGTCTTAGCTCATCCACATACAAGAGATAAGGCTCAAAAGGCCCAGGAAGACACCAAGGATGAGCTGGGCCTACTCAAGGATAAGCCCAACAAGATGAGAGTTGAGCAGGGTCCATATTGGCCCATAAAGCTGAAGGATCGACCACCATGGGCTCTTATGGATGGGTATGAACGTGGTCCAAGTAGAAAAATAAGATTAAAAATAAACCAGTCTGTTGGTTTAATGTGTTTTGGTTTATAATTAGTCATTAAAATTAAACCAGAGAGTTAGTTAGAGTAGATTAGATAAGTTATATCATTCTGGTATAATCTTGTTAAGATTAGATAAGTTAGTTAGGATATAATAGATTAGATATATTATTCTGATATATTCTTTTAGGATTAGATTAGTTAGTTAGGATATTATTTAGATAGGAATAAAGTAGTTAGGATATTATTCTGTAGATTAATTTAGATAGGATTATCTGCCTATAAAAAGGCTTCACTTCCCCATTGTAAAGACACACATCGAATTTTATACTTAATACAAAAGCTCTTTTGCTTCTTGCTTTCTCTGTTTAGCCTAAGAACATTGTTATTCATTCACTTAAGGGTAGAGTAATCTACTGTGAAATTCCATAGCTCTTTGCAGGGTGATCCTGTGCTAGTGGAATCAAATCCATCCTTTTCATCCACGCCAACTTGGAGAGCTAGTAGCCTCCATTCACTCTTCCATCAATCCGCTGCCAAGAGAAGTGCTAGTAGCCTTCTCAATCTAATCCTATCAAGCCGCCTTCAAAGGAGAGTTAGTAACCTCCTCCCCTTCATCCTTCAAGATGATCCTTAGGTTGTAAAACAACCAGGGGCGCACCACTAAGGAACTTTGGGAGACATTAAAGACAGTTTATGGCAATACTACTAACCTCTTAAGAATATTTGAGGTAAAGAAAGCTTTGAATGAGCTTAAACAGGAAGATGTGGAGTTCACCAAACACTATGGATCATTCAGAGCTTTGTGGGCAGAGCTGGAGATGCTTAGACCAGCTTCAATTGATCCACACACTCTTCTTGAAAGGAGAGAGCAGGATAAGGTGTTTGGGTTGCTTATGACTTTGAACAATTCTTACACTGACTTGATCAAACACATTCTCAGGGAAGATAAACTACCAAGTCTTGAGGATGTTTGTGCTAAGATACAAAAGGAACAGGGGTCACATGAACTCTTTGGGCACAAAAGTGAAATGGTGGTGGCGCATAAGGGTGTTTTCAGATCGGCTCCAGCTGACATCAAGAGGAAGAAGCAGCTGTGTGATCATTGCAAGAGAACAGGCCATAGCAAGAAGGAGTGCTGGGTGCTCCATCCAGAACTCAAGCCTAGCTGGTTTGTTGAGAGGAGCAAGAAATCTTCAACCGGTCCTAGTTCTTCTAACATGGTTCATGTTGTAGGTTGCTCAAGCGCTTGTACCATGGAGCCGGTGAATGCTTCCTCCTCAACTATGGCCAACCAAACTGAATATGTGACAAAAGCTGATCTTGAAAATCTTCTCAAAGCATTCAAGTCTGGTAATGTGTTGGGTAAAACTTATCATGTTTCTTTAAACACATCTATGGCTTCTAACTCCTTAATTGTAGACTCTGGTGTATCTCATCACATGATTAAAGATTTAGGTTTGCTAGACCATGTTGAACCTGCTTTAGGAAGTGTTGTAATTTCTAATGGAGTTAATGTACCAATTAAAGGAGTAGGGAATCTTAGGTTGTTTGATAAGGAATCTAAAGCCTTTTATATGCCTTCTTTTACATCCAACTTACTCTGTTAAAAAGGCTACTACTGATTTGAATTGTAAGGCTATCTTTGGTCCTAATGATTTTTACTTTCAGGATATTGAAACAAGTCAGAAATTTGGCTAAGGAACTACAAGGAATGACTTGTATGTGCTAGAAGATTTACCTGCCTTTCCATTACAACCGTGTGCAAATCATGTTGATATGACTCTAAATGCTGAATTGTGGCATGCTAGACTAGGACATCCACATTCTAGAGCTCTTGAATTGATTGTACCTGGAATATAATTGCTTAATAACATTTGTGAATCTTGTGTTCTTGGAAAGCATAGTAGAACTGTTTTTGAACAATCAACTCATGCTTATGATAATTGCTTTGATTTAGTACACTCTGATGTTTGGACATCTCCCTTTCCTTCTAGAGAAAATCAGAAGTATTTTGTTACCTTCATTGATGAAAAATCTAAATATACTTGTGTGACATTGCTTAATTCAAAGGATAGGGTGTTTGATGCATTTCTTAACTTTCAGACATATGTTACTAACCAATATAATGCCAAGATAAAGATTTTTAGGACAGAAAATGGAGGGGAATATACTAGTACCAAGTTTCAGCAACACTTAGCCACACATGGCATTGAACATCAAACAAGCTGTCCTTACACTCCACAACAAAATGGAGTAGCTGAGAGGAAGAACAGACATTTGATGGAAGTTGTGAGAACAATGATGTTCCACAAGAAGGTTCCTAAAAGATTTTGGGGAGATGCATTACTAGCTGCATGTTACTTAATCAATAGAACTCCAACTAAAGTTCTAGATGATTTGAGTCCTTTTGAGGTATTAAACAAAACTAAGCCAACTATTGATCATTTAAGAATTTTTGGATGTGTTTGTTTTGTTTTAGTACCAGGAGAACTTAGGAATAAGCTGGAACCAAAAAGCATCAAGACTATGTTCCTAGGATACTCTCCTACTCAAAAAGGATACAAATGCTACAATCCAGAGACTAGGAGGGTCCTGGTGTCTAGGGATGTCAAGTTTAATGAGAACAAAGGATTTTATGAAGATGGAACTTGGGAAGAACTTAAAGACATCTCTACATCAAATTCTGATCAGGCTGAGAATCTAAGGAAAATTTTAGAGAACCTTGGCATAGTTTAACCAACCGCTCCAGCACCTGTCCATGTACCTCAGCAACATGATTCAAGCCCGAGTACTAGCTGGCATGGTCCGGCTACATCCAACCAGGAGACGATCTCTGGTCATGACCTTGCATCTAGCTCATCCCGTCCTGTCTCAGTTCCCGGGGCTGCCCATGATCCATCTACTGGTGCTAGTTCTTCCGGTTCATCAATGCCTTCTCCACCATCCAGTCCACCTGAACATCCTCTTGACCGTGAGGGGGGAGAAGAGAGTACACATGCTCAAGATGATATTCTAGTTTCAGCATCAAAAAGGCCAAGGGATCAACCCAATCTTGTACAAGCCGCTTTGGAGGAAGAAACAAATCAACCTGTGGCACTCAGACGAAGTACAAGGCAGAGGTTCCCAGCTGAAAACTGGAAGAATACAAGGGTGTACTACAACCACAATGCAGTAGCACATCATGATCAGGGAGTATGTTCTTTAATTAGTATTCCTACTAATCATGTTGCTTTCACTGTGAGTTTAGATAAAGAACAGATCCCTAAGAGCTATGAGGAGGCTATGGAGATTAAGGAATGGAGAGATGCCATTCAAGATGAGAAACAAGCTATGGAGAAGAATGGAACCTATACCCAGCCATCTTACCAAAAGGGAAAAAGGCTGTAAGTTCAAAATGGATATTCACCATTAAGTATAAAAGCAATGGTGAGATAGATAGGTATAAAGCTAGATTGGTGGCTAGAGGATTCACACAAACTTATGGTGAAGACTATAGGGTTACCTTTGCTCCAGTAGCTAAACTTCACTCTGTTAATGTTGTTCTTTCTCTTGCTACTAACCTTGAATGGGATTTGTTCCAAATGGATGTTAAGAATGCTTTCTTACAAGGTGAACTAGAGGAAGAAGTGTACATGACACCACCACCAGGTTTGGAAGATGAGGTTAATGGCGGCAACACTCTCAGACTAAGAAAGGCAATCTATGGTCTTAAGCAATCTCCAAGAGCTTGGTATCATAAGCTGAATGTAACTCTAAGGGATAGAGGTTTCAAAAGATCAGAAGTTGAACACACTCTGTTTACACTTAAGAGTAAGGAAGGTATTGTGGTTATACTTATCTATGTGAATGATATAATCATATCAGGAAGTGATAAAGTTGGTATTGAATCAACTAAAGCCTATTTGAAAAGTGTTTTTGATATTAAGGATCTAGGAGAGTTGAAATATTTCTTAGGAATTGAAATATGTAGATTCAAGGAAGGTCTCTTTTTATCTCAAAGGAAATATATTGTGGATTTACTAACCTCCACAGGCATGTTTGAAGCTAAACCAGCTAAGACACCCCTTGAAGAAGGCTACAAAATAGAACCTGAGGGGGAGCTAGGAAATGACAAGTTTCATGATGCAAAATTGTATAGACAAGTGGTTGGTAAGCTTATCTACTTAACCATCACTAGACCTGACCTATGTTTTGCAGTAAATCAGGTATCTCAACATATGCAAGACCCAAGGACAAGGCATTGGGATATGATCATTCGCATTTTGAGATATCTGCAAGGAACTAAGGAACAAGGTATATGGATGGGATGTAATAAGAACACAGAGGTTGTAGGTTATTGTGATGCAGATTGGGCAGGAGACAGAGAAGATAGGAGAAGCACAACTGGCTATTGCACCTTCATAGGAGGTAATCTTGTAACTTGGAAGACTAAGAAGCAAAAGGTTGTGTCTTGTTCTAGTGCAGAAGCTGAATACAGGGCTATGAGGAAGCTCACAATAGAATGCATCTGGTTGAAGCAACTCCTCTTTGACATCTTAGGCGAGAGCTTAGAATCACCAATCACTGTCCATTGTGATAATCAAGCTGCCATACACATTGCCTCTAACTCTGTGTTTCATGAGAGAACCAAGCATATTGAGGTTGACTGCCATAAGGTAAGAGAAGCTATTGGAAATGGTACAATTCTACCTTGCTACACAAGGAGTGAAGATCAGCTAGCTGATGTGTTTACCAAAGCTGTAACCTTGAAGACAGGCGGTTCCATCTACCCTAGACTTGGTTTGATGTCTCTTCCACACCTATGATCCCAACATGGAGTGTTATACTCTTTTTCCCTAGAAAAGGTTTTGTCCCAATTGGGTTTTCCTTCTCTAGGTTTTTAATGAGGTAATACTTCATGGTTGCAAGCTTAGACATTTTCCATGTCTTAAGCTTGAGGGGGAGTGTTGGAATGATGAAGTATGATGAATTCATCTAAGGAGTGTATTGACCTCTTTCACTTGTATATGCCTTAGACTTGTGTAGATTAATGATAAGTATATCTCTGTATCCAAACAAGTCTAGAATAGGATTAGTATAAATAGGTGTCTCTCACTCACTTTGTAAGTATGAAATTCATTTCTCTGAAAATTCTAATAAGATCATTCTCTCTTTTCTCTCTAATCTCTTTCTCTCTCAATCTCTAATTCTCAAATTCTCTCAATCATCAAATCTTTCAGTGATGACTATAGGGATACCTTTGCTCCAGTAGCTAAACTTCATTCTGTTAATGTTGTTCTTTCTCTTGCTACTAACCTTGAATGGGATTTATGGCAAATGGATGTTAAGAATGCTTTCTTACAAGGTGAACTAGAAGAAGAGGTTTACATGACACCACCACCAGGTTTGGAAGATGAGGTTAATGGCGGCAACACACTCAGACTGAGGAAGGCTATCTATGGCCTTAAACAATCTCCAAGTGCTTGGTATCATAAGTTGAATGTAACTCTAAGGGACAGAGGCTTCAAAAGGTCAGAAGTTGAACACACTCTGTTTACACTTAAGAGTAAGGAAGGTATTGTGGTTATACTTATCTATGTTTATGATATAATCATATCAGGAAGTGATAAAGTTGGTATTGAATCAACTAAAGCCTATTTGAAAAGTGTGTTTGATATTAAGGATCTAGGTGAATTGAAATATTTCTTAGGAATTGAAATATGTAGATTCAAGGAAGGTCTCTTTCTTTCTCAAAGGAAATATATTGTGGACTTACTAACCTCTACAGGCATGTTTGAAGCCAAACCAGCTAAGACACCTCTTGAAGAAGGTTACAAAATAGAACCTGAGGGGGAGCTAGGAAATGATAAATTTCATGATGCAAAACTGTATAGACAAGTGGTTGGTAAGCTTATTTACTTAACCATCACTAGACCTGACCTATGTTTTGCAGTAAATCAGGTATCTCAACATATGCAAGACCCAAGGACAAGGCATTGGGATATGATCATTCGCATTTTGAGATATTTGCAAGGAACAAAGGAACAAGGTATATGGATGGGATGTAATAAGAACACAGAGATTGTAGGTTATTGTGATGCAGATTGGACATGAGACAGAGAAGATAGAAGAAGCACAACTGGCTATTGCACTTTTATAGGAGGCAATCTTGTAACTTGGAAGACTAAGAAGCAAAAGGTTGTATCTTGTTCTAGTGCAGAAGCTGAATACTGTGAGAATTCAAGAGTATGATTGTAGAATATGAAAGATTTAACAAGATTAGCAAAAGAATGAAGAATGAAGAAGAAGATGAAGAAGAGAGAATTCGAAAGTTGTATTAAGAGAATGAAGTATTTTGTCATTTAATGTTGAGTACAACAAGTATTTATAAGGCTTCTAAAATCGTAAACTATACACTTCCTATACTGAACATTCGAATGTGTAACCTTCTCTTTTGCTTAGTGTCTTACAAAGCCACTTATTTCCTACACTCCCCCTCAAGCTTAACCATGATGAATGGTTAAACTTGATACCATCATAGAAGATCACCTCATTAAAAACCTTAAAGATGTAAAACCCATTGGGACAAAAACATCTTAAAGGGAAAAAGAGTATGATCTCTATGACTTAAAGAGATCATCCAGCTATACTAGTAAGACCTAGCCTTGGATAGATGGAATCACAGACCTTAGTAGATGCGCCTTTAGTGAAGATATCTGCTAATTGATCAGAACTTCTTGTATAGCATGGCAAGACTATTCCCTGTTCAACCGCCTGTCTTACCTTATGGCAATCTACTTCAATGTGCTTAGTCCTCTCATGGAACACTGAGTTTGAAGCTATATGAATGGCTGCTTGATTGTCACAATGCATAGTGATAGGCCTTGAGTCTTCAATTTGTAGATCCTTAAGAACAGCCTTGATCCAGATTAGTTCATTTGTGAGTTTCTTCATGGCTCTATACTCAGCTTCAGCACTGGAACATGACACCACCTTCTGTTTCTTAGTCTTCCAAGTCACTAGATTTCCTCCCACAAAGGTACAATAGCCGGTTGTTGATCTTCTATCATTCCTATCACCAGCCCAATCAGCATCACAATATCCTACTATGTCTGTGTTTTTATTGCAACTCATCCAGATTCCATGATCATAAGTGCCTTTCAAGTATCTAAGGATCCTTTCTAACATCCGCCAATGGTGAATTGTAGGTTCTTGCATCTGCTGACTAACCTGATTCACTGCAAAACAGATATCAGGCCTCGTTAGTGTAAGATAAATGAGTTTACCTACCAGCCTCCTGTATAGCTTTGGATCTTCATAAAGTTCTTCATCATGCTCCCCCTTACTGACGGCTTTGTATTCATCTTCCAAGGGTGTGCTGACTGATTTTGCCTCCATCTTTCCTGTTTCTTTTAACAATTCAAGAGTATATTTTCTTTGAGATAAAAACAAACCCTCTTTAGATCTACATATTTCTATACCTAAGAAATATTTCATCAGACCAAGATCTTTAATATCAAATTTTGATTTAAGATAAGTTTTAGTTTCCTGAATACCTTCCTTATTACTACCTGTGACTATTATATCATCAACATAAACCAACACTACAATAATACCTGAACAGCTAGGAAGAGTAAAAAGAGTGTGATCAACTTCAGACCTTCTAAAACCTCTATCTCTCAATGTCATACTTAGTTTATGATACCAAGCTCTAGGAGATTGTTTCAATCCATAAATGGCTTTCCTTAATCTTAAAACATTATCGCCATTTACTAAGTCTTCTAACCCAGGAGGTGGCCTCATATATACCTCTTCTTCTAATTCTCCTTGAAGAAAGGCATTCTTCACATCCATCTGCCACAACTCCCATTCTAAATTAGTAGCTAGAGAAAGAACAATCCTAACAGTATGGAGTTTTGCAACTGGTGCGAATGTATCTCCAAAATCCTCACCATATGTTTGGGTGAATCCTCTAGCAACTAATCTAGCCTTATACCTTTCAATCTCACCATTACTTTTGTATTTAATAGTGAAAACCCATTTTGAACTTACTGCTTTCTTACCTTTGGGTAGATATGATTCATCCCAAGTATGATTCCTTATCATAGCCTCCTTTTCATCTTGGACAGCATCTCTCCATACCTTTAATTCCATAGCTTCCTCATATGTGTTAGGAATATGATTTTTATCCAGAGAGCTAATGAATACCTGATGTTCTTCTGGAAAACAAGCAAAAGAACATGTTGCTTGTATAGGATGCTCCACTGCATTAGCATTGTAGTAAACTCTAGTATTGATCCAGTTGGCTGGATCTTTTCTAATCCTTGTACTTCTTCTTAGTACTTGAGGTGATTCAATAACCGCTATTCCATGATCATCCTCAGCCTCCATTCCTTGTGATTCCTGGATCTGGTCATGGTCGTGATCAGAAATGTCATGGTCTTGATCAGAAACTATTGTACTCTCCCCCTCACGATCATGTTCACGATCCAATGTTGAAGATGATCCAGGTAAATGCTCCTCCTGTCCGCATTCATTTCTTCCAGAACCATAATCACCAGCAACCGGATCAACCATATTTGAGTCTGATATATGTCCTTGTCTCTGTGGTACCTCCTGAGAGACTCCCTGTACACGGTCTGACCTTGGTGCTGTCTGCCTAGAAACATCAAAACTTTCTAGCAACTTCTTTAGGTAAGTATTATTATCATTACTACACCTAGATATGTTTTGTATAGTTTCCCAAGTACCATCTGTATAATAAGGCTTATGTTCCAGAAATTTAACATCCCTTGAAACTAATACCCTTTGTGACTCAGGGTTATAACATTTATAACCTTTCTGTGTAGAAGAATAGCCTATGAAGATTGCTTTAGTACTCTTTTCATCCAACTTATTCCTGTTATTCCCTGGTATCAAAACAAAACACACACAACCAAACACCTTTAAATGATCAAGATGAGGTTTAATGTTGTTTAATACCTCAAATGGTGAAATGTCATGAAGAACTTTGGTTGGTGTTCTATTAATCAGATAACAAGCTGTAAGTACTGCATCTCCCCAAAATCTCTTAGGCACATTCCTATGAAACATCATAGATCTGGCCACTTCCATAAGATGCCTGTTTTTTCGCTCAGCCACTCCATTCTGCTCTGGTGTGTATGGGCAAGTGGTTTGATGAATAATTCCATACTTGAGAAGATAATCCCTGAAAGCCTTACTTGTATATTCTCCTCCATTGTCTGTCCTAAACACTTTTAACCTTGCATTATATTGATTAGTGACATAAGAGTGAAAATTAATGAAAGATTCTAGAACTCTATCTTTGGAAGGCAGTAAAGTAATCCATGTGTACTTGGATTTCTCATCTATAAATGTAACAAAATACTTTTGTTGTTCTCTAGAAGCACAGGGGGCTGTCCAAACATCAGAGTGTATTAAATCAAAGCAATGATCATAGGTAGTTGATGAATTAGGAAAAACAGTCTTGCAATGTTTACCAAGGATGCAAGCTTCACATTCATTCTGATTAAAAGAAATTTTTGGAAACATGAGTTCAAGAGCTTTAAAATGTGGATGGCCTAATCTAGCATGCCACAAAGACCCATCATTCAACTCGTTTTGACTGGACAAGCAAGAAACTATACTAGAGGATAGATCACTCAAAACATAAAGGTCATCCTTAGTGCCTCCTCTGCCAAGCACCTTCTTTGTGTCAATATCCTGAAAACAACACTCATTTGGACTAAAAATTACATTGCAATTTAGGTCAGTTGTAGCTCTTTTCACAGAAACCAAATTTGAAGTAAATGATGGCATATAGAATGCTTTACTATCTTTTTCAAACAATCTCAGATTACCTATGCCTTTGATTGGAATTTTTGTTCCATTTGCAATCACAACATTTCCTAAGGCAGGTTCTAAGTCATTTATTAAACCTATATCACTAATCATGTGATGGGATGCTCCAGAATCAACAATCAAAGGCTTATTATGAGTATGAACATTGTAAGATGCATGAAGTGATTTACCAACAACTTTACCAGAATTCTCCTGAAGAGCTTTGATGATAGCCTCTAGATCAGACTTGGTAACATAGTCTTGGCCGGAAGATGTTGAGGCTATTTGCACTTCCTTTCCTGAACCTTGTACATTCTCAATTGTAGCAACCGGCCGTGAGACAGGGAAGGGAGCACTCACTTGATTTCCTTTTCCAGTAAAGTTGTTTTTGAACCCATTCGTTTTATTTCCATTGTTGAAGTCACGCCATCTTGGTATGGATGCTGGTCTAAGATGTGGGTGGAGTATCCAACACTGGTCTTTATTATGACCTTTCTTTTTACAATGGGAACACATACCAGCTCGCCTATCATCCCCTTTGAAGAAACTTTTGTTTGCAGTAACCAACTCCCCTTATTTCCAAACAAGCCCTGTGAGCCTTGTTCCTTTTGCACCTTAGCACACACATCATCCAGGTTTGGTAACTTGTCTTCACGCAAAAGGTGTTTAATCAAGTCAGTGTAGCTTGAATTCAAGGTCATTAGTAGTCCAAAGACTTTATCTTGTTCTCTTCTATCATGTAGAATCATTGGATCAGTAGTAGGTGGTCTTAACATCTCCAGCTCTGCCCAAAGAGCTCTATAAGTTCCAAAATGCTTTGTGAATTCAACCTCCTCTTGTCTAAGTTCACTGAGTGATTTCTTGACGTCAAAGATCCTCATTAAGTTGGAGGTATTCCCATAGATATTATGAAGGGTATCCCACAAGTCCTTTGCACTTTCACAATATGAGTAGGCTTCTAGCAAAGGTTTTTCAAGAGAATTTTGTAAGATGGATAGAACCATTTGATCCTCTTGGAACCATTTTCCTTCCTCCTCAGAATAAGCTTGCTGATCCTCCAGAATTTCTCCTTCTATGACATTGATAGGTGCATTACTATGTAGTACATGTGACCATAAACCCCTACTACACAATGTCGTCTTCATAGTCCTAGTCCAGAGTAGATAGTTGGCTCCTTTGAGTATAATTGGTGCCATTATCATTTGCTTGTGATAGTCCATTAATACCTATTTGAGCACTCCTCACACTCTGCAAAAGATATGCACAACACGCACAACCACCAATCGCACTAACAAGGAACAATGCCGCAACCAAAAATAGCTATACCCAAGCAAACCCGTTTCAACACAGAAACCTTAATTCTCTTCTATTTGCGGAGTCCACAAGTTAACCTTCACAATTTCCTCTAACCACATATACTATCTCACAAGTTTAAACACAGATTCAGAATCGAGTCCAGATTCAATCATAAGATCACCAGAACATTAGGATTGCAGGATTAGGAACTCGCGATAACTAACCAAAGAGACCTTGACTCAATCGAATGCAGAGTTTATTCTGAGATTAAAGAATTGATACCAAGAATTGATCAACTGATGAATCGATGAATGCAGACTCAAGGATCGGCTCGATCTGATAATCTTTCTTGAGAGAAAAGAAATCAATTTGATCGGAGACTTTGCGGAAGACAATCTCCTATTTACAGAGAATTTGTGCTGATTACAGGTTATGGATTGTTGATCGGCACCTTCTAATGATTTTTCACCAATCAAAGATCGAAGGAACCAGAAGAGATCGAAGATCTTCAAAGATCGTCGTGAGCTGTACAGCTTTCGTACGGAAGACGTAACCTCCGCGATCTGTTCTTCGCGATTTCGCCAAAACAGAACTTCCAGAACAAGAATCGAAACAAGGATTCAAATAAGCAAGGATCGGCGTGATCTGATCGTAATCCAGTTGAAATTAACAGCTGAAACGATTCACCGAAGAAAATCACGATTTCACGAACCCAGGGATTTTGGCGCCAACAAACCGTTTTCGAATTTCATCAATGCGGAACAAGTTTGAACAAGAATTTTGAAGAATTAAAGAACTCAGGATCAGGAATGCTCTGATACCATGTGAGAATTCAAGAGTATGATTGTAGAATATGAAAGATTTAACAAGATTAGCAGAAGAATGAAGAATGAAGAAGAAGATGAAGAAGAGAGAATTCGAAAGTTGTATTAAGAGAATGAAGTATTTTGTCATTTAATGTTGAGTACAACAAGTATTTATAAGGCTTCTAAAATCGTAAACTATACACTTCCTATACTGAACATTCGAATGTGTAACCTTCTCTTTTGCTTAGTGTCTTACAAAGCCACTTATTTCCTACAAATACAGGGCCATGAGGAAGCTCACAACAGAATGCATCTGGTTGAAGCAAATCCTCTTTGATATTTTAGGCGAGTGTGTAGAATCATCAATCACTGTCCATTGTGATAACCAAACTGCCATACACATTGCTTCTAACTCTGTGTTTCATGAGAGAACCAAGTGTTAGTTTTGCGGAAGTAAGAGGAGAGATTAGGTGAGTTTCATGGTGAAACCCGACCAGAAGAATGAAGAGGGAGACAAGAGACAAGAAGAATAAGGTGAAGAGTGTTTATTGCTCAAAGTGTGTCTGATACAATCTGAGAAGAAGTCCTAATATAGGCAAAGGATTACACGATTACACAAGGAGATTCAAAATGGGACAGTGACTTGGGAGCAAGCCCAAGAAGTGATAGTGACTGCACAGCAACGGCTTTGTGCACCCGTGACTTCTCTGGTCGAGTCATCTCTGCTTCTAGAAGCTTTTCATCACACTTCCTTAATGGACTAAGGCCTTATTGGACTTGTCTAAACTGAGTTTCTCTCTTGGGCTATATGCATTCGGACTTGACCAATCTTGACCCACACGTCTGTCTTAAGTAGTCCGTGATGCCCAAGTTAGTATCTTGCTCAATACTCCCCCTCAAGCTTAGTATTGGAGAAGCTTGTTAGATCATAAAAGGATTATGAGGAGGATCATTATGGGCGACTATGAGAGTGTTTTGTATCCATGTTTAGATAAGTATTTAGATTAACCCTGTATCCAAACACACCTAGGAAGCTTAGTATAAATACTCTTCTAATCATTCTTGTAACGGTGAATACTCCTTAATAAAATTTTTGATTCTACATTCTTCAATCTCTTTCTTCTTTACATGCGATTCCTTTTCTTCCTATTCTCTCTCAATTCTAACTCTTCAACCCTAAATCATTCTTAAATCCTCAAGTTTACATGGTATCAGAGCAGGTTTCCTGCAAATTTCCTTGGTTTTCTTCGAAATCTCTTTGTTTCTCTTCAAAACTTCATCCTTACCTTTCAATCTAACCCACCCGCGAAGATCGTGATCCTATATTGAGTTTTCTGGCGAATTCTTTATCAGTCTTCCATTATCTTCTCTAAAGGATCCATCATCGGTGGCTTATGATTCTTTCTCTGTTAAGATCACACGATTTGATCGAAGATAAACGAAATCTTGAAGTCGAAGGTTCTGTTCTGTTCTTGGCGCCAAAATCGAATTTGAATAATCGCGACCTGGATATCTTCGTTCTGGCTAATCGGATCTTCTGGATTGTAGTTCTTACATAAATCATCATCAGAAAGCACCGATCTGTGTTCCATTTGATCGATTTCTCAAGATCGATCTCGATCTGTTCACGGATTTTCGAATCTTCCTCTTCGCGCCATTTTTCTGTTATTGATCGCGAAACTTGATCTTGTGTTCTTCGTCTTCTGGATCTTCTATTTCCTGTGAATTGTCATCAGAAAGAGCCGATCTACAGTTCATTTGAATTCTATGTCAAGAATTGGGTGAGATTGCTTAGTCTCGACTCTGTTCTTCAGAATCTTCAATCGCAAGTCTCAATTGCGTCTTCCTCACGAAAGTTCTGGAAAATTCATCATCGTTCTTGGTCTGTTCTTCCAAGTAAGGTTCTATTTTCTCAAATCCTGAATGATCGCCTTCTCTAAAGATTCATAGAGGTGAAGTTACTCTGAGATTTCGATTTGTGATATTGGAAGTAGAAGTCTTTGTTGCGATTTGTCATCTGGATTGGTAGATTAGTTCAGAAGAAGGTTGGATCAGTTTGGAAATTGTTATTTTCTAGCTTGAAGAAGTGGTAGATACAGAAGCTAAGTCAGTATATCTCGGTTGACTAGTTCTTGTGGTTATTCTCTTAGTGTGTGAAGTTCTTCAAAAATTTGGTTATGGAGCTTCAGAAACAAATGATCATGGCTCCAATTATTCTCAAAGGAGCAAATTATCTTCTGTGGACTAGAACTATGAAGACAACATTGTGTAGTAGAGGATTATGGTCACATGTTCTACTTGGTAGAGTTTTAAACAATGTTACAGAAGGAGAGGTTCTTGAAGATCAGGCGGCTTATTCTGAAGAAGAAGGGAAGTGGTTCCAGGAAGATCAAATGGTTTTGTCCATCTTGCAAAACTCCCTTGAGAAGTCCTTACTAGAAGCTTATTCATACTGTGAAAGTGCAAAGGATTTGTGGGACACTCTTCAGAATGTCTATGGAAATACCTCAAACTTAATGAGGATTTTTGAAGTCAAGAAATCTCTCAGTGAACTTAGACAGGAGGAGGTAGAATTCACCAAGCATTTTGGGGTTTTCAGAGCACTTTGGGCTGAGTTGGAGATGTTAAGACCAGCTACTACTGATCCAATGGTTCTTCATGAGAGAAGGGAACAAGACAAAGTTTTTGGGCTCTTGATGACCTTAAACTCCAGTTATGCCGACTTGATTAAACATCTCTTGCGTGAAGATAAGCTGCCAAGCCTGGAAGATGTATGTGCAAAGGTCCAAAAGGAGCAGGGTTCTCATGGCTTGTTTGGAAGCAAAGGAGAGTTAGTAACTGCAAACAAGAGTTTCTACAAAGGGGATGACAAGAGAAATGCGGTTTGTGCTCATTGCAAACGAAAGGGTCATCATAAGGACCAATGCTGGACTCTTCACCCACATCTAAAACCGGCTTCTATTCCAAGATGGCGTGACAAAGCGACCAACTTCAGGAACAACCTATCTGGACGAGGGAACCAAGTAAGTGTTCCATCACATATCTCACAGGCTAACCTTACTTGTGAAATTGGCCAGAGATCAGGAAAGGAAGTACAGGGTGCATCTACATCATCCAGTCAGGAGTATGTTACCAAGTCAGACCTTGATGCTATTATCAAAGCTTTACAAGAGACTTCTGGTAAAATTGTTGGCAAATCTCTTCATGCTTCTTATAATGTTCATACTATTACTAAACCATTAATAGTAGATTCAGGAGCATCTCACCATATGATTAGTGACATAAATTTGATAAACAATTTAGAACCTGCTTTAGGGAATGTTGTTATTGCTAATGGAACTAAAATTCCAATTAAAGGAGTAGGTAACCTAAGATTGTTTGAAAAGGATAGTAAAGCATTTTATATGCCATCATTTACATCTAACTTGGTTTCTGTAAAAAGGGCTACCAATGATTTGAAATGTAATGTGATCTTTGGTCCTAATGAGTGTTGTTTTCAGGATATTGAAACAAAGAGGGTGCTTGGCAGAGGCGACACTAAGGACGATCTATACATTCTTAGTGATCTATCTTCTAGTTTAGTTTCTTGCTTGTCTAGTAATAATGAGCTTGATGATGGAACATTGTGGCATGCTAGGTTAGGTCATCCACATTTTAAAGCTCTTGATTTGGTGTTCCCGAATATTTCTTTTAATCAAAGTGAATGTGAAGCTTGCATTCTTGGTAAACATTGTAGAACTGTCTTTCCTAATTCTTCTCATAAGTATGATCGTTGCTTTGATCTTATTCACTCTGATGTATGGACAGCTTCTTGTGTTTCTAGAGAACAACAAAAATACTTTGTTACTTTTATAGATGAAAAGTCTAAGTATACCTAGATCACTTTGTTACCTTCCAAAGATAGAGTTCTAGAGGCTTTCATTAACTTTCACTCTTACATTACTAACCAGTATAATGCAAAGATTAAGATTCTTAGAACAGATAATGGAGGGGAGTACACAAGCAAAGCATTAAGAGATTATCTACTCAAATATGGAATTCTTCATCAAACTAGTTGCTCATATACACCTGAGCAGAATGGGGTAGCTGAGAGAAAGAACCGACATCTTATGGAGGTTGCTAGGTCTATATTGTTCTATAGACATGTACCCAAAAGGTTTTGGGGTGATGCTGTACTCACGGCTTGCTACCTAATCAATAGACTACCCACTAAAGTTCTTGATGACATCTCACCATATGAGGTACTAAATAAAACAAAACCACATATTGATCATATGAAAGTTTTTGGTTGCTTGTGCTTTGTCTTAGTACCAGGAGAAAGGAGGAATAAGTTGGAAGAAAAGAGTACTAGAGCAATGTTTATAGGCTACTCATCTACTCAGAAGGGTTATAAGTGTTATAATCCTGAGTCACAAAAGGTATTAGTATCTAGAGATGTCAAGTTTCTTGAAGAAAAGTCTTATTATACTGATGGGACTTGGGAAACAATCAAGAATTTATCTAATTCAAGTACTGATACTAATGCCTATCTTAGAAAATTGTTGGAAAGTTTTGATGTTTCTAAGCAGTTTAGATCAAGGCCTGAACCGACTCAAAGTTCTCAAGAAGGACCGTCTTCTTCTCAGCATGAACCAGTGGTACCACCTACTGCACATGTACCAGCTCCAAGTGATCATGGGTCGGCAGCATCAGATCAGGGAACAATGGGACTGGGACACGGCCCTGATGGAGAGGGGGAGTATACTCAAAGTAGTTCTTCAACTGTACATCCTAGTCTTGCTCATGAGGGGGAGAGTGTACCAGCTGGTCCTGATCAAGTCTATGATGATGAAGTAGCGGTTGTTGAATCACCTCAAGTATTACGAAGAAGCACAAGGATAAGGAGAGATCCGGCTAACTGGGTCAACACTAGGGTCTACTACAATGCTCAAGCAGTAGAACATCCTATACAAGCTACTTGTTCATTTGCTCAATTCCCAACAGAACATCAGGTATTCATTAGCTCATTAGATCAAAATCATATTCCTAACACATATGAGGAAGCTATGGAACTGAAGGTTTGGAGAGAGGCTGTTCAAGATGAAATAGAGGCTATGATGAGAAACCATACTTGGGATGAGTCATATTTGCCCAAAGGTAAGAAAGCAGTAAGTTCTAAATGGGTGTTTACTATTAAGTACAGGAGTAATGGTGAGATTGAAAGGTATAAGGCCAGACTTGTAGCAAGAAATTTTACTCAAACATATGGAGAAGACTTTGGAGATACTTTTGCTCCAGTTGCAAAACTTCATACTGTAAGGATTGTACTTTCTCTTGCTACTAACCTTGAATGGGAGTTGTGGCAGATGGATGTGAAGAATGCATTCCTCCAAGGAGAACTAGAGGAAGAGGTGTATATGAAACCACCTCCCGGTTTGGAAGGATTAGTAAATGATCATGGTGTTTTGAGATTAAGAAAAGCAATTTATGGATTGAAACAATCCCCAAGAGCTTGGTATCACAAATTGAGCATGACATTGAGGGATAAAGGTTTCAGGAGGTCTGAGGTTGATCACACACTCTTCACCCTACCTAGTTGCTCAGGTATCATTGTGGTGTTAGTATATGTTGATGATATTATTGTCACAGGTAGTGATAAGGAAGGTATTCAAGAAACCAAGACTTATCTTAAGTCAAAATTTGATATTAAAGATCTTGGTCTAATGAAATATTTCTTAGGAATTGAAATATGTAGATCTAAAGAGGGGTTGTTCTTATCACAAAGAAAGTATACACTTGAATTGTTGAAAGAGACAGGAAAAATGGAAGCTAAACCAGTTAGTACTCCCTTGGAAGATGGGTATAAAACTGTGAGTCAGGGTGAGCTTGAAGCGGAGCTTTATGAAGACCCAAAACTATACAGGAGGCTTGTAGGTAAACTCATTTACCTTACTCTTAATAGACCTGACATTTGTTTTGCAGTAAACCAGGTAAGCCAGCAGATGCAAGAACCCACGCTTTATCACTGGAGAATGTTGGAAAGGATCCTCAGATACTTGAAAGGCACTTATGATCATGGAATTTAGATGGGTTGCAATAAAAACACAGATATAGTAGGGTATTGTGATGCAGATTGGGCTGGTGATAGGAATGATAGAAGATCAACAACATGTTATTGTACTTTTGTGGGAGGAAATCTTGTGACTTGGAAGACCAAGAAACAGAAGGTGGTCTCATGTTCTAGTGCTGAAGCCGAGTATAGAGCCATGAAGAAACTCACAAATGAACTAATCTGGATCAAGGCGGTTCTTAAGGACTTGCAAATTGAAGATTCAAGACCTATTACAATGCATTGTGATAATCAGGCAGCCATTCATATAGCTTCTAACTCAGTGTTTCATGAGAGGACCAAACACATAGAAGTAGACTGCCACAAGGTGAGACAAGCTGTTGAACAAGAGATCATACTACCGTGTTACACAAGGAGTTCAGATCAATTGGCAGATGTCTTTACAAAAGCAGCTACAACAAAGGTGTATGAGTCTATTCTTCCAAGATTGGGACTAACAAGTATTGCTGAGTAATCCTCTCAACTTTAGAAGTCATACTCTTTTTCCCTCAAAGTTGTTTTTGTCCCAATTGGGTTTTACACTTTGAGGTTTTTAATGAGGTGATTTCCTAGAGTTTGTCCAAGCTTAACCATTCATCATAGTTAAGCTTGAGGGGGAGTGTTAGATCATAAAAGGATTATGAGGAGGATCATTATGGGCGACTATGAGAGTGTTTGGTATCCATGTTTAGATAAGTATTTAGATTAACCCTGTATCCAAACACACCTAGGAAGCTTAGTATAAATACTCTTCTAATCATTCTTGTAACGGTGAATACTCCTTAATAAAATTTTTGATTCTACATTCTTCAATCTCTTTCTTCTTTACATGCGATTCCTTTTCTTCCTATTCTCTCTCAATTCTAACTCTTCAACCCTAAATCATTCTTAAATCCTCAAGTTTACAAAGCTAAGCTTGGAAACCCCTAGAGCAACACCTCATTAAAAACCTTATCATAGAAAAACCACTTGGGATAAAAACTATGAAAAGGGAAAAAGAGTGTGTTGTCTATAGGTGAGGGAAGCACGGCTTATGGTTGTGGAAGGTCTATCAGCCCAAGTTTGCTATAGATGTGGGAGCAAATCTTGGGACTAGCAGCCTTGGTGAAGATGTCAGCCAATTGGTCTTCACTTCTTGTATAGCATGGAAGAGTCACTCCTTCTTCAATCTTTTCTCTAACCTTATGGCAGTCCACTTCTATGTGTTTGGTTCTCTCATGGAAGACTGAATTTGTTGCAATGTGAATGGATGCTTGGTTGTCACAATGCATGGTGATTGGAGTGTTCTGATCAACGTTGAGGTCTTTGAGGAGTGCTTTCAACCATGTCAATTCGTTGGTCAACTTTCTCATTGCACGGTATTCTGCTTCAGCTGTGGAGCATGCTACTACTTTTTGCTTCTTGGTCTTCCAAGTGACCAAATTTCCTCCTATGAAGGTACAATAGCCGGTTGTGGACTTCCTATCAGCTCTGTCTCCAGCCCAGTCCGCGTCACAATACCCCACAATCTCTGTGTCCTTGTTTTTGCCCATCCAAATGCCACGGTCTAGGCTTCCTTTAAGATACCTCAGGATCCTTTCTGCCATGCTCCAATTATGCTTTGTAGGAGTCTTCATGTGCTGGCTAATCTGATTCACAGCAAAGCAGAGATCAGGTCTGGTGATAGTGAGGTATATGAGCTTACCTACAATGCGTCTGTATTGTGCAACATCTGCATAGGGCTCATCAGCATTCTCCCCCTCTCGAATGACCTTGTAGCCATCTTCCAAGGGTGACTTGGCTGGTTTGGCATCCATATATCCTGTCTCAGTTAAAAGGTCAGTAACATATTTTCGTTGGGAGAGAAAGAGCCCATCAGTAGAACGGCAAACTTCAATCCCAAGAAAATATTTGAGTTCCCCTAAGTCCTTAATGTCAAACGTGGATTTAAGAAAGGATTTAGTTGTTTGAATACCAACCTGGTTGTCCCCTGAGATGATGAGATCATCTACATAAATAAGGACAACAACTATACCTTGATCATTCTGAAGGGTGAACAATGTGTGATCAGCCTCTGAACGTCTAAAGCCATGGTCTCTGAGGGTGAAGCTGAGTCCATAGATGGCCTTTCGTAAACGCAGAACCTTGCCTGGTGCAACAAGTTCATCAATCCCCGGGGGTGGTGTCATATAGACTTCATCTTCAAGCTCCCCCTGAAGGAAGGCATTCCGGACGTCCATTTGCCATAGATCCCATGACAGATTGGTGGCCAAGGAGAGAACAACTCGCACTGTTGGTAGCTTAGCCACTGGAGCAAATGTGTCCCCATAGTCTTGGCCATACGTTTGAGTAAACCCTCGAGCTACAAGCCTGGCCTTGTAGCGTTCAATATCTCCATTACTCTTGTACTTAATGGTGAACACCCATTTGGAGCTGACTGCACGTTTGCCCTTAGGAAGAATAGACTCGTCCCATGTGTGGTTGCGTTCCATAGCTCCTACCTCATCAGCAACAGCCTCTCGCCAGACCTTCATTTGCTTAGCCTCCTCATATGACGAGGGAATGGTGTCTTTCAAAATCTTTCCAAGGAACGCTTGGTGATGAGATGGAACAAGGGCAAGAGAGCATGTCGCCTGAACCGGATGAGCCACAGCATGAGCATTGTAGTACACCCTGGTATTGATCCAATTGGATGGATCACGTCTAAGTCTAGTGCTCCTCCTAAGAATTTGTGTAGTACCAACTTCTTCATCTACTGCTGCAGTGTGTTCCAACCCAGGAGAGGAGCCTTCTACTTGGGACGGATCCGGGTGAGACCCTTCTGTAGAATCTTCCTGCTGAGTTGGTGAACTAGGTGCCGTATGGTTGTGATCTGAAGGAGATGGTGACTGCTGTTGGTCTCCTGAGGATGATGAGGGCTTATGATGATCTAAGTGGTCTAAGAGGAAACGAAGGCTAGCTGCTTGTTCTGAGGGCTTAGCAAGATCTTTCAAACTAGCCCAATCTTGTTTATCATGATATCCTTGTTCCTCCAAGAACTTGACATCCCGGGAGACCATGGTTCTATTGGTAGTTGGGTCAAAGCATTTGTACCCTTTCTGACTTGATGAGTAACCAATGAATATGCATCTTGTACTCTTTGTCTCTAACTTATTCCTGAGCTCTCCTGGAACCAATACAAAGCACACACAACCAAATACCCGAAGGTGATCGACTATTGGGGAGGTTTTATTGAGTACCTGAAATGGGGATTGATCATCCAGGACTCTGGTAGGGATTCGGTTGATCAGATAGCACGCGGTCATGACCGCGTCTCCCCAAAAACGTTTAGGCACATTAGTGTGGAACATCATGGAACGGGCCACTTCCATGAGGTGTCTATTCTTTCTCTCAGCTACACCATTCTGCTGTGGATTGTATGGGCAACTGGTTTGGTGCAATATTCCATGTTTGGTGAGGTGTTCCTTAAACTGATGACTCATGTATTCACCTCCATTATCTGTTCTCAAAATTTTTATGTTAGCTTTGTAATGGTTAGTGACATAGCTTTGAAATTTTGTAAATGCTTCAAACACACGGTCCTTTGATGGTAGTAAAGTTAGCCATGTGTACTTTGACTTCTCATCTATAAAGGTTACAAAGTATTTGTTGTTGTCTCTAGATATGCAAGGTGAAGTCCAAACATCAGAGTGAATTAAATCAAAACATTTCTCATAAATGGTGGTAGATTTAGGAAAAACGGATTTGCAATGTTTCCCTAGAATACAAGCCTCACAACTAGAATTCTCAAAAGAAACATTGGGTAGCATGAGTTTTAATGAACGAAAATGAGGGTGGCCTAGCCTAGCATGCCACATTACATCAAGCTTGACCGAAAAACATGATTTAAAAGGAACAGATTGTGAACTACTAAAGGAAGTATCTTCCAAAACATATAAGTCATCTTTGGCTACTCCTTTTCCAAGCAGCCTCATGCTCTCAATATCCTGAAAATGAACATTGTTAGGACCAAATATGGCATAGCAATTCAGGTCAGTAGTGGCCTTCTTTACAGATAATAGATTAGATGTGAAGCTAGGCATAAATAGGGCTCTAGATTCCTTATCAAATAGCTTGAGGTTGCCTATTCCTTTAACTGGTATTGTTTCTCCATTAGCTATTTCTACATTACCTAGAGCCGGTTCTAAGTTGTTCAACAGTTCAGGGTTACTAATCATGTGGTGTGAGGCCCCTGAGTCAACAACTAAGGCTTTACTAGGTCTATGAGAGTAGAGAGAGATACCAGACTCTTTGAGGGAGGCAATGGACTGGAGAATGACCTCCAAGTCTGATCTGCGCATTATGTCATTTGGTGATGGTGCATGAGGGGTTGTGCCATGTGCAGTCATAGCTGTTCCATCTTCATGCCTCTTTGATGGACCGGCTTGTCCTTGTTCATTTGGTGTGTTCTGGCTGAGATTTGCCTTAGAACTTCCTTGGAAATCTTTGAAGGGACGGTTGATGGAAGGTCTTGGTGTGCTCGGCCTGAGATGAGGATGAAGGATCCATCACTGTCCCTTATTATGCCCCTTTCTTTTGCAATGGTTACATATCCATGGCTTCTTATCATCATGTCTAAACATGACTTTGTTAGCTGTGGGAAGTTCTCCTCTTCCACCAAACAGACCATGTGATCCTTGTTCCTTTTGGATTTGGGCACACACTTCATCAAAGCTTGGAAGCTTGTCTGACCTCAGTAGATGCTTGATTAAGTCGTTGTACATTGTGTTCAAGGTAAGTAGGAGCCCAAACACGCGGTCTTGCTCCTTCCTTTCGAGTAGAACCGTCTGGTCCATAGAATTGGGTCTTAGTGCTTCCAGCTCTGCCCATAGCGCCTGATACTTGCCAAGATGTTTTGTGAAGTCTCCATCTTCTTGGCTGAGAGTAGTGAGTGATCTTTTGATTTCAAACACCCGAGTTAGGTTGGATACATTGCCGTACACATTCTTGAGAGTCTCCCAGAGGTCCTTGGCGGTTTCACAGTAAGAATAGGCTTCAAGGATGGAGACCTCAAGGGAGCTTTGGAGTATGGCCAACACGGTTTGGTCTTCTTGAAACCATTTGGTTTCTTCAGCCAAAGTAACCGTCTCTTCCTTCTCTGTGGAGTCTTCCTTTGAGGCATAATTTTTGTGAGTATGCTCCCAAAGTCCGCGGCTACACAACGCGGTTCTTGCTGTTCTAGACCATAGCAAGTAGTTTTGTCCTTTCAGAATGATGGGAATGACAGGTTGTTTGTTGTTCTCCATTGCAGCTCCTAATGGATTTCAAATTTCAAATGTATGGACCACTAGATAATGCTATTGTCCAGCGGTTAAAGAGAGATGGCTAGGAATTTAAGAACACGGTTTGTGGGAGAGTGTAGTTAGAGAGATGAATTGAATGGAATAGTGGATAATCTCAAGAAATAACCAATCCTATCTTCTCACAACTCAGCACCAAATGGATGTTTGAGGATTGTTACAATCTCAGAGTGAGTAAGATAAGGAGTGTTTATTTAGAGAGTCGGTATGTATTACACACCTAGGAGAGTATGAGCTTGAGTTTGGGTTAGGTTTTAGAGAAAGTTTGCTTATTACCCAGTGGTTAATAGCAACTGAACCCAGATTTTCTGTGTTCTTGAGTGAGGAGATGGAGAAGGCCGTGAGTATTTGGGGAGTATGTGGGAGTATTAGAGAGTATGTGGGAGTTTAAAGAGAGTTTATGAATCGAGTTGCTCTGATACCATGTTAGTTTTGCGGAAGTAAGAGGAGAGATTAGGTGAGCTTCATGGTGAAACCCGACCAGAAGAATGAAGAGGGAGACAAGGGAGACAAGTGTTAGTTTTAGCAAGGATTAGGAGTAAGTTTACAGAGATTTAAGAAGAGTAAGAGAGTGTATTCGAAGAGAGGAAGGGAAACATGATGAAGAGTAAGAGAGTGTATTCGATTGCATAAGAGTAAGTATACATAGGTGGGCTGCTTGGCCTTAAATAGAAAGCTAGCTAGGTATCATAGACTAGGGATAAGAGAAGGGACTTATAGGGCCGTTACATGATAACCTATCACTAGTGGTCCCTTCCTTATCACTCACTTAAGCTCCTTATAGTTCCTCTCATATCACTTAGTCGATTAGCCGGCTTATCTAGGACCACCACGGCTTGTATCCTCAATTCGCAATAGATCACACTTGGTTCAATAACAAGAAGAATAAGGTGAAGAGTGTTTATTGCTCAAAGTGTGTCTGATACAATGTGAGAAGAAGTCCTAATATAGGCAAAGGATTACACGATTACACAAGGAGATTCAAAATGGGACAGTGACTTGGGAGCAAGCCCAAGAAGTGATAGTGACTGCACAGCAACGGCTTTGTGCACCCGTGACTTCTCTGGTTGAGTCATCTCTGCTTCTAGAAGCTTTTCATCACACTTCCTTAATGGACTAAGGCCTTATTGGACTTGTCTAAACTGAGTTTCTCTCTTGGGCTATATGCATTCGGACTTGACCAATCTTGACCCACACGTCTGTCTTAAGTAGTCCGTGATGCCCAAGTTAGTATCTTGCTCAATACCAAGCATATTGAGGTTGACTGCCATAAGGTAAGGGAAGCTATTGGAAATGGTACAATTCTACCTTGCTACACAAGGAGTGAAGATCAGCTAGCTGATGTGTTTACCAAAGCTGTAACCTTGAAGACAGGCGGCTCCATCTACCCTAGACTTGGTTTGATGTCTCTTCCACATCAATGATCCCAACATGGAGTGTTATACTCTTTTTCCCTAGAAAAGGTTTTGTCCCAATTGGGTTTTCCTTCTCTAGGTTTTTTTAATGAGGTAATACTTCATGGTTGCAAGCTTAGGCATTTTTCATGTCTTAAGCTTGAGGGGGAGTGTTGGAATGAAGAAGAATGATGAATGTATTTGAGTGAAGTGTTGGCGTCATCTCTATGTATATATCTTAGACTTGTATAGGTTAATGATAAGTATATCTCTGTATCCAAACAAGTCTAGAATAGGATTAGTATAAATAGATGTCTCTCACTCACTTTGTAAGGTGAAGAAATCATTTTCTCTGAAATCTAATAATAACATTCTCTTTCTCTCTCAATCTCTAATTCTCAATTTCTCTCTAAATCATAAATCTTTCAAAGGGAAGAACAAGAGTGAGAATAATAGAGAGATTGTGAGACAGAGAGTATGGAAGGAGGATTCTATTTCCTTGATTGATTTATGGTGAGCATACAATATATTTATAGCCAAAGAATAGAGATAAGACAAAGGCACTTCACCAAATGGTGAAAGTGACAGCTCCTAACAGCTAGAAATTCAAATTGGTTAAGCCAACATGTGACTCTTCCTTCCCTCTCCAAACCCACGCCTAGGAGAGCTTCTAGAAGGTGTCTTGGACAGTTTTGGGCTTGTTTGGGCTTACTTAATTCAGGCCTTGTGTTGCATATGTGTGGACAGACCCTGGACTTCACTTCATTATCTCAGCCTAATGCACAGACCTTGAACTTCTGATTTGGGCTTGAGCTTCATTAACTTTTTCAGCTTCAAGCCTTAGGCTTCAATCCAATAGACTATGCATTGCATTTAGAACCTAGATGGATCCAAAATTCACCTTGACATTCATCATAATTCTCTATAATTCTTCATCACTTATACTTTTAATCTCCAAATCTCTTAATTCTCAAATCATTTCACAGATACTTACTATGTTCTTCTTTATGTTTAAAGGATAAAGAAGACCACTTTGAGACATTCATTATGTGTATGCTCATTCGTCCAAACTTGATTCTTATTCTTAGTGTCAAGCTTATGGGGGGGAAAGAAAATGAGCATCTGATCTAGAACAAGCTGGCTGTGACAAGGAGGCACATGAAGCTGGCCCAAGTTAACAAGTTGGCGCATGATGCTGGTCAGCCTTGCTGGTACATGGTACATGGCCGTGATGTTCTAATGTTTTCATGCGGTTCATGCAGTTCATGTATGGACAAGGTTCCATAATGGATCATGGTTATTCCAAGATGTTTTGCCTTGGAAAGTAAGCACAAGAAGTGTGCTCATTCTGATCATGGTTATTCCAAGATGTTTTGCCTTGGAAAGTAAGCACAAGAAGTGTGCTCATTCTGATTTTCTAATGGAGGCTGTGAATAAGGTCATCCAATTCTTCTGTCATCAAATGAGGATAAAACCAATGGCCATCAAGCTACCAAATCTCATGGAGAGGGAGTAAGCTGGTGGAAAGTGATGAATCACCTCATGACAAAATTATCTCATCAAAGGTTCTATCTAGGATAAGTTCTTTAATTCTATGATTTTAGGTTGAGAATTTGGCTAGATATTACACTTGATACCAGACTTGATATTACTCAAGTTCTGGAATACTAATCTTTATTTTTGAGTTGCTATGATGTTTTTAGATCAGGAAGTGATGAAAACAGTCATAAGCATTACTTACCCTACATCAATTAGTGGAAGCATGGTGGAAAAGTGTATTAGGAGATAAGTGTGCTAACTCTACTCTAGCTTAACTCTACAATGTTATTCTCTTGAGTTAGGCTTATTGAAAGTAGAAAGTGAAGCAAAATGAAGCTGGTCAAAGGAGATCTAAAACATATAAGGGAAGAGAACCATGTGATCATGATGAATCCAGAAGAGAACCATGTGATCATGATGAATCCAAAGACCTTAATGTGGAGTCCTTAGAGAACCAGACTGGTCTAGATCATATCATCCAAACCGCCATCCACTCTTATAAAAGGGAAGTTAAAATCATTCTAATATTATAATGCATTGGTTTATCTTGTGAGAATTGATACATGCATGTATATGTGTATGTGAAACAGGTTTTAGTTGAAGACTTTAAGGAAAGCTGGATCAAAATCACCTCTTAAAAACAAGGAGTCAAATGAAAGGGGGAGAAATGGACCAGACTTAAAAAGGAGCTTCACGTTAACCATTCACAAGCGAATTCATCAAGGCCTTTATCCAAGGATCTATGGAGCTCTCTGGTGAATTTAAAGCTCATAGATTCAATGGCCAATCCCTAAGCTAAGAAGACTTCACTCTTTTTCCCTTAGTATTGGTTTTGTCCCAAAGGGTTTTCCATACTAAGGTTTTTAATGAGGAAGTTCTTTAAGGTTACAAGCTTGGTTTCTATGAACATTAATCAAGCTTGAAAGGGAGTAAAAGAGGAAGAAGGAGGAAGTCTCTTCATCTTTGCAAGTTCAACCATTCACCCAAGCTTAAACTTGAGGGGGAGTGTTGAAATGAAGAAGAAAAGAAGTGGTTTAAGACAAAGAAGAAAGTATGAAGTGTTAGAAAGAAGAAGAGAGTAGATACTCTAAACCAAAGGGAGAGTATGAAGAAGTCACTAATCCTATAGCCAAACATGAGTATTAGGCGACTAATAAGGGTGTTTGGACACAAGCATTAAAAACTCTCTATATAAGCACATGTACTCTTCATTTGTAAATATGTTGAATCATTCTCTTCATATTAATAAAATAAATCCTTTCTCTCTCTAAAACTCTATCTTCTCCAATGGAGAATCATAATCTCTCATTCTAAGAAGGTGCATCACTGGAACATGGTGGACCGGATCTTAAGATACCTAAAAGGGACACACAACCAAGGCATCTGGATGGGGCTGGTGGTGCGGCCCTGGTTATGAATAAACCAGAGGATCGGCTTGAAGGTAGGTTGAATGATGAAGAAGGAGGTTACTAACTCTCCAATTGATGTGAATGATGAAGGGGTTTGATTCCACTAGCACAGGATCACCCTGCAAAGAGCTATGAAATATCACAGTAGATTACTCTACTCTTTAGTGATCAAGGGTCAATGTTCTTAGGCTGAACAGAGAAAGCAAGAAGCAAAATAGCTTTAAGATTGTTTATAAAATTCGATGTGTGTGTTTACAATGGGGAAGTGAAGCCTTTTTATAGGCAGATAATCCTATCTAAATTAATCTACAAAATAATATCCTAACTACTTTATTCCTATCTAAATAATATCATAACTAACTAATCTAATCCTAAAAGAATATATCAGAATAATATATCTAATCTATTATATCCTAACTAACTTATCTAATCCTAACAAGATTATACCAGAATGATATATCTTATCTAATCTACTCTAACTAACTCTCTGGTTTAATTTTAATGACTAATTATAAACCAAAACACATTAAACCAACATGCTGGTTTATTTTTAATCTTATTTTTCTACTTGGACCACGTCCATACCCATCCATAAGAGCCCATGGTGGTCGATCCTTCAGCTTTATGGGCCAATATGGGCCCTGCTCAACTCTCATCTTGTTGGGCTTATCCTTGAGTAGGCCCAGATCGTCCTTGGTGTCTTCCTGGGCCTTTTGAGCCTTATCTCTTGTATGTGGATGAGCTAATACGTTCCTTGGATCATCAAAAACAAGTATAGCCTCTTGAACTTGCTCGGGTGGTCGAACTAGCTCTCTATGGTCCAACAGAAGGAAAATTCGACTATCTCTTGATTCAATATGAACCAATTGAGTTTTGGCACTACCAGAATCTCCACAATATCTAGCTAGTAGAGAAAAATAGTCTTGGTTGCTTGATTCATGGTTGATCTTCAAAAACTTAAAATTAAGGTTGATCGAGATCGCACCATCCCCTCCTCCTTTAAAAGGATTTGTCCTCAAATCCGAGCCCTCTAAGATGATGGATAATGCTCCTGGATGATCAGATATGTCTCCAGAATGATTATATTCCTCTCCTGGTCGCCAAATTTTGGTTTGTAAGTGGTTGAATCTGTGAGCTTGCAAACAGGGCAAACCAAGCATCTCCTGGTTTAGAAGTTGAATAACTTTTAAACCATAAGGAATTTGGACATGAATCCAATTCGACAGGCTCCTATGAAGGGTTAGGTTTCCAAAAAAAGTTGGTTCATAACTTGGTTCATCCTGGTTCTCTTGGGGTCCTTCAATAAGTAAACGATTATGTCCTTCGGATTCAGTGGTCGTTTGCCGACTTGGAAGTTGAATATCTCCTTCATCTGAATAGATTTTGATCCAATTCTTTTTTTCAGTGATTTCTTGATGAGTTGAGCTTCTGTAACAAGTCGATTTGTTGCTTAACTCCTCTGGGTCTGGTTTGTATGATCCGTTGATTGGTTGTATGTCTTGTTTGGGTTTGTTGATAGTCTGCAAGATGGAATCTTCTGTATCTTCTTCATGTTTATTTATTTTGAGCTCCTTAGCTGATGGTGATATAGACGTCACTCTGGTTGGGGTGGATTGGTACTGCTCTACAAATTCTTCATGCATCCGTGCCTTAAGACCTCTCCAATCTAGCACTGAATCCTTGTAGATAGTTGGAGGGTTTTCCTTTAACCACCATTCATGAGCTTTTCCTTTGAATGCTGAGACCACTTGTGATAACTCCAGTTCCTTGGGAATTTTGTTGAATTGTAGCCACTTTTCCATATCGCTTTCCCATTGCAAGTATACTTCAGGATCTTTTCTATTTCCTGAAAATAGTAAGGATCGACCTCTGTTGTTGACTTGCTTCTTTGGACTTACTGGTTTTAGATCAGACGCTTCCCACCTTGGCTTGTGGAATTTTTTTTCTCTCATTTGATTGTAGATCAGATCTGTTAGATCCTCTAATTGCTTCTCAGTCAGGATCACAGTTTCGGTAGGTGCAACTCTCTCCCTTGTTGCTTGTTGTTTTGCCTTTTCTCCATATTTTCTTTTGTTCCCAAAAGAATACATGGTAGATTTGCTGGATATATGATGAATAGATTATGAATCTAGGATAGATTATTCCAACAAGTTCAAAATAGATCAAAGCCCAATCACCTAAGATCTAGAGCTAAACCTACTGAAACTTAAGATAGAAAGATTGCAAGATTTTTTTTTTTTTTTTTTTTTTTTTTGCAGTTCTTTTTTTTTAGATCATTTTGTAATTCAGAAAAGGATCAGCTGACTTACAAAAGATAGAAAGATAAGAATTTGTTTATGAAACTTAAAAATTGAAAAGAAATTGATGGTGGTTTTGAAATCAAAGTGATTTCACAAACCCTAACCTTCAAGAGGCTCTGATACCACTTGGTGCGGCCCTGGTTATGAATAAACCAGAGGATCGGCTTGAAGGTAGGTTGAATGATGAAGAAGGAGGTTACTAACTCTCCAATTGATGTGAATGATGAAGGGGTTTGATTCCACTAGCACAGGATCACCCTGCAAAGAGCTATGGAATATCACAGTAGATTACTCTACTCTTTAGTGATCAAGGGTCAATGTTCTTAGGCTGAACAGAGAAAGCAAGAAGCAAAATAGCTTTAAGATTGTTTATAAAATTCGATGTGTGTGTTTACAATGGGGAAGTGAAGCCTTTTTATAGGCAGATAATCCTATCTAAATTAATCTACAAAATAATATCCTAACTACTTTATTCCTATCTAAATAATATCATAACTAACTAATCTAATCCTAAAAGAATATATCAGAATAATATATCTAATCTATTATATCCTAACTAACTTATCTAATCCTAACAAGATTATACCAGAATGATATATCTTATCTAACCTACTCTAACTAACTCTCTGGTTTAATTTTAATGACTAATTATAAACCAAAACACATTAAACCAACAGGCTGGTTTATTTTTAATCTTATTTTTCTACTTGGACCACGTCCATACCCATCCATAAGAGCCCATGGTGGTCGATCCTTCAGCTTTATGGGCCAATATGGGCCCTGCTCAACTCTCATCTTGTTGGGCTTATCCTTGAGTAGGCCCAGCTCGTCCTTGGTGTCTTCCTGGGCCTTTTGAGCCTTATCTCTTGTATGTGGATGAGCTAAGACGTTCCTTGGATCATCAAAAACAAGTATAGCCTCTTGAACTTGCTCGGGTGGTCGAACTAGCTCTCTATGGTCCAACAGAAGGAAAATTCGACTATCTCTTGATTCAATATGAACCAATTGAGTTTTGGCACTACCAGAATCTCCATAATATCTAGCTAGTAGAGAAAAATAGTCTTGGTTGCTTGATTCATGGTTGATCTTCAAAAACTTAAAATTAAGGTTGATCGAGATCGCACCAGCTGGAGACAGGAATGATAGGAGATCAACTACCGGTTATTGCACATTCATTGGAGGCAACCTAGTTACTAGGAAAACAAAGAAGCAGAGGGTGGTCTCTTGTTCAAGTGCTGAAGCTGAATACCGAGCCATGAGGAAGCTCACCACAGAACTTACCTGGCTCAAGAATCTGCTCAAGGATCTAAACATAGAACTCACAACACCAATCACCATGCATTGTGACAACCAAGCTGCTATACATATAGCATCCAACAATGTGTTTCATGAGAGAACCAAGCACATTGAAGTAGACTGCCACAAAGTGAGACAAGTAGTGGAGCAAGGAATTGTTCTACCATGTTACACAAGGAGCTCGGATCAACTTGCAGATATATTCACCAAATCCGCAAGTTTAAAGGTATGTGAGTCCATATTTCCAAAACTTGGTCTCATAAACCTTCCCTACCAGGGAATCCTCTAGCCAAAAGGGTTTTGCATCTTAAGGTTTTTGTCCCAAAGGGTATATTGAAAAACATATTTCTTAAGAGATTAAGGTAAGGAGAATCATGTTTAAGAGTTTAGAGATTTCGAATACAAGTTTTTATTTATTGATTGCTTGATTACATAATGACCATTACATAAGCTTAAATAGGATAGATTAGGAGGAATATCCAGAACATCTACTTTAGCATCTGAAGGCGTGGCATGGTGAGCTGGAGACGCCCGTTGGAGCAGATTAGGAAGCCTTATCCAAGCCTTATCCATTCGCCTTCTAGAACCGCCTTTAGCCTTCATAAACACTCCTTCATTCCAACACTCCCCCTCAAGTTCAATCATGGATGAATGGTTGAACTTGGATATCATGAGAAACCACCTCATTAAAAACCTTAGAATGCAAAACCCAGTGGAACAAAAACATTATAAGGGAAAAAGAGTATGGTTCTCATGACAAGGAGAGACTAAGGATTTGGAATTACCATGAGTCCAAGCTTTGGTAGAATGAACTCACAGACTTTCAAACTGGCTGCCTTGGTGAATATATCTGCCAATTGCTCAGAGCTTCTTGTAAAACATGGTAGTATAACTCCTTTCTCCACGGCTTCTCTGACTTTGTGACAATCAACTTCAATGTTCTGAGTCCTCTCATGGAATACTGAATTTGAAGCTATATGAATTGCTGCTTGATTATCACAGTGCATTGTGATAGGAGTCTTCACTTCAATTCCCAAATCTTGAAGAAGAGCCTTGAGCCATATGCATTCGGTGGTTAACTTCCTCATTGCCCTGTATTCAGCTTCAGCACTTGAGCATGAGACAACCTTCTGCTTCTTGGTTTTCCAGGTAACAAGATTGCCTCCAATGAAAGTGCAATATCCAGTAGTGGACTTCCTATCATGTCTGTCTCCAGCCCAATCAGCATCACAGTATCCAATCACTTCAGTGTTCTTGTTGTTCCCCATCCAGATTCCGTGAGCATGAGTCCCCTTGAGGTATCTTAGAATCCGATCTATCATCCTCCAGTGACACACCTTAGGTGTTTGCATATGTTGGCTTACCTGATTCACAGCAAAGCACAGATCAGGTCTAGTTATAGTTAGATAAATTAGCTTACCAACTACTCTTCTGTAGAGTTTGGCATCTTCAAAGACGTCATCTTCCTGCTCCCCCTGAGTTCCAGCTTTATACCCCTCTTCTAATGGAGTCTTAGCTTCCTTGGCTTGTAACATCCCTGCATCTGTTAGTAAATCAAGAATGTACTTCCTCTGAGAGATAAACAAACCATCATTAGTCCTGCATACTTCAATTCCAAGAAAATACTTGAGTTCTCCAAGATCTTTGATGTCAAAAACAGATTTCAAGTATTCTTTAGTGGAAAGAATTCCTACCTTGTCATTCCCTGAGATGATAATATCATCTACATAGATGAGAATGACAACAATACCTGCTTGGCTCTGAAGTGTGAACAAGGTATGATCAGCTTCTGATCTTCTGAATCCTTTATATCTCAGTATAACACTCAATTTGTGATACCAGGCTCTGGGAGACTGTTTGAGACCATAGATTGCTTTCCTCAATCTTAGAACCTTCCCTGGAGTGACAGTATCTTCTAGACCAGGAGGTGGTGTCATGTACACCTCTTCCTCTAATTCTCCTTGAAGGAAGGCATTCTTGACATCCATCTGCCATAGATCCCATTCTAAGTTGGTAGCAAGAGAAAAAATGACTCTTACTGTATGGAGCTTGGCAACCGGAGCAAAGGTGTCCCTGTAGTCGTCTCCATACGTCTGAGTGAAGCCCCTGGCAACAAGCCTTGCCTTATATCTCTCCACCTCTCCATTGCTTCTGTATTTGATTGTGAACACCCATCTAGAGCTCACTGCCTTTTTGCCTTTTGGTAGATCAGACTCATCCCAAGTATGATTCCTTTCCATAGCCATTCTTTCATCAGCAACCGCCTCTCTCCATACTCTGTGTTCCTTGGCCTCCTCATAGTGTTTAGGAACGCATTCTTGATCCAAGGTTCCAATAAAAGCCTGATGTTCCTGAGGGATATGTGCTAAGTTGCAGACAGCCTGTTCTGGATGAGCAACAGCTTGATTGTTGTAATAGACCCTCGTGCTCTTCCAGTGTTCAGGTGGATACTTCACCCTTTTGCTTCTCCTTAATTCAACTGCTTCTTCTTCTTGAGCGGTTTGATCAGGTTGGTTGTTTTGAGCAGCTGGTGATGAAGATGTAGATTGCTGGCCCTGATTGTCCTGATTGTGGACTTCTGAGTATTCAGGAATAGCATTCCCCCCTTCATGATCAGGACTATCACTTGGTTCATCCGGCCATGTTGTTGATTCTTCTGAAACTGGTGCTGTAGGAATAGAAGTCTGCTGAGGAATATGATTGAGACCGAGATCCTCTAGAAGTTGTCTGATACTGGAAGCTCTATCTTCTGAAGAAGATGATATATCCTTAATGTCTTCCCACTTCTGTCCTTCATAGAAACTTCTGTTTTCTAGAAATTGAACATCTCTTGACACCATAACTCTTCTTGTATCTGGTACATAGCACTTGTAGCCCTTCTGTGTTGGAGAGTATCCAAGAAAAATAGCCCTTATGCTCTTTGCATCTAACTTACTTCGGTGGTCACCTGGGATATAGACAAAACACACACATCCAAACACTCTTAAATGATCAAGAGAGGGTTTAGTTTTATTCAGTACCTCAAAGGGTGACTGATCAGAGAGAATGCGAGTAGGTGTTCTATTGATGAGGTAACATGCCGTGACTACTGCATCACTCCAAAACCTCTTTGGAACATGCATATGGAACATTAACGTCCTAGCCACCTCCATCAAGTGCCGGTTCTTTCTCTCAGCCACACCATTCTGCTGAGGCGTATAAGGGCAGCTTGTCTGATGTGTAATTCCTTTCTCAGCAAGAAAGTGTTTGAATCCATGGCTCATATACTCTCCTCCATTATCTGACCTTAAACATTTGATTTGAACATTATACTGGTTAGATATGTGAGAGTGAAAGTTCTTAAAAGCATCTAGAACCCTATCCTTAGATGGAAGCAATGTAATCCAAGTGTATTTTGACTTCTCATCAATAAAAGTAACAAAGTATTTGTGATTATCTCTTGATTCACATGGGGATGTCCAAACATCAGAATGAATAAGTTCAAAACATTCATTGTAAATCGTTTTAGATAAGGGAAATACACTCCTACAATGTTTACCAAGGATACATGCTTCACATGAAGCATTACTAAACGAAATCTTAGGAAATAACAGTTCTAAAGCTTTTAAGTGAGGATGAACTAGTCTAGCATGCCATAAACCCTTCTCACGATTAGAAGCATTAAGGCTAGATGCATTATTGAAAACAGAACTACTAGAAGCTAATGAAATAGGCTGAAGATCTTCAAGCACATATAGATCATTCTTTGCTCCTCCTCTGCCAAGGACTCTCTTTGTTTCAATATCCTGAAAGAAAAAATCATTAGGCCCAAAAGTAGCATAGCAATTAAGATCAGTGGTTGTTCTTTTCACAGACAGTAGATTTGAAGTAAAGGATGGCATAAAGAAGGCTTTTGATTCCTTTCCAAATAATCTAAGTTTGCCAATTCCCTTAATAGGTATTTGTTCTCCATTAGCTATCATCACATTCCCTAAAACCGGTTCTATATCACTGATCAACCTAGAGTCACTGATCATATGATGTGATACTCCTGAATCAACTATTAATGGTTTTAAGGCATTCAGATCATGATAGGAGCTAGTAAGAGAAGCAGTATAAGTGTGACCAGAAATACCAGACTCCTTGAGAGCTTTGATAAGAGCTTCAAGGTCGGATTTGGTGACTACATCACTTTGAACTCGGATCCTTTCATCTGATGCATTGTGACTATAAGCGCCATTCGGACTTGAACTCCCCCGGTTAAGGCTGATTTGATTTGCACTGCATTGTTCTCCCTCATGATGTGGCCCAGATTGTTTAGTTTGCTGCAAGTTGAGCTGAGTAATGTTTCCTTGAAAGCCATTCCCTTGAGTTGTTGAAGCCATGCGTGATTATACAACTTGTGAAGAGTGAACCTTTGAATCTTTCCACCAAGTAGGTTTTAAGTGTGGATGAATCAACCAGCATTTCTCTTTGGTATGTCCTTTTCTCTTGCAATGATCGCAAACTGGACCCTTCCTGGTTTCTGGCTTGTGCCAAACCTTGTGAGCTGCAACGATATCTCCTCGGTTTCCAAATAAGCCTTGAGATCCTTGTTCTTTCTGTATCTTAGCACACACATCCTCAAGACTTGGCAACCTATCTTCTCTAAGAAGATGCTTAATAAGGTCTGTATAACTCGGGTTTAGTGTCATGAGCAAGTCAAAGACCTTATCTTGCTCTCTCCTTTCATTAAGAGTGATAGGATCAATGGTACTTGGTCTTAACATTTCAACCTCTGCCCATAGAGCCCTGAATCGACCATAGTGCTTGGTGAATTCCATATCCTCTTGATGAAGATCATTCAGGGCCTTCTTAACCTCAAACAACCGCATAAGATTAGATGTGTTCCCATATACATTCCTTAATGTATTCCAGAGATCTTTGGCAGTTTCACAGTAGGAGTATGCTTCTAACAAGGATCCTTCAAGGGAGTTTTGAAGGATGGAGAGCACTAGTTGATCCTCTTGAAACCACTTGTTCATGGCGTCTATAGTAAGTTGTCCTTGATATCCGAGAGCTTCGTCTTCAGCAGCTTCTCTTGGTGCTTCATCAAGGAGAACATGAGTCCATAAGCCCCTACTACACAGAGTAGTTTTCATAGTTCTGGACCATAACAGGTAGTTTAGCCCCTTTAGTATAACTGGAGCTACAATCATTTTTGAAGTTTCCATCGATATGCTTGGGTGGTACGAATCTCCTTCAAACGCGGCTTCAGGCGGGAAGAGCAGGGTTTTTATTTTCTACCTCAAATCCTTCCTCCTTGCCTTGAATCTATGCACTAGTTGCTTAAAGTCTGAATGAGAGTCTTTTCTTCTGGAAATGAGCCTTCTTTCTTGAAGATCGCGGCTTAGTACGGATCCTGGTTTGCGAGAGGATGAGGACGACGAGTACGGACACCTAGCAAAGGTCCATCCTTCAGCTGCTTTTCGTGGCTTCAACTCAAGAAGAACTGATGTAGGAGACTTCTACGGCCAAGGATGAAGGATTGAAAGAGTGATGAACAAGAATCGAGCTCTGGTCCGTACAACAATGGCGTGGTTCGACCAAGCCTTTTCTGCGATACGACCAGGAGTGACCAGAACCTTGCTAGAGACCGACCACACGCAACCCGACTCGTTCCACTACTGTTTTAAAGCTAAAAGACGTGACCTTGAACCAAAAACAGCGACCTTGAGAGCTTAGAGCCGTACAACAATGGTGTTTTAGTGGCTCTAAGCTCTCAAGGTCGCTGTTCTTTTTCATTCTTAAAACCCACTAAAACACCAATGTTGTACGGCTCTAAGCTCTCAAGGTCGCTGTTTTTGGTTCAAGGTCACGTCTTTTAGCTTTAAAACAGTAGTGGAACGAGTCGGGTTGCGTGTGGTCGGTCTCTAGCAAGGTTCTGGTCACTCCTGGTCGTATCGCAGAAAAGGCTTGGTCGAACCACGCCATTGTTGTACGGACCAGAGCTCGATTCTTGTTCATCACTCTTTCAATCCTTCATCCTTGGCCGTAGAAGTCTCCTACATCAGTTCTTCTTGAGTTGAAGCCACGAAAAGCAGCTGAAGGATGGACCTTTGCTAGGTGTCCGTACTCGTCGTCCTCATCCTCTCGCAAACCAGGATCCGTACTAAGCCGCGATCTTCAAGAAAGAAGGCTCATTTCCAGAAGAAAAGACTCTCATTCAGACTTTAAGCAACTAGTGCATAGATTCAAGGCAAGGAGGAAGGATTTGAGGTAGAAAATAAAAACCCTGCTCTTCCCGCCTGAAGCCGCGTTTGAAGGAGATTCGTACCACCCAAGCATATCGATGGAAACTTCAAAAATGATTGTAGCTCCAGTTATACTAAAGGGGCTAAACTACCTGTTATGGTCCAGAACTATGAAAACTACTCTGTGTAGTAGGGGCTTATGGACTCATGTTCTCCTTGATGAAGCACCAAGAGAAGCTGCTGAAGACGAAGCTCTCGGATATCAAGGACAACTTACTATAGACGCCATGAACAAGTGGTTTCAAGAGGATCAACTAGTGCTCTCCATCCTTCAAAACTCCCTTGAAGGATCCTTGTTAGAAGCATACTCCTACTGTGAAACTGCCAAAGATCTCTGGAATACATTAAGGAATGTATATGGGAACACATCTAATCTTATGCGGTTGTTTGAGGTTAAGAAGGCCCTGAATGATCTTCATCAAGAGGATATGGAATTCACCAAGCACTATGGTCGATTCAGGGCTCTATGGGCAGAGGTTGAAATGTTAAGACCAAGTACCATTGATCCTATCACTCTTAATGAAAGGAGAGAGCAAGATAAGGTCTTTGACTTGCTCATGACACTAAACCCGAGTTATACAGACCTTATTAAGCATCTTCTTAGAGAAGATAGGTTGCCAAGTCTTGAGGATGTGTGTGCTAAGATACAGAAAGAACAAGGATCTCAAGGCTTATTTGGAAACCGAGGAGATATCGTTGCAGCTCACAAGGTTTGGCACAAGCCAGAAACCAGGAAGGGTCCAGTTTGCGATCATTGCAAGAGAAAAGGACATACCAAAGAGAAATGCTGGTTGATTCATCCACACTTAAAACCTACTTGGTGGAAAGATTCAAAGGTTCACTCTTCACAAGTTGTATAATCACGCATGGCTTCAACAACTCAAGGGAATGGCTTTCAAGGAAACATTACTCAGCTCAACTTGCAGCAAACTAAACAATCTGGGCCACATCATGAGGGAGAACAATGCAGTGCAAATCAAATCAGCCTTAACCGGGGGAGTTCAAGTCCGAATGGCGCTTATAGTCACAATGCATCAGATGAAAGGATCCGAGTTCAAAGTGATGTAGTCACCAAATCCGACCTTGAAGCTCTTATCAAAGCTCTCAAGGAGTCTGGTATTTCTGGTCACACTTATACTGCTTCTCTTACTAGCTCCTATCATGATCTGAATGCCTTAAAACCATTAATAGTTGATTCAGGAGCATCACATCATATGATCAGTGACTCTAGGTTGATCAGTGATATAGAACCGGTTTTAGGGAATGTGATGATAGCTAATGGAGAACAAATACCTATTAAGGGAATTGGCAAACTTAGATTATTTGGAAAGGAATCAAAAGCCTTCTTTATGCCATCCTTTACTTCAAATCTACTGTCTGTGAAAAGAACAACCACTGATCTTAATTGCTATGCTACTTTTGGGCCTAATGATTTTTTCTTTCAGGATATTGAAACAAAGAGAGTCCTTGGCAGAGGAGGAGCAAAGAATGATCTATATGTGCTTGAAGATCTTCAGCCTATTTCATTAGCTTCTAGTAGTTCTGTTTTCAATAATGCATCTAGCCTTAATGCTTCTAATCGTGAGAAGGGTTTATGGCATGCTAGACTAGTTCATCCTCACTTAAAAGCTTTAGAACTGTTATTTCCTAAGATTTCGTTTAGTAATGCTTCATGTGAAGCATGTATCCTTGGTAAACATTGTAGGAGTGTATTTCCCTTATCTAAAACGATTTACAATGAATGTTTTGAACTTATTCATTCTGATGTTTGGACATCCCCATGTGAATCAAGAGATAATCACAAATACTTTGTTACTTTTATTGATGAGAAGTCAAAATACACTTGGATTACATTGCTTCCATCTAAGGATAGGGTTCTAGATGCTTTTAAGAACTTTCACTCTCACATATCTAACCAGTATAATGTTCAAATCAAATGTTTAAGGTCAGATAATGGAGGAGAGTATATGAGCCATGGATTCAAACACTTTCTTGCTGAGAAAGGAATTACACATCAGACAAGCTGCCCTTATACGCCTCAGCAGAATGGTGTGGCTGAGAGAAAGAACCGGCACTTGATGGAGGTGGCTAGGACGTTAATGTTCCATATGCATGTTCCAAAGAGGTTTTGGAGTGATGCAGTAGTCACGGCATGTTACCTCATCAATAGAACACCTACTCGCATTCTCTCTGATCAGTCACCCTTTGAGGTACTGAATAAAACTAAACCCTCTCTTGATCATTTAAGAGTGTTTGGATGTGTGTGTTTTGTCTATATCCCAGGTGACCACCGAAGTAAGTTAGATGCAAAGAGCATAAGGGCTATTTTTCTTGGATACTCTCCAACACAGAAGGGCTACAAGTGCTATGTACCAGATACAAGAAGAGTTATGGTGTCAAGAGATGTTCAATTTCTAGAAAACAGAAGTTTCTATGAAGGACAGAAGTGGGAAGACATTAAGGATATATCATCTTCTTCAGAAGATAGAGCTTCCAGTCTCAGACAACTTCTAGAGGATCTCGGTCTCAATCATATTCCTCAGCAGACTTCTATTCCTACAGCACCAGTTTCAGAAGAATCAACAACATGGCCGGATGAACCAAGTGATAGTCCTGATCATGAAGGGGGGAATGCTATTCCTGAATACTCAGAAGTCCACAATCAGGACAATCAGGGCCAGCAATCTACATCTTCATCACCAGCTGCTCAAAACAACCAACCTGATCAAACCGCTCAAGAAGAAGAAGCAGTTGAATTAAGGAGAAGCAAAAGGGTGAAGTATCCACCTGAACACTGGAAGAGCACGAGGGTCTATTACAACAATCAAGCTGTTGCTCATCCAGAACAGGCTGTCTGCAACTTAGCACATATCCCTCAGGAACATCAGGCATTTATTGGAACCTTGGATCAAGAATGCGTTCCTAAACACTATGAGGAGGCCAAGGAACACAGAGTATGGAGAGAGGCGGTTGCTGATGAAAGAATGGCTATGGAAAGGAATCATACTTGGGATGAGTCTGATCTACCAAAAGGCAAAAAGGCAGTGAGCTCTAGATGGGTGTTCACAATCAAATACAGAAGCAATGGAGAGGTGGAGAGATATAAGGCAAGGCTTGTTGCCAGGGGCTTCACTCAGACGTATGGAGACGACTACAGGGACACCTTTGCTCCGGTTGCCAAGCTCCATACAGTAAGAGTCATTCTTTCTCTTGCTACCAACTTAGAATGGGATCTATGGCAGATGGATGTCAAGAATGCCTTCCTTCAAGGAGAATTAGAGAAAGAGGTGTACATGACACCACCTCCTGGTCTAGAAGATACTGTCACTCCAGGGAAGGTTCTAAGATTGAGGAAAGCAATCTATGGTCTCAAACAGTCTCCCAGAGCCTGGTATCACAAATTGAGTGTTACACTGAGAGATAAAGGATTCAGAAGATCAGAAGCTGATAATACCTTGTTCACACTTCAGAGCCAAGCAGGTATTGTTGTCATTCTCATCTATGTAGATGATATTATCATCTCAGGGAATGACAAAGTAGGAATTCTTTCCACTAAAGAATACTTGAAATCTGTTTTTGACATCAAAAATCTTGGAGAACTCAAGTATTTTCTTGGAATTTAAGTATGCAGGACTAATGATGGTTTGTTTATCTCTCAGAGGAAGTACATTCTTGATTTACTAACAGATGCAGGGATGTTACAAGCCAAGGAAGCTAAGACTCCATTAGAAGAGGGGTATAAAGCTGGAACTCAGGGGGAGCAGGAAGATGACGTCTTTGAAGATGCCAAACTCTACAGAAGAATAGTTGGTAAGCTAATTTATCTAACTATAACTAGACCTGATCTGTGCTTTGCTGTGAATCAGGTAAGCCAACATATGCAAACTGTTAGAATTTGCAGAATAATAGTTAGAATAGGTAGGAGAGTTTCTGGGTTTATATTTTATAAGGGAAGAACAAGAGTGAGAATAATAGAGAGAGATTGTGAGACAGAGAGTATGGAAGGAGGATTCTATTTCCTTGATTGATTTATGGTGAGCATACAATGTATTTATAGCCAAAGAATAGAGATAAGACAAAGGCACTTCACCAAATGGTGAAAGTGACAGCTCCTAACAGCTAGAAATTCAAATTGGTTAAGCCAACATGTGACTCTTCCTTCCCTCTCCAAACCCACGCCTAGGAGAGCTTCTAGAAGGTGTCTTGGACATTTTTGGGCTTGTTTGGGCTTACTTAATTCAGGCCTTGTGTTGCACATGTGTGGACAGACCCTGGGCTTCACTTCATTATCTCAGCCTAATGCACAGACTTTGAACTTCTGATTTGGGCTTGGGCTTCATTAACTTTTTCAGCTTCAAGCCTAAGGCTTCATTCCAATACTCCCCCTCAAGCTTAGCCATGAGATGAATGGTTAAGCTTGGAACCATGAAGACCCACCTCATTAAAAACCTTAGAATGGAAAACCCATTGGGACAAAACCATACTAAGGGAAAAAGAGTGTGGACTCCATGATTAGGAGAATCATTGGCTGGGAAGGTTGATGAGTCCAAGTTTTGGGAGGATGGACTCACATACCTTGAGACTTGCAGCCTTGGTGAAAATGTCTGCGAGTTGATCTGAGCTTCTTGTGTAGCACGGTAAGATTATGCTTTGCTCCACTACTTGTCTGACCTTGTGACAGTCTACTTCAATGTGTTTGGTTCTCTCATGAAACACATTGTTGGATGCTATGTGTATGGCTGCTTGATTGTCGCAATGCATGGTGATTGGTGTTGAGACTTCTATGTTTAGATCCTTGAGAAGGTTCTTGAGCCAAGTGAGTTCAGTGGTCAGCTTTCTCATGGCACGATATTCAGCTTCAGCACTTGAGCAGGAGACCACTTTCTGCTTCTTTGTCTTCCAAGTGACTAGATTGCCTCCAATGAATGTGCAATAGCCGGTTGTTGATCTTCTGTCATTTCTGTCTCCTGCCCAATCAGCATCACAATATCCTACAATCTCTGAGCTCCCATTGCATCCCATCCAAATGCCTTGATCATGGGTTCCTTTGAGGTACCTCAAGATCCGGTCCACCATATTCCAGTGGTGCAATTTTGGAGCTTGCATATGTTGGCTGACCTGATTCACAGCAAAACACAAGTCAGGTCTAGTAATGGTTAGATAGATTAACTTACCAACCATCTTCCTATAGAGTTTGGTTTCTTCAAACGGTTCATCTCCAAGCTCCCCCTCACGTTCCACCTTATAGCCTTCCTCTAGGGGAGTCTTTGCTGGTTTGGCTTCTAAATTTCCTGCATCAGTTAGAAGATCAAGTGTGTATTTCTTTTGTGATAAGAAGAGGCCTTCTTTTGTTCGGCATACTTCTATCCCTAGGAAGTACTTAAGTTCACCTAAGTCTTTAATATCAAAAACAGACTTAAGATAATCTTTAGTAGATTGAATTCCTACCTTGTCATTCCCTGAGATGATTATATCATCTACATAAATGAGAATGACTACCATACCTGATTGGCTTTGGAGTGTGAAGAGAGTGTGATCAGCTTCAGACTTCCTAAAGCCTTTATCTCTCAGTGTCATACTCAACTTGTGGTACCAAGCTCTTGGTGATTGTTTAAGTCCATAGATAGCTTTTCTTAGCCTTAGAACCTTTCCTGGAGTTACTGTGTCTTCAAGACCAGGTGGAGGTGTCATATAGACTTCATCCTCTAATTCTCCTTGTAGGAAAGCATTCTTGACATCCATCTGCCATAACACCCATTCAAGGTTAGTAGCAAGAGATAGAAGAACTCTTACAGTGTGTAGTTTGGCTACTGGTGCAAATGTATCATGGTAGTCTTCTCCATAGGTCTGAGTGAACCCTCTTGCTACCAATCTAGCCTTGTATCGTTCTATCTCTCCATTGCTTTTGTATTTGATGGTGAAGATCCATCTTGAGCTCACTGTCCTCTTGTCCTTAGGTAGATCAGCTTCATCCCAAGTGTGATTGATCTCCATGGCCTTACATTCAGCCTTAACTGCTTCTCTCCACACCTTATGCTCCTTAGCTTCCTCATAGTCTCTTGGAACCTGCCCTTGATCTAGAGCTGTTGTAAAGGCTTGGTGTTCTTAAGGAATATGAGCTAGAGAGCAAATCACTTGTGTTGGATGGGCTACTGCTTGTGCATTGTAGTACACTTTGGTATTGATCCAATTTGAGGCTGGTTTCTTCTCCCTTTGGCTTCTCCTTAGCACCACTTGTTCTTCTTGATATTCTTCTTCCTCAGTCTGAACTTCTGGCGCATATTCTTCTTGATTATGGACACTAGAGCTTGCATCCTGGTCGTGTGATTCAGATGCAATCTCTTGTTCATCCTCTGTGCCCCCCTCATGATCAAGAGGAATAGCCGGGGCAACATCAAAAGGAGGAGGAGGAGGAGAAGTGGCTGGTGATGGAGAAGCAGCTGGTGCATTAGGGAATGAGATTCCTAGGTTCTCCATAAGATGTTTAAGATTGGTAGCTCGGTCTGATGGAGATTGGGAGAGATCTTTAAGATCATCCCAATTCTTATCTTCATAGAACCCCTTTGCTTCTACAAACTTCACATCTCGTGAGACTAGCACCTTTCTTGTCTCTGGATTGTAGCACTTGTATCCCTTTTGGGTAGTGGAATACCCTATAAACATGGCTTTCACACTTCTTGCTTCTAACTTATTCCTTTGTTCTCCTGGAATAAGAACATAACAAACACACCCAAAGACACGTAAGTGTGAAATAGATGGTTTACTCTTATTAAGTACCTCAAATGGGGATAAATCCTCCAAGATTTTTGTGGGGAGTCTATTGATGAGGTAGCAAGCGGTAACAAGTGCATCTCCCCAAAACTTCTTTGGAACATTGCTTTGGAACATGATAGACCGTGCCACTTCCATGAGATGCCTGTTCTTTCTTTCAGCCACTCCATTTTGTTGGGGCGTGTAAGGACAACATGTTTGATGGATGATTCCATGTTTATCTAAGTGCTGTTTGAATGCTAGACTTGTATATTCCCCTCCATTATCTGATCTAAAATTTTTGATCTTGGCATTATAATGGTTAGTCACATACATTTGAAATTTAGTGAAGGCTTCTAGGACTCTATCTTTTGTTGGCAATAGTGTTACCCAAGTATATTTCGATTTTTGGTCTATGAATGTAACAAAGTATTTATGGTTGTCTCTAGATGTGCATGGTGAAGTCCAAACATCAGAGTGAATGAGATCAAAGCAATTTTCATATATAGTTGTAGACTTAGGAAACACTGATTTACAATGTTTACCTAGTATACAAGCTTCACATTCATCATTTTTAAAAGACATACTTGGCAACAATAGTTCTAAAGCCCTACAGTGAGGATGTCCTAATCTAGAATGCCAAATAGCACTATTAGCCTTATTCAAAACAGAGTTGAAAGCAAAAGATAAAGAAAAATCTGGTTGTGTGTCTTCAAGCACATACAAGTCATCCTTGGACACTCCCTTTCCAAACACCTTATTAGTCTTAATATCCTGAAAGTAAACATCATTAGGACAAAATATAGCATAGCAATTAAGATCAGAGGTTGTTTTCTTAACACTTAGCAAGTTTGAGGTGAATGTGGGCATATAGAAGGCTGTTGGTTCTTTATTAAACAATTTCAGGTTTCCAATTCCTCTTATTGGTATCTTATCACCATTAGCTATTACTACATCTCCTAAAGCCGGTTTCATATTGATAAGTAGATTTTTGTCACTAATCATGTGATGAGAAGCTCCTGAATCTACAATAAGTGGCTTAGTGAGATTTAGAGCTTGAAAAGAGTTACCAGAGGTATTAGCTTCCTTAAGTGCTTTTATCAATGCATCAAGGTCCGATTTTCTAACGAATTCTTGTTGAAATGTTGCAAGGGTTTTCCCTTCTTCATTGGTTGGCGTGGATGAGCTAGTGCTAGCCTTGGCTCTTGCCTCATGAGTTGCTTCTTGGGAGAGATTGGCCCTTGGTTGGTTTACCCATTTTGGCTTTAAGTGTGGATGGAGAATCCAACACTTGTCCTTAGTGTGGCCTTCTTTCTTGCAATAATCACAGAATCCTCTTCTTTCCCCATGGTTCAAGCCTCCTTTCTGGTAGGTGTTTGCCTTGTTGGCTGTGATGAGCTATCCTTTGCCTCCAAAGAGGCCTAATGATCCTTGTTCCTTCTGAATCTTATTGCATACTTCTTCAAGACTTGGAAGAGTGTCTGACCTTAAGATGTGCTTGATAAGATCATTGTAAGTTGGGTTTAGAGTCAAGAGGAGTCCAAAGACCTTATCTTGCTCACGTCTTTCATTTAGCACCTTGGGATCCATGGTGCTTGGTCTAAGCATTTCAAGTTCAGCCCACAATGATACTTGCCAAAGTGTTGAGTGAACTCCATGTTTTCTTGAGTTAACTCATTAATGGCCTTCTTTACTTCAAAGACACGACTGAGATTGGAAGTGTTGCCATAAACATTTTGAAGTGTCTCCCATAACTCCTTGGCTGTCTCACAATAAGAATAAGCTTCAAGGAGAGATGTTTCAAGGGAGTTTTGGATCACGGATAGCACCAGTTGGTCTTCTTGAAACCACCGGTCTTTATTCATGATGGCGACTTCTTTGCCACCTTCTTCAGTCATGGCAATGGAAGTTTCACTCTTGAGGATGTGGCTCCATAAGCCACGGCTACACAACACTGTCTTGGTGGTTCTAGCCCATAAAAGGTAGTTGACCCCTTTCAGTGTCACTGGAACAACCACTCTTGAGCTTTCCATGGTGTTTACACACGTTTTTGTTTGAATTTGAGCTAGGGACCGTTGGGTATAGCTATTATCCACTGAATGAAAGCAAATGGTAAGGGTTTTGAGAAAGTGGTTTGTTTGGAAAGAGAGTTGAGTAGCTGAATTGAGGAATGAAGTGAGTAATTCTCAAGAAATAACCTATCCTAACCTCTCACAACTCAGCACCATTTGGTTTTGAGGATTGATTAATCTCAGAGTGAGTAGATTAGAAAAAGTTATTGCGAGAGTAGATTGAGAAAGTGGTTTGTTTGGGAAGAGAGTTGAGTAATTCTCAAGAAATAACCTATCCTAACCTCTCACAACTCAGCACCACATGGTTTTGAGGATTAATTAATCTCAGAGTGAGTAGATTAGAACAAATTATTGCAAGAGTAAACAGAGAATTTGCTTGATCCAAAACCAAGCTCTGATACCATGTTAGAATTTGCAGAATAATAGTTAGAATAGGTAGGAGAGTTTCTGGGTTTATATTTTATAAGGGAAGAACAAGAGTGAGAATAATAGAGAGAGATTGTGAGACAGAGAGTATGGAAGGAGGATTCTATTTTCTTGATTGATTTATGGTGAGCATACAATGTATTTATAGCCAAAGAATAGAGATAAGACAAAGGCACTTCACCAAATGGTGAAAGTGACAGCTCCTAACAGCTAGAAATTCAAATTGGTTAAGCCAACATGTGACTCTTCCTTCCCTCTCCAAACCCACGCCTAGGAGAGCTTATAGAAGGTGTCTTGGACATTTTTGGGCTTGTTTGGGCTTAATTAATTCGGGCCTTGTGTTGCACATGTGTGGACAGACCCTGGGCTTCACTTCATTATCTCAGCCTAATGCACAGACTTTGAACTTCTGATTTGGGCTTGGGCTTCATTAACTTTTTCAGCTTCAAGCCTAAGGCTTCATTCCAATACAAACACCTAAGGTGTGTCACTGGAGGATGATAAATCGGATTCTAAGATACCTCAAGGGTACTCATGCTCACGGAATCTGGATGGGGAACAACAAGAACACTGAAGTGGTTGGATACTGTGATGCTGATTGGGCTGGAGACAGACATGATAGGAAGTCCACTACTGGATATTGCACTTTCATTGGAGGCAATCTTGTTACCTGGAAAACCAAGAAGCAGAAGGTTGTCTCATGCTCAAGTGCTGAAGCTGAATACAGGGCAATGAGGAAGTTAACCACCGAATGCATATGGCTCAAGGCTCTTCTTCAAGATTTGGGAATTGAAGTGAAGACTCCTATCACAATGCACTGTGATAATCAAGCAGCGATTCATATAGCTTCAAATTCAGTATTCCATGAGAGGACTAAGCACATTGAAGTTGATTGTCACAAAGTCAGAGAAGCCGTGGAGAAAGGAGTTATACTACCATGTTTTACAAGAAGCTCTGAGCAATTGGCAGATATATTCACCAAGGCAGCCAGTTTAAAAGTCTGTGAGTTCATTCTACCAAAGCTTGGACTCATAGTAATTCCAAATCCTTAGTCTCTCCTTGTCATGAGAACCATACTCTTTTTCCCTTAGAATGTTTTTGTCCCACTGGGTTTTGCATTCTAAGGTTTTTTTAATGAGGTGGTTTCTCATGATATCCAAGTTCAACCATTCATCCATGATTGAACTTGAGGGGGAGTGTTGGAATGAAGGAGTGTTTATGAAGGCTAAAGGCGGTTCTAGAAGGCGAATGGATAAGGCTTGGATAAGGCTTCCTAATCTGCTCCAACGGACGTCTCCAGCTCACCATGCCACGCCTTCAGATGCTAAAGTAGATGCTCTGGATATTCCTCCTAATCTATTCTATTTAAGCTTATGTAATGGTCATTGTGTAATCAAGCAATCAATAAATAAAAACTTGTATTCGAAATCTCTAAACTCTTAAACATGATTCTCCTTACCTTAATCTCTTAAGAAATATGTTTTTCAATACTTAGTCACTCAAAAAGGCCGTTTAAAACCTTGGACATCAACCTGTGTTTGGATTCTTCCTCTCGGCCGTCCGTACCATTCTGAAAAATCTGTGACAAAAGTATCCCAAGAAGCTTAAGGTCGCTCTTTTCTGTGTCAAAGAACCGGTTTCTTCTTTCAGTTGGGTCATTGGTCTTGACTAACCCTGTTTCCTCAAAGTTTCAAAACACATTTGGAACTCAAGCTTCAAAAGTCTCGCTACCATAGTTGTACGGACTCAAGCTTCCCACTATGGAAAACTCTCGTCCAATCACGGTTCCTATTGTTCTAAAAGGCTTGAACTATGTATTATGGTCACGGATGATCAAGACTGTTCTTGGAGGAAGAGGTCTTGGAGATCACCTCCTGTTTAACGAAGCTCCACCTATCCTGATTCAAAATGAAGAAGGGGATGAGATGGTTATGACCGATGAAAGGAAATGGCACCAGGAGGACCTCTATGTGTTATCCGTTCTTCAAAGTTCCCTAGATGGCCCTATACTGGAATCCTACTCTCACTGTGAGACTTCAATGGAGCTATGGGAGATCCTCAAGAAAGTATATGGAAATACATCCAACCTAAGCCGCATCTTTCAAGTCAAGCAAGCCATCAACTCAATCAGGATGATTCAGACTTCACTGCCCTCTTTGGTAAGTTTAGCTCACTATGGGCAGAACTAGACATGTTAAGACTAGAGAACAACAAAAATACTTTGTTACTTTTATAGATGAAAAGTCTAAGAATACCTGGATCACTTTGTTACCTTCCAAAGATAGAGTTCTAGAGGCTTTCATTAACTTTCACTCTTACATTACTAACCAGTATAATGCAAAGATTAAGATTCTTAGAACAGATAATGGAGGGGAGTACACAAGCAAAGCATTAAGAGATTATCTACTCAAATATGGAATTCTTCATCAAACTAGTTGCTCATATACACCTGAGCAGAATGGGGTAGCTGAGAGAAAGAACCGACATCTTATGGAGGTTGGTAGGTCTATAATGTTCTATAGACATGTACCCAAAAGGTTTTGGGGTGATGCTGTACTCACGGCTTGCTACCTAATCAATAGACTACCCACTAAAGTTCTTGATGACATCTCACCATATGAGGTACTAAATAAAACAAAACCACATATTGATCATTTGAAAGTTTTTGGTTGCTTGTGCTTTGTCTTAGTACCAGGAGAAAGGAGGAATAAGTTGGAAGAAAAGAGTACTAGAGCAATGTTTATAGGCTACTCATCTACTCAGAAGGGTTATAAGTGTTATAATCCTGAGTCACAAAAGGTATTAGTATCTAGAGATGTCAAGTTTCTTGAAGAAAAGTCTTATTATACTGATGGGACTTGGGAAACAATCAAGAATTTATCTAATTCAAGTACTGATACTAATGCCTATCTTAGAAAATTGTTGGAAAGTTTTGATGTTTCTAAGCAGTTTAGATCAAGGCCTGAACCGACTCAAAGTTCTCAAGAAGGACCGTCTTCTTCTCAGCATGAACCAGTGGTACCACCTACTGCACATGTACCAGCTCCAAGTGATCATGGGTCGGCAGCATCAGATCAGGGAACAATGGGACTGGGACACGGCCCTGATGGAGAGGGGGAGTATACTCAAAGTAGTTCTTCAACTGTACATCCTAGTCTTGCTCATGAGGGGGAGAGTGTACCAGCTGGTCCTGATCAAGTCTATGATGATGAAGTAGCGGTTGTTGAATCACCTCAAGTATTACGAAGAAGCACAAGGATAAGGAGAGATCCGGCTAACTGGGTCAACACTAGGGTCTACTACAATGCTCAAGCAGTAGAACATCCTATACAAGCTACTTGTTCATTTGCTCAATTCCCAACAGAACATCAGGTATTCATTAGCTCATTAGATCAAAATCATATTCCTAACACATATGAGGAAGCTATGGAACTGAAGGTTTGGAGAGAGGCTGTTCAAGATGAAATAGAGGCTATGATGAGAAACCATACTTGGGATGAGTCATATTTGCCCAAAGGTAAGAAAGCAGTAAGTTCTAAATGGGTGTTTACTATTAAGTACAGGAGTAATGGTGAGATTGAAAGGTATAAGGCCAGACTTGTAGCAAGAGGTTTTACTCAAACATATGGAGAAGACTTTGGAGATACTTTTGCTCCAGTTGCAAAACTTCATACTGTAAGGATTGTACTTTCTCTTGCTACTAACCTTGAATGGGAGTTGTGGCAGATGGATGTGAAGAATGCATTCCTCCAAGGAGAACTAGAGGAAGAGGTGTATATGAAACCACCTCCCGGTTTGGAAGGATTAGTAAATGATCATGGTGTTTTGAGATTAAGAAAAGCAATTTATGGATTGAAACAATCCCCAAGAGCTTGGTATCACAAATTGAGCATGACATTGAGGGATAAAGGTTTCAGGAGGTCTGAGGTTGATCACACACTATTCACCCTACCTAGGTGCTCAGGTATCATTGTGGTGTTAGTATATGTTGATGATATTATTGTCACAGGTAGTGATAAGGAAGGTATTCAAGAAACCAAGACTTATCTTAAGTCAAAATTTGATATTAAAGATCTTGGTCTAATGAAATATTTCTTAGGAATTGAAATATGTAGATCTAAAGAGGGGTTGTTCTTATCACAAAGAAAGTATACACTTGAATTGTTGAAAGAGACAGGAAAAATGGAAGCTAAACCAGTTAGTACTCCCTTGGAAGATGGGTATAAAACTGTGAGTCAGGGTGAGCTTGAAGCGGAGCTTTATGAAGACCCAAAACTATACAGGAGGCTTGTAGGTAAACTTATTTACCTTACTCTTACTAGACCTGACATTTGTTTTGCAGTAAACCAGGTAAGCCAGCAGATGCAAGAACCCACGTTTTATCACTGGAGAATGTTGGAAAGGATCCTCAGATACTTGAAAGGCACTTATGATCATGGAATTTGGATGGTTGCAATAAAAACACAGATATAGTAGGGTATTGTGATGCAGATTGGGCTGGTGATAGGAATGATAGAAGATCAACAACAGGTTATTGTACTTTTGTGGGAGGAAATCTTGTGACTTGGAAGACCAAGAAACAGAAGGTGGTCTCATGTTCTAGTGCTGAAGCCGAGTATAGAGCCATGAAGAAACTCACAAATGAACTAATCTGGATCAAGGCGGTTCTTAAGGACTTGCAAATTGAAGATTCAAGACCTATTACAATGCATTGTGATAATCAGGCAGCCATTCATATAGCTTCTAACTCAGTGTTTCATGAGAGGACCAAACACATAGAAGTAGACTGCCACAAGGTGAGACAAGCTGTTGAACAAGGGATCATACTACCATGTTACACAAGGAGTTCAGATCAATTGGCAGATGTCTTTACAAAAGCAGCTACAACAAAGGTGTATGAGTCTATTCTTCCAAGATTGGGACTAACAAGTATTGCTGAGTAATCCTCTCAACTTTAGAAGTCATACTCTTTTTCCCTCAAAGTTGTTTTTGTCCCAATTGGGTTTTACACTTTGAGGTTTTTAATGAGGTGATTTCCTAGAGTTTGTCCAAGCTTAACCATTCATCATAGTTAAGCTTGAGGGGGAGTGTTAGATCATAAAAGGATTATGAGGAGGATCATTATGGGCGACTATGAGAGTGTTTGGTATCCATGTTTAGATAAGTATTTAGATTAACCCTGTATCCAAACACACCTAGGAAGCTTAGTATAAATACTCTTCTAATCATTCTTGTAACGGTGAATACTCCTTAATAAAAATTTTTGATTCTACATTCTTCAATCTCTTTCTTCTTTACATGCGATTCCTTTTCTTCCTATTCTCTCTCAATTCTAACTCTTCAACCCTAAATCATTCTTAAATCCTCAAGTTTACAGTTTCGACCAAAGCAATAGTCACTCAAGCTTCAAGGTTAAGATAAAAGAGAAGATTTGCGGAATGAAAAGAGATTTTGAGCGCTTAACACTGCTCTGATACCATGAGAGTTTAAGAAGTATAGAAGATTAGAGAAAGAGAGAGACCGAGTATGGTGGAGCCGCCATTAAGGCCAAGAGAGAAGTAGCAAGAATCGATTACTTCATATTATTCTCATGTCTACAAATGAGGAATACATAGCCTTAAATAGGAAGCTAGCTAGGTTACCTAGTGCTAGGGATAAGAGAGATTACATATAAGACCGTTATACACTTGCTTATCACTTATACACATTCGCTTATCACACAAGCTTCCTTATCACTCATAATGTAACCTTCCTTCCTTATCACATTGACCAAGAGCTTGCTTATAACCTTCTGGCCGTGAGTTACCTCTTGAAGTTTATGTCCAACACAAATCGTGTGCTGGTATCCCGGGATGTTCAGTTTATTGAAACAAGAAGTTACTTCGACAATGGAACATGGGACACTATTACTGATATCTCCTCTAATTCCTCTGATCGTGCTGAGAACTTGAGAAGAATTCTGGAAGTATTTTGTTTGGAGACACCTTCTAGAAGCTCTCCTAGGCGTGGGTTTGGAGAGGGAAGGAAGAGTCACATGTTGGCTTAACCAATTTGAATTTCTAGCTGTTAGGAGCTGTCACTTTCACCATTTGGTGAAGTGCCTTTGTCTTATCTCTATTCTTTGGCTATAAATACATTGTATGCTCACCATAAATCAATCAAGGAAATAGAATCCTCCTTCCATACTCTCTGTCTCACAATCTCTCTCTATTATTCTCACTCTTGTTCTTCCCTTATCAAATATAAACCCAGAAACTCTCCTACCTATTCTAACTATTATTCTGCAAATTCTAACATGGTATCAGAGCTTGGTTTTGGATCAAGCAAATTCTCTGTTTACTCTTGCAATAACTTGTTCTAATCTACTCACTCTGAGATTAATTAATCCTCAAAACCATGTGGTGCTAGGTTGTGAAAGGTTAGGATAGGTTATTTCTTGAGAATTACTCAACTCTCTTCCCAAACAAACCACTTTCTCAATCTACTCTTGCAATAACTTTTTCTAATCTACTCACTCTGAGATTAATCAATCCTCAAAACCAAGTGGTGCTGAGTTGTGAGAGGTTAGGATAGGTTATTTCTTGAGAATTACTCACTTCATTCCTCAATTCAGCTACTCAACTCTCTTTCCAAACAAACCACTTTCTCAAAATCCTTACCATTTGCTTTCATCCAGTGGTTAATAGCTATACCCAACGGTCCCTAGCTCAAATTCAAACAAAAACGTGTGTAAACACCATGGAAAGCTCAAGAGTGGTTGTTCCAGTGACACTGAAAGGGGTCAACTAACTTTTATGGGCTAGAACCACCAAGACAGTGTTGTGTAGCCGTGGCTTATGGAGCCACATCCTCAAGAGTGAAACTTCCATTTCCATGACTGAAGAAGGTGGCCAAGAAGTCGCCATCATGAATAAAGACCGGTGGTTTCAAGAAGACCAACTGGTGTTATCCGTGATCCAAAACTCCCTTGAAGCATCTCTCCTTGAAGCTTATTCTTATTGTGAGACAGCCAAGGAGTTATGGGAGACACTTCAAAATGTTTATGGCAACACTTCCAATCTCAGTTGTGTCTTTGAAGTAAAGAAGGCCATTAATGAGTTAACTCAAGAAAACATGGAGTTCACTCAACACTTTGGCAAGTTCAGATCATTGTGGGCTGAACTTGAAATGCTTAGACCAAGCACCATGGATCCCAAGGTGCTAAATGAAAGACGTGAGCAAGATAAGGTCTTTGGACTCCTCTTGACCCTAAACCCAACTTAATGATCTTATCAAGCACATCTTAAGGTCAGACACTCTTCCAAGTCTTGAAGAAGTATGCAATAAGATTCAGAAGGAACAAGGATCATTAGGCCTCTTTGGAGGCAAAGGAGAGCTCATCACAGCCAACAAGGCAAACACCTACCAGAAAGGAGGCTTGAACCGTGGGGAAAGAAGAGGATTCTGTGATTATTGCAAGAAAGAAGGCCACACTAAGGACAAGTGTTGGATTCTCCATCCACATTTAAAGCCAAAATGGGTAAACCAACCAAGGGCCAATCTCTCCCAAGAAGCAAATCATGAGGCAAGAACCAAGGCTAGCACTAGCTCATCCACGCCAACCAATGAAGAAGGGAAAGCCCTTGCAACATTTCAACAAGAATTCGTTAGAAAATCGGACCTTGATGCACTGATAAAAGCACTTAAGGAAGCTAATACCTCTGGTAACTCTTTTCAAGCTCTAAATCTCACTAAGCCACTTATTGTAGATTCAGGAGCTTCTCATCACATGATTAGTGACAAAAATCTACTTATCAATATGAAACCGGCTTTAGGAGATGTAGTAATAGCTAATGGTGATAAGATACCAATAAGAGGAATTGGAAACCTGAAATTGTTTAATAAAGAATCAACAGCCTTCTATATGCCCACATTCACCTCAAACTTGCTAAGTGTTAAGAAAACAACCTCTGATCTTAATTGCTATGCTATATTTGGTCATAATGATGTTTACTTTCAGGATATTAAGACTAATAAGGTGTTTGGAAAGGGAGTGTCCAAGGATGACTTGTATGTGCTTGAAGATACACAACCAGATTTCTCTTTATCTATTGCTTTCAACTCTGTTTTGAATAAGGCTAATAGTGCTATTTGGCATTCTAGATTAGGACATCCTCACTCTAGGGCTTTAGAACTATTGTTGCCAAGTATGTCTTTTAAAAATGATGAATGTGAAGCTTGTATACTAGGTAAACATTGTAAATCAGTGTTTCCTCTCATTCACTCTGATGTTTGGACTTCACCATGCACATCTAGAGACAACCATAAATACTTTGTTATATTCATAGACCAAAAATCGAAATATACTTGGGTAACACTATTGCCAACAAAAGATAGAGTCCTAGAAGCCTTCACTAAATTTCAAATGTATGTGACTAACCATTATAATGCCAAGATCAAAATTTTTAGATCAGGTAATGGAGGGGAATATACAAGTCTAGCATTCAAACAACACTTAGATAAACATGGAATCATCCATCAAACAAGTTGTCCTTACAGGCTGATGAGGACATCGGCTCTTCAACAATGACAGCTGAACCAGAGGGAGTGCAGATCATCCCTCAAGTACCTAATGGACCCATAACTCGCCAGAGAGCCAGAGCCATCACACACAAGTTCAACCATCTAGTAGAATTTGTGCTCGAGCAAGGATCAGCTAGTCTTTGTCCACCCTCAGTCATCGACAGAAGCAAGGGAGAAGACCCATTTTCAAGCATCTCGTGCGAGCTTCTCCAGTGTCAGATATCATCTTCTGGTGTCTTTACTATCACTATAGAGTAAAGACACACAAAGACATGCTAGGGAATTGTACTCTTTTTCCTACCTTCGGTTTTGTCCCTATGGGTTTTCTGAAGGGGGTTTTAACGAGGCAACACCTCTAGTGTGCAAGACAGGGCCTGTTCTACGATAATAACCTTTTACCAGCCCCTGGAATAATCAGAAGATGAGGACTCTCCAATGAAGACAAGCTACAACAGTCTTCAACATTTAGTATAATTTCTGGTTTTTAAGTTTTAAACTGTTTGTAGTTTTTGGTATAATTTTGAACGCCTTGTTGTTTTTCTTTTAAAACTACTTGTTGTTTTTTAGGCTAGGGTAATTAAGACCTTAGCCTCCCCTGGAATGACAGACATAATTAATTTTGACAGCAAATTTCAGAGCCCTAGTCGATTTTTCCTTAATCTGTAGCAATCGAATTCTTCTGCCTTGATCTGTCATCCAGGCGCAAAAAACCTTGGTGTATCACGAGATCATTCCTCCCTCGTGTGGTCCAAATCGCTTCCCCCTTCGTGTTTAACCAGGAGAGGATCTCCCTTGTTGGCACAAACACTAACCTATTGGTCTGCATCCTCTTCTGACAACCAGAGCGTGTATCATCTTTTGGTATCAGAGCTGAAGATTCTACCTTCTCAGGGAGTGTCTAAACCTATCTCTTTTTAACTTTTTGTCTGCAATTTTCATTCACTCTAAAAAAAAAAAAAAAAAAAAAAAAAATCGACAGATTCTTAGTCCTTTGGAATTGAGTCTGAATTATTAGTAGAAACGAGTTTAGAATAGTTAGACACCTTTAAACTAGTAGGATTCTAGAGTCTGTAGACGAAACTAGAGGAAAAAAACGGCTAGGAATTTCGTATTTCACTTTGGTTTTGGTTTGTCTACAGCTGACAGGAACTTAAGCGAGAGGAAAACCCGAGCCCAGATCGACCGATCCCTCTTTGGATCGATCGATCTCCCTCTGCAAAGCGGCTGCAGGGAGACTCTTAGGAGAGTTGCTACATCTTGCCATTCAGATTGAACAACAGAACAAGCGCAAGGCAGCAAACAATACTCGGCCTAAGACCATATGGAACCCCACATTTAAGCCAACAGAGAGGAACACTAGTACACCAGGAAATAGCCGGTTCAAGAGCAAAGTGAGTGAACTCACCAAGTTGACCAAACCCGGCCCTAGTGCACCTCAACATGCCACGCCAACTGCTTCCACTCAACGGAGCCGAGACATTTTGTGCTTCAAGTGCAATGGGAGAGGACATATGGCAAGAGAGTGTCCTAATCAACGAGCCATGATCCTCACACCAGCTGGAGACTACGAGTCTCAAGACGAAGTAGAAGAGGAATCCCATGACTATGGTGAACCAGAGGACATAGAGTACCCAGACTCAGGAGAGCTTTTGATGATGAGAAGAGTTCTTAATGCAATGGTAGGTCCTGAAGAGGTTGCACAAAGAGAAAACATCTTCCATACTCGGTGCACCATTCAGGGAAAGGTATGTTCTCTAATCATTGATGGAGGTTCTTGTACTAATGTAGCTAGTTCTTATATGGTAGACAAACTTGGCCTTGAGAGAACTAAACACCCTCATCCTTATAAGTTGAGGTGGCTCAATGATAAGGCTGAGTTACACATATCCGATCAAGTTAAGGTTCCATTTAGTGTGGGACGATACCATGATCAAGTGATATGTGATGTGGTCCCGATGCAAGCTGGTCATCTCTTATTTGGACGTCCATGGCAGTTTGACAGGGAAACCACACATAATGGACGGACTAATCTCTATTATTTTGAGCATAAAAAGCGCAGGTACAAACTGGCTCCATTATCACCTCAACAAGTGAGGGACATGCAAACAAAAATGGCTAAGGATGGGAGTAAACGCAAAGAGAACTTCTTAATCAACTCCAGTGACATTCGAAAAGCCATTGGTAAGGGAGATGAACATGTTCTTCTACTGATGTTTAAAGAGCTTTTTAGTGTAGATAAAGCAGATATCAAGCTACCATCAGAGGTGAATACATTGCTGGAAACATATGCTGATGTGTTTCCTGAAGAACTACCACCTGGATTGCCGCCAGTAAGGGGCATAGAACACAACATTGACTTTATTCTAGGAGCCCAGCTACCCAATAGGGCTGCCTACAGAGTCAATCCAGAAGAAGCCAAAGAACTTGAACGCCAAATCAGGGAGTTAATGGCTCAAGGATATGTGAGAGAGAGCCTCAGCCCCTGTGCAGTTCCAGTTCTACTTGTGCCAAAGAAAGATGGCAGCTGGAGAATGTGTGTGGACTGTAGGGCAATCAACAATATAACCATCAAGTATAGGCACCCCATTCCCAGACTTGATGACATGCTTGATGAGCTCAGTGGCGCCACCATCTTCTCCAAGATCGACCTGAAAAGTGGATATCACCAAGTCAGAATGCGAGAGGGAGATGAGTGGAAAACTGCCTTCAAGACTAAACATGGGTTGTATGAGTGGCTGGTCATGCCATTCGGCTTATCCAACGCCCCCAGTACATTTATGCGTCTAATGAACCATGTTCTTAGACCATACATCAGTAAGTTTGTGGTTGTATATTTTGATGATATACTAGTTTACAGCTCATCTTATTCTGACCATGTGACGCATCTTGAGACAGTAATACGAACACTTCAGAGAGAGAAGTTGTATGCTAATCTCAAGAAGTGCACAATCTGCACTGACAAAGTTGTCTTTTTAGGTTTTGTTGTGAGTTCGCAGGGATTACAGGTTGATGAAGAAAAGATAAAAGCCATTAAGGAGTGGCCTACGCCAACCAGTATTAGCTTAGTGTGAAGTTTTCACGGCCTAGCCAGCTTTTATAGGCGTTTTGTCAGAGACTTTAGCACTATCGCAGCTCCTCTAACCTCTGTAATCAAAAAGAACCATGAGTTTAAATGGGGAGAGGAACAAGAACGAGCTTTCCAACTCCTCAAGGAGAGATTGACGCATGCACCTGTTCTAGCACTTCCAGACTTCAACAAAACATTCGAGGTGGAGTGTGATGCATCAGGCATTGGAATAGGAGCAGTGCTGACACAAGGAGGGAAACCAGTAGCATACTTCAGTGAGAAGCTCAGTGGTGCCTCATTGAACTACCCCACCTATGACAAGGAGCTTTATGCACTGGTGAGGGCAATGGAAGCTTGGCAACAGTACTTACTTGCCAGAGAGTGTGTTATCCACACAGACCATCAGACCCTACAACATCTCAAAGGCCAAACTAAGCTAAAAAGGAGACATGCAAGATGGCTGGAATTCATTGAAACATTTCCCTACGTCATCAAATATAAGAAGGGAAAGGAGAATGTTGTAGCTGACGCACTATCAAGGAGATACAGCCTTATTTCGATCATGGAATCCAAAGTGCTAGGATTTGAATTGATCAAGGATCTGTATGCAGAAGATGATGACTTTAAGGAGAGCTACAAGGAGCATGGAAAAGGCGCCTACAGCAACTTCTACCTGTTCGATGGGTTCTTGTTTAAAGGGAAGAGACTTTGCATTCCAAGAGGATCCATCAGAGACTTATGGGACATTTTGACGTGGACAAGACATTGAGCATGCTGAAGGAACATTTCTTCTGGCCTCACCAGAGAAGAGATGTGGAAGCTCATTGTGCTCGCTGCTTAGTCTGCAAAAGAGCCAAGTCCAACTCTCACCCACACGGTTTGTATATGCCACTTCCTATTCCTACTACTCCTTGGACTGACATATCTATGGATTTTGTGCTAGGCTTGCCTAAGATAAACCACAAAGACTCTATCTTTATTGTAGTAGACAGGTTTTCTAAGATGGCGCATTTCATACCATGTGCTAAGACAAATGATGTTAGTCAAATCGCCAGCTTGTTCTTCAAGGAAGTAGTGAGACTTCATGGAATTCCCAGGACAATAGTGTCAGACAGAGACACAAAGTTCTTGAGTCATTTCTGGAGGTCAATGTGGAAGAAACTAGGAACCAAATTGGTGTTCTCGACAACATGCCATCCACAAACTGATGGGCAGACAGAGGTGGTTAATAGAACGTTGTCAACATTGCTGAGGGCAACTATTGGGCAAAACTTGAAGACTTGGCTTGAGTGCATCCCTTTTGTGGAATTTGCCTACAACAGAGCTACTCACTCAGCCTCTAAGATGTTTCCATTTGAGGTTGTCTATGGTTTCAACCCACAATCGCCCCTTGACCTTACTCCACTGCCTCCAGCCGAAATTGTTAGCCTACAAGGGGAGACAAAAGCCGAGTTCATCAAGAAGCTTCATCAAAAAACTAAGGAGAACATAGAAAAGAAGACAAAAGCATATGCAAGACAAGCCAATAAAGGAAGAAAGCAAGTTACTTTCAAGGAAGGAGATTGGGTATGGCTGCATATGAGGACAGAAAGGTTTCCCCAAAAGAGGAAAGATAAACTTGCGCCAAGAGGAGATGGTCCATTCAGAATTTTAAAGAAGATCAACGACAATGCATACCAATTGGAACTTCCAGGTGAGTTTAATGTATATTCTACTTTTAATGTTGCTGATTTGGAAATTTTTGATGCAGGAGATGATCCAGTTTTGAGGACAAAACCTGCTGAAGAGGGAGGGAATGATGAGGACATCGGCTCTTCCACAATGACAGCTGAACCAGAGGGAGTGCAGATCATCCCTCAAGTACCTAATGGACCCATAACTCGCCAGAGAGCCAGAGCCATCGCACACAAGTTCAACCATCTAGTAGAATTTGTGCTCGAGAAAGGATCAGCTAGTCTTTGTCCACCCTCAGTCATCGACAGCAGCAAGGGAGAAGACCCATTTTCAAGCATCTCGTGCGATTCTCCAGTGTCAGACATCATCTTCTGGTGTCTTTACTATCACTATAGAATAAAGACACACAAAGACATGCTAGGGATATTGAGCAAGATACTAACTTGGGCATCACGGACTACTTAAGACAGACGTGTGGGTCAAGATTGGTCAAGTCCGAATGCATATAGCCTAAGAGAGAAACTCAGTTTAGACAAGTCCAATAAGGCCTTAGTCCATTAAGGAAGTGTGATGAAAAGCTTCTAGAAGCAGAGATGACTCGACCAGAGAAGTCACGGGTGCACAAAGCCGTTGCTGTGCAGTCACTATCACTTCTTGGGCTTGCTCCCAAGTCACTGTCCCATTTTGAATCTCCTTGTGTAATAGTGTAATCCTTTGCCTATATTAGGATTTCTTCTCACATTGTATCAGACACACTTTGAGCAATAAACACTCTTCACCTTATTCTTCTTGTCTCCCTTGTCTCCTTCTTCATTCTTCTGGTCGGGTTTCACCATGAAGCTCACCTAATCTCTCCTCTTACTTCCGCAAAACTAACATGGTATCAGAGCAACTCGATTCATAAACTCTCTTTAAACTCCCACATACTCTCTAATACTCCCACATACTCCCCAAATACTCACGGCCTTCTCCATCTCCTCACTCAAGAACACAGAAAATCTGGGTTCAGTTGCTATTAACCACTGGGTAATGAAAGATTTGATGATTGAGAGAATTTGAGAATTAGAGATTGAGAGAGAAAGAGATTTAGAGAGAAAAGAGAATGATCTTATTATGATTTTTAGAAAAATGAATTTTCATACTTACAAAGAGAGTGAGAGACATCTATTTATACTAATCCTATTCTAGACTTGTTTGGATACAGAGATACACTTATCATTAACCTACACAAGTCTAAGACAAACACATGGAGATGTCGCCAATACTTCACTTAGATGCATTCATCATTCTTCTTCATTCCAACACTCCCCCTCAAGCTTAAGACATGGAGAATGCCTAAGCTTGCAACCATGAAGCATTACCTCATTAAAAACCTAGAGAAGGAAAACCCAATTGGGACAAAACCTTTTCTAGGGAAAAAGAGTATAACACTCCATGTTGGGATCATTGGTGTGGAAGAGACATCAAACCAAGTCTAGGGTAGATGGAACCGCCTGTCTTCAAGGTTACAGCTTTGGTAAACACATCAGCTAGCTGATCTTCACTCCTTGTGTAGCAAGGTAGAATTGTACCATTTCCAATAGCTTCCCTTACCTTATGACAGTCAACCTCAATATGCTTGGTTCTCTCATGAAACACAGAGTTAGAGGCAATGTGTATGGCAGCTTGATTATCACAATGGACAGTGATTGGAGATTCTAAGCTCTCGCCTAAAATGTCAAAGAGGAGTTGCTTCAACCAAATGCATTCTGTTGTGAGCTTCCTCATGGCCCTGTATTCAGCCTCTGCACTAGAACAAGATACAACCTTTTGCTTCTTAGTCTTCCAAGTTACAAGATTACCTCCTATGAAAGTGCAATAGCCAGTTGTGCTTCTCCTATCTTCTCTGTCTCCTGCCCAATCTGCATCACAATAGCCTACAACCTCTGTGTTCTTATTACATCCCATCCATATACCTTGTTCCTTAGTTCCTTGCAGATATCTCAAAATGCGAATGATCATATCCCAATGCCTTGTCCTTGGGTCTTGCATATGTTGAGATACCTGATTTACTGCAAAACATAGGTCAGGTCTAGTGATGGTTAAGTAAATAAGCTTACCAACCACCTGTCTGTACAATTTTGCATCATGAAACTTGTCATTTCCTAGCTCCCCCTCAGGTTCTATTTTGTAGCCTTCTTCAAGGGGTGTCTTAGCTGGTTTAGCTTCAAACATGCCTGTGGAGGTTAGTAAATCCACAATATATTTCCTTTGAGATAAGAAGAGACCTTCCTTGAATCTACATATTTCAATTCCTAAGAAATATTTCAATTCTCCTAGATCCTTAATATCAAAAACACTTTTCAAATAGGTTTTAGTTGATTCAATACCAACTTTATCACTTCCTGATATGATTATGTCATCCACATAGATAAGTATAACCACAATACCTTCCTTACTCTTAAGTGTAAACAGGGTGTGTTCAACTTCTGACCTTTTGAAACCTCTATCCCTTAGAGTTACATTCAGCTTATGATACCAAGCTCTTGGAGATTGCTTAAGACCATAGATTGCCTTTCTTAGTCTGAGAGTGTTGCCGCCATTAACTTCATCTTCCAAACCTGGTGGTGGTGTCATGTACACTTCTTCCTCTAGTTCACCTTGTAAGAAAGCATTCTTAACATCCATTTGGAACAAGTCCCATTCAAGGTTAGTAGCAAGAGAAAGAACAACATTAACAGAGTGAAGTTTAGCTACTGGAGCAAAGGTATCCCTATAGTCTTCACCATAAGTCTGTGTGAATCCTCTAGCCACCAACCTAGCTTTATACCTATCTATCTCACCATTGCTTTTATACTTAATGGTGAATATCCATTTTGAACTTACAGCCTTTTTTCCTTTTGGTAAGATGGCTGGGGCATAGGTTCCATTCTTCTCCATAGCTTGTTTCTCATCTTGAATGGCATCTCTCCATTCCTTAATCTCCATAGCCTCCTCATAGCTTTTAGGAATCTGTTCTTTATCTAAACTCACAGTGAAAGCAACATGATTAGTAGGAATAGTAATTAGAGAACATACTCCCTGATCATGATGTGCTACTGCATTGTGGTTGTAGTACACCCTTGTATACTTCCAATTGTCAGCTGGGAACCTCTGCCTTGTACTTCTTCTGAGGGCCACAGGTTGATTTGTTTCTTCCTCTAAAGCGGCTTGTACAAGATTAGGTTGATCCCTTGGCCTTTTTGATGCTGAAACTAGAATATCATCTTGAGCATGTGTACTCTCTTCTCCCCCCTCATGGTCAAGAGGATGCTGTTCAGGAGGACTTGATGGTGGAGAGGGCAGTGAGTGAATGTTGGATGAACTTGAAGTACTAGCGCCACTAGATGAATCATGGACAGCCCCGGGGACTAAGGTAGGACGAGACGAGCTTGAAGCAACGTCACATGGATCATGTGTTGACTGGTCAGGTTCAGGGACGGTTTCACTTGTTGGACGGTCATGACCAGAAGTCGTCCGGTTGGATGCAGCCGGATCATGCCAGCTATTAGTCGGACCTGGACCATGTTGCTGCGGTACATGGACAGGAGCTGGTTGGTGAGGCTGGACTATGCCAAGGTTTTCTAAAATTTTCCTTAGGTTCTCAGCCTGATCAGAATTTGATGTAGATATGTCTTTAAGATCTTCCCAAGTTCCATCTTCATAGAATCCTTTATTCTCTTGGAACTTGACATCCCTAGACACCAGAACCCTTCTAGATTCTGGATTGTAGCATTTGTATCCTTTCTGAGTAGGGGAGTATCCTAGAAACATAGCCTTGATGCTTTTTGGTTCCAGCTTATTCCTAAGTTCCCCTGGCACCAAAACAAAACAAACACACCCAAAAATTCTTAAATGATCAATAATTGGCTTGGTTTTGTTTAATACCTCAAAAGGACTCAAATCATCTAGAACTTTGGTTGGAGTTCTATTGATTAGATAACATGCAGTTAGTAATGCATCTCCCCAAAATCTTTTGGGAACCTTCTTGTGAAACATCATTGTTCTCACAACCTCCATCAAATGTCTGTTTTTCCTCTCAGCTACTCCATTTTGTTGTGGAGTGTAAGGACAGCTTGTTTGATGTTCAATGCCATGCTTGGCTAGGTGTTGCTGAAACTTGGTGCTAGTATACTCCCCTCCATTGTCAGTCCTAAAAATCTTTAACTTGGCATTATATTGGTTAGTAACATATGTCTGAAAGTTAAGAAATGCATCAAACACCCTATCCTTTGAATTAAGCAATGTTACCCAAGTATACTTAGATTTTTCATCAATAAAAGTAACAAAATACTTTTGATTTTCTCTAGAAGGAAAGGGAGATGTCCAAACATCAGAATGTACTAAATCAAAGCAATTATCATAAGCATGAGATGATTGTTCAAAAACTGCTCTACTATGCTTTCCAAGAATACAAGATTCACAAATGTGATTAAGCAATTTTATTCCAGGTACAGTCAATTCAAGGGCTCTAGAATGGGGATGTCCTAGTCTAGCATGCCACAATTCAGCATTTAAGGTCATATCAACTTTATTTGCACACGGTTGTAATGGGAAGGCAGGTAAATCTTCTAGCACATACAAGTCATTCCTTGTAGTTCCTTGGCCAAACTTCCTACTTGTCTCAATATCCTGAAAGTAAAAATCATTAGGACCAAAGATAGCTTGACAATTCAAATCAGTAGTAGCTCTTTTAACAGAGAGTAAATTGGATGTAAAAGAAGGCATATAAAAAGCCTTGAATTCCTTATCAAACACCCTAAGGTTACCTACTCCTTTAATTGGTACATTAACTCCATTTGCAATCACAACACTTCCTAAGGCAGGTTCAACATTGTCTAGAAAACCTAAGTCTTTAATCATATGATGAGATGCACCAGAATCAACAATTAAGGAGTTAGAAGCCATAGATGTGTTTAAGGAAACATGATAAGTTTTACCCAATACATTACCAGACTTGAATGCCTTGAGAAGATTTTCTAGATCAGCCCTTGTGACATATTCATTTTGGTTAGCCATAGTTGAAGAGGATGCATTCGCCGGTTCCATGGTACACGCACTTGAGCTACCTACAACATGAACCATGTTAGAAGAACCAGGACCGGTTGAAGATTTCTTGCTCCTCTCAACAAACCAGCTAGGCTTGAGTTCTGGATGAAGCACCCAACACTCCTTCTTGCTATGGCCTGTTCTCTTACAATGGTCACACAGCTGCTTCTTCCTCTTGATGTCAGCTGGAGCCGATCGAAAAACACCCTTATGCGCCACCACCATTTCACTTTTGTGCCCAAAGAGTTCATGTGACCCCTGTTCCTTTTGAATCTTTGCACAAACATCCTCAAGACTTGGTAGCTTATCTTCCCTGAGAATATGTTTTATCAAGTCAGTGTATGAATTGTTCAAAGTCATAAGCAGCCCAAACACCTTATCTTGCTCTCTCCTTTCAAGAAGAGTGAGTGGATCAATTGAAGCTGGTCTAAGCATCTCCAGCTCTGCCCACAAGGCTCTGAATGATCCATAGTGTTTGGTAAACTCAACATCTTCCTGTTTAAGCTCATTCAAAGCTTTCTTTACCTCAAATATTCTTAAGAGGTTAGTAGTATTGCCATAAACTGTCTTTAATGTCTCCCAAAGTTCCTTAGCACTAGAGCAATAAGAGTATGCTTCTAAAATAGAACTAGCTAGAGAACATTGAAGAATAGCCAATACCATTTGATCTTGCTGAAACCAGAGGGCATGTTCAGCATGTTCAACTTGAGATTCATCATCGGTTAGCATAGGTGCGGATTGCTGAATGTGATTCCACAGCCCTTTGCTGCATAGAGTGGTCCGTATCGTCCTGGACCAAAGCAAATAATTTGCTCCTTGAAGCATTACAGGAGCTTTCATTTGAGGATTCATCTCCATTGGATCGAATTCAAGTCTGCACAGACAAAAACAACAAGCGCAGCCACACACGAACCAACAAGAGACCAAGACGAGATAACCACACTTTCAGCAGACTACTACTTGCCTAATCCGTCAACAATTAACTTCAAATACTCCACACAATGAACCAGCAGAAGATCCAGAGAAAAAAAAATTGAGTTTATCACCAATTTTGAATTTCCCGCCTAAATCAGTTAGATCCTAGCTTCCTTCTTTTGCAAGAAATCGAATTTTGAAAGTAAGAACTCAGTAAATTGTAATCAAATCTCCAGAATTCCTTCACAAGAACCTAAATCAAGATTGGATCAATCCAGAATTGAAAAGGATCGAGCAAGAATTGAAGATCAAAGCCGAGTACCAAGAAGCGCGCGAACTAGAACCGATTTCAAGAAATCGACGAAGAAGACTTCGAAACTTGAAATTGAGCAAAGCGGACCTCCCGATTCATCATCTGGACTCAATAAACTTGAGTTTTGGCTTTGGAAACGCTTGATTTGGTGAAGAATCGAAGTAGTTATGCACCTTTGAAATCCAGGTACCTTCGGCGGAGATCGTCGCGAACCACCGTGGAGGAGATTTGATGTAACTTTTGATTCAAGCAACCAAATTCAATGAAATCAACGAGGAAATCCACAGAATTCGCCGGAGAATCATCCTGGAGAAAGAATCTGGCAAGAAATCGTGAATTCTTGTGGTGGAGGATCGACGAACACGGCGGATCCGCGACGGACTTCTCTTCGAGGCTGGGTTGTTGATCGCGAGTTAGAAACAGAAAGATTTCGAAATTCTTGTGCCAGTTTGATCAAACTTGGCTCTGATACCATGAAAGATTTGATGATTGAGAGAATTTGAGAATTAGAGATTGAGAGAGAAAGAGATTTAGAGAGAAAAGAGAATGATCTTATTATGATTTTTAGAAAAATGAATTTTCATACTTACAAAGAGAGTGAGAGACATCTATTTATACTAATCCTATTCTAGACTTGTTTGGATACAGAGATACACTTATCATTAACCTACACAAGTCTAAGACAAACACATGGAGATGTCGCCAATACTTCACTTAGATGCATTCATCATTCTTCTTCATTCCAACAGGTAATAAGCAAACTTTCTCTAAAACCTAACCCAAACTCAAGCTCATACTCTCCTAGGTGTGTAATACATACCGACTGTCTAAATAAACACTCCTTATCTTACTCACTCTGAGATTGTAACAATCCTCAAACATCCATTTGGTGCTGAGTTGTGAGAAGATAGGATTGGTTATTTCTTGAGATTATCCACTATTCCATTCAATTCATCTCTCTAACTACACTCTCCCACAAACCGTGTTCTTAAATTCCTAGTCATCTCTCTTTAACCGCTGGACAATAGCATTATCCAGTGGTCAATACATTTGAAATTTGAAATCCATTAGAAGCTGCAATGGAGAACAACAAACAACCTGTCATTCCCATCATTCTGAAAGGACAAAACTACTTGCTATGGTCTAGAACAGCAAGAACCGCGTTGTGTAGCCGCGGACTTTAGGAGCATACTCACAAAACTTATGCTTCAAAGGAAGACTCCACAGAGAAGGAAGAGACGGTTACTTTGGGTGAAGAAACCAAATGGTTTCAAGAAGATCAAACCGTGTTGGCCATACTCCAAAGCTCCCTTGAGGTCTCCATCCTTGAAGCCTATTCTTACTGTGAAACCGCCAAGGACCTCTGGGAGACTCTCAAGAATGTGTACGGCAATGTATCCAACCTAACTCGGGTGTTTGAAATCATAAGATCACTCACTACTCTCAGCCAAGAAGATGGAGACTTCACAAAACATCTTGGCAAGTATCAGGCGCTATGGGCAGAGCTGGAAGCACTAAGACCCAATTCTATGGACCAGACGGTTCTACTCGAAAGGAAGGAGCAAGACCGCGTGTTTGGGCTCCTACTTACCTTGAACACAATGTACAACGACTTAATCAAGCATCTACTGAGGTCAGACAAGCTTCCAAGCTTTGATGAAGTGTGTGCCCAAATCCAAAAGGAACAAGGATCACATGGTCTGTTTGGTGGAAGAGGAGAACTTCCCACAGCTAACAAAGTCATGTTTAGACATGATGATAAGAAGCCATGGATATGTGACCATTGCAAAAGAAAGGGGCATAATAAGGGACAGTGCTGGATCCTTCATCCTCATCTCAGGCCGAGCACACCAAGACCTTCCATCAACCGTCCCTTCAAAGATTTCCAAGGAAGTTCTAAGGCAAATCTCAGCCAGAACACACCAAATGAACAAGGACAAGCCGGTCCATCAAAGAGGCATGAAGATGGAGCAGCTATGACTGCACATGGCACAACCCCTCATGCACCATCACCAAATGACATAATGCGCAGATCAGACTTGGAGGTCATTCTCCAGTCCATTGCCTCCCTCAAAGAGTCTGGTATCTCTCTCTACTCTCATAGACCTAGTAAAGCCTTAGTTGTTGACTCAGGGGCCTCACACCACATGATTAGTAACCCTGAACTGTTGAACAACTTAGAACCGGCTCTAGGTAATGTAGAAATAGCTAATGGAGAAAGAATACCAGTTAAAGGAATAGGCAACCTCAAGCTATTTGATAAGGAATCTAGAGACCTATTTATGCCTAGCTTCACATCTAATCTATTATCTGTAAAGAAGGCCACTACTGACCTGAATTGCTATGCCATATTTGGTCCTAACAATGTTCATTTTCAGGATATTGAGAGCATGAGGCTGCTTGGAAAAGGAGTAGCCAAAGATGACCTATATGTTTTGGAAGATACTTCCTTTAGTAGTTCACAATCTGTTCCTTTTAAATCATGTTTTTCGGTCAAGCTTGATGTAATGTGGCATGCTAGGCTAGGCCACCCTCATTTTCGTGCATTAAAACTCATGCTACCCAATGTTTCTTTTGAGAATTCTAGTTGTGAGGCTTGTATTCTAGGGAAACATTGCAAATCCGTTTTTCCTAAATCTACCACCATTTATGAGAAATGTTTTGATTTAATTCACTCTGATGTTTGGACTTCACCTTGCATATCTAGAGACAACAACAAATACTTTGTAACCTTTATAGATGAGAAGTCAAAGTACACATGGCTAACTTTACTACCATCAAAGGACCGTGTGTTTGAAGCATTTACAAAATTTCAAAGCTATGTCACTAACCATTACAAAGCTAACATAAAAATTTTGAGAACAGATAATGGAGGTGAATACATGAGTCATCAGTTTAAGGAACACCTCACCAAACATGGAATATTGCACCAAACCAGTTGCCCATACAATCCACAGCAGAATGGTGTAGCTGAGAGAAAGAATAGACACCTCATGGAAGTGGCCCGTTCCATGATGTTCCACACTAATGTGCCTAAACGTTTTTGGGGAGACGCGGTCATGACCGCGTGCTATCTGATCAACCGAATCCCTACCAGAGTCCTGGATGATCAATCCCCATTTCAGGTACTCAATAAAACCTCCCCAATAGTCGATCACCTTCGGGTATTTGGTTGTGTGTGCTTTGTATTGGTTCCAGGAGAGCTCAGGAATAAGTTAGAGGCAAAGAGTACAAGATGCATATTCATTGGTTACTCATCAAGTCAGAAAGGGTACAAATGCTTTGACCCAACTACCAATAGAACCATGGTCTCCCGGGATGTCAAGTTCTTGGAGGAACAAGGATATCATGATAAACAAGATTGGGCTAGTTTGAAAGATCTTGCTAAGCCCTCAGAACAAGCAGCTAGCCTTCGTTTCCTCTTAGACCACTTAGATCATCATAAGCCCTCATCATCCTCAGGAGACCAACAGCAGTCACCATCTCCTTCAGATCACAACCATACGGCACCTAGTTCACCAACTCAGCAGGAAGATTCTACAGAAGGGTCTCACCCGGATCCGTCCCAAGTAGAAGGCTCCTCTCCTGGGTTGGAACACACTGCAGCAGTAGATGAAGAAGTTGGTACTACACAAATTCTTAGGAGGAGCACTAGACTTAGACGTGATCCATCCAATTGGATCAATACCAGGGTGTACTACAATGCTCATGTTGTGGCTCATCCGGTTCAGGCGACATGCTCTCTTGCCCTTGTTCCATCTCATCACCAAGCGTTCCTTGGAAAGATTTTGAAAGACACCATTCCCTCGTCATATGAGGAGGCTACGCAAATGAAGGTCTGGCGAGAGGCTGTTGCTGATGAGGTAGGAGCTATGGAACGCAACCACACATGGGACGAGTCTATTCTTCCTAAGGGCAAACGTGCAGTCAGCTCCAAATGGGTGTTCACCATTAAGTACAAGAGTAATGGAGATATTGAACACTACAAGGCCAGGTTTGTAGCTAGAGGGTTTACTCAAACGTATGGCCAAGACTATGGGGACACATTTGCTCCAGTGGCTAAGCTACCAACAGTGCGAGTTGTTCTCTCCTTGGCCACCAATCTGTCATGGGATCTATGGCAAATGGACGTCCAGAATGCCTTCCTTCAGGGGGAGCTTGAAGATGAAGTCTATATGACACGACCCCCGGGGCTTGATGAACTTGTTGCACCAGACAAGGTTCTGCGTTTACGGAAGGCCATCTATGAACTCAAACAATCACCCCGGGCCTGGTACCATAAGCTCAGCTTCACCGTCAGAGACCATGGCTTTAGACGTTCAGAGGCTGATCACACATTGTTCACCCTTCAGAATGATCAAGGTATAGTTGTTGTCCTTATTTATGTAGATGATCTCATCATCTCAGGGGCAACCAGGTTGGTATTCAAACAACTAAATCCTTTCTTAAATCCACGTTTGACATTAAGGACTTAGGGGAACTCAAATATTTTCTTGGGATTGAAGTTTGCTGTTCTACTGATGGGCTCTTTCTCTCCCAACGAAAATATGTTACTGACCTTTTAACTGAGACAGGATATATGGATGTCAAACCAGCCAAGTCACCTTTGGAAGATGGCTACAAGGTCATTCGAGAGGGGGAGAATGCTGATGAGCCCTATGCAGATGTTGCACAATACAGACGCATTGTAGGTAAGCTCATATACCTCACTATCACCAGACCTGATCTCTGCTTTGCTGTGAATCAGATTAGCCAGCACATGAAGACTCCTACAAAGCATAATTGGAGCATGGCAGAAAGGATCCTGAGGTATCTTAAAGGAAGCCTAGACCGTGGCATTTGGATGGGCCAAAACAAGGACACAGAGATTGTGGGGTATTGTGACGCGGACTGGGCTGGAGACAGAGCTGATAGGAAGTCCACAACCGGCTATTGTACCTTCATAGGAGGAAATTTGGTCACTTGGAAGACCAAGAAGCAAAAAGTAGTAGCATGCTCCACAGCTGAAGCAGAATACCGTGCAATGAGAAAGTTGACCAACGAATTAACATGGTTGAAAGCACTCCTCAAAGACCTCAACGTTGATCAGAACACTCCAATCACCATGCATTGTGACAACCAAGCAGCCATTCACATTGCAACAAATTCAGTCTTCCATGAGAGAACCAAACACATAGAAGTGGACTGCCATAAGGTTAGAGAAAAGATTGAAGAAGGAGTGACTCTTCCATGCTATACAAGAAGTGAAGACCAATTGGCTGACATCTTCACCAAGGCTGCTAGTCCCATGATTTGCTCCCACATCTATAGCAAACTTGGGCTGATAGACCTTCCACAACCATAAGCCGTGCTTCCCTCACCTATAGACAACACACTCTTTTTCCCTTTTCATAGTTTTTATCCCAAGTGGTTTTTCTATGATAAGGTTTTTAATGAGGTGTTGCTCTAGGGGTTTCCAATCTTAGCTTCTCCAATACTAAGCTTGAGGGGGAGTATTGAGCAAGATACTAACTTGGGCATCACGGACTACTTAAGACAGACGTGTGGGTCAAGATTGGTCAAGTCCGAATGCATATAACCCAAGAGAGAAACTCAGTTTAGACAAGTCCAATAAGGCCTTAGTCCATTAAGGAAGTGTGATGAAAAGCTTCTAGAAGCAGAGATGACTCGCCCAGAGAAGTCACGGGTGCACAAAGCCGTTGCTGTGCAGTCACTATCACTTCTTGGGCTTGCTCCCAAGTCACTGTCCCATTTTGAATCTCCTTGTGTAATCGTGTAATCCTTTGCCTATATTAGGACTTCTTCTCACATTGTATCAGACACACTTTGAGCAATAAACACTCTTCACCTTATTCTTCTTGTCTCCCTTGTCTCCCTCTTCATTCTTCTGGTCGGGTTTCACCATGAAGCTCACCTAATCTCTCCTCTTACTTCCGCAAAACTAACAAGGGAATTGTACTCTTTTTCCTACCTTCGGTTTTGTCCCTATGGGTTTTCTGAAGGGAGTTTTAACGAGGCAACACCTCTAGTGTGCAAGACAGGGCCTGTTCAACGATAATAACCTTTTACCAGCCCCTGGAATAATCAGAAGATGAGGACCCTCCAATGAAGACAAGCTACAGCAGTCTTCAACACTTAGTATAATTTCTGGTTTTTAAGTTTTAAACTGTTTGTAGTTTTTTGTGGAAGTTTTGAACGCCTTGTTGTTTTTCTTTTAAAACTACTTGTTGTTTTTTAGGCTAGGGTAATTAAAACCTTAGCCTCCCCTGGAATGACAGACAGAATTAATTTGACAGCAAATTTCAGAGCCCTAGTCGATTTTTCCTTAATCTGTAGCAAACGAATTCTTCTGCCTTGATCTGTCATCCAGGCGCGAAGAACCTTGGTGTATCACGAGATCATTCCTCCCTCGTGTGGTCCAAATCGCTTCCCCCTTAGTGTTTAACGAGGAGAGGATCTCCCTTGTTGGCACAAACACTAACCCCTTGGTCTGCATGCTCTTCTGACAACCAGAGCGTGTATCAGTAGGACATCCTATTCAAGCTACTTGTTCGTTTGCTCATTTCCCAAAGGAACATCAGGTATTCATAAGCTCTTTAGATCAAAATAAAATTCCTAACACATATGAAGAGGCTATGGAATTGAAGGAATGGAGAAATGTTGTCCAAGATGAAATAGAAGCCATGATAAGAAATCATACTTGGGATGAATCATACTTGCCTAAGGGTAAGAAAGCAGTAAGTTCTAAATGGGTGTTTACTATTAAATATAATAGTAGTGGTGAGATTGAAAGGTATAAGGCCAGGCTTGTAGCAAGAGGTTTTACTCAAACATATGGTGAAGACTTTGGAGATACATTTGCTCTAGTAGCCAAGTTTCACACTGTTAGGATTGTACTTTTTCTTGCTACTAATCTTGAATGGGAGTTGTGGCAGAAGGATGTGAAGAATGCATTCCTTCAAGGAGAGCTAGAGGAAGAAGTGTACATGAAACCGCCTCCTGGTTTAGAAGGCTTAGTGGTTGGTAGCAATGTCCTGAGATTAAGAAAAACTATCTATGGATTAAAGCAATCTCCAAGAGCCTGGTATCATAAACTCAGTATGAATTTAAGGGATAGAGGTTTTAGAAGATCTGAAGTTGATCATACTCTGTTTACTTTTCCTAGTTGTTTAGGTATAATTGTGGTATTAGTCTATGTTGATGACATTATTATCACAGGTAGTGACAAGGAAGGTATTCTAGAGACTAAGGCTTATCTTAAGTCTAAGTTTGATATTAAGGATCTTGGTTTAATGAAATATTTCTTAGGAATTGAGATATGCAGGTCTAAAGAGGGTTTATTCTTGTCCCAAAGAAAGTATGTGTTGGAATTGTTGAATGAAACAGGAAAGAAGGATGCAAAACCTATTAGCACTCCTATTGAAGACAGCTACAAAGCGGCTACTGAAGGGGAAGCTGTAGATCCTCTCTATGAAGATCCAAAACAGTATAGGAGATTGGTAGGTAAGCTTATCTATCTTACACTTACTAGACCTGATATTTGTTTTGCAGTAAACCAGGTGAGCCAACACATGCAATCACCGACTGTTAAGCACTGGGAGATGTTAGAGAGAGTGCTAAGATACTTGAAAGGAACTTATGATCATGGCATATGGATAAGCTGCAACAAAAACACAGAGATAGTAGGTTATTGTGATGCTGATTGGGCTGGAGATAGGAATGACAGAAGATCAACAACAGGCTATTGTACTTTTGTGGGAGGAAATCTTGTGACTTGGAAGACCAAGAAACAGAAGGTGGTCTCATGTTCCAGTGCTGAAGCTGAGTATAGAGCCATGAAGAAACTCACAAATGAACTAATCTGGATCAAGGCTGTACTTAAGGATTTGCAAATTGAAGATTCAAGACCTATCACTATGCATTGTGATAATCAAGCAGCCATTCACATAGCTTCAAATTCAGTGTTTCATGAAAGGACAAAACACATTGAAGTAGATTGCCACAAGGTAAGACAGGCGGTTGAACAGGGGATTGTTTTACCTTGTTATACAAGAAGCTCTGATCAATTGGCAGATGTTTTTACTAAGGCGGCTACTACTAAGGTGTGTGAGTCTATTCTACCAAGACTTGGATTAACAAGCATTGCTGGGTGATTTTATTAACTATAGGAATCATACTCTTTTTCCCTCAAAGTTGTTTTTGTCCCATTTTGGGTTTTACACTTTGAGGTTTTTAATGAGGTGATCTCCTATAGGTTGTCCAAGCTTAACCATTCATCATAGTTAAGCTTGAGGGGGAGTGTTAGATTATAAAAGTGTAATACAAACGGGAGAGATTAGGCGTGTATTAAGTAATACTAAGAAGAGAGATTAGGTATGTGTTAAGAAGTAATCAATCATGTAATCACCTATAAATACTCCTTGTATCCTGACTTTTCGAAAAATACATTCATTCTTCTTCAAATCGATTCTCTCTCACTCTCTCAATTCTTCACCATTCTACTAAAATCACAAAAACTTCATTCTTCACGGTTCCAGCTGCTGAGGTTGCTCACTAGAGATCTTCACAAATGGAGAATACTAGGCCTATGGTTATCCCGGTCACTTTAAAGGGTCTCAACTACTTACTATGGTCCAGAATGGTGAAAACCACTCTCGGTGGTCGTGGACTTGGAATGCATCTTCTCCTAGATGAAGCACCACCAAAGGTATTCCAACAGGAGGATGGACAGGAGATTATGATTGTTGATGAAGAAAAATGGATTCAAGAGGATCAGTTTGTTCTGTCCATCATTCAGAGTTCACTTGATGGACCTATCTTGGAGGCATACTCGTATTGTGAGAGTGCTAGGGAGCTATGGGAAACACTGAAGAAGGTGTATGGCAATACTACAAATCTAAGTAGGGTGTTCGAAGTAAAGAGAGCAATCAACAACCTCCACCAGGAAGACTTGGAGTTCACGGCACATTTTGGCAAATTTCGCTCTCTATGGGCCGAGCTTGAAATGCTGAGACCAAACTCTATTGACCCAGAGGTTCTCCTTGCAAGGCGTGAACAGGACAAGGTCTTTGGTCTCCTTCTCACCCTGAATCCAATGTACAATGACTTGATCAAACATCTTTTGAGGTCAGATAAGCTCCCATCCCTTGAAGAAGTATGCGCATACATCCAGAGGGAACAAGGTTCCCATGGGCTTCTAAGTGGAAAGGGGGAGCTGGTGACAGCGAGAGCCATTGTATGAGAGTATAAGAATGAGTATGAGAATGAATATGAGAGTAAAAGGATCCCTTAAGAACTTTTGGATTCATCATGTTTCCTTATACTTTTGAGAGTAAAGGAAAACATGGTTCACTTCCCTTAAGTGGTTTTGAAGAGGACTTTTGGATTCATCTATGGTCTTAAATGCCAAGCATAGTTCACCAAGGTTCACTTCCCTCTTTTAAACAATTCTAAATCAGAATCAAATTGAGATAGATATGAGTTTAGAGATAGCCTTTGACAAAGGCTTTGATACTAAGCCTTTGTGATTCTTTCTTAGAGGCTGATTTGAATGATTGAATGCTTCTGGAATTGGAGGCTCCCCATCATGGGTTGCTCTCCTTCATTGGTTTTGAGACTCCTTATCACGGATTGCTCTCCAACATCACAACTGATTAACATCTTTTCCTGCATAAGAAGAAACACAAACAAAGTACTAGATTCTCATGACTTCAAGAGTTAGACTCATAATAGCAAAACCAGAGGACACATTCAAGAGATTTTGACACAAACTCCAATTCTTTCTTTCTTAATATTATATTTTAGATTTGGGTTTTGGATTCAACACAGTTTCTGATGCAATGCATACCACCATGGTTCTCTTTCCCAAATTCTCACAGAAGCACAATAGGATTCATCATGGTTTTTAAGTCCTGTATTAGCTTATTAAGATTTCTGATGTGGAGGATCCATTCTAATGGCAACCACAGAGCATACTTTCCATCATAACTTAGAACTTTATTCATGGTTCTCTATTGTGCTATCAAAACTGACTCCAACCACACTTCAATGGACTTTGTTGTTTCACATTTCAAATGAAAGGAAACTTGGTCCAAGGTTTTAAAACACAAAAAAAACAAGCACAAACCGAAATACTTGAACAACAAGCTACAGCAAGCTAAAGTGTCTCTCATGACATAAGAAAGGAGACAAGTCCAAGGTTGCGGTTTTAGTTAAATGCTTAAGGTTTGCTATCAAGGACATTCAAAGTGGACTATGGCTTGAAGTGGCTTACTTTCTCAAAGGAAAGGCACCAATACCCAACAATCCAAACTTAATGTCCAATGGTTAATATGAAATCGTTTTTGAATTTTTCAAAAACAATTAGGACTACAATTTTAGAAATCCAAGAGTGTGACTTAGAGGATTATATGGGGCTTAAGAGAGACAGATAATAGAGAATGTTGCTAATCCACCTGGCCAAAAGTATTTTTACCACTTAAGAGACCAATAGATAAACAATTTATGCAAACATTCATTTCTTTCTCTTCTTTTGTGATTCACAACCACAGCCACCATTCTTTCCTCTTCATTGTCACCTATCTAGCCACGGTTTATGATTTCCAAAGACAAACACCCATGGACCAATGGTCACTAGCTTTACCCACTGGTTAAAGGGTTATATCACCAAAATAACTTATGGGAAGAAGTTTTCTGATAATAACATACACTAGGATCATTAGAACAACACAAGAAGAGGTGTTTTTCGTGGCTAAATAGCTGTGAAACCAGTGAAGCAAAACGGTTTACCCACTGGTCCAAGCAATGCTTCCTAAATGTTGAAGCCATTTTGAATTCTTTCTCTTCTTCAAACTTTGTCTCTGAACCATAAGAGAGATTTAAGACAAAGTTTTAAACATCATTGTAGAGGAGAAGAGAAGAATTGCATGAAACAATTTGAAATTCAAACTTTGGACCATTGGGTAAAGCTATTACCCAATGGATAAAACGTTTTTAAAAGGATTTTTCGAAAACTTTTGCATAAAGAACAAGAAAATTGATCTCAGGAGCTTAATGCTCTGATACCATGTTGAGATTTGCGGAAATACATAGAGAAATAGGAGATTGTATGATTGGCGATTAAGAAAGATTAGACAAAATCATAAAAGAGTAAAACACAAAGATCATAAAATGCCATTAGAGAGAAGTAGAAAGGAAGATATATTTCTCATAAAATGCCATGAGAGAGAAGTAGAAAGGCTCACCTGATTCACAGCAAAACATAAGTCAGGTCTTGTAATAGTTAAGTAGATGAGCTTACCAACAAGTTTTCTGTAGAGCTTAGGGTCTTCGAATGCTTCTCCTTCTGGCTCCCCCTCAGTTTCAACTTTGTATCCTTCCTCTAAGGGGGTTCTAACCGCCTTTGCCTCCATCATTCCTGCATTGGTTAGTAGGTCTCTAACATATTTTCTTTGTGAGATAAACAGTCCATCTTTAAACCTGCATACTTCAATGCCTAAGAAATACTTAAGGTCACCAAGATCTTTTATATCAAACATAGACTTAAGGTATTCTTTTGTAGAAGCAATTCCTACCTTGTCATTCCCTGAGATGATAATATCATCTACATATATGAGAATGACAACTATACCTTCTTGGCTGTGGAGGGTGAACAAGGTGTGATCGGATTCAGATCTTCTAAAGCCTCTGTCTCTGATAGTAACATTCAACTTGTGGTACCAGGCTCTAGGAGACTGCTTTAGCCCGTAAATTGCCTTTCTTAGTCTTAGCACTTTCCCTGGTGCAACAGAGTCTTCTAATCCAGGTGGTGGAGTCATGTAGACTTCTTCTTCTAGTTCTCCTTGTAGGAATGCGTTTTTGACATCCATTTGCCATAGCTCCCATTCCAAGTTTGCAGCTAGAGAGAGGGCCTCCCTGATTGTGTGCATCTTTGCCACTGGGGCAAATGTGTCTCTATAGTCATCTCCATAGGTTTGTGTGAAGCCTCTTGCGACTAGTATAGCCTTGTGCCTTTCAATCTCTCCATTGCTTTGGTACTTAATAGTGAAGATCCATCTGGAGCTAACAGCCTTCTTTCCCTTAGGTAAGTCTGACTCATCCCATGTATGATTCTTTTCCATTGCTTTCCTTTCATCTGTTACAGCATCCCGCCAGACCTTAATGTCCTTTGCTTCATCATAGCTTCTAGGCACAGATTCTTGATCTAAGCTTCCAATGAACACTTGATGGCCTTGAGGGATTTGTACTAAGGAGCACACGGCTTGAGCAGGGTGAGCTACCGCATTATTATTGAAGTAAACCCTGGTATTCTTCCAGTTCTCAGCTGGAAATCTTTGCCGAGTACTTTTTCTGAGTTCAAGAGGAGCTTGATTTTGGATGGGACCTTCAGTGGGACCTTGAGTGCTTTGTGAACTTGATTCATCTTCTGAGCCTTGAGTACTTCCTGTTCTATCTTCTGAGCCTTGTCTATTACCCTCAGTCTCTGCCCGTTCTTTCTCTGGTCCTGAATCCATGTGATCAACAATTGAATCCTCTTGATCATGACCAGAGAATTGTTGCTCCCCCTCAGGATTAAGAGGATGAAGGGGATGATGGCTAGGAGAACCGTGAGGTGAGGAAATGCCAAGTCCTTCTAATATCTTCCTTAAGTTCTCAGCTCGATCAGAAGAGTGGGAAGAGATGTCCTTGATTGAATCCCATGTCCCTTCTTCAAAATAACTTGTAGTCTCTAAGAATTTAACATCCCGTGAGATGAGAACACGATTTGTCTCAGCATTGTAGCATTTATATCCCTTCTGTGTCGTGGAATAGCCCAGGAACATGGCTTTAGTGCTTTTGGCGTCTAGTTTTGTCCTTTGTTCTCCTGGAATCAACACATAGCAAACACACCCAAAAACTCTAATATGATCAAGTTGAGGTTTAGACTTTGTAAGTACCTCGAATGGGGATTGATCTAGTAATGTCTTGGTTGGAATACGATTGATCAGGTAGCAAGCTGCAAGTAATGCATCTCCCCAGAAACGTTTAGGCACCTTCATATGAAACATCAAAGCTCGAGTGACTTCCATGAGGTGCTTGTTCTTTCTTTCAGCAACGCCATTCTGTTGGGGGGTATAGGGGCAACTTGTTTGATGCTCAATTCCATGTTTGTTGAGGTAATGTTTGAATGCTTGACTAGTATACTCTCCCCCATTGTCTGATCTAAAACACTTAACCTTTGCATCATACTGGTTAGTCACATATTTATTAAAGCTCATAAATGCCTCCAGAACTCTACCCTTAGATGGCATTAAGGTTATCCAAGTGTATTTAGATTTCTCATCAATAAAACTAACAATGTATTTCTGATTATCTCTAGATAAACATGGTGCAGTCCATACATCAGAGTGAACAAGATCAAAGCAATTGGCATACATTGTTTGAGACTTAGGAAAAACAGACCTACAGTGTTTTCCTAGGATACAAGCTTCACATAAATCATTATTGAAAGACATCCTAGGAAACATTATTTCTAGAACTTTAAAATGAGGATGGCCAAGCCTAGCATGCCATAAACCACCATTCATTTTAGAATTATTCAAATTGGAAAAGCAAGTAACTAAGCGGTTGGGAGAGAGGTCTTCAAGCACATATAAATCGTTTCTTGTAACACCTTTTCCAAGAACCTCTTGAGTTTCAATATCCTGAAACACAAAGTCATTAGGCCCAAAAATAGCATGGCAATTTAAATCTGTTGTGGCTCTTTTGACAGATAGTAAGTTTGAGGTGAATGATGGCATGTAAAAGGCACGAGTTTCTTTGTTAAATAGCCTAAGATCTCCTACTCCTTCTATTGGCACATTAGTACCATTTGCAATCAAAACATTTCCTATGGCTGGTTCAACATTTTTAATCAGGTTAAGATCACTTATCATATGGTGAGATGCTCCTGAGTCTACTATCAATGGTTTAGACTTAGTGAATGCATTAAATGAGGCATGTAGTGATCTACCAATGACGGCATCACCAGAGTTATCTTTGAAGGCTTTGATGAGAGCCTCAAGGTCGGACTTCTTGACATACTCAGACTGAGCTGGTTGATAGGACACCATTTGAGCTGGTTGAACTTGAGTACCGCCACTTGTCCCGGATGAGTTTGATGAACTTGCTGGAGCATTGGTAAGTTGGTAAGGAAGGCCTTTCTTGTGGTAATGACCTATCTCCTGTGTGTAGTGAGCTCTGGGAACTTCCTTCCATTTGATAGGCTTTAAGTGTGGATGAAGAATCCAACACTTTTCTTTGCTATGCCCTTTCCTTTTACAGTGATCACACATCATGTTCTTCTTGTCTTCCGGCTTGTAGAACCCTTTGTTGGCAGTAATTGTTTCTTCTTCTTGCTTGTAGATGCCCTTATGTGCTGTGATTAACTCTCCTTTCTTTCCAAACAAGCCATTTGATCCACATTCCTTCTGAATTTGAGAACATACATCTTCAAGGGAGGGAAGCTTGTCTGACCGCAGGATATGTTTGATAAGATCATTGTAGGCTGGACTTAAGATCATGAGGAGGCTGAACACCTTGTCCTGCTCTCGCCTTTCTTTGATAACTTCTGGATCAAAGGATGGTGGTCTAAGCATGTCAAGTTCTGCCCAAAGAGAACTGAATTTCCCAAAGAGAACTGTGAAATCTGAGTCATCTTGGTTGAGGTTGTGGATTGCCTGTTTGACTTGGAAGATGCGAGTCAGATTTGAGGTGTTCCCATAAACCTTTTTGAGGATTTCCCAAAGTTCCATTGAGGTTTCACAATGAGAGTAAGACTCAAGTATAGGTCCCTCTAATGAGTTTTGGAGAATGGAGAGCACATAGAGGTCTTCTTGGTGCCATTTCCTTTCATCAGTTATCACCATTTCTTCTCCATCCTCATTTTGGATCAGACAAGGTGGAGCTTCATTAAATAGTAGATGGTCCCCAAGACCTCTTCCTCCTAAAGCAGTTTTAATCATCCGAGACCATAACACATAGTTAAGGCCTTTGAGAATCACTGGGACAGAGATTTGCCGAGAGTTTTCCAGACTTCAAGCTTTTGAGGACCGTACAATAATGGAAGTTGATGCTTGAGACCCACGTTTGAGTTGAGTCTGACCAGGGAAGAGAATAGCTTGAAGGAGAAACTTGGGATGAGACGATTTTATCTTGAAATGAGCTGCCTTTAGCTTGGTTCAGCTTTCCTTTCACAAGCGATTTATAATCAGTACGGATGAAACACCCACTCTTCGCGGTTAGTGTTCAGGACTTCTTCTTTGAGGATTCAAGAGTTTAGTCTGTGGATAAACCTCCTGAACTGAAGAAAGACCAGAAAGGAGTTGCCTTTGATGAGTGTGAAAGGAGGTGTACGGACCACTGGGTTTTGGGAGCGAGCGCGGAGAAGACGAGTACGGCCTGAGATTATAGAGCGCAAGACTTGGTCTTCTAAACCACCGGTTGTTTCTACAGAAAGGGTGAGTCTTTTTCACCTTCCTTGGAACAGAAATGACTTGGACCGAGAGCTTCTGGGAGACTTGGTCCGTACAAAAATGGCGAGACCAAGAGAGCCGTACAACAATGGTGAAGCGAGATAGCTAAGAAACTAAGCTACTAAGACATAAGAGATAACCACATCTAATCTTCCTCAACCCATCACCCATGGATCTGGAGATCTTAGATCTCAGAGAGGATAGATTAAGACATGTTTATCTTCAAGGTAAGTGCTTGATTCTTAGCTTTGGATTCGAATGAAAAGGAAGGAAAAGAAATTTGCGGATTATGAAGGATGAAGGAGCAAATGCTCTGATACCATATTAGTTTTAGAGATTCAAGTTTCGAGAGTTTTAGAGAGTTTTAGGGAGCTAGAGAGATTTAGGGAGTTTAGAGAGTATGAGAAACATGTTTTATTATTCGAAAATGCTTGATTACAAGTGAAGGCCTAAGAGGGCCTTTTATAGCAAAATAGATAAACCTAGATGATTTTACTTTAGGTAAAGAGGTGTGGACTCCTTTTGTGCTGGCGGCTCCTTTCCCTTTTTGTGCTGGCATGGGTGAGTCACCATGCCTTCTAGAACATCTTACTTAGTCGTTTAACATCTCTTTCCTTTGGTAGAATGCATCTTCATTCCAACATCTAGGTAACCTGTCTCAGTTAGAAGGTCAGTAATGTATTTTCTTTGGGAAAGAAAAAGGCCTGTCAAGGAGCGGCATACTTCAATCCCAAGAAAATATTTTAGTTCCCCTAAGTCTTTGATATCAAAGGTGGATTTGAGAAAGGATTTAGTATGTTGAATACCAACCTGGTTGTCCCCGGATATGATAAGATCATCTACATAGATGAGGACATACCTTGGTCATTTTGAAGGGTGAACAATGTGTGGTCAGCCTCTGATCGTCCAAAGCCATGATCCCTAAGGGTAAAGCTAAGCTTGTGATACCAAGCCCTGGGAGACTGTTTAAGGCCATAAATAGCTTTTCTCAACCGAAGAACCTTGCCTGGTGCAACAATGTTATCAAGGCCAGGCGGTGGTGTCATATAAACCTCATCTTCAAGGCTTCCCCTGAAGGAAAGCATTCCGGACGTCCATTTGCCACAAATCCCATGATAAATTGGTGGCTAGGGAGAGGACAACTCTCACTGTTGGGAGCTTAGCTACCGGGGCAAATGTGTCACCATAGTCCTGGCCGTATGTTTGGGTGAACCCTCGAGCGACCAGTCTTGCCTTATAGCGTTCAATATCTCCATTACTCTGGTACTTGATGGTGAACACCCACTTGGAGCTGAACGCACGTTCGCCCTTAGGTAGAATGGCTTCGTCCCATGTGTGGTTTCGTTCCATGGCCCCTACTTCATCAGCAACAGCATCTCGCCAAACCTTCAGTTGCTTAGCTTCCTCATAGGACGAAGGAATGGTGTCTTTCTCAATTTTGCCAAGGAAGGCCTGATGATCTTGTGCGGCCCTGGTTATGAATAAACCAGAGGATTGGCTTGAAGGTAGGTTGAATGATGAAGAAGGAGGTTACTAACTCTCCTTGGGCAGCGGATGGTTGGATGTGTGGATAGAAGCTACTAGCTTCTCTTGTTTTGATGGCGGCTGGATGGGGATGAATTTGAAGGCTGCTAGCTCTTCAATTGTTGTGAATGATGAAGGGGTTTTGATTCCACTAGCACAGGATCACCCTGCAAATAGCTATGGAATTTCACAGTAGATTACTCTACCCTTAAGTGAATAGAAATCAATGTTCTTAGGCTGAACAGAGAAAGCAAGAAGCAAAAGAGCTTTTGTATTAAGTATGAAATTCGATAATCATGTACAAGGGGGGTGAATGCCTATTTAAAGGCAGAAAACACTAAGAAGAATTATTTCACAAAAGGAATATTCTAACTAACTTATCCTAAAGATTAAATTCTTAATTTAATTAAATCTTAAATCTATGCTAACAGATTTTATTATAATCTACTTATCTAATTTTTGAATTAAGTAATTAATAAATTAAACCAATGGGTTGGTTTAATTTTAATCTCCTCTCCATTCCCAAATTCGAATTTTACCAAGGCTTGGAGGGCCTTCTTTTGGGCTTTGCTTCTTGATCTTGTTATTGGACCAAGCCATAGTTCATTTTCTTCTTGGGCCTGAATTTGGGTTTTACTCCTTGATCTTGTTACTGGACCAAGTCTTGATCCATGATCTTCTTGGGCTTGAATTTGGTTAAGTCGAGATGCATTCCGGTTTGGTCGTTGGTCGGACCGGTCTTGTGTCTGGTCGCCGGGTCGGTGTTCAGGCTGGTGGTCGGGTCGCGGCATGTCTACATTACCGGATGCGGACGAGAGTGATTGCTGGCCGGGCTGGCCATGGTCTTTGAACAGGCCGTGTCCCGGGTTGTTGGTGTTCCGTCCTTCTTCCTCTTCTTCGTCTTCCTCTTCGGTCGAACCCAAGTCTTCCGTGGTTGTAAAAGAGTCCTGGTCATTCCAGGTCGTACCATCCCCTCCTCCTTTAAAAGGATTTGACCTCAAATCCAATTTATCTGCAACAAAAGGAATTAAGTCAGATACATTAAAAGTAGAACTTATTGAATACTTACCTTGGAGGTCTATTTGATAGGCGTTATTTTTGATTCTTCTTAGCACTGAGAATGGTCCATCTACTCTTGGCATTAATTTCGGTTGCCTTTCATTTGGGAACCTTTCCTTCCTTAGATGAATCCAAACAAGATCTCCAGGTTCAAGTACTAGTTCTTTTCGACCTTTATATTTCTTCTTGGTATACATCTTTGTCCTTTCATCAATATTTCTCTTAACCTGCTCATGCAATGACTTAACAAACTCGGCTTTCTTTTGGCCATCAAGGTTAGTCTGTTCCTTTAAAGGTAATGCAAGCAAATCTAAAGGAGATAATGGATTAAAACCATATACAATTCGAAAAGGTGTCATTTTTGTTACCGAGTGGACTGATCTATTATATGCAAATTCAACATGAGGTAAACAATCCTCCCAGGTTCTAATGTTCTTTTTAATAACAACTCTTAAAATGGTGGATAGGGTTCTATTCACTGCTTCTGTTTGACCATCAGTTTGTGGATGACAAGTTGTGGAAAATAATAGCTTAGTGCCTAGTTTTACCCAAAGGGTTCTCCAAAAATGACTAAGGAATTTAGAATCCCTATCTGACACAATGGTTCTAGGCATTCCATGTAACCTAACAACTTCCCTAAAGAACAAATCAGCCACTAAAACTACATCATCTGTTTTATGACAGGGAATGAAATGAGCCATTTTAGAAAACCTATCAACCACTACAAAGATGCTATCCCTGCCTTTCCTAGTCCTAGGCAGTCCCAAAACAAAGTCCATAGAAATATCTACCCAAGGGTGATCAGGAATGGGTAATGGAGTATACAAACCTGTGGGCTGTACCTTAGATTTGGCTTGTTTGCACTCGACACATTTTGAGCATATCCTTTCCACATCTCTTTTCATGTTGGGCCAATATAAGTGTTCTTGTATCGTGGCTAAGGTCTTAGCAACGCCAAAATGTCCCATTAAACCTCCCCCATGTGCTTCCCTAACATAAAGTTCTCTGATGGTTCCACTCGGTATACACAACTGACTGTCACGAAATAGGGGTCATTAGTGTAACAAGTTTTAAGATGTTCAAAACCTAATAATTTGGTTTCCATAGAGGATAAAAGAGCATACCTTCTTGAGAGAGCATATGCCACGATGTTCTCCTTACCTTGTTTATAATGAATGACATAAAGAAAAGTTTCAATGAATTCCATCCACCTTGCATGCCTTTTATTTAACTTTTGTTGTCCTTTGAGGTGTTTAAGAGATTCATGATCTGTGTGAATTACAAACTCCTTAGGCCATAAGTAATGTTGCCATATTTGCAGGGCCCTTACTAGAGCATAAAGCTCTTTGTCATAGTTAGGATAATTAAGAGTTGCTCCTCCTAACTTCTCACTGAAATAAGCTATAGGTCTCTTTTCCTGCATCAATACAGCACCAATTCCAATTCCTGAAGCATCACATTCAATCTCAAAAGTTTTTGAAAAATCTGGCAACATAAGTAAAGGGGCATTAGTCAACTTCCCTTTTAATAATTCGAATGCTTCAGACTGGACTGGTCCCCAAGTGAATCCTACGGTTTTCTTAATGACATCTGTAAGTGGAGCTGCAATGGTACTAAAGTCTTTCACAAATCTTCTATAGAATCCAGCAAGCCCATGAAAGCTCCTCACTTCTCCTACATTTTTAGGCGTGGGCCATTCCTTGATTGTCTTCACTTTCTCCTCGTCTACCTTAATACCTTTAGAAGTAACAACAAAACCTAAAAAGACCAATTTATCTGTCCCAAAAGAACATTTCTTTCGGTTTGCATACAAGTTTTCCTTTCTTAAGACATCTAAGACATGTCTAAGGTGATCAAGATGTTCTGCCATGATTTTACTGTAAATCAAAATATCATCAAAATAGATTACTACAAATCGTCCTATGAATGCCCTTAATACATGGTTCATTAATCTCATAAAGGTACTAGGTGCATTAGTGAGCCCAAAAGGCATAACTAACCATTCATACAATCCTAATTTTGTTTTAAAAGCAGTTTTCCATTCATCTCCCTCTTTCATTCTAATCTGGTGATAACCACTTTTCAAATCTATCTTCGAAAAGATGCAAGCTCCATATAACTCATCAAGCATATCATCTAAGCGAGGGATAGGATGTCTGTACTTAACTGTGATGTTGTTTATGGCTCTGCAGTCTACACACATGCGCCAGCTACCATCTTTCTTAAGCACAAGCAAAACAGGTACTGCACAAGGTCTTAAGCTCTCGCGGATATGTCCTTTCTCCAAGAGCTCATTGAGCTGTCGTTGAAGTTCTTTTGTCTCTACAGGATTGGTCCTGTAAGCTGGTCGGTTTGGAAGAGTGGCGCCGGGTACAAAGTCAATCTGGTGTTCTATACCTCTGAAAGGAGGTAATCCTACTGGTTGATCTTCTGGAAATACATCCTTGTACTCTTGCAATAGAAACTCAATCTCTCTCGGTATTTCCGGAGTCAGGTTAGTACTACTAGCTAGCAATTCTTTGCAAACCAATAACATCATAAATTGTTGCTCATTTAATGCATGTTTAACTTCACTAGGAGTGGCAAAAAGACTGTGATGACTTACCTTGGTGGATTCATAGCCGTGAGTTGCTGATGTTAGTGCCTTGGCTTCTTCTCTCCTTTGTTTTAGTTGTACTTGATCTTGGTGAACCTCCTGGGGTGTGAGTGGCACGAGTGTGATCTGTTTTCCTTTGTGTTTGAATGAGTGTCGGTTGGTATACCCATCATGGATAGCTCGCTTGTCGTATTGCCATGGTCTTCCCAAAAGAATGTGACTTTCTTCCATGGGCAACACATCACATATGATCTGATCCTGGTATTTTCCAATGCTTAGAGGTACTTCCACTTGTTCTATAATTTTCATTTCTCCTTCCTCATTAAGCCATTGTAGCTGATATGGTCTGGGATGTTTGTGAGTGACCAAATTGAGCCGGTCCACAAGTGTTTGGCTGGCTACGTTGGTAAAACTCCCTCCATCTATGATCAAGCTACACACCTTTTCCTGGATGAGGCATCGAGTGTGAAACAAGTTCTCCCTTTGTTCCTGAATCTTGGGTTGTGCACTTAAGGTTCTCCTAGTAACCAATAATTGCCCTTGGACAGGGTAAGCTTCACTTTCTATTTCTGATTGATCATCCTCTGATGTTAGCTCTCCATTCTCTAGGATAAGCATCACCCTTTTGTTTGAACATTCATTGGCATAATGTCCAAATCCTTGACATCTGAAGCACTTAAGATTTCTGGTCTTTATAGGAGGGGTTTGAGTTGTTGGTCCTTTGACCTTGTCTTCACGTGGGGAAGGAAGAGTTGGTCCTTCCTTAGCCTTAGCAGGCGTCTTGAAAGATGACTCTCCTTGTCTATCACTTCGGTTATAGGGCGGTTTAGGGGTTGACATGTATGGATTCCTGGTATTGTTCCTCCTTTTGTTTTGTTGTTCAATAAGAATGGCTTTATGGAGTAACTCATACATGTCTTCATACTCCTGCAACTCCAATCGATCCTGAATATCTCTATTAAGTCCTCCTTGAAATCGAGCCATAGTAGCTTCCATAGTCTCATCTATTTCAGCTTTGATCATGAGACCCTCCATATCTTGATGGTAATCTTCTACACTCTTAGTTCCTTGGGTGAGTCTCCTCAATCTCTGATGTAAATCCCTTCCATAGTGATTTGGCACAAACCTCTTCCTCATCATGGTTTTCATCTCATACCAAGATGTGATCTGGGGCTCTCCATTGCATCGTATAGTGGTGGCGATCTGTTCCCACCAGTTGATAGCATACCCATCAAACTCTGTTGCTGTTATCTTCACTTTCTTTTCTTCAGAATAGTTTTGACAACTGAAAACTATCTCAATCTTCTTTTCCCATTCTAAGTAGGCATCTGGATCATTCTTTCCTGAGAAAGGTGGAATCCGAAGTTTGAGTCCTCCTAGGTTGTTATCTGGTCTTGGTTCCTGGGGTTGGTATTGGTCTCCACTCTCATCCGAGTATCCCTGAACCTCCTCTTCCTCACACCTAACTCCTGGTCTAGCTCTCACCCTTGCGCCTCTTCCTAAGCGCCCTCCTCCTCGGTTTGACCTGTCTCCACGAGCTGGTCTACCTGCAAGAGGATCAACTCCATAGAGAAACTCATTAGCTTGGTTAGTTCTGTTTTCAAAAATAGTCTGAAGTCTCCTAGTTATTTCATCCATCATTGCTTCCATCTGTAATGGGTCAAGCCTATGAGGTCGTGTGTTTCCTTCTCCTCTAGGGGTTTCTTCATTTGGATTCTCCATTTTTCCTGAAACAACTTAGCAAACTAGTTAATTAAACTCTCTCTCTCACTTTTCTTGGTAATCACTCACTAGCTTCTTCTCTTGCTATTCCCAAAAGTTCAGATTGGATCAAAGCTCAATCACCTAAGACCTAGAGCCATACCTACTGAATTTTAAGATAGAAAGATTGCAAGATTTTTTTCGTCAGCTGATTAACCTATTCCTTAGCAGGATTTCTCTTCTGCTTTATGATAATTTTCGATTTTTTTTTTTTTTTTTTTTTTTTTAATTTAGATCCTTTTCTTTAGATCTTTTTTTTTTTGTAATTCAGGAAAGGCTCAGCTGACTTACAAAAGATAGAAAGATAAGGATTGTTTATGAGAAAATTTAAAAAAAATAGAAGGAAATTGATGATGGGGTGATATGGTTCTGAAATCAGATGATTTCAAAAACCCTAACCTTCAAGTAGGCTCTGATACCACTTGGTGCGGCCCTGGTTATGAATATACCAGAGGATCGGCTTGAAGGTAAGTTGAATGATGAAGAAGGAGGTTACTAACTCTCCTTGGGCAGCGAATGGTTGGATGTGTGGATAGAAGCTACTAGCTTCTCTTGTTTTGATGGCGGCTGGATGGGGATGAATTTGAAGGCTACTAGCTCTTCAATTGTTGTGAATGATGAAGGGGTTTTGATTCCACTAGCACAGGATCACCCTGCAAAGAGCTATGGAATTTCACAGTAGATTACTCTACCCTTAAGTGAATAGAAATCAATGTTCTTAGGCTGAAAAGAGAAAGCAAGAAGCAAAAGAGCTTTTGTATTAAGTATGAAATTCGATAATCATGTACAAGGGGGGTGAATGTCTATTTAAAGGCAGAAAACCTTAACAAGAATTATTCCATAAAAGGAATATTCTAACTAACTTATCCTAAAGATTAAATTCTTAATTTAATTAAATCTTAAATCTATGCTAACAGATTTTATTATAATCTACTTATCTAATTTTTGAATTAAGTAATTAATAAATTAAACCAATGGGTTGGTTTAATTTTAATCTCCTCTCCATTCCCAAATTCGAATTTTACCAAGGCTTGGAGGGCCTTCTTTTGGGCTTTGCTTCTTGATCTTGTTATTGGACCAAGCCATAGTTCATTTTCTTCTTGGGCCTGAATTTGGGTTTTACTCCTTGATCTTGTTACTGGACCAAGTCTTGATCCATGATCTTCTTGGGCTTGAATTTGGTTAAGTCGAGATGCATTCCGGTTTGGTCGTTGGTCGGACCGGTCTTGTGTCTGGTCGCCGGGTCGGTGTTCAGGCTGGTGGTCGGGTCGCGACATGTCTTCATTACCGGACGCGGACGAGAGTGATTGCTGGCCGGGCTGGCCATGGTCTTTGGACAGGCCGTGTCCCGGGTTGTTGGTGTTCCGTCCTTCTTCCTCTTCTTCGTATTCCTCTTCGGTCGAACCCAAGTCTTCCGTGGTTGTAAAAGAGTCCTGGTCATTCCAGGTCGTACCATGATCAGATGGGGCAAGGGCAAGAGAGCATGTGGCCTGAACTGGATGGGCCACGACATGAGCATTGTAGTACACCCTGGTGTTGATCCAGTTGGATGGATCCCTTCTTAGTCGCGTACTTCGCCTAAGAACTGGTGGACCGACTTCTTCATCTGCCACCACGGTCTGACCTGATCTAGAAGATGAGCTTTCTGTTTGTGAAGGGTCCGGGTGAGTCACGACATGTGGAGTTGGTGGACCAGAAGTCCCTTTATGACTAGGAACCGCAGGAGTGTGGTCTGATGGAGGTGAAGGCTGCGGTTGTTGTCCTGATGGTGGGATTGATCTATAATGATCCAGGTGATCTAGGAGGAACCGGAGGCTAGCTGCCTGGTCAGAAGGCTTAGCAAGGTCTTTCAGGCTGGCCCAATCCTGTTTGTCATGATATCATTGTTCCTCTAAGAACCTCATGTCCCTGGAGACCATAGTTCCATTGGTGGTTGGATCAAAGCATTTGTACCCTTTCTGACTAGATGAATACCCAATGAAGATACACCGTGTGCTTTTGGCTTCCAACTTGTTCCTTAGTTCTCCTGGAATCAACACAAAGCACACTCATCCGAATACCCTAAGGTGATCAACCACTGGTGGAGTTTTGTTAAGTACCTGAAATGGTGATCGATCATCCAAGATTCTGGTGGGTATTCGGTTGATCAAATAGCAAGCGGTCATGACCGCATCTCCCCAAAAACGTTTAGGTACACCAGTGTGGAACATCATGGAACGGGCCACCTCCATGAGATGCCTATTCTTTCTCTCGGCCACACCATTCTGCTGTGGATTGTATGGGCAAGAAGTCTGGTGCAAAATCCCATGTTTGGTGAGGTGTTCCTTAAATTGATGACTGATGTATTCACCTCCATTATCTGTTCTTAGAATTTTAATATTAGCTTGATAATGGTTAGTGACATAGTTTTGAAATTTTGTAAATGCCTCAAATACACGATCCTTAGATGGTAGTAAAGTGAGCCATGTGTATTTGGACTTCTCATCTATAAAGGTCACAAAGTATTTGTTGTTATCTCTTGATATGCAAGGTGAGATCCAAACATCTGAGTGGATTAGATCAAAACATTTTTCATAGATGGTGGTAGATTTAGGAAAAACGGATTTGCAATGTTTCCTTAGAATACAAGCTTCACAACTAGAATTCTCAAAAGAAACATTGGGTAGCATAAGCTTTAGTGCACGAAAATGAGGGTGACCTAACCTAGCATGCCACATTGCATCAAGCTTAACCGAAAAACATGAATTAAAGGAAACAGGTTGTGAACTACTAAGAGAAGTGTCTTCCAAGATATATAGATCATCTTTAGCTACTCCTCTCCCAAGCAGTCTCATGCTCTCAATATCCTGAAAGTGTACATTGTTAGGACTGAATATGGCATAGCAATTTAGATCAGTAGTGGCCTTCTTTACTGATAATAGGTTAGAAGTAAAGCTAGGCATAAATAGAGCTTTGGATTCTTTATCAAATAGCTTAAGGTTGCCTATTCCTTTGACTGGTATTCTTGTTCCATTAGCTATCTCTACATTACCTAGAGCCGGTTCTAGATTGCTTAATAAATCAGGATTGCTAATCATGTGGTGTGAAGCTCCTGAGTCAACAACTAAAGCCTGACTAGGTCTATAAGAGTAGAGAGAGATACCAGACTCCTTGAGGGAAGCAATGGATTGGAGAATGACATCCAGGTCTGATCTTCTCATTACATCATTTGGTGATGGTGTAGAGGAGTTTTTAACACTGGCGGTCATAGCAGCCCCATCTTCATATCTTCTTGATGGACCATCTTGTCCCGGTTCATTGGGTGTTATCTGGCCAAGGTTTGCCTTGGACCCTCCTTGAAAGCGATGGGTAGGTGGCCTCGGTGTGCTTGGTCTGAGGTGGGGATGGAGAATCCAGCACTGCCCCTTGTTGTGTCCCTTTATTTTGCAATGGTCACATATCCATGCTTTCTTATCTTCGTTTCTGAACATGACCTTGTTGGCTGTAGGGAGTTCACCTCTTCCTGCAAAGAGACCATGCGAACCTTGCTCCTTTTGAATCTGTGCACACACTTCATCGAAGCTTGGGAGCTTATCTGACCTGAGGAGGTGCTTGATTAGGTCATTATACATGGTGTTTAAGGTGATCAGAAGACCAAACACACGGTCTTGTTCTTTTCTTTCAAGTAGGACCGCTTGGTCCATGGTGTTGGGCCTGAGGGCTTCTAGTTCTGCCCAAAGTGCTTGGTACTTGCCAAGGTGTTTAGTGAAGTCTCCATCTTCTTGGCTAAGTGTGGTAAGGGACCTCTTTATTTCAAATACCCGAGTCAAGTTAGACACATTGCCATACACATTCTTGAGAGTTTCCCAGAGATCCCTTGCGGTTTCACAATATGAATAGGCTTCAAGGATGAAAACTTCAAGAGAGCTTTGGAGTATGGCCAGCACGGTTTGATCTTCTTGAAACCATTTGGTTTCTTCAGCTAGAGCAACCGTTTCTTCTTCATCTGTGGAGTCTTCCTTTGGGGCAAGAGTTTTGTGGGTATGCTCCTAAAGTCCGCGGCTGCACAATGCGGTCCTTGCTGTCCTAGTCCACAGCAAGTAGTTCTGTCCCTTCAAGATGATGGGAATGACAAGTTGTTTGTTGCTTTCCATGGCGGTTCTTTCTGGATTTCAAATTTCAAGAGTATGGACCACTGGTTAATACTATTGTCCAGCGGTTAAAGAGAGATGGCTGTGATTTTAAGGAGACGGTTTGAAGGAAGATGAAGATGGAGAGATGAATTGAACAGAGTGGTGGATAATCTCAGGAAATAACCAGTCCTATCTTCTCACAACTCAACACCAAATGGATGTTTGAGGATTGTTACAATCTCAGAGTGAGTAAGATAAGGAAAGTTTATTTGAAGAGTCGGTATGTATGTTACACACCTAGAGAGAATTCGAAGTGAGTTAGGGAAGATTTTGGAAAAACTTTGCTATTAACCACTGGTCAATAGCGGATGAGCCCAGAATTTGAGTGTTCTTGAGTGAGGAGGCTAATGGCGTGAGGTGAAGGAGTGTTAAAGAGTATGAAGGAGTATAAAGGAGATTATGGATCAAGATTGCTCTGATACCATGTTGGTTTTGCGGAAGTAAGAGGAGAGATTAGGTGAGTTTCATGGTGAAGCTCGACAAGAAAAATGAGGAAGAAGACAGGAAGAATAAAGTGAAGAGTTTATTGCTAAAAGTATATTTACAACAATGTGGGAAGTGGCCTTTAAATAGGCTGAGCTACACATGACAGGATTCAAATAGGAAAGGGATGTGGTGGCTTGTCCAAGGAGAGAAAGCGACCCCTCATAAACGGCTAGCACCACCTGTGACTTCTCCTTGCAGCCTCACTTCCTTCTAGAATGTCTTCTTGTTGTCACAACACTTCTTGACATTATTAATGGGCTTGGAACTCATTTAGACTAGGCCAAAGTGGGCTGCACAGGTTTGGACAATACTTGGACCAAGCCTTTAACGAGCCGTGATACCCAAGTGTGTGTGTCGTGCTCTATATGTGATTGGCGTATTGTTCTCTATGTTGAAGTCTTTAAGTAGTGTTTTCAGCCATATGCATTCAGTAGTGAGCTTACTCATGGCCCGGTACTCAGACCTACAATGTTTTCCAAGGATACAAGCTTCACATAATTCATTATTAAAAGACATCCTAGGAAACATTATCGCTAAAACTTTAAGATGAGGATGACCAAGCCTAGCATGCCACAAATCACCATTCATCTTAGACTTATTGAAATTTGAAAAACACGTAGATAGATGACTAAACGAGCTAGGAGATAGATCTTCCAGCACATATAGATCATTTCTTGTAACACCTTGTCCTGTTAGATTTGTGAGAGATTATGGATTGAAAGATAGATTATGAGAGTTTTAGACTAGAGACGAATGAAGAACATGATTTCTATTAGAGATTAAACTTCCTTGCATACAATGAATACATAAGGAGCTTATTTATAACAAAATGTCATAAACCTAATACAATCTACTTTAGGTGAAGTATATTCCCTATATTCCATTTCGAGCTGGAGCCTCCTTTCCTCTTTTGTGCTGGCGTGAATGACTCATCACTAGAGGCCCTTCTATAAACATTACATAGCCGTTACACTCCTTCCTTTGATAGATTGCTTCATTTCAACACTCCCCCTCAAGTTTAAACTATTGGAAATGGTTGAAACTTGGACATCAAGGGGATTCACCTCATTAAAAACCTTAGAGTGCAAAACCCAGTGGGAGAAAAACACTTTAAGGGAAAAAAAGTATGAATCCTTCTTGATAGGGAAGTTACTGGAATGGAAGAGTTGTGAGTCCAAGCTTTGCATGGATGAACTCACAGACTCTTAAACTTGCTGCTTTAGTAAATATATCCGCCAACTGATCAGAGCTCTTTGTTAGCATGGTAATATGATTCCTTTTTCACAGCCTCCCTTACTTTGTGACAATCTACCTCAATGTGCTTAGTCCGTTCATGGAAGACAGAGTTTGATGCAATGTGGATAGCCGCCTGATTATCACAATGCATTGTGATTGGCGTATTGTTCTCTATGTTGAAGTCCTTAAGTAGTGCTTTCAGCCATATGCATTCAGTAGTGAGTTTTCTCATGGCCCGGTACTCACCTCAGCACAACAGGATAAAACCTTCTGCTTCTTGGTCTTCCATGTTACTAAGTTTCCTCCTATGAAGGTGCAATAGCCGGTTGTTGACTTCCTATCTTTCCTGTCTCCAGCCCAATCAGCATCACAGTAGCCAATGATTTCAGCATTTCCATTCTTTCCCATCCAGATTCCTTGACTATATGTCCCCTTTAGATATCTTAGAATGCGTTGAATCATCATCCAGTGACTCTTCTTAAGTGCTTGCATATGCTGGCTTACCTGATTCACAGCAAAACATAGGTCAGGTCTAGTAATTGTTAAGTATATCAGCTTACCAACTAGTCTTCTATAGAGCTTAGGATCTTCATATGTATCTTCATCTTGCTCCCCCTCAGGTTCAACTTTGTAGCCATCCTCCAGTGGGGTTTTAGCTGCCTTTGCTTCCATTATTCCTGCACTAGTTAATAAGTCTCCAACATACTTTCTTTGTGAAATAAACAGTCCATCTTTAAACCTGCATACTTCAATGCCTAAGAAATATTTAAGTTCACCAAGGTCTTTAATTTCAAACATAGACTTAAGGTAATCTTTTGTTGAAGAGATTCCTACCTTGTCATTCCCAGAGATGATAATATCATCTACATAGATGAGAATGACAACTATACCTTCTTGGCTATGTAGGGTGAACAAGGTGTGATCGGATTCAGACCTCCTAAAACCTCTGTCTCTAAGAGTGACAAGCTCTAGGAGACTGCTTCAATCCATAGATTGCTTTTCTTAGTCTGAGAACTTTTCCTGGTGCAACTGAGTCTTCTAATCCTGGTGGATGAGTCATATAAACTTCTTCCTCTAGTTCTCCTTGTAGAAATGCATTTTTGACATCCATTTGCCAAAGCTCCCATTCCAAGTTAGCAGCCAGAGAAAGAACAACCCTGATTGTATGCATCTTAGCCACTGGTACGAATGTATCCCTATAGTCATCTCCATAGGTTTGAGTGAAGCCTCTTGCAACCAGTCTGGCCTTGTGCCTTTCAATCTCTCCATTGCTCTTGTACTTAATAGTAAAGATCCATCTGGAGGTTACAGCTTTCTTTCCTTTGGGTAAGTCTGATTCATCCCATGTGTCATTCTTCTCCACTGCCCTTCGTTCATCTCCCACAGCATCTTTCCAGACTTTGATGTTCTTAGCTTCTTCATAACTTCTTGGAACAGATTCATGATCTAGAGTTCCCATGAATGCTAGATGTTCTTGTGGGATGTGCACCAAGTTACAAACCGCTTGAGCAGGGTGGGCCATCGCATTGTTGTTGTAATACACCCTAGTGTTCTTCCAATTTGTCGGTGGAAACCTTTGCCTAGTGCTTCTCCTGAGCTCCAATGGTGCTGAGTTTTGAGGAGCAATGTTTTGAATGCCTTCTGAACTTGAGTCGGTTTCTCAATCCCCCTCTGAGTTTCCCTGCGTATTGCTTGGTCCAACTTGTTCCTCAGCTGATTCTCTTGGTGTATTGCCTGAACTAGCAGCTGAATCCTCTTGATCATGAGCATAATCTTGTTGCCTCCCCTCAGGATGAAGAGGATGAGTGGACGCAGGTTGCGGCATTGTTGGCATTGTTGGACCAGAGGATGATAAGTCAAGTCCAAGTCCTTCCAGGATCTTTCTTAAATTCTCCACACAGTCAGAGGGATGAGAGGATATATCCTTGATAGATTCCCAAGTTCCATTCTCAAAGTAGCTTGTAGTCTCTAGGAACTTGACATCCCGGGAGATGAGAACACGGTTGGTCTCAGCATTGTAACACTCCAACCATACAATCTCCTATTTCTCTATGTATTTCCGCAAATCTCAACATGGTATCAGAGCATTAAGCTCCTGAGATCAATTTTCTTGTTCTTTATGCAAAAGTTTTCGAAAAAAATCCTTTTAAAAATGTTTTATCCAGTAAGTAATAGCTTTACCCAATGGTCCAAAGTTTGAATTTCAAATTGTTTCATGCATCTCTACTCTTCTCCTCTACAATGTTGTATAAAACTTTGTCTTGAATCTCTTATATGGTTCTAAGACAAAGCTTGAAGAAGAGGAAGAATTCAAAATTGCTTCAACATTTAGGGAGCATTGCTCGGACCAGTGGGTAAACCGTTTTGCTTCACTGGTTTCACAGCTGTTTAGCCACGAAAAACACCTTTATTGTGTTGTTCTGATGATCCTAGCCTTTATAATCACCAGAAAACTTCTTCCCATAAGTTATTTTGGTGATTCAACCCTTTAACCAGTGGGTAAAGCTAGTGACCATTGGTCCATGGGTGTTTGTCTTTGGAAATCATAAACCGTGGCTAGATAGGTGACAATGAAGAAGAAAGAATGGTGGCTGTGGTTATGAATCACAAAAGAAGAGAAAGAAATGAATGTTTGCATAAATTGGTCTCTTAAGTTGTAAAGAACACTTTTGGCCATGTGGATTAGCAACATTCTCTATTATTTGTCTTTCTTAAGCTCCATATAATCCTCTAAGTCACACTCTTGGATTTCTAAAACTGTAGTCCTAATTGTTTTTGAAAAAAAATTTAAAAACGGTTTCATATTAACCATTGGACAATAAGTTTGGATTGTTGGGTATTGGTGCCTTTCCTTTGAGAAAGTAAGCCACTTCAAGCCATAGTCCACTTTGAATATCCATGGAGAGCAAACATTAAGCATTTAACTAAAACCGCAACCTTGGACTTGTCTCCTTTCTTCTGTAATGAGAGACACTTTAGCTTGCTGTAGCTTGTTGTTCAAGTATTTTGGTTTGTGCTTGTTTGTTTTTGTGTTTAAAACCTTGGACCCAGTTTCCTTTCATGTGAAATGAGAAACAACAAAGTCCATTGAAGTGTGGTTGGAGTCAGTTTTGATAGCACAATAGAGAACCATGAATAAAGTTCTAAGTTATGATGGAAAGTATGCTCTGTGGTTGCCATTAGAATGGATCCTCCACATCAGAAATCCTAATAAGCTAATACAGGACTGAAACACCATGATGAATCCTATTGTGCTTCTGTGAGGATTTGGGAAAGAGAACCATGGTGGTATGCATTGCATCAGAAACTGTGTTGAATCCAAAAGCCCAAATCTAAAATATAATATTAAGAAAGAAAGATATGGAATTTGTTTCAAAATCTCTTGAATATGTCCTCTGGTTTTGCTAGTATGAGCCTAGCTCTTGAAGTCATGAGAATCTAGTGCTTTGTTTGTGTTTCTTCTTATGTAGGAAGTGATGCTAATCAATAGTGCTAGTGGTGATGCCAACCTTTTAAGTTCGCCTTCACTGAAGACATGATAGTATCTCGTTGCAAGCCCACTTGCAAGTGCAGATGCAGATGCACCACTCACTTCAGCATGGTGATGCTAATCAATCAATCCGTGAGGAAGAGCCTCACAGCCTCAAAGGTCACTGGAGGAGAGCAATCCGTGAGGGGGAGCCTTCAATCTAAGTCATTCATACCAGCCTCTAAGACAAAATCACAAAGGCTTAGTATCAAAGCCTTTGTCAAAAGGCTATTTCTAAAACTCATATCTATCTCAATTTGATTCAACATTCTGATTTAGAATTGTTTAAAAGAGGGAAGTGAACCTTGGTGAACTATGCTTGGCATTTAAGACCATAGATGAATCCAAAAGCCCTCTTCAAAACCACTTAGGGGAAGTGAACCATGTTTTCCTTAACTCTCAAAAGTATAAGGAAGCTTGATGAATCCAAAAGTCCTTAAGGGATCCTTTTACTCTCTGTTACATTCTCTTAATTCTGCTTATACACAATCAAACTCTTATAATCTTGGTTACTTATACTCTAATCTCTAGTTACTCACTCTATATACTCTATACACTTATAAATTCTATCTCATCTAAAGTGTGTTGAATTCATTACATTAGTTCAATTGATCTTGCTACTGTCTTATGTGAATTCTTAATTGCACACTTATAGCTTTGATATTCCTCATGGCATACTCAAATTCTTCTTCTTTATGACTTGTTTAAGGGTAAAGAAGACCATGACAGCGTCAAAGTAAAGATGGCAAGGAGGGATTTATACAAAGCAAAACCAGATCATGAAGGATTAAAGGAATGAACACATTGGCGAGAATGGCACTCTACCAATACCTTACACATCAGAGCCTATCCTTCAAGGGTATATTCCTGAGTGAAGAAATGGGAGGCCACATTTGCTGCATAGAAGGCAGTCAAGCCATGAACTCATAAGGCAAATTGGTTTGGCATACAAAAGCCAACAAGAAGCAGCCTCCTCCTATCAGAGCCTACACCAGAGAGTGTATATTCCTGAAGTTGGAGAGCATGGCTAACTCAAACAGGAAGGCATTCTTGTAGAATGGCGGTCCAAGATCAGTGTGGTCATTGATGCTCATCTTTCCAAACTTGACTCAATACTTATTCTCTGAGTCAAGCTTGAGGAGGAGTGAGAATGAGAATCCATCTGATGTATAATCAAGGAACCTAAAGACGCAAACAATGCAAAGGCTTGTGTTCCACTGAAGTGAAGTTGTCTTGAAGGCGCAAAGCCAAATTCAAATTCTACCAAGGAGAACTCTTAAAAGATGTGATCAACTAGGCACAGTGTATTTGAAGTTGAAGAAGCAGAGACGGCCTAAGTCTTCATCCTTGGACAAGTCTGACCAACTCTGAGAAGGAAGAGGCAGACAATGTTGGGAACAAAAGAGAAGGTGGTGGCGAATGTTTGCATGACTGGAGACTATTAAAGTTGTCTAAGAAGGAGCATCTAAGAACCTGAGAAAGCCACTCACCAATGAAGAAGAATAAGTACATTTAGTACTAATGAGAAGGCGCAAAGAAGCAAGCAACAAGGACCATCAAGCTGTCAGAACCCACAAGTGGAGGGACAAGCAGATGGAATGCGTTGAATCAGCTCAAAAGCCTGAATGATTACGCCAAGAAGATAATCAATCTACCCAAGGAGTTGCCGTGAGTAATCAAGTTCAAATAATGGATTGGAGCTAAGGAAGGTTGCATACAAATGTGGTATCAACAAATTAATCCAAAAGACTCCAAAGAAGAGGCAACAAAGGGCGTTTTTTATCAAAAGGAATGAAGTGAAGGAGTTCAGAAATAGCAAACATACCTGGCTAACACTCTTCATCAACATCTAAACAGATGCAAGGGAAGATCCTAAACCATCCTATATATATTTTTGAATAGGTCTATCCCTTGTGAATTGATGCATGCATTTGTATGTGCTGAAACAGGTACAGCTTGGAGCTTATGTGCTAAAGCCGGATTTATTCACCTTCTAAAGGACAAGAGTTCAGAAGAAAGGGGGAGATAAGTACCGGTCTATGAAAAAGCTTCAACATACTCAAACTTATGATCCAGGGTCTATGAAGTCTATCAAATGAACCTAAAAATCATAGACCCACTGGCCAATCCCTATGCTAAGAAGACTCCACTCTTTTTCCCTTAGCTTGGTTTTGTCCCACTGGGTTTTCCATGCTAAGGTTTTTAATGAGGGAGTTCTTCGAAGTTCCAAGCTTGATCCCTGGATCACCTATGGTCAAGCTTGAGGGGGAGTATTAGAAAGAAGGAAGGAAGCCAAGGCCAAGACAAGCTCAGGCCATGTTCAAGCTCAGCATTAGCACATTACTAAACTCCTAATGCTAAGCTTGAGGGGGAGTATTGGACTGAGGAAATAAAGAGGGAAGAAATGAGCCTGGAAGAGAAGGCCGTATGCAAACAAGGAGAGGAACAAGGAAGCAGTCCAGGCCGTGTGCAAACAAACCAGCTCATAGGCGGCGCATAGGAACAAGGCAGCCCAGCCCATCTCAGCTAGAACACTAGACAGCCCAAGTGTGCACAGGCCTGTATAAATAACATGAGGAATTGAGTCCATGAGCCAGCCTGTTTTCAAATACCTCCACAAAGGCCCAAGTCCACAAGAAACCTTCTAGAAGAAAAAGAAAGTTGTTGGTGGCCAAGGAAGAGAGGATTCACGTGTGGGATGAAGCATTTTGAATGTTGTAGCCGTTTGGTCATGTCACTTTCACCCCTTGGACACCACAACTTCTTCTCTCCATTCTTTCTCCCTATATATAGTTGTATGCAGACACAATTCAATTCAAGTGAAATAGATTACTCTTCACACTCTTCTCTAATGGCATTTCATGTTCTTTATGTTTTACTTTTCTATAATCTTGTTTAATCTTTCTTAATCTCCAACCATACAATCTCCTATTTCTCTATGTATTTCCGCAAATCTCAACATTAATTTGACCCTTCTCTAAGTGTCTTATATCCATAAGGATGCACATTAAAGGCTTATGGGTTCACACTCATTTCATTACTTCTTTGCAACACTACAATAGGATTTAACTAGGCTTTCAAGCGATTTCTAGCTTAGTAAGATTTCTGATGTGGAAGATCCATTAGTGACAACCACAGAGCATACTCTTCTTATTAGCTTAACCATTTTAGCCATGATTCACTATTGTAGGAATAATCATGAATCTGACCAGAACTGCAAGACTTAAAAACAACAAGATACAATGGGATTAATTATCACTCACTTCATAACAAGGAGGACATGCCCAAGGTTTCAAAACGCTTGCAGTCTGATATCCAAGGAATTCTACGCAGTTTGTGATTATAGTGTCTTATATTCACAAAGGAAATGCACTATAACCTATCAGTCCAAGCTTATAATCTCTTAGAACAAAAGACAGACACAAGAACAAGCAGTTTTAAAGAAGCATTTTGAGATTAAGGACACACCTTTAGTGTGTACAACATTTGCTGCTTGTTTAATTAAGACATGAAGAAATTTTGAAGCAAAACACAAGATTTTAAAGATTATGTACAGACACAGAGCTTAAACCCAGAAAGCATCTGTACATTAATGGAGTTTTGCAACAGAAAATAAGCTCAAGAACACAAAATCAGAGAAAGGACCTTCAGGCCGCTTGGTTTGGCACAGTAAAGCATAAACTTCAAAGCCAAAACACATGATTTAGAGCTGTTACTCACGGATTTCCTGGGTTTAAGACCTCCATCCTTACACCATTGGTGTTCTTGATAAAGAAAAAAAGTTTCTAAAGAAGAAAATAGCTCAAGAACACTTCTTGCCTTTAGAATGTTTGATTTAGCACTCAAAAGTATGAACTTTTAAACTAAACCACGAATTTGAAGAGTTTTTTTCATGGATTTCCTGGGTTTGAAACCTCCATCCATTCAACAATGGTGTTCTTGTCAAGAAAAACAGATTTCAAAGAAGTAAATTTTATGCGGAAATACAACAGAATAAGAGCAACCTGGCTCTGATACCATGTTAGATTTGAAAGAGATTAAGCTATTTTATGAAGAACAAATGAAGAACAAAAGAAGAAAAGAGGGAAATTCGTAACCTAGAAAGAGAGAGAGAGAGATAGAAGCTTTTTCTTATTAGAATTGCTTGAAAGGTTACAAATGGTGAAGGCTGCTTTATATAGAGCAAGGCCACGAATTTTTGAAAGGAAAACAAGTCTAGATACATTGTACGGGAGCCTCTAAAGGATTTAAAAAGATGTTGTATGCAAAAGAGAAAATGCCTTCTCCTTTTGCTTTATTGACCACCTTTTGCTTTTGCTTTTGCTTTTCCTTTTGCTTTTCTGGAAATCTTATCCTCCCAACAGCTCTTTCTGGAACTCCCGGACTTTGCACTTTGTGATTTCCAGAACTCTCGAACTCTGCACGGTACTTCCGGAAGTCCCCAACTTTGCACGGACCTTCCGGAAGTCCCCAACTTTGCACGGGCCTCTTTCCTCTTTGTAACTGCAATCCAACATTATTGATTTTCAGAAGTCCCCGACTTTGCACTGACCTTCCCGAAGTCCCCAACTTTGCACGGACCTTCCGGAAGTCCCCAACTTTGCACGGACCTCTTTCTTCTTGTAACTTCAATCCAACATTATTGATTTCCGGAAGTCCCCAACTTTGCACGGTCCTTCCAGAAGTCCCTAACTTTGCACGGGACTCTTTATTAACCCATTCCAACACAACAGTCCAAGAATCTCCTGAGTTTCAATATCCTAAAACACAAAGTCATTAGGCCCAAAGATTGCATGGCAATTTAAATCAGTTGTTACTCTTTTGACTGATAAAAGATTAGAAGTGAATGAAGGCATATAAAAGGCTTTAGAGTCCTTGTTGAATAATCTAAGATCACCTATTCCTTCTATTGGCACATTAGTTCCATTTGCTATCAAAACATTCACTATGGCTGGACTGGCTGGACCATGAGCTAGTTGATAAGAGAAGTTTTTCTTGGGATAATGTCCTGTCTCCTGAGTGTAGTGGGCCCTTGGAATTTCCTTCCATTTGCTTGGTTTTAAGTGTGGGTGAAGAATCCAGCACTTATCTTCGGTATGGCCTTTCCTTTTACAATGGTCCCACATCATGCTCTTCTTGTCCTCCGGTCTGTAGAAGCCTTTGTTTGCGGAGATAGACTCTTCTTCTGTCTTGTAGGTGCTCTTATGGGCCGTGAGAAGGTCTCCTTTTCGTCCAAACAATCCATTTGATCCGCATTCTTTCTGTATTTTAGAGCATACATCTTCAAGGGATGGAAGCTTGTCAGACCTCAAGATATGTTTAATTAGATCATTGTATGCTGGACTCAAAATCATAAGGAGGCTGAAAACTTTATCCTGCTCACGCCTTTCTTTAATGACTTCAGGATCGAAGGACATAGGCCTGAGCATATCCAGTTCTGCCCATAACGAGCTAAACTTCCCAAAGAGAGAGGTGAAGTCTGGATCTTCTTGACTGAGATTGTTGATAGCTTGTTTGACTTGAAATATTCTGCTAAGGTTGGTGGTGTTGCCATAAACCTTCTTAAGGATCTCCCTCAGTTCCATTGAGGTTTCACAATGTGAGTAAGACTCTAGAATCGGGCCATCTAGAGAGTTTTGTAGAACTGAAAGAACATAAAAGTCTTCTTGGTGCCACTTCCTTTCATCCGTGATTACCATTTCATATCCATCTTCATTTTAGATTAGGCTAGGTGGTGCTTCATTAAAGAGAAGGTGATCTCCAAGGCCTCAGCCCTCTAGAGCAGTTTTGATCATCCGGGACCATAAAACATAGTTTAGACCTTTTAGAATAACCGGCACAGCTATTTGGCGAGAGTTCTCCATTCTTCAAACTTTGAGGTCCGTACAGAAATGGCGGACAAGGCTTGAGCTCCACGCTTTGTTTGAAAAGTTTGATTCTTGGTCAGGAAGTCTCGTATGTAGATGATACACGAGAGTGAGGAAGCTTGGAGAGACTGAAAGGAGCTTCCTTTAGCTAGTTTAGAGCTTCTGCCTTGTGAGATTTTTTACTAGTACAGACACCTTCGAAACCCTCTTCCACAAATGCAACAAGGGGTGTTTGAAATGCCTTCTTTGTATCTTAAAACTTTAAATCGGTTGAAAAGTTTTAGGAACAGATGAAAGATGGAGAGAAAGTCACTGTCTTTGAGTCTTTCTTTGAAGATGTACGGCCTCTGGGTTTTCGAACGGGTACGAGGAAGATGAATACGGCTAGCTCAAAATGAAGCAAAGGCCACACCTTTTCTATGCCTCCTGTGTCCTGAACACCTAAGAAGAGGAATGAGACTTTCTGTGCTACGATTGGAGCTAGAAAAACCTTAGGTCCGTGAGCTTTTAGGTGGGTGGAGACCGTACAACAATGGTGAGAAGACAGACAAGAGAAATCCTAAGAAGATAAGCTACTTTGTCACAAGAGATACTCACACTTAGCCTTCCTCAACTCATCACCCATGGTTTTGAGGATCTTAGATCTCAGAGAGGATAGACTAAGGCATGTTTATCCCAAGGAAAGCGCTTGAATCTTAGGAGAAGGAAGAGATTTGCGGAATCTAAAGAGAGTTTGTGAGCAAATGCTCTGATACCATGTTAGATTTGTGAGAGATTATGGATTGAAAGATAGATTATGAGAGTTTTAGACTAGAGACGAATGAAGAACATGATTTTTATTAGAGATTAAACGTCCTTGCATACAATGAATACATAAGGAGCTTATTTATAGCAAAATGTCATAAACCTAATACAATCTACTTTAGGTGAAGTATATTCCCTATATTCCATTTCGAGCTGGAGCCTCCTTTCCTCTTTTGTGCTGGCGTGAATGACTCATCACTAGAGGCCCTTCTAGAAACATTACATAGCTGTTACACTCCTTCCTTTGATAGATTGCTTCATTCCAACATGTCCAAGAATCTCCTGAGTTTCAATATCATAAAACACAAAGTCATTAGGCCCAAAGATTGCATGGCAATTTAAATCAGTTGTTGCTCTTTTGACTGATAAAAGATTAGAAGTGAATGAAGGCATATAAAAGGCTTTAGAGTCCTTGTTGAATAATCTAAGATCACCTATTCCTTCTATTGGCACATTAGTTCCATTTGCTATCAAAACATTCACTATGGCCGGTTCTATATTTTTAATCAAATTCAGATCACTGATCATATGGTGGGATGCCCCTGAATCTACAATTAATGGTTTAGACTTAGTGAAGGCGTTAAAAAAGGCATGTAAAGATCTACCAAGAACCACATTACCAGAGTTGTCTTTGAAGGCTTTGATAAGTGCTTCAAGGTCGGATTTCTTGACATACTCTGACTGGACTGGTTGATATGGCACCATATGAGCTGGCTGAACTTGAGAGCTACCGATGCAAGAAGGATTGGAAGAGCTTGCTGGTTGGTTGGAACTGGCTGGACCATGAGCTGGTTGATAAGAGAAGTTTTTCTTGGGATAATGTCCTGTCTCATGAGTGTAGTGGGCCCTTGGAATTTCCTGTTGGAATGAAGAAGAAGTGATGAAATTATGGATGTCTTTAATTGTGATTAAATGGCGATTTATAACTGTGTCAAAGGGAGTGTCTAAGGCTTGTTTGTATTATAGAATTATATTATCCTTGTAAGCCATTTATATATAAGGCTATCCTTGTATCCAAACAAGCCTAGATTAGATTAGTATAAATACCTTACTCCCTTCACATTTTGTAAGTAAGAATTCATAATTCTCATTCTCTAATAAAAATCATTCTTTTCTCTAATTCTCTAATTCTCTCTAATCTCTCATTCTCTCATTCTACAATTCTCTAAAACTCATAATCTTTCATGGTATCAGAGCCAGGTTACATCAAATCTGGGAAACTTTCATCATTCTTTCATTGATTTCACAAGAATTCTTCTTGTTCTTCATCTGTTTCTGGATCAGTTTCGAACGTCATCTTGAAAATCAAATTCCGATCAATCCACAACTCCAATTGACGATCGGCTTTCTCTGGAGTGTGCATCGGCGAATTCCGCATCCATAGCCACCAAGATCGCATCATTTGGGCCAGGGAATCAAACGTTACGAATTTTCTTCCAAAAGGTGTTCGTGATCGCGTTCTTTTCGAACCTCTACATTCCCCAGGTCATATCGACGTCAATATTTAGTCAAATTGTGAATTTCAAAAGCCTAAACTCAAGCCCCTTGAGTCTAGTTTCTGTTTAAAGAAAGCAGAACTCGATTCCATTTCGTTTTAAAGGTTTTCTTGAAGTTTTACTGAAAGTCGTTCGAAAATTCCTGCATCAAGATTCTGGTGATATAATTCTAATTCTTTTTAGGGATTTAATTCGAATTTTCTTTAATTGAATCTTGATAAAGTCAAATTTAATATTCTCAAATTGTTACAATTCTTGTTTGTTGAGTTGTTAGGATCAGTTACAGGTGGTTTTAGGTAGTTAGTGTTGGTTACACTTGAATTGAATAATTGGCGCCAATTTTTTTTAAAAGGGGAGGACATAGATCCTTCTTCTTGCTTCATAATTCCTGTTCTTAAATTTGATTCCAATCAAATTAGGCTGATTAAATCTGGATAAGATTGGTTGTTAGGCTGTTCTAATCTGTTAAAATTAGTTACAAGCTGTTGAACTTACTTGAAGTACAAGTAAATTGGTTAAATTTCACTTGCATTGGTATATTGGTATATTGCCTTGCCTTGTATTTCGGTTGTGGCTGTGTCTGTGTGCAGGAACCACTCGACCAAGGCGTGCACATTCTGACCAAGGGGTGCACATTCCATTCGGACACTTCTTGTTCCGACCAAGGCAGGATTGTATCTTTCAACATTGTGATCATTCCGTCCATCTCACTTGTACCAGACCGAGGCATACACATTCACCAACAACCCACTGATCGTTCGACCACTACTTGTCCAGTGTCTCCATCCGTGACCAAGACACCAATCCGTGACCAGCATTCCGTGGTCTTCCCACCCAATTGACCAAGCGTGGTATCACGATTTTTTTTTTGTTGTTTTTGTGAATTACTGACCTTACCTATTAAGTATTGAAATTCAGGCATCCCTTAGAGCTCCAGTCATTCTACATGGAGCAAATTATTTCTTATGGTCTAGGACCATGAAAACCACTTTAGGTGGTAAAGGTCTTTGGAACCACATTGCCACAAATGGCATTGAGGACAATGAAGTGGCTGAAGTGAGTGATGCAGCTCAAGCCAAATGGTACCAAGAAGATCAGTTGGTACTTTCCATTTTACAAAATTCTCTAGCTAGTGATCTTTTAGAAGCTTATTCTTTTTGTGAAAATGCAAAAGATCTATGGGACACTTTGCTTAAGGTGTATGGTAACACTACTAACCTTTTGAGAATTTTTGAAGTGAAGAAAGCTTTGAATGAATTAAGGCAGGAGGATGCTGAATTCACAAAGCACTATGGCTCATTCAGAGCTTTGTGGGCTGAGCTAGACATGCTAAGGCCAGCCACTATTGAACCACTTGTACTCCTTGAAAGAAAGGAACAAGATAAGGTGTTTGGGTTACTTTTAACTCTTAATTCTACTTACTCAGATCTTATTAAGCATATTCTCAGGTCTGATAAGTTGCCTAGCTTGGAGGAAGTGTGTGCTCAAATTCAAAAGGAGCAAGGATCACATGGATTGTTTGGCAACAAAGCTGAACTAGTAGCTGCTCACAAAAGTTTCTTCAGACCAACAAATGCATCTAAGAAGAGGAGGCCATTTTGTGATCATTGCAAGAAGGAGGGACATGCAAAGAAGGACTGCTGGGAACTTCACCCTCATCTTAAACTTTCTTGGGCTTTACGCCCACCACAGCAGCCGGCCATCTCCTCAGCTAGGCAAGCTCACGGTTTGGTGTCCTCAAAGGCGGCCGTATGTAGCCATCCTCCTTCTCAACCAGGCGCCTACAACACCATGTCACAAGTATCAGATTTTGTGACAAAATCAGACTTGGAAGCTCTCATTAAGGCAATAAAAGAGAGCAATGTGATGGGTAAAACTTTTCATGCTTCTTTTCAAACTTGTTTTACTTCTAATGCTCCTAAATCTTTGGTGGTTGATTCTGGTGCTTCTCATCACATGATTAGTGATTTAGAATTGCTAGAGAATGTAGAACCTGCCTTAGGTAATGTGCTGATTGCTAATGGAGTTAAAGTACCAATCAAAGGCATAGGAAAATTGAAGTTGTTTGATAAAGAATCTAAAGCATTTTATATGCCCTCTTTTACCTCTAATTTGCTTTCAGTTAAAAGAGCTACTACTGATCTGAATTGTCATGCAATATTTGGTCCTAATGATTTCTATTTTCAGGATATTGAAACTAGAAGGTGCTTTGGACAAGGAACTACAAAAGATGATTTGTATGTACTTGATGATATGACTAGTTGTAATGCATTAGAATCAGTGTTTCAGGCGCATGGTTTTAGTACTAATTCAGATTTATGGCATGCTAGACTAGGACATCCTCATCCAAGAGCTCTTGAATTAATTGTGCCTGGTTTAAAAATGTCAAAAGAATTGTGTGATTCATGTATTCTTGGAAAGCATTGTAAAACAGTTTTTGAAAAATCAATACATGAATATGAAAATTGTTTTGAATTGGTGCATTCTGATGTGTGGACATCCCCATTTCCATCTAGAGAAAACCATAAATATTTTGTGACATTTATTGATGAAAAGTCCAAATATACATGAGTTACTCTCCTTAGTTCTAAAGATAGGGTGTATGATGCATTCTTAAATTTTCAAGCATATGTGACTAATCAATACAATGCAAGAATTAAGTGCTTTAGAACAGATAATGGTGGGGAGTACACAAGTACCAGACTTAAGGAACATCTAGCAAAGCATGGCATTGAGCATCAGACAAGCTGCCCTTATACTCCCCAGCAAAATGGAGTTGCTGAAAGAAAGAATAGACATTTAATGGAAGTTGTGAGAACAATGATGTTCCACATGAAAGTACCCAAACGTTTTTGGGGAGATGCCCTTGTAGCTGCATGCTACTTGATTAATAGGACTCCTACAAAAGTCCTAGATGACCTGTCTCCATTTGAGGTACTAAACAAAACTAGACCTACTATTGATCACTTAAGAGTTTTTGGTTGTGTTTGTTTTGTATTAGTTCCAAGGGAGCAAAGGAACAAGCTGGAACCAAAGAGTACCAAAGCTATGTTCATTGGATATTCATCTACTCAAAAAGGGTACAAATGTTATGACCCAGAGACTAGAAGAGTCTTGGTGTCTAGAGATGTAAAGTTCCAAGAAGAAAAAGGCTTTTATGAAGAAGGAACTTGGGAGCAATTTAAAGACATCTCATCAACAAGAGGTGATCAAGCAGAATACTTGAGGAAACTCTTGGAGAGTATAGGAATAGGAGGTGGCCAGCAAACAACCTCATTACCTATGTCACCTGTCCCAGTAGCAAACACCCGCGGCAACTCAGTTCCGGCTGACCAACCTGCTTGTACCGGTCCCGGCCCGTCCAGCTCGGCGGATACATCCGGACCAGCCGCGTCCTCTCAGCCTTTATCTCGGCCAACAACTCTTGATTCTCCTGGGCTTCCTCCTCTTGAACATGGGGGGGGAGAAGCATCTACTCATGTCCAACAAGACTCAGCAGGAGATGATTCCATTCTAGCTTCAGCTTCCAAAAGATCACGACCTACTCTCATTGAAGTTTTGAGTGAAGAAGAGGAGGCTCCACCTACAGTTTTAAGGAGGAGCACAAGACAAAGAAATCCTCCAGTTTTCTACAATGGAAATGCTGTAGTTCATCATGACCAGGGAGTTTGTAATATTGCACACTTACCTTCTACTCATGTTGCTTTTATTTCTAGTCTTGACAATGAGCAGATCCCAAAGACATATGAAGAAGCTATGTCTATAAAGGAATGGAGGGAAGCTATTTTAGCTGAGAAACAAGCCATGGAGAGGAATGGTACATATGCTTCAGCCATTTTACCAAAAGGGAAGAAGGCTGTAAGTTCTAAGTGGATTTTTACCATTAAATACAAAAGCAATGGTGAAATTGATAGATATAAAGCTAGGTTGGTAGCTAGGGGTTTTACTCAGACTTATGGTGAGGATTATAGGGATACATTTGCTCCTGTTGCTAAGCTACATTCTGTCAATGTTGTGCTTACTGTTGCTACTAATCTTGAGTGGGAATTGTGGCAAATGGATGTCAAGAATGCTTTCTTGCAAGGTGAACTAGAAGAAGAGGTTTACATGTCACCTCCACCTGGCCTAGAAGATGAGTTAGGAAGCGGCAATATCCTAAGGCTAAGGAAGGCTATTTATGGCCTTAAGCAATCTCCAAGAGCATGGTACCACAAATTAAGTGTTACTTTAATGGATAAAGGCTTCAAAAGGTCTGAAGTGGAACATACTCTTTTTACATTTAAGAGTAAGGAAGGTATCATAGTAATTCTTATCTATGTAGATGATATAATCATATCTGGTAGTGATAGTATTGGTATTGCATCTACTAAAAATTACTTAAAGAGTGTTTTTGACATAAAGGATCTAGGAGAACTTAAATACTTCTTAGGAATTGAAGTATGTAGGTTTAAGGAAGGTCTTTTTCTTTCTCAAAGGAAATATGTTGTAGATCTACTAACATCCACAGATATGATGGAAGCTAAGCCAGCCAAAACACCCTTAGAAGAAGGTTATAAAATCGCAACTAAGGGGGAGTTAGAGGAGGAAATTGATTTTCATGATCCTAAGCTCTATAGGAAAGTGGTTGGTAAGCTTATTTATTTAACCATCACAAGACCAGATTTATGTTTTGCTGTGAATCAGGTATCTCAACACATGCAAGGGCCAAAGATGAGGCATTGGGACATGGCCATGCGGATTCTAAGATATCTCAAAGGCACACATGAACAAGGTATTTGGATGGGTAATAATAAAAATACAAATGTGGTTGGTTATTGTGATGCAGATTGGGCAGGAGATAGGGAAGATAGGAGAAGTACCACAGGTTATTGTACTTTCATAGGAGGAAACCTTGTGACTTGGAAAACCAAAAAGCAAAAGGTGGTTTCATGCTCTAGTGCAGAATCTGAGTATAGAGCAATGAGGAAGCTCACTACTGAATGCATCTGGCTGAAACAAATTTTGAGTGACTTAGCCGTGGAGTGTGAGGAACCTATCACCATACATTGTGACAATCAAGCCGCCATTCACATAGCCTCCAATTCAGTGTTTCATGAAAGGACCAAGCATATAGAAGTGGACTGCCACAAAGTAAGAGAAGCTATTGGGAAAGGTATTATTTTACCTTGCTATACAAGGAGTGAGGATCAGCTAGCTGACATATTCACCAAGGCTACATCTCTGAAAGTTGGTACATCAATCTACCCAAGACTTGGCCTCATGTCCATTCCATACCCATGATCCCAACATGGAGTGTTATACTCTTTTTCTCTAAGAAAAGGTTTTGTCCCAATTGGGTTTTCCTTCTCTAGGTTTTTAATGAGGTAATACTTCATGGTTGCAAGCTTAAGAATTTTATGTCTTAAGCTTGAGGGGGAGTGTTGGAATGAAGAAGAAGTGATGAAATTATGGATGCCTTTAATTGTGATTAAATGGCGATTTATAACTGTGTCAAAGGGAGTGTCTAAGGCTTGTTTGTATTATAGAATTATATTATCCTTGTAAGCCATTTATATATAAGGCTATCCTTGTATCCAAACAAGCCTAGATTAGATTAGTATAAATACCTTACTCCCTTCACATTTTGTAAGTAAGAATTCATAATTCTCATTCTCTAATAAAAATCATTTTTTTCTCTAATTCTCTAATTCTCTCTAATCTCTCATTCTCTCATTCTACAATTCTCTAAAACTCATAATCTTTCATTTCCTTCCATTTGCTTGGTTTTAAGTGTGGGTGAAGAATCCAGCACTTATCTTTGGTATGGTCTTTCCTTTTACAATGGTCCCACATCATGCTCTTCTTGTCCTCCGGTCTGTAGAAGCCTTTGTTTGCGGAGATAGGCTCTTCTTCTGTCTTGTAGGTGTCTCCTTTTCGTCCAAACAATCCATTTGATCCGCATTCTTTCTGTATTTGAGAGCATACATCTTCAAGGGATGGAAGCTTGTCAGACCTCAAGATATGTTTAATTAGATCATTGTATGCTGGACTCAGAATCATAAGGAGGCTGAAAACTTTATCCTGCTCACGCCTTTCTTTAATGACTTCAGGATCGAAGGACATAGGCCTGAGCATATCCAGTTCTGCCCATAACGAGCTAAACTTCCCAAAGAGAGAGGTGAAGTCTGGATCTTCTTGACTGAGATTGTTGATAGCTTGTTTGACTTGAATTATTCTGCTAAGGTTGGTGGTGTTGCCATAAACCTTCTTAAGGATCTCCCACAGTTCCATTGAGGTTTCACAATGTGAGTAAGACTCTAGAATCGGGCCATCTAGAGAGTTTTGTAGAACTGAAAGAACATAAAAGTCTTCTTGGTGCCACTTCCTTTCATCCGTGATTACCATTTCATCTCCATCTTCATTTTGGATTAGGCTAGGTGGTGCTTCATTAAAGAGAAGGTGATCTCCAAGGCCTCTGCCCCCTAGAGCAGTTTTGATCATCCGGGACCATAAAATATAGTTTAGACCTTTTAGAATAACCGGCACAGCTATTTGGCGAGAGTTCTCCATTCTTCAAACTTTGAGGTCCGTACAGAAATGGCGGACAAGGCTTGAGCTCCACGCTTTGTTTGAAAAGTTTGAGTCTTGGTCAGGAAGTCTCGTATGTAGATGATACACGAGAGTGAGGAAGCTTGGAGATACTGAAAGGAGCTTCCTTTAGCTAGTTTAGAGCTTCAGCCTTGTGAGATTTTTTACTAGTACAGGCACCTTCGAAACCCTCTTCCACAAATGCAACAAGGGGTGTTTGAAATGCCTTCTTTGTATCTTAAAACTTTAATTCAGTTGAAAAGTTTTAGGAACAGATGAAAGATGGAGAGAAAGTCACTGTCTTTGAGTCTTTCTTTGAAGATGTACGGCCTCTGGGTTTTCGAACGGGTACGAGGAAGATGAATACGGCTAGCTCAAAATGAAGCAAAGGCCACACCTTTTCTATGCCTCCTGTGTCCTGAACACCTAAGAAGAGGAATGAGACTTTCTGTGCTACGATTGGAGCTAGAAAAACCTTAGGTCCGTGAGCTTTTAGGTGGGTGGAGACCGTACAACAATGGTGAGAAGACAGACAAGAGAAATCCTAAGAAGATAAGCTACTTTGTCACAAGAGATACTCACACTTAGCCTTCCTCAACTCATCACCCATGGTTTTGAGGATCTTAGATCTCAGAGAGGATAGACTAAGGCATGTTTATCCCAAGGAAAGCGCTTGAATCTTAGGAGAAGGAAGAGATTTGCGGAATCTAAAGAGAGTTTGTGAGCAAATGCTCTGATACCATGTTAGATTTGTGAGAGATTATGGATTGAAAGATAGATTATGAGAGTTTTAGACTAGAGACGAATGAAGAACATGATTTCTATTAGAGATTAAACTTCCTTGCATACAATGAATACATAAGGAGCTTATTTATAGCAAAATGTCATAAACCTAATACAATCTACTTTAGGTGAAGTATATTCCCTATATTCCATTTCGAGCTGGAGCCTCCTTTCCTCTTTTGTGCTGGCGTGAATGACTCATCACTAGAGGCCCTTCTAGAAACATTACATAGCCGTTACACTCCTTCCTTTGATAGATTGCTTCATTCCAACATGTCCAAGAATCTCCTGAGTTTCAATATCCTAAAACACAAAGTCATTAGGCCCAAATATTGCATGGCAACTTAAATCAGTTGTTGCTCTTTTGACTGATAAAATATTAGAAGTGAATGAAGGCATATAAAAGGCTTTAGAGTCCTTGTTGAATAATCTAAGATCACCTATTCCTTCTATTGGCACATTAGTTCCATTTGCTATCAAAACATTCACTATGGCCGGTTCTATATTTTTAATCAAATTCAGATCACTGATCATATGGTGGGATGCCCCTGAATCTACAATTAATGGTTTAGACTTAGTGAAGGCGTTAAAAGAGGCATGTAAAGATCTACCAAGAACCACATTACTAGAGTTGTCTTTGAAGGCTTTGATAAGCGCTTCAAGGTCGGATTTCTTGACATACTCTGACTGGACTGGTTGATATGGCACCATATGAGCTGGCTGAACTTGAGAGCTACCGATGCAAGAAGGATTGGAAGAGCTTGCTGGTTGGTTGGAACTGGCTGGACCATGAGCTGGTTGATAAGAGAAGTTTTTCTTGGGATAATGTCCTGTCTCCTGAGTGTAGTGGGCCCTTGGAATTTCCTTCCATTTGCTTGGTTTTAAGTGTGGGTGAAGAATCCAGCACTTATCTTTGGTATGGCCTTTCCTTTTACAATGGTCCCACATCATGTTCTTCTTGTCCTCCAGTCTGTAGAAGCCTTTGTTTGCGGAGATAGGCTCTTCTTCTGTCTTGTAGGTGCTCTTATGAGCCGTGAGAAGGTCTCCTTTTCGTCCAAACAATCCATTTGATTCGCATTCTTTCTGTATTTGAGAGCATACATCTTCAAGGAATGGAAGCTTGTCAGACCTCAAGATATGTTTAATTAGATCATTGTATGCTGGACTCAGAATCATAAGGAGGCTGAAAACTTTATCCTGCTCACGCCTTTCTTTAATGACTTCAGGATGGAAGGACATAGGCCTGAGCATATCCAGTTCTGCCCATAACGAGCTAAACTTCCCAAAGAGAGAGGTGAAGTCTGGATCTTCTTGACTGAGATTGTTGATAGCTTGTTTGACTTGAAATATTCTGCTAAGGTTGGTGGTGTTGCCATAAATCTTCTTAAGGATCTCCCACAGTTCCATTGAGGTTTCACAATGTGAGTAAGACTCTAGAATCGGGCCATCTAGAGAGTTTTGTAGAACTGAAAGAACATAAAAGTCTTCTTGGTGCCACTTCCTTTCATCCGTGATTACCATTTCATCTCCATCTTCATTTTGGATTAGGCTAGGTGGTGCTTCATTAAAGAGAAGGTGATCTCCAAGGCCTCTGCCCCCTAGAGCAGTTTTGATCATCCGGGACCATAAAATATAGTTTAGACCTTTTAGAATAACCGGCACAGCTATTTGGCGAGAGTTCTCCATTCTTCAAACTTTGAGGTCCGTACAGAAATGGCGGACAAGGCTTGAGCTCCACGCTTTGTTTGAAAAGTTTGAGTCTTGGTCAGGAGGTCTCGTATGTAGATGATACACGAGAGTGAGGAAGCTTGGAGATACTGAAAGGAGCTTCCTTTAGCTAGTTTAGAGCTTCTGCCTTGTGAGATTTTTTACTAGTACAGACACCTTCGAAACCCTCTTCCACAAATGCAACAAGGGGTGTTTGAAATGCCTTCTTTGTATCTTAAAACTTTAAATCGGTTAAAAAGTTTTAGGAACAGATGAAAGATGGAGAGAAAGTCACTGTCTTTGAGTCTTTCTTTGAAGATGTACGGCCTCTGAGTTTTCGAACGGGTACGAGGAAGATGAATACGGCTAGCTCAAAATGAAGCAAAGGCCACACCTTTTCTATGCCTCCTGTGTCCTGAACACCTAAGAAGAGGAATGAGACTTTCTGTGCTACGATTGGAGCTAGAAAAACCTTAGGTCCGTGAGCTTTTAGGTGGGTGGAGACCGTACAACAATGGTGAGAAGACAGACAAGAGATATCCTAAGAAGATAAGCTACTTTGTCACAAGAGATACTCACACTTAGCCTTCCTCAACTCATCACCCATGGTTTTGAGGATCTTAGATCTCAGAGAGGATAGACTAAGGCATGTTTATCCCAAGGAAAGCGCTTGAATCTTAGGAGAAGGAAGAGATTTGCGGAATCTAAAGAGAGTTTGTGAGCAAATGCTCTGATACCATGTTAGATTTGTGAGAGATTATGGATTGAAAGATAGATTATGAGAGTTTTAGACTAGAGACGAATGAAGAACATGATTTTTATTAGAGATTAAACTTCTTTGCATACAATGAATACATAAGGAGCTTATTTATAGCAAAATGTCATAAACCTAATACAATCTACTTTAGGTGAAGTATATTCCCTATATTCCATTTCGAGCTGGAGCCTCCTTTCCTCTTTTGTGCTGGCGTGAATGACTCATCACTAGAGGCCCTTCTAGAAACATTACATAGCCGTTACACTCCTTCCTTTGATAGATTGCTTCATTCCAACACACCTCTCCCATTGTAAAGGAACATCAAATTTAATAAAGAACCTTAAAGCACTTTTGCTTCTTGCTTTCTCTGTTCAGCCTAAGAACATTGATTCCTCATTCACTTAAGAGTAGAGTAATCTGCTGTGAAGTTCCATAGCTCTATACAGGGTGATCATGTGCTAGTGGAATCAAATCCATCGTCATACACACCTAATTGGAGAGCTAGTAGCCTCCAATCCATCCCCAACCAATCCGCTGCCAAGAGAAGTGCTAGTAGCCTTCTCCTTAACCAGATCACCTTCCTTCAAGTCGATCATTTGGTTTTAAAACAACCAGGGCCGCACCAAGTGGTAATCAGAGCCTCTTGAAGGTTAGGGTTTGTGAAATCACCTTGATTTCAAAACCACCATCAATTTATTTATTTTTTTTTTTTACAAAAAATAATTCTTTTCTTTCTATCTTTTGTAAGTCAGCTGAGCCTCTCCTGAATTACAAAATGATCTAAGAAAGGATCTGCATTAAAAAAAAAAAAAAAAAAAAGCAGAAGAGGAACCCTGCTAGGAGAAGGTTAATCAGCTGACGAAAAAAATCTTGCAATCTTTCTATCTTAAGATTCAATAGGTTTAGCTCTAGATCTTAGGTGATTGAGCTTTGATCTATTCTGAACTTGTGGGAATAGCAAGAAGATCGAACCCTGAGAGAACCAAAAAAGAGAGAGGATTTTCTAATATGTTTGTTTAGGTTTGTTTCCGAGAATCCATGACAAGAAGAAATTCAGTTGATCATATTTTCCATCTTGATCAATTCCAATATGAAGCTATGATGGCTGAGATCACTCGGAAGCTGCAACAAGATTTCATTAGGACTAACCATGCTAATGAGTTTCATGACTTTTCAATTTCTGCAGGCAGAAAATCAGGAGTTAACTCTTATCACCATTGTCACCATAGAGCAGAAGAATGTTAGAATTTGCAGAATAATAGTTAGAATAGGTAGGAGAGTTTCTGGGTTTATATTTGATAAGGGAAGAACAAGAGTGAGAATAATAGAGAGATTGTGAGACAGAGAGTATGGAAGGAGGATTCTATTTCCTTGATTTATTTATGTTGAGCATACAATGTATTTATAGCCAAAGAATAGAGATAAGACAAAGGCACTTCACCAAATGGTGAAAGTGACAGCTCCTACCAGCTAGAAATTCAAATTGGTTAAGTCAACATGTGACTCTTCCTTCCCTCTCCAAACCCACGCCTAGGAGAGCTTCTAGAAGGTGTCTTGGACAGTTTTGGGCTTGTTTGGGCTTACTTAATTCAGGCCTTGTGTTGCACATGTGTGGACAGACCCTGGGCTTCACTTCATTATCTCAGCCTAATGCACAGACCTTGAACTTCTGATTTGGGCTTGGGCTTCATTAACTTTTTCAGCTTCAAGCCTAAGGCTTCAATCCAATACTCCCCCTCAAGCTTAGCCATGAGATGAATGGTTAAGCTTGGAACCATGAAGAACCACCTCATTAAAAACCTTAGAATGGAAAACCCATTGGGACAAAACCATACTAAGGGAAAAAGAGTGTGGACTCCATGATTAGGAGAATCATTGGCTGGGAAGGTTGATAAGTCCAAGTTTTGGGAGGATGGACTCACATACCTTGAGACTTGCAGCCTAGGTGAAAATGTCTGCAAGTTGATCTGAGCTTCTTGTGTAGCACGGTAAGATTATGCCTTGCTCCACAACTTGTCTGACCTTGTGACAGTCAACTTCAATGTGTTTGGTTCTCTCATTAAACACATTGTTGGATGCTATGTGTATGGCTGCTTGATTGTCGCAATGCATGGTGATTGGTGTTGAGACTTATATGTTTAGATCCTTGAGAAGGTTCTTGAGCCAAGTGAGTTCAGTGGTCAGCTTTCTCATGGCACGATATTCAGCTTCAGCACTTGAGCAGGAGACCACTTTCTGCTTCTTTGTCTTCCAAGTGACTAGATTGCCTCCAATGAATGTGCAATAGCCGGTTGTTGAGCTTCTGTCATTTCTGTCTCCAGTCCAATCAGCATCACAATATCCTACAATCTCTGAGCTCCCATTGCATCCCATCCAAATGCCTTGATCATGGGTTCCTTTGAGGTACCTCAAGATCCGGTCCACCATATTCCAGTGGTGCAATTTTGGAGCTTGAATATGTTGGCTGACCTGATTCACAGCAAAACAAAAGTCAGGTCTAGTAATGGTTAGATATATTAACTTACCAACCATCTTCCTATAGAGTTTGGTTTCTTCAAACGGTTCATCTCCAAGCTCCCCCTCACGTTCCACCTTATAGCCTTCCTCTAGGGGAGTCTTTGCTGGTTTGGCTTCTAACTTTCGTGCATCAGTTAGAAGATCAAGTGTGTACTTCCTTTGTGATAAGAAGAGGCCTTCTTTTGTTCGGCATACTTCTATCTATTGAAAAACAAGTTTCTTAAGAGATTAAGGTAAAGAGAATCATGTTTTGGAGTTTAGAGATTTCGAATACAAGTTTCTATTATTGATTGCTTGATTTCATAATGACCATTACATAAGCTTAAATAGAATAGATTAGGAGGAATATCCGGAGCATCTACTTTAGCATCTGAAGGCGTGGCATGGTGAGCTGGAGACGCCCGTTGGAGCAGGTTAGGGAAGCCTTATCCAAGCCTTATCCATTCGCCTTCTAGAACCTCCTTTAGCCTTCATAAACACTCCTTCATTCCAACACTCCCCCTCAAGTTCAATCATGGAAAGGTTGAACTTGGATATCATGAGAAACCACCTCATTAAAAACCTTAGAATGCAAAACCCAGTGGGACAAAAACATTCTAAGGGAAAAAGAGTATGGTTCTAATGACAAGGAGAGACTAAGGGTTTGGGATTACCATGAGTCCAAGCTTTGGTAGAATGAACTCACAGACTTTCAAACTGGCTGCCTTTGTGAATATATCTGCCAATTGCTCAGAGCTTCTTGTAAAACATGGTAGTATAACTCCTTTCTCCACGGCTTCTCTGACTTTGTGACAGTCAACTTCAATGTGCTTAGTCCTCTCATGGAATACTGAATTTGAAGCTATATGAATCGCTGCATGATTATCACAGTGCATTGTGATAGGAGTCTTCACTTCAATTCCCAAATCTTGAAGAAGAGCCTTGAGCCATATGCATTCGGTGGTTAACTTCCTCATTGCCCTGTATTCAGCTTCAGCACTTGAGCATGAGACAACCTTTTGCTTCTTGGTTTTCCAGGTAACATGATTGCCTCCAATGAAAGTGCAATATCCAGTAGTAGACTTCCTATCATGTCTGTCTCCAGCCCAATCAGCATCACAGTATCCAACCACTTCAGTGTTCTTGTTGTTCCCCATCCAGATTCCGTGAGCATGAGTCCCCTTGAGGTATCTTAGAATTCGATCTATCATCCTCCAGTGACACATCTTAGGTGTTTGCATATGTTGGCTTACCTGATTCACAGCAAAGCACAGATCAGGTCTAGTTATAGTTAGATAAATTAGCTTACCAACTAATCTTCTGTAGAGTTTGGCATCTTCAAAGACGTCATCTTCTTGCTCCCCCAGAGTTCCAGCTTTATACCCCTCTTCTAATGGAGTCTTAGCTTCTTTGGCTTGTAACATCCCTGCATCTGTTAGTAAATCAAGAATGTATTTTCTCTGCGAGATAAACAAACCATCATTAGTCCTGCATACTTCAATTCCAAGAAAATATTTGAGTTCTCCAAGATCTTTGATGTCAAAAACAGATTTCAAGTATTCTTTAGTGGAAAGAATTCCTACCTTGTCATTCCCTGAGATGATAATATCATCTACATAGATGAAAATGACAAAAGTACCTGCTTGGCTCTGAAGTGTGAACAAGGTATGATCAGCTTCTGATCTTCTGAATCCTTTATCTCTCAGTGTAACACTCAATTTGTGATACCAGGCTCTGGGAGACTGTTTGAGACCATAGATTGCTTTCCTCAATCTTAGAACCTTTCCTGGAGTGACAGTATCTTCTAGACCAGGAGGTGGTGTCATGTATACCTCTTCCTCTAATTCTCCTTGAAGGAAGGCATTCTTGACATCCATCTGCCATAGCTCCCATTCTAAGTTGGTAGCAAGGGAAACAATGACTCTTACTGTATGGAGCTTGGCAACCGGAGCAAAGGTGTCCCTGTAGTCGTCTCCATACGTCTGAGTGAAGCCCCTGGCAACAAGCCTTGCCTTATATCTCTCCACTTCTCCATTGCTTCTGTATTTGATTGTGAACACCCATCTAGAGCTCACTGCCTTTTTTCCTTTTGGTAGATCAGACTCATCCCAAGTATGATTCCTTTCCATAGCCATTCTTTCATCAGCAACAGCCTCTCTCCATACTCTGTGTTCCTTGGCCTCCTTATAGTGTTTAGGGACGCATTCTTGATCCAAGGTTCCAATAAAAACCTGATGTTCCTGAGGGATATGAGCTGAGTTGCAAACAGCCTGTTCTGGATGAGCAACAGCTTGATTGTTGTAATAGACCCTCGTGCTCTTCCAGTGTTCAGGTGGATACTTCACCCTTTTGCTTCTCCTTAATTCAACTGCTTCTTCTTCTTGAGCGGTTTGATCAGGTTGATCGTTTTGAGTAGCTGGTGATGAAGATGTAGATTGCTGGCCCTGGTTGTCCTGATTATGGACTTCTGAGTATTCAGGAATAGCATTCCCCCTTTCATGATCAGGACTATCACTTGGTTCATCCGGCCATGTTGTTGATTCTTCTGAAACTGGTACTGTAGGAGTAGAAGTCTGCTGAGGAATATGATTGAGACCGAGATCCTGTAGAAGTTGTCTGAGACTGGAAGCTCTATCTTCTGAAGAAGATGATATATCCTTAATGTCTTCCCACTTTTGTCCATCATAAAAACTTCTGTTTTCTAGAAATTGAACATCTCTTGACACCATTACTCTCCTTGTATCTGGTACATAGCACTTGTAGCCCTTCTGTGTTGGAGAGTATCCAAGAAAAATAGCCCTTATGCTCTTTGCATCTAACTTGCTTCGGTGATCACCTGGGATATAGACAAAACACACACATCCAAACACCCTTAAATGATCAAGAGAGGGTTTAATTTTATTAAGTACCTCAAAGGGTGACTGATCAGAAAGAATGCGAGTAGGTGTTCTATTGATGAGGTAACATGCCGTTACCACTGCATCACTCCAAAACCTCTTTGGAACATGCATATGGAACATTAACGTCCTAGCCACCTCCATCAAGTGTCGGTTCTTTCTCTCAGCCACACCATTCTGCTGAGGTGTATAAGGGCAACTTGTCTGATGTGTAATTCCTTTCTCAGCAAGAAAGTGTTTGAATCCATGGCTCATATACTCTCCTCCATTAGCTGACCTTAAACATTTGATTTGAACATTATACTGGTTAGATATGTGAGAGTGAAAGTTCTTAAAAGCATCTAGAACCCTATCTTTAGATGGAAGCAATGTAATCCAAGTGTATTTTGACTTTTCATCAATAAAAGTAACAAAGTATTTGTGATTATCTCTTGATTTACATGGGGATGTCCAAACATCAGAATGAATAAGTTCAAAACATTCATTGTAAATCGTTTTAGATAAGGAAAATACACTCCTACAATGTTTACCAAGGATACATGCTTCACATGAAGCATTACTAAACGAAATCTTAGGGAATAACAGTTCTAAAGCTTTTAAATGAGGTGACCTAGTCTAGCATGCCATAAACCATTCTCACGATTAGAAGCATTAAGGCTAGATGCATTATTGAAAACAGAACTACTAGAAGCTAATGAAATAGGCTGGAGATCTTCAAGCACATATAGATCATTCTTTGTTCCTCCTCTGCCAAGAACTCTCTTTGTTTCAATATCCTGAAAGAAAAAATCATTAGGCCCAAAAGTAGCATAGCAATTAAGATCAGTGGTTGTTCTTTTCACAGAGAGTAGATTTGAAGTAAAGGATGGCATAAAGAAGGCTTTTGATTCCTTTCCAAATAATCTAAGTTTGCCAATTCCCTTAATAGGTATTTGTTCTCCATTAGCTATCATCACATTCCCTAGAACCGGTTCTATATCACTTATCAACCTAGAATCACTGATCATATGATGTGATGCTTTTGAATCAACTATTAATAGTTTTAAGGCATTCAGATAATGATAGGAGCTAGTAAGAGAAGCAGTATAAGTGTGACCAGAAATACCAGACTCCTTGAGAGCTTTGATAAGAGCTTCAAGGTCGGATTTGGTGACTACATCGCTTTGAACTTGGTTCCTTTCCTCTGATGCATTGTGACTATAAGCACCATTCTGATTTGAACTCCCCCGGTTAAGGCTGATTTGATTTGCACTGCATTGTGCTCCCTCATGATGTGGCCCGGATTGTTTAGTTTGCTGCAAGTTGAGCTGAGTAATGTTCCCTTGAAAGCCATTCCCTTGAGTTGTTGAAGCCATGCGTGATGATACATCTTGTGAAGAGTGAACCTTTGAATCTTTCCACTAAGTAGGTTTTAAGTGTGGATGAATCAACCAGCATTTTTCTTTGGTATGTCCTTTTCTCTTGCAATGATCGCAAACTGGACCCTTCCTGGTTTCTGGCTTGTGCCAAACCTTGTTATTGAGCAAGATACTAACTTGGGCATCACGGACCACTTAAGACAGACGTGTGGGTCAAGATTGGTCAAGTCCGAATGCATATAGCCCAAGAGAGAAACTCAGTTTAGACAAGTTCAATAAGGCCTTAGTCCATTAAGGAAGTGTGATGAAAAGCTTCTAGAAGCAGAGATGATTCGACCAGAGAAGTCACGGGTGCACAAAGCCGTTGTTGTGCGGTCACTATCACTTCTTGGGCTTGCTCCCAAGTCACTGTCCCATTTTGAATCTCCTTGTGTAAACGTGTAATCCTTTGCCTATATTAGGACTTCTTCTCACACTGTATCAGATATACTTTAAGCAATAAACACTCTTCACCTTATTCTTCTTGTCTCCCTTGTCTCCCTCTTCATTCTTCTGGTCGGGTTTCACCATGAAACCCACCTAATCTCTCCTCTTACTTCCGCAAAATTAACATGGTATCAGAGCATCTCGATTCATAAAATCTCTTTAAACTCCCACATACTCTCTAATACTCCTCAAATACTCACGGCCTTCTCCATCTCCTCACTCAAGAACACAGAAAATCTGGGTTCAGTCGCTATTAACCACTGGGTAATAAGCAAACTTTCTCTAAAACCTAACCGAAACTCAAGCTCATACTCTCCTAGGTGTGTAATACATACCGACTCTCTAAATAAACACTTCTTATCTTACTCACTCTGAGATTGTAACAATCCTCAAACATCCATTTGGTGCTGAGTTGTGAGAAGATAGGAGTGGCTATTTCTTGAGATTATCCACTATTCCATTCAATTCATCTCTCTAGCTACATTCTCCCACAAACCGTGTTCTTAAATTCCTAGCCATCTCTCTTTAACCGCTGGACAATAGCATTATCCAGTGGTCCATACATTTGAAATTTGAAATCCATTAGAAGCTGCAATGGAGAACAACAAACAACCTGTCATTTCCATCATTCTGAAGGGACAAAACTACTTGCTATGGTCTAGAACAGCAAGAACCGCGTTGTGTAGCCGCGGACTTTGGGAGCATACTCACAAAACTTATGCCTCAAAGGAAGACTCCATAGAGAAGGAAGAGACGGCTACTTTGGCTGAAGAAACCAAATGGTTTCAAGAAGACCAAACCGTGTTGGCCATACTCCAAAGCTCCCTTGAGGTCTCCATCCTTGAAGCCTATTCTTACTGTGAAACCGCCAAGGACCTCTGGGAGACTCTCAAGAATGTGTACGGCAATGTATCCAACCTAACTCGGGTGTTTGAAATCAAAAGATTACTCACTACTCTCAGCCAAGAAGATGGAGACTTCACAAAACATCTTGGCAAGTATCAGGCGCTATGGGCAGAGCTGGAAGCACTAAGACCCAATTCTATGGACCAGACTGTTCTACTCGAAAGGAAGGAGCAAGACCGCGTGTTTGGTCTCCTACTTACCTTGAACACAATGTACAACGACTTAATCAAGCATCTACTGAGGTCAGACAAGCTTCCAAGCTTTGATGAAGTGTGTGCCCAAATCCAAAAGGAACAAGGATCACATGGTCTGTTTGGTTGAAAAGGAGAACTTCCCACAGCTAACAAAGTCATGTTTAGACATGATGATAAGAAGCCATGTATATGTGACCATTGCAAAAGAAAGGGGCATAATAAGGGACAGTGCTGGATCCTTCATCCTCATCTCAGGCCGAGCACACCAAGACCTTCCATCAACCGTCCCTTCAAAGATTTCCAAGGAAGTTCTAAGGCAAATCTCAGCCAGAACACAGCGAATGAACAAGGACAAGCCGGTTCATCAAAGAGGCATGAAGATGGAGCAGCTATGACTGCACATGGCACAACCCCTCATGCACCATCACCAAATGACATAATGCGCAGATCAGACTTGGAAGTCATTCTCCAGTCCATTGCCTCCCTCAAAGAGTCTGGTATCTCTCTCTACTCTCATAGACCTAGTAAAGCCTTAGTTGTTGACTCAGGAGCCTCACACCACATGATTAGTAACCCTGAACTGTTAAACAACTTAGAACCGGCTCTAGGTAATGTAGAAATAGCTAATGGAGAAAGAATACCAGTTAAAGGAATAGGCAACCTCAAGCTATTTGATAAGGAATCTAGAGCCCTATTTATGCCTAGCTTCACATCTAATCTATTATCTGTAAAGAAGGCCACTACTGACCTGAATTGCTATGCCATATTTGGTCCTAACAATGTTCATTTTCAGGATATTGAGAGCATGAGGCTGCTTGGAAAAGGAGTAGCCAAAGATGACCTATATGTTTTGGAAGATACTTCCTTTAGTAGTTTACAATCTGTTCCTTTTAAATCATGTTTTTCAGTTAAGCTTGATGCAATGTGGCATGCTAGGCTAGGCCATCCTCATTTTCGAGCATTAAAACTCATGCTACCCAATGTTTCTTTTGAGAATTCTAGTTGTGAGGCTTGTATTCTAGGGAAACATTGCAAATCCGTTTTCCCTAAATCTACCACCATTTATGAGAAATGTTTTGATTTAATTCAGTCTGATGTTTGGACTTCACCTTGCATATCTAGAGACAACAACAAATACTTTGTAACCTTTATAGATGAGAAGTCAAAGTACACATGGCTAACTTTACTACCATCAAAGGACCGTGTGTTTGAAGCATTTACAAAATTTCAAAGCTATGTCACTAACCATTACCAAGCTAACATAAAAATTTTGAGAACAGATAATGGAGGTGAATACATGAGTCATCAGTTTAAGGAACACCTCACCAAACATGGAATATTGCACCAAACCAGTTGCCCATACAATCCACAGCAGAATGGTGTAGCTGAGAGAAAGAATAGACACCTCATGGAAGTGGCCCGTTCCATGATGTTCCACACCAATGTGCCTAAACGTTTTTGGGGAGACGCGGTCATGACCGCATGCTATCTGATCAACCGAATCCCTACCAGAGTCCTGGATGATCAATCCCCCTTTCAGGTACTCAACAAAACCTCCCCAATAGTCGATCACCTTCGGGTATTTGGATGTGTGTGCTTTGTATTGGTTCCAGGAGAGCTCAGGAATAAGTTAGAGGCAAAGAGTACAAGATGCATATTCATTGTTTACTCATCAAGTCAGAAAGGGTACAAATGCTTTGACCCAACTACCAATAGAACGATGGTTTCCCGGGATGTCAAGTTCTTAGAGGAACAAGGATATCATGATAAACAAGATTGGGCTAGTTTGAAAGATCTTGCTAAACCCTCAGAACAAGCAGCTAGCCTTCATTTCCTCTTAGACCACTTAGATCATCATAAGCCCTCATCATCCTCAGGAGACCAACAGCAGTCACCATCTCCTTCAGATTACAACCATACGGCACCTAGTTCACCAACTCAGTAGGAAGACTCTACAGAAGGGTCTCACCCGGATCCGTCCCAAGTAGAAGGCTCCTCCCCTGGGTTGGAACACACTGCAGCAGTAGATGAAGAAGTTGGTACTACACAAATTCTTAGGAGAAGCACTAGACTTAGACGTGATCCATCCAACTGGATCAATACCAGGGTGTACTACAATGCTCATGCTGTGGCTCATCCGGTTCAGGCGACATGCTCTCTTGTCCTTGTTCCATCTCATCACCAAGCGTTCCTTGGAAAGATTTTGAAAGACACCATTCCCTCGTCATATGAGGAGGCTAAGCAAATGAAGGTCTGGCGAGAGGCTGTTGCTGATGAAGTAGGAGCTATGGAACGCAATCACACATGGGACGAGTCTATTCTTCCTAAGGGCAAACGTGCAGTCAGCTCCAAATGGGTGTTCACCATTAAGTACAAGAGTAATGGAGATATTGAACGCTACAAGGCCAGGCTTGTAGCTCGAGGGTTTACTCAAACATATGGCCAAGACTATGGGGACACATTTGCTCCAGTGGCTAAGCTACGAACAGTGCGAGTTGTTCTCTCTTTGGCCACCAATCTGTCATGGGATCTATGGCAAATGGACGTCCGGAATGCCTTCCTTCAGGGGGAGCTTGAAGATGAAGTCTATATGACACCACCCCCGGGGCTTGATTAACTTATTGCACCAGGCAAGGTTCTGCATTTACGGAAGGCCATCTATGGACTCAAACAATCACCCCGGGCCTGGTACCATAAGCTCAGCTTCACCCTCAGAGACCATGGCTTTAGACGTTCAGAGGCTGATCACACATTGTTCACCCTTCAGAATGATCAAGGTATAGTTGTTGTCCTTATTTATGTAGATGATCTCATCATCTCAGGGGACAACCAGGTTGGTATTCAAACAACTAAATCCTTTCTTAAATCCACGTTTGACATTAAAGACTTAGTGGAACTCAAATATTTTCTTGGGATTGAAGTTTGTCGTTGTACTGATGGGCTCTTTCTCTCCCAACGAAAATATGTTACTGACCTTTTAACTGAGACAGGATATATGGCTGCCAAACCAGCCAAGTCACCCTTAGAAGATGGCTACAAGGTCATTCGAGAGGGGGAGAATGCTGATGAGCCCTATGCAGATGTTGCACAATACAGATGCATTGTAGGTAAGCTCATATACCTCACTATCACCAGACCTGATCTCTGCTTTGCTGTGAATCAGATTAGCCAGCACATGAAGACTCCTACAAAGCATAATTGGAGCATGGCAGAAAGGATCCTGAGGTATCTTAAAGGAAGCCTAGACCGTGGCATTTGGATGGGCCAAAACAAGGACACAGAGATTGTGGGGTATTGTGATGCGGACTGGGCTGGAGACAGAGCTGATAGGAAGTCCACAACCGGCTATTGTACCTCCATAGGAGGAAATTCGGTCACTTGGAAAACCAAGAAGCAAAAAGTAGTAGCATGCTCCACGGCTGAAGTAGAATACCGTGCAATGAGAAAGTTGACCAAAGAATTGACATGGTTGAAAGCACTCCTCAAAGACCTCAACGTTGATCAGAACACTCCAATCACCATGCATTGTGACAACCAAGCAGCCATTCACATTGCAACAAATTCAGTCTTCCATGAGAGAACCAAACACATAGAAGTGGACAGCCATAAGGTTAGAGAAAAGATTGAAGAAGGAGTGATTCTTCCATGCTATACAAGAAGTGAAGACCAATTGGCTGACATCTTCACCAAGGCTGCTAGCCCCAAGATTTGCTCCCACATCTATAGCAAACTTGGGCTGATAGACCTTCCACAACCATAAGCCGTGCTTCCCTAACCTATAGACAACACACTCTTTTTCCCTTTTCATAGTTTTTATCCCAAGTGGTTTTTCTATGATAAGGTTTTTAATGAGGTGTTGCTCTAGGGGTTTCCAAGCTTAGCTTCTCCAATACTAAGCTTGAGGGGGAGTATTGAGCAAGATACTAACTTGGGCATCACGGACCACTTAAGACAGACTTGTGGGTCAAGATTGGTCAAGTCCGAATGCATATAACCCAAGAGAGAAACTCAGTTTAGACAAGTTCAATAAGGCCTTAGTCCATTAAGGAAATGTGATGAAAAGCTTCTAGAAGCAGAGATGATTCGACCAGAGAAGTCACGGGTGCACAAAGCCGTTGCTGTGCGGTCACTATCACTTCTTGGGCTTGCTCCCAAGTCACTGTCCCATTTTGAATCTCCTTGTGTAAACGTGTAATCCTTTGCCTATATTAGGACTTCTTCTCACATTGTATCAGATATACTTTAAGCAATAAACACTCTTCACCTTATTCTTCTTGTCTCCCTTGTCTCCCTCTTCATTCTTCTGGTCGGGTTTCACCATGAAACCCACCTAATCTCTCCTCTTACTTCCGCAAAATTAACACTTGTGAGCTGCAACGATATCTCCTCTGTTTCCAAATAAGCCTTGAGATCCTTGTTCTTTCTGTATCTTAGCACACACATCTTCAAGACTTGGCAACCTATATTCTCTGAGAAGATGCTTAATGAGGTCTGTATAACTCGGGTTTAGTGTCATGAGCAAGCCAAAGACCTTAGCTTGCTCTCTCCTTTCATTAAGAGTGATAGGATCAATGGTACTTGGTCTTAACATTTCAACCTCTGGCCATAGAGCCCTGAATCTACCATAGTGCTTGGTGAATTCCATATCCTCTTGATGAAGATCATTCAGGGCCTTCTTAACCTCAAACAACCGCATGAGATTAGATGTGTTTCCATATACATTCCTTAATGTATTCCAGAGATCTTTGGCAGTTTCACAGTAGGAGTATGCTTCTAACAAGGATCCTTCAAGGGAGTTTTGAAGAATGAAGAGCACTAGTTGATCCTCTTGAAACCACTTGTTCATGGCGTCTATGGTAAATTTTCCTTGATCTCCGAGAGCTTCATCTTCAGCAGCTTCTCTTGGTGCTTCATCAAGGAGAACATGAGTCCATAAGCCCCTACTACACAGAGTAGTTTTCATAGTTCTGGACCATAACAGGTAGTTTAGCCCCTTTAGTATTACTGGACCTACAATCATTTTTGAAGTTTCCATCGATATGCTTGAGTGGTACGGATCCTCTTCAAATGCGGCTTCAGGCGGGAAGAACAGGGTTTTTATTTTTTTTACCTCAAATCCTTCCTCCTTGCCTTGAATCTATTCACCAGTTGCTTAAAGTCCGAATGAGAGTCTTTTGTTCTGGAAATGAGTCTCCTTTCTTGAAGATCGCGGCTTGGTACGGACCCTGGTTTGCGAGAGGATGAGGAAGACGAGTACGGACACCTAGCAAAGGTCCATCCTTTAGCTGCTTTTCGTGGCTCCAACTCAAGAGGAACTGATGTAGGAGACTTCTACGACCAAGGATGAAGGTTTGAAAGAGTGATGAACACGAATCGAGCTTTGATCCGTACAACAATGGCGCGGTTCGACCAAACCTTTTCTGCGATACGACCAGGAGTGACCAGAACCTTGCTAGAGACCGACCACACGCAATCCGACTCGATCCACTACTGTTTTAAAGCTAAAAGACGTGACCTTGGACCAAAAACAGCGACCTTGAGAGCTTAGAGCCGTACAACAATGGAGTTTTACTGGGTTTTGAATACGAATGAAAAAGAAGTCCTTAAGCTTTTAAGAAGAACAAACAATAATCGCCTCTAATCTTCCATAACTCATTATCAACAGATGAATGAAGATAATAGAGCTTAGTGTGGATAGATTAAGAGTTGTTTATTGTAAGTAACAACAAGAACTTAAGGAAAGGAAGAGTTTTGCGGATGAATTAGTAACCTAGGAGCATGTATTGCTCTGATACCATATTGAAAAACAAGTTTCTTAAGAGATTAAGGTAAAGAGAATCATGTTTTAGAGTTTAGAGATTTCGAATACAAGTTTCTATTATTGATTGCTTGATTTCATAATGACCATTACATAAGCTTAAATAGAATAGATTAGGAGGAATATCCAGAGCATCTACTTTAGCATCTGAAGGCGTGGCATGGTGAGCTGGAGATGCCCGTTGGAGCAGGTTAGGGAAGCCTTATCCAAGCCTTATCCATTCGCCTTCTATAACCTCCTTTAGCCTTCATAAACACTCCTTCATTCCAACACTATCCCTAGGAAGTACTTAAGTTCACCTAAGTCTTTAATATCAAAAACAGACTTAAGATAATCTTTAGTAGATTGAATTCCTACTTTGTCATTCCCTGAGATGATTATATCATCTACATAAATGAGAATGACTACCATACCTGATTGGCTTTGGAGTGTGAAGAGAGTGTGATCAGCCTCAGACTTCCTAAAGCCTCTATCTCTCAGTGTCATACTCAACTTGTGGTACCAAGCTCTTGGTGATTGTTTAAGTCCATAGATAGCTTTTCTTAGCCTTAGAACCTTTCCTGGAGTTACTGTGTCTTCAAGACCAGGTGGAGGTGTCATATAGACTTCATCCTCTAATTCTCCTTGTAGGAAAGCATTCTTGACATCCATCTGCCATAACTCCCATTCATGGTTAGTAGCAAGAGATAGAGGAACTCTTACAGTGTGTAGTTTGGCTACTGGTGCAAATGTATCATGGTAGTCTTCTCCATAGGTCTGAGTGAACCCTCTTGCTACCAATCTAGCCTTGTATCGTTCTATCTCTCCATTGCTTTTGTATTTGATGGTGAAGATCCATATTGAGCTCACTGTCCTCTTTTCCTTAGGTAGATCAGCTTCATCCCAAGTGTGATTGATCTCCATGGCCTTACATTCAGCCTTAACTGCTTCTCTCCACACCTTATGCTCCTTAGCTTCCTCATAGTCTCTTGGAACCTGCCCTTGATCTAGAGCTGTTGTAAAGGCTTGGTGTTCTGAAGGAATATGAGCTAGAGAGCAAATCACTTGTGTTGGATGGGCTACTGCTTGTGCATTGTAGTAGACTCTGGTATTGATCCAATTTGAGGCTGGTTTCTTCTCCCTTTGGCTTCTCCTTAGCACCACTTGTTCTTCTTGATATTCTTCTTCCTCAGTCTGAACTTCTGGCGCATATTCTTCTTGATTATGGACACTAGAGCTTGCATCCTGGTCGTGTGATTCAGATGCAATCTCTTGTTCATCCTCTGTGCCCCCCCTCATGATCAAAAGGAATAGCCGGGGCAACATCAAAAGGAGGAGGAGGAGGAGAAGTGGCTGGTGATGGAGAAGCAGCTGGTGCATTAAGGAATGAGATTCCTAGGTTCTCCATAAGATGTTTAAGATTGGTAGCTCGGTCTGATGGAGATTGGGAGAGATCTTTAAGATCATCCCAATTCTTATCTTCATAGAACCCCTTTGCTTCTACAAACTTCACATCTCGTGAGACTAGAACCTTTCTAGTCTCTGGATTGTAGCACTTGTATCCCTTTTGGGTAGTGGAATACCCTATAAACATGGCTTTCACACTTCTTGCTTCTAACTTATTCCTTTGTTCTCCTGGAATAAGAACATAACAAACACACCCAAAGACACGTAAGTGTGAAATAGATGGTTTACTCTTATTAAGTACCTCAAATGGGGATAAATCCTCCAAGATTTTTGTGGGGAGTCTATTGATGAGGTAGCAAGCGGTAACAAGTGCATCTCCCCAAAACTTCTTTGGGACATTGCTTTGGAACATGATAGACCGTGCTACTTCCATGAGATGCCTGTTCTTTCTTTCAGCCACTCCATTTTGTTGGGGCATGTAAGGACAAATTGTTTGATGGATGATTCCATGTTTATCTAAGTGATGTTTCAATGCTAGACTTGTATATTCCCCTCCATTATCTGATCTAAAAATTTTGATCTTGGCATTATAATGGTTAGTCACATACATTTGAAATTTAATGAAGGCTTCTAGGACTCTATCTTTTGTTGGCAATAGTGTTACCCAAGTATATTTCGATTTTTGGTCTATGAATGTAACAAAGTATTTATGGTTGTCTCTAGATGTGCATGGTGAAGTCAAAACATCAGAGTGAATGAGATCAAAGCAATTTTCATATATAGTTGTAGACTTAGAAAACACTGATTTACAATGTTTACCTAGTATACAAGCTTCACATTCATCATTTTTAAAAGACATACTTGGCAACAATAGTTCTAAAGCTCTAGAGTGAGGATGTCCTAATCTAGAATGCCAAATAGCACTATTAGCCTTATTCAAAACAGAGTTGAAAGCAATAGATAAAAAAAAATCTGATTGTGTGTCTTCAAGCACATACAAGTCATCCTTGGACACTCCCTTTCCAAACACCTTATTAGTCTTAATATCCTGAAAATAAACATCATTAGTGTAAGAATATGCGGAATATAAGAGAAGATTAGAGAGAGTTTTCTGAATAAGATGAAGAACAAAAGCATGGAAGACTAAGAGGAAGAGATTTCGTGATAAATGAGAGAGAGAGAGCTGGCGGCTGGTATGAGAGAATTAGAGAAGGAGGATTATATTTCCTTGACAGATTAGTTACATAGGTTAGAGTATTTATAGCCTAAGTTACAATAAATACATTAATTACATTAATTAGGTTCACATATTTACTTTCCATAAGCTATTTTTTGCCTAACTCTCAAAGGGGAAGTAATTAACTTCCTTTCCAACCTTGAGTAATCGACATCCAGGCCATTAACTTCCTTTCCTTACTTGAGTAGTCGACATTCAAGGTCATTAACTTCCTTTCCTCACTTGAGTAATCGACATCACAGACCATTAACTTCTCCCAGCCGCTTGTATCTCTCTTCTAGAAATCTTATAGTTGGGCTTGCTGTCGTGTGTAGATTAATACTCCCCCTCAAGCTCAACCATGATGAATGGTTAAGCTTGGAACCATAAAGACTCACCTCATTAAAAACCTTAAGATGCAAAACCCTTTGGGACAAAAACATCTTAAGGGAAAAAGAGTATGGATCTTTTGGCTAGGGGATTCCCTGGTTGGGAAGGTTTATGAGCCCAAGTTTTGGAATTATGGACTCACATACCTTTAAACTTGCGGATTTGGTGAATATATCTGCAAGTTGATCCGAGCTCCTTGTGTAACATGGTAGGACAACTCCTTGCTCCACTACTTGTCTCACTTTATGGCAGTCTACTTCAATGTGCTTGCTTCTCTCATGAAATACATTGTTGGATGCTATATGTGTTTGGTGTTGTGACTTCTATGTTTAGATCCTTGAGCAGATTCTTGAGCCAGGTAAGTTCTGTGGTGAGCTTCCTCATGGCTCGGTACTCAGCTTCAGCACTTGAACAAGAAACCACCTTCTGCTTCTTTGTTTTCCAAGTAACTAAGTTGCCTCCAATGAATGTGCAATAACCGGTAGTTGATCTCCTATCATTCCTGTCTCCAGCCCAATCAGCATCACAATAGCCCACGATTTCAGAGCTTCCGTTGCGCCCCATCCAGATGCCTTGGTCGTGTGTCCCTTTCAGGTATCTTAAGATCCGGTCCACCATGTTCCAGTGATGCACCTTTGGGGCTTGCATATGTTGACTGACCTGATTCACAGCATAGCACAAGTCAGGTCTAGTAATGGTTAGATAAATTAGCTTACCAACCATCTTCCTATAGAGTTTGGTGTCTCCAAACATCTCATCTCCAAGCTCCCCCTCACGTTCCACCTTGTACCCTTCTTCTAGGGGAGTCTTCGCTGGTTTAGCTTCTAATCTTCCTGCATCAACTAAAAGATCAAGTGTGTACTTCCTTTGTGATAAGAAGAGGCCTTCTTGTGTTCGGCATACTTCTATCCCTAGGAAGTACTTTAGTTCACCCAAGTCTTTTATATCAAATATAGATTTAAGATAAACCTTAGTGGATTGAATTCCTACCTTGTCATTCCCTGAGATGATTATATCATCTACATAGATGAGAATGACTACAATACCTGTTTGACTTTGGAGTGTGAAGAGGGTATGATCTGCCTCAGACTTTCTAAAGCCCCTATCTCTAAGTGTGATACTTAGCTTATGGTACCAAGCTCTTGGTGACTGTTTGAGGCCATAGATAGCTTTTCTCAGCCTTAGAACCTTTCCTGGAGTCACCGTATCTTCAAGGCCTGGTGGAGGTTTCATATACACTTCATCTTCTAGTTCTCCTTGTAGGAAGGCATTCTTGACATCTATCTGCCACAACTCCCAATCAAGGTTAGTAGCTAAAGAGAGAAGAACCCTTACAGTGTCTAGTATGTTTAGTTACATAGGTTAGAGTATTTATAGCCTAAGTTACAATAAATACATTAATTACATTAATTAGGTTCACATATTTACTTTCCATAAACTATTTGTTGCCTAACTCTCAAAGGGGAAGTAATTAACTTCCTTTCCAACCTTGAGTAATCGACATCCAGGCCATTAACTTCCTTTCCTTACTTGAGTAGTCGACATCCAAGGTCATTAACTTCCTTTCCTCACTTGAGTAATCGACATCACAGACCATTAACTTCTCCCAGCCGCCTGTATCTTTCTTCAAGGATAGTTGATTCAAGTGAGTTTTGAATCACAGATAGGACTAGTTGGTCTTCTTGAAACCACCTGTCTTCATTGGTGATAGCCACTTCCTGACCAGTTCCTTCAACCGTGGCATTAGGTGCTTCACTCCTAAGGATGTGGCTCCATAACCCATGGCTACATAGCACTGTCTTGGTGGTTCTAGCCCAGAGGAGGTAATTAACCCCTTTCAAAGTCACTGGAACAACAACTCTTGTGCCTTCCATGATGATTACAAACGATTTAGGTAATGAAAGAGTAGGATGAAGTGTTTTCAAGAAATAAATAATAATTTTAACCTCTCACAACTCAGCACCACAAGGATTTGAGGATTGTTCAATCTCAGAGTGAGGAGATTAGGAGGATTTATTTCAAGAGTGTACAGAGATTTTGAGAATATAAGAGCCAAGGCTCTGATACCATGTAAGAATATGCGGAATATAAGAGAAGATTAGAGAGAGTTTTCTGAATAAGATGAAGAACAAAAGTATGAAAGACTAAGAGGAAGAGATTTCGTGACAAATGAGAGAGAGAGAGCTGGCGGCTGGTACGAGAGAATTAGAGAAGGAGGATTATATTTCCTTGACATATTAGTTACATAGGTTAGTGTATTTATAGCCTAAGTTACAATAAATACATTAATTACATTAATTAGGTTCACATATTTACTTTCCATAAACTATTTGTTGCCTAACTCTCAAAGGGGAAGTAATTAACTTCCTTTCCAACCTTGAGTAATCGACATCCAGGCCATTAACTTCCTTTCCTTACTTGAGTAGTCGACATCCAAGGTCATTAACTTCCTTTCCTCACATGAGTAATCGACATCACAGACCATTAACTTCTCCCAGCCGCCTGTATCTTTCTTCTAGAAGTCTTATAGTTAGGCTTGCTGTCGTGTGTAGATTAATACTCCCCCTCAAGCTTAACCATGATGAATGGTTAAGCTTGGAACCATAAAGACTCACCTCATTAAAAACCTTAAGATGCAAAACCCTTTGGGACAAAAACATCTTAAGGGAAAAAGAGTATGGATCTTTTGGCTAGGGGATTCCCTGGTTGGGAAGGTTTATGAGCCCAAGTTTTGGAAATATGGACTCACATACCTTTAAACTTGCGGATTTGGTGAATATATCTGCAAGTTGATCCGAGCTCCTTGTGTAACATGGTTGGACAACTCCTTGCTCCACTACTTGTCTCACTTTGTGGCAGTCTACTTCAATGTGCTTGGTTCTCTCATGAAATACATTGTTGGATGCTATATGTATGGCAGCTTGGTTGTCACAATGCATGGTGATTGGTGTTGTGACTTCTATGTTTAGATCCTTGAGCAGATTCTTGAGCCAGGTAAGTTCTGTGGTGAGCTTCCTCATGGCTCGGTACTCAGCTTCAGCACTTGAACAAGAAACCACCTTCTGCTTCTTTGTTTTCCAAGTAACTAGGTTGCCTCCAATGAATGTGCAATAACCGGTAGTTGATCTCCTATCATTCCTGTCTCCAGCCCAATCAGCATCACAATAGCCCACGATTTCAGAGCTTCCGTTGCGCCCCATCCAGATGCCTTGGTCGTGTGTCCCTTTCAGGTATCTTAAGATCCGGTCCACCATGTTCCAGTGATGCACCTTTGGGGCTTGCATATGTTGACTGACCTGATTCACAGCATAGCACAAGTCAGGTCTAGTAATGGTTAGATAAATTAGCTTACCAACCATCTTCCTATAGAGTTTGGTGTCTCCAAACATCTCATCTCCAAGCTCCCCCTCACGTTCCACCTTGTACCCTTCTTCTAGGGGAGTCTTCGCTGGTTTAGCTTCTAATCTTCCTGCATCAACTAAAAGATCAAGTGTGTACTTCTTTTGTGATAAGAAGAGGCCTTCTTGTGTTCGGCATACTTTTATCCCTAGGAAGTACTTTAGTTCACCCAAGTCTTTTATATCAAACATAGATTTAAGATAAACCTTAGTGGATTGAATTCCTACCTTGTCATTCCCTGAGATGATTATATCATCTACATAGATGAGAATGACTACAATACCTGTTTGACTTTGGAGTGTGAAGAGGGTATGATCTGCCTCAGACTTTCTAAAGCCCCTATCTCTAAGTGTTATACTTAGCTTATGGTACCAAGCTCTTGGTGACTGTTTGAGGCCATAGATAGCTTTTCTCAGCCTTAGAACCTTTCCTGGAGTCACCGTATCTTCAAGGCCTGGTGGAGGTGTCATATACACTTCATCTTCTAGTTCTCCTTGTAGGAAGGCATTCTTGACATCCATCTGCCACAACTCCCAATCAAGGTTAGTAGCTAAAGAGAGAAGAACCCTTACAGTGTGTAATTTGGCTACTGGTGCAAAGGTGTCATTGTAGTCTTCTCCATAGGTCTGAGTGAAACCTCTTGCAACTAGTCTTGCCTTGTATCTTTCTATCTCTCCATTGCTTTTGTATTTAATGGTAAAGATCCATCTGGAGCTCACTGTCCTCTTGTCCTTAGGTAAATCGGCCTCATCCCAAGTGTGATTGATGTCCATGGCATTGCATTCAGCCTTAACTGCATCTCTCCACACTTTAAGCTCCTTTGCTTCCTCATAGTTTCTTGGTATATGTTCTTGGTTGAGGACTGCTGCAAATGCTTGATGTTCTAAGGGAACATGAGCTAGGGAGCAAACAGCTTGAGTTGGGTGAGCTACTGCTTGGGCATTGTAGTATACTCTGGTGTTGATCCAATTTGAAGCTGGTCGCCTTTCCCTTTGGCTTCTCCTTAGTACTACTTGGGTGTCTGGTTGGGCCGCCTGTTCTTCTGCTTGTTGTTCAGCCTCAGTTTCGGATTCCTCATGTTCTTCGTGATCATGTACGTGTGAGCTTGTTTCTTGGTTAGTAGGTTCAAGTTCAAGCTCATCAAGCTCATCACCTTCATTGCCTCCCTCATGATCAAGAGAACTAGCCGCTTGAGTTGTATTAGATGGAGAAGTAGTTGGCGGTTCTTGGTGAGTTGATTTTGGTGCATCTGGTAATGTTATCCCAATATTCTCCATAAGGTGTCTGAGGTTGGTGGCCCGGTCAGATGTGGATTGGGAGAGGTCTTTGAGTTCATCCCAATTCTTTTCTTCATAGAATCCTTTGGATTCTACAAACTTCACATCCCTAGATACAAGAACCTTTCTTGTCTCTGGATTGTAGTATTTGTATCCCTTTTGAGTAGTTGAATAGCCAATGAACATGGCTTTAATACTCCTGGCTTCCAATTTATTTCTTTGTTCTCCTGGAACAAGTACAAAACACACACACCCAAAGACTCGTAAGTGTGAGATAGATGGTTTACTTTTGTTAAGTACCTCAAATGGAGTTAAGTCCTCTAAGACTTTGGTTGGTAGGCGATTGATGAGATAGCAAGCTGTGACAAGGGCATCTCCCCAAAATTTCTTTGGAACATTGCTTTGGAACATGATGGATCTCGCCACCTCCATGAGATGCCGGTTCTTCCTTTCAGCCACTCCATTCTGTTGTGGTGTGTATGGACAACTAGTTTGGTGGATGATTCCATGTTTGTCCAAGTATTGCTTGAATGCTAGACTTGTGTATTCTCCTCCATTATCTGATCTAAAGATTTTGATCTTGGCATTGTAATGGTTAGTCACATATGCTTGAAACTTAGTAAATGCATCTAGGACCCTATCTTTTGTTGGTAAGAGAGTTATCCAAGTATATTTTGATTTTTGATCTATAAATATGACAAAGTACTTATGATTATCCCTAGACATGCATGGTGAAGTCCAAACATCAGAGTGAATAAGATCAAAACAATTTTCATAAATAGTTGAGGACTTGGGAAACACTGATCTACAATGTTTTCCAAGTATACAAGCTTCACATTCATTATTTTTAAAAGACATGCTTGGCAACAATAGTTCTAAGGCCCTAGAATGGGGATGTCATAGTCTAGAATGCCAAATAGCACTATTAGCCTTATTCAAAATAGAATTAAAAGCAATAGATAGAGTTGAGTCTGGTTGTATGTCTTCAAGTACATACAAATCATTCTTGGACACTCCTTTTCCAAGAACTTTATTGGTCTTAATATCCTGAAAATAAACATCATTAGGACCAAAGATTGCATAGCAATCAAGATCAGAGGTTGTCTTCTTAACACTTAGTAAGTTAGAGGTAAATGTAGGCATATAGAAGGCAGTTGATTCTTTATCAAACAATTTAAGGTTCCCAATTCCCCTAATTGGTATCTTATCTCCATTAGCTATTAATACATCTCCTAAAGCCGGTTCTATGTTGCTCATTAAATTCTTATCACTAATCATATGATGAGAGGCTCCTGAGTCTACAAAAAAGTGGTTTAGAGGTATTTAAAGCTTGGAATGAGTTACCAGTGAGGTTTGATTCTTTGAGTGCCTTGACCAGTGCATCAAGGTCGGATTTCCTCACAAACTCTTGCTGGAATGTTGCAAGTGCTTTCCCATCTCCCTCAGTGATTGGCGTGAATGAGCTTGGGCTTGCCTTGTTCCTTTGTTCAAGAGTTACTTCTTGAGTGAGGTTGGCTCTTGGTTGGTTTCCCACTTTTGGCTTTAAGTGTGGATGGAGGATCCAGCACTTGTCCTTGGTATGCCCTTCCTTCTTGCAGTGGTCACAGTATGCCCTCCTTTCTCCACGATTTAAGCCTCCCTTATGGTACACAGCTGCTTTGTTGGCTGAGATGAGTTCTCCTTTGCCTCCAAAGAGACCAAGTGAACCTTGTTCCCTCTGAATCTTATTGCACACTTCTTCAAGGCTTGGAAGGGTGTCTGACCTTAGGAGGTGTTTGATGAGATCATTGTAGGAGGAATTTAAAGTCAAGAGAAGTCCAAAGACTTTATCTTGCTCACGCCTCTCATTCAGAACCATGGGATCCACTGTGTTTGGTCTAAGCATTTCAAGTTCAGCCAATAAGGATCTGAATTTTCCAAAATGTTGAGTGAACTCCATGTCTTCTTGAGTTAACTCATTGATGTCTTTCTTAACTTCAAACACACGGCTGAGATTTGAGGTGTTGCCATAAACATTTTGAAGAGTCTCCCACAGCTCTTTGGCTGTCTCACAGTAGGAGTATGCATCATTAGGACCAAAGATAGCATAGCAATTAAGATCAGAGGTTGTTTTCTTAACACTTAGGGAGTTTGAGGTAAATGTGGGCATATAGAAGGCTGTTGATTCTTTATTAAACAATTTCAGGTTTCCAATTCCTCTTATTGGTATCTTATCACCATTAGCTATTACTACATCTTCTAAAGCCGGTTTCATATTGATAAGTAGATTTTTGTCACTAATCATATGATGAGAAGCTCCTGAATCTACAATAAGTGGCTTAGTGAGATTTAGAGCTTGAAAAGAGTTACCAGAGAGGTTTGATTCTTTGAGTGCCTTGACCAGTGCATCAAGGTCGGATTTCCTCACAAACTCTTGTTGGAATGTTGCAAGTACTTTCCCATCTCCCTCAGTGATTGGCGTGAATGAGCTTGGGCTTGCCTTGTTCCTTTGTTCAAGAGTTACTTCTTCAGTGAGGTTGGCTCTTGGTTGGTTTCCCACTTTTGGCTTTAAGTGTGGATGGAGGATCCAGCACTTGTCCTTGGTATGCCCTTCCTTCTTGCAGTGGTCACAGTATGCCCTCCTTTCTCCACGATTTAAGCCTCCCTTATGGTACACAGCTGCTTTGTTGGCTGAGATGAGTTCTCCTTTGCCTCCAAAGAGACCAAGTGAACCTTGTTCCTTCTGAATCTTATTGCACACTTCTTCAAGGCTTGGAAGGATGTCTGACCTTAGGAGGTGTTTGATGAGATCATTGTAGGAGGAATTTAAAGTCAAGAGAAGTCCAAAGACTTTATCTTGCTCACGCCTCTCATTCAGAACCATGGGATCCACTGTGCTTGGTCTAAGCATTTCAAGTTCAGCCCATAAGGATCTGAATTTTCCAAAATGTTGAGTGAACTCCATGTCTTCTTGAGTTAACTCATTGATGGCTTTCTTAACTTCAAACACACGGCTGAGATTGGAGGTGTTGCCATAGACATTTTGAAGAGTCTCCCACAGCTCTTTGGCTGTCTCACAGTAGGAGTATGCATCATTAGGACCAAAGATAGCATAGCAATTAAGATCAGAGGTTGTTTTCTTAACACTTAGCAAGTTTGAGGTAAATGTGGGCATATAGAAGGCTGTTGATTCTTTTTTAAACAATTTCAGGTTTCCAATTCCTCTTATTGGTATCTTATCACCATTAGCTATTACTACATCTCCTAAATCTGGTTTCATATTGATAAGTAGATTTTTGTCACTAATCATATGATGAGAAGCTCCTGAATCTACAATAAGTGGCTTAGTGAGATTTAGAGCTTGAAAAGAGTTACCAGAGGTATTAGCTTCCTTAAGTGCTTTTATCAGTGCATCAAAGTCCGATTTTCTAACGAATTCTTGTTGAAATGTTGCAAGGGCTTTCACTTCTTCATTGGTTGGCGTGGATGAGCTAGTGCTAGCCTTGGCTCTTGCCTCATGAGTTGCTTCTTGGGAGAGATTGACCCTTGGTTGGTTTACCCATTTTGGATTTAAGTGTGGATGGAGAATCCAACACTTGTCCTTAGTGTGGCCTTCTTTCTTGCAATAATCACAGAATCCTCTTCTTTCCCCATGGTTCAAGCCTCCTTTCTGGTAGGTGTTTGACTTGTTGGCTGTGATGAGCTCTCCTTTGCCTCCAAAGAGGCCTAATGATCCTTGTTCCTTCTGAATCTTATTGCATACTTCTTCAAGACTTGGAAAAGTATCTGACCTTAAGATGTGCTTGATAAGATCATTGTAAGTTGGGTTTAGAGTCAAGAGGAGTCCAAAGACCTTATCTTGCTCACGTCTTTCATTTAGCACCTTGGGATCCATGGTGCTTGGTCTAAGCATTTCAAGTTCAGCCCACAATGATCTGAACTTGCCAAAGTGTTGAGTGAACTCCATGTTTTCTTGAGTTAACTTATTAATGGCCTTCTTTACTTCAAAGACACGACTGAGATTGGAAGTGTTGCCATAAACATTTTGAAGTGTCTCCCATAACTCCTTGGCTGTCTCACAATAAGAATAAGCTTCAAGGAGAGATGCTTCAAGGGAGTTTTGGATCACGGATAGCACCAGTTGGTCTTCTTGAAACCACTGGTCTTTATTCATGATGGCAATTTCTTGGCCACCTTCTTCAGTCATGGCAATGGAAGTTTCACTCTTGAGGATGTGGCTCCATAAGCCACGGCTACACAACACTGTCTTGGTGGTTCTAGCCCATAAAAGGTAGTTGACCCCTTTCAGTGTCACTGGAACAACCACTCTTGAGCTTTCCATGGTGTTTACACACGTTTTAGTTTGAATTTGAGCTAGGAACCGTTGGGTATAGCTATTAACCACTAGATGAAAGCAAATGGTAAGGGTTTTGAGAAAGTGGTTTGTTTGGAAAGAGAGTTGAGTAGCTGAATTGAGGAATGAAGTGAGTAATTCTCAAGAAATAACCTATCCTAACCTCTCACAACTCAGCACCACTTGATTTTGAGGATTGATTAATCTCAGAGTGAGTAGATTAGAACAAGTTATTGCAAGAGTAAACAGAGAATTTGCTTGATCCAAAACCAAGCTCTGATACCATGTTAGAATTTGCAGAATAATAGTTAGAATAGGTAGGAGAGTTTCTGGGTTTATATTTGATAAGGGAAGAACAAGAGTGAGAATAATAGAGAGATTGTGAGACAGAGAGTATGGAAGGAGGATTCTATTTCCTTGATTTATTTATGGTGAGCATACAATGTATTTATAGCCAAAGAATAGAGATAAGACAAAGGCACTTCACCAAATGGTGAAAGTGACAGCTCCTAACAGCTAGAAATTCAAATTGGTTAAGCCAACATGTGACTCTTCCTTCCCTCTCCAAACCCACGCCTAGGAGAGCTTCTAGAAGGTGTCTTGGACAGTTTTGGGCTTGTTTGGGCTTACTTAATTCAGGCCTTGTGTTGCACATGTGTGGACAGACCCTGGGCTTCACTTCATTATCTCAGCCTAATGCACAGACCTTGAACTTCTGATTTGGGCTTGGGCTTCATTAACTTTTTCAGCTTCAAGCCTAAGGCTTCAATCCAATAAAGAATACCTTAGTCAATCAAAGCATGGGATTCCATCATTCCATGGGAAGATTGATCACGAAGCTTATCTGGAATGGGAAGAGATAGAATGGATGTTCAGTTGTTATCACTACACTGAGGCAAAGAAGATCAAACTTGCAACAAGTGGATTCAGTGGTCATGCCATCCATTGGTGGTGCGACCCAGAATGAAACTGATTCGGATTCAACAGAAGAGGAGGATGAAGAAGAAGAAGAAGGACAGTTTAAGATGAAAGCAGGACCTGACCCAACCCATGACCCGGCCCATGACCCGTATCCTGACCCAGAGCACGACCCACAGACCAACTCTGACCAAAACTCGACCAAGACCTATCCATGGCCCAAAGATTCACCAAATAAACGAAAAGAAAGTAAGACCCAAGTACAGACCCAAGGAGAGTTGTGGCTTGGACCATTAACAAGATCTAGGAGAAAAGCCCAAAGAAAGGCCCTTCATGCCTTGGTGAAATTCGATTTAGAAGTGATGGAAGAGTCCCACATTAAACCAACCAATTGGTTTAATTTAATGGTTTGTAATCATTTAAATTAAACCAAAGGGATTATGATAGAATATAATATCTTTTGATATTAAATTATAAATCAATTAAATCAAAGATATTCTTGTTAGCTAGAAATTAGGAGAAGTAGTTAAGATATGATTTTGTAAATATGATTTAGTTAGGATCTTCAGCCTATATAAAGGCTTCACCCCTTGTACAGAAAACACATCGAATTTTTATAAACTATTTCAAAGCACTTTTGCTTCTTGCTTTCTCTGTTCAGCCTAAGAACATTGTTTTCATTCACTTAAGGGTAGAGGAATCTACTGTGAAATTCCATAGCTCTTTGCAGGGTGATCCTGTGCTAGTGGAATCAAACCCCTTCATCATTCACATCAACTGGAGAGTTAGTAACCTCCAATTAAAACCCTAATCACCGCCATCAATCACTTACCTACAAGGGAAGCTAGTATTAAACTACACACGACAGCAAGGAGAAGGCCTAACTAACTTAGGCTTGGAGCTGGAATACTTAAGGAAGCACCAAGCCCAACCAGAAGACTTCTAGAAGAAAGGTACAGGCGGCTGGGAGACTTTAATGGCCTTGGATGTCGATTAATCAAGTTTGGAAAGGAAGTTAATTGCTTCCCCTTTTAGATTTAGGCAACAAATAGTTTATGGAAAGTAAATATGTGAGCCTAATTAATGTAATTAATGTATTTATTGTAAATTAGGCTATAAATACTCTAACCTATGTAACTAATCTGTCAAAGAAATACAATAATCCTTCTCTATTCTCTAAAAGCATCCGCCAGCTCTCTCTCTCTCTCTCTTGTCACGAAATTCTCTTAGTCTTCCATACTTGTGTTCTTCATCTTACTCAGAAAGTCTCTATTCTTCCACATATTAATCCGCATATTCTTACATGGTATCAGAGCCTTGGCTCTTATAATCTCAAAATCTCTGTGCACTCTTGAAATAAATCCTCCTAATCTCTTCACTCTGAGATTGAACAATCCTCAAATCCTTGTGGTGCTGAGTTGTGAGAGGTTAGGATTATTTATTTCTTGAAAACACTTCATCATACTCTTTCATCACCTAAATCGCTTGTAATCATCATGGAAGGCACAATAGTTGTTGTTCCAGTAACTTTGAAAGGGGTTAATTACCTCCTATGGGCTAGAACCACCAAGACAGTGCTATGTAGCCGTGGGTTATGGAGTCACATCCTTAGGAGTGAAGCACCTAATGCCACGGTTGAAGGAACTGGTCAGGAAGTGGCTATCACCAATGAAGACAGGTGGTTTCAAGAAGACCAACTAGTCCTATCTGTGATTCAAAACTCACTTGAATCAACTATCCTTGAAGCATACTCCTACTGTGAGACAGCCAAAGAGCTGTGGGAGACCCTTCAAAATGTCTATGGCAACACCTCCAATCTCAGCCGTGTGTTTGAAGTTAAGAAAGCCATCAATGAGTTAACTCAAGAAGACATGGAGTTAACTCAACACTTTGGTAAATTCAGATCCTTATGGGCTGAACTTGAAATGCTTAGACCAAGCACAGTGGATCCCATGGTTCTGAATGAGAGGCGTGAGCAAGATAAAGTCTTTGGACTTCTCTTGACCTTAAATTCCTCCTACAATGATCTTATCAAACACCTCCTAAGGTCAGACACTCTTCCAAGCCTTGAAGAAGTGTGCAATAAGATTCAGAAGGAACAAGGTTCACTTGGTGGTGCGCCCCTGGTTGTTTTACAACCTAAGGATCAACTTGAAGGATGAAGGGGAGGAGGTTACTAACTCTCCTTTGAAGGCGGCTTGATAGGATTAGATTGAGAAGGCTACTAGCACTTCTCTTGGCAGCGGATTGATGGAAGAGTGAATGGAGGCTACTAGCTCTCCAAGTTGGCGTGGATGAAAAGGATTGATTTGATTCCACTAGCACAGGATCCCCCTGCAAAGAGCTATGAAATTTCACAGTAGATTACTCTACCCTTAAGTGAATGAATAAAAATGTTCTTAGGCTGAACAGAGAAAGCAAGAAGCAAAAGAGCTTTTGTATTAAGTATAAAATTCGATGATTTTTACAAGAGGGGGTGAAGCCTTTTTATAGGCTGAAAATCCTATCTAAATCATATCCTAACTACCTTCTTAATTTCTATACAACAAGAATATCCTTGATTTAATTAATTAATGTCAAAAGATATTATACTCTTATCCTAATTTTAAGCTAACAAGAATATCTTTTGATTTAATGGATTTAATTTCAAAAGATATCTTACTTTATCCTAATTCCTTTGGTTTAATTTAAGTGATTACAAACCAGTAAATTAAACCATTGAATTGGTTTGATCCTCTTATTTCCTCTTGGTGGTCGAATTTGGTTAAGGTCTGTAGGGCCTCCCTTTGGGCTTCACTTCTTGATCTTGTCATTGGACCAAGCCATAATTCTCCTTGGGTCTGATCTTGGGCCATGTCTTCCTCTTCTTCGGTTGAATCCAAGTCCTCTAGAGTTGCAATTAAATCAGGTGCATTCCGGATCGTACCATCCCCTCCTCCTTTAAAAGGATTTGACCTCAAATCCACTTCATCTGCAATAAAAGGAATCAAGTCAAAAAAATTAAAAGTGGAACTTATAGAATACTTACCTTGGAGGTCTATTTGGTATGCATTATTGTTGATTCTGCGTATTACTGAAAAAGGTCCATCCACTCTTGGCATTAATTTCGATTTTCTCTCATTTGGAAACCTTTCTTTCCTTAGATGGATCCACACAAGATCTCCAGGTTCTAGAACTAGTTCTTTTCGACCCTTGTATTTCTTTTTAGTATACATTTTAGTCCTTTCACTAATATTCTTCTTAACCTGTTCATGCAAAGATTTAACAAACTCGGCTTTCTTTTGGCCATCAAGGTTAGTCTGTTCCTTTAAAGGTAAAGCAAGCAAATCTAAAGGAGACAATGGATTAAACCCATATACAACTTGAAAAGGTGTCATTTTTGTTGCTGAGTGGACTGATCTATTATATGCAAATTCAACATGAGGTAAGCAATCCTCCCAAGTTTTAATGTTCTTTTTAATAATAGCTCTTAAAATAGTAGAAAGGGTTCTATTGACTGATTCTGTTTGACCATCAGTTTGTGGATGACAAGTTGTGGAAAATAATAGTTTAGTGCCTAACTTTCCCCAAAGGGTCCTCCAGAAATGACTAAGGAATTTAGAATCCTTATCTGACACAATTGTTCTAGGCATTCCATGTAACCTAACAACTTCCCTAAAGAATAAATCAGCCACTAAAACTGCATCATCTGTTTTATGACATGGAATAAAATGAGCCATTTTTGAAAATCTATCAACTACTACAAAGATGCTGTCAGTTCCTTTCCTAGTTCTAGGCAGTCCTAAAACAAAGTCCATAGAAAAGTCTACCCAAGGATGATCAGGAATAGGTAATGGAGTATACAAACCTGTGGGCTGTACCTTAGATTTGGCTTGTTTACACTCAACACATTTTGAGCAGATTCTTTCCACATCTCGTTTCATGTTGGGCCAGTACAAGTGTTCTTGTATCGTGGCTAAGGTCTTAGCAACACAAAAATGCCCCATTAGACCTCCTCCATGGGCTTCCCTAACATAAAGTTCTCTGATGGTTCCACATGGTACACATAACTGACTGTCACGAAATAGGAATCCTTTGAACTGATAAAATCGTCCTTGAGCATGAGAACTAGTTTCCTTATACAAGTCTCCAAAATCAGGGTCATTAGTGTAACAAGTTTTAAGATGTTCAAAACCTAGTAATTTGGTTTCCATAGATGATAAAAGAGCATACCTTCTTGAGAGAGCATCTGCCACAATGTTCTCCTTACCTTGTTTATAGTGAATGACATAAGGAAAAGTTTCAATGAATTCCATCCACCTTGCATGTCTTTTATTTAACTTTCGTTGTCCGTTGAGGTGTTTAAGAGATTCATGATCTGTGTGAATCACAAACTCCTTAGGCCATAAGTAATGTTGCCATATTTGTAGGGCTCTAACTAGAGCATAAAGCTCTTTGTCATAAGTAGGATAATTAAGAGTAGCTCCTCCTAACTTCTCACTGAAGTAAGCTATAGGTCTCCTTTCCTACATCAATACAGCACCAATTCCAATTCCTGAGGCATCACATTCTATTTCAAAAGTTTTCGAAAAATCTGGTAACACAAGTAAAGGTGCATTAGTTAACTTCCCTTTTAGCAATTTGAATGCCTCAGACTGGGCTGGTCCCCAAGTAAATCCCACGGTTTTCTTGATGACTTTTGTGAGTGGAGCTGCAATGGTGCTAAAGTCTTTCACAAATCTTCTATAGAATCCAGCAAGTCCATGGAAGCTCCTCACTTCTCCTACAGTTTTAGGTGTGGGCCATTCCCTGATTGCCTTCACCTTTTCTTCATCTACCTGAATACCCTGAGAAGTAACAACAAAACCTAAAAAGACCAAGTTATCTGTTCCAAAAGAGCATTTCTTTCGATTTGCATATAAGTTTTCCTTCCTTAAAACATCTAAGACATGTCTAAGGTGATCAAGATATTCTGCCATGTTTTTACTGTAAATTAGGATATCATCAAAATAGACTACTACAAATCGCCCTATGAATGCCCTTAATACATGGTTCATTAATCTCATAAAGGTACTAGGTGAATTAGTGAGTCCAAAAGGCATAACTAGCCATTCATACAGTCCTAATTTCGTTTTGAAAGCAGTTTTCCATTCATCCCCTTCTTTCATTCTAATTTGGTGATATCCACTTTTCAAATCAATTTTAGAAAATATGCAAGAACCATATAATTCATCAAGCATATCATCTAAACGGGGAATAGGATGTCTGTACTTAACTGTTATGTTGTTTATGGCTCTGCAATCTACACACATGCGCCAGCTACCATCCTTCTTGGGTGCAAGTAAAACTGGTACTGCACAGGGGCTTAAGCTCTCGCGGATATGTCCTTTCTCCAAGAGCTCATTGACCTGTCTTTGAAGCTCCTTTGTCTCTACAGGATTGGTCCTGTAAGCTGGTCTGTTTGGAAGAGTGGCGCCTGGTACAAAGTTGATCTGGTGTTCTATACCTCTGAAAGGAGGTAATCCTACTGGTTGATCATCTGGAAACACATCCCTGTATTCCTGCAAAAGAAACTCAATCTCTCTCGGTATTTCCGGAGTCAGGTTAGTACTACTAGCTAGCAATTCCTTGCAAACTAGTAACATCATGAATTGTTGCTCATTTAGGGCATGTTTAACTTCACTAGGAGTAGCAAAGAGACTATGATGACTTACCTTAGGGTGTTCATAGCCGTGAGTTGCTAGTGTTAGAGCTTTGGCTTCTTCTCTCCTTTGTTTTAGTTGCATCTGATCTTGGTGAACCTCCTGGGGCGTGAGCGACACTAATGTGATCTGTTTTCCTTGGTGTTTGAATGAGTGCCGGTTTGTGTACCCATCATGTATGGCTCGTTTGTCATATTGCCAGGGTCTTCCCAAAAGAATGTGACTTGCTTCCATGGGCAACACATCACATATGATCTGATCCTGGTACTTCCCAATGCTTAAAGGTACCTCCACTTGTTCTGTAACTTTCATTTCTCCTTCCTCATTAAGCCATTGTAGCTGATATGGTCTGGGATGTTTGTGAGTGACCAAGTTGAGCCGATCCACAAGTGTTTGGCTGGCGACGTTGGTACAGCTTCCTCCATCTATGATTAAGCTACACACCTTTTCCTGAATGAGGCATCGAGTGTGAAACAAGTTCTCCCTTTGTTCTTGTATCTTGGGTTGGGCACTTAATGTTCTCCTAGTAACCAATAGTTGCCCTTGGACAGGGTAAGCTTCACTTTCGGTTTCTGACTGATCATCCTCTGATGTTAACTCTCCATTCTCTAGGATAAACATCACCCTTTTGTTTGAACATTCATTGGCATAATGTCCAAATCCTTTACATCTGAAGCACTTGATGTTTCTGGTCTTTGTTGGAGGCGTTGGAGTTGCTAGTCCTTTGCCCTTGTCTTCACGTGGAGGTGGCATAGTGGAACCCTCCTTAGTCTTAGCACGCGTCTTGAAGGATGACTCTCCTTGCCTGTCACTGCGGTTATAAGGCGGTTTAGAGCTTGACATATAAGGATTCCTTGTATTGCTTCTCCTTTTGTTTTGTTGCTCAATAAGAATTGCCTTATGGAGTAACTCATCCATGTCTTCATACTCCTGCAACTCCAATCGATCCTGGATGTCTCTGTTAAGTCCTCCTTGGAACCGTGCCATGGTAGCTTCCATAGTCTCATCTATTTCTGTCTTGATCATAAGACTCTCCATCTCTTGATGATAATCTTCTACACTCCTTGTACCTTGGTTTAATCTCATCAGTTTCTGATGTAGATCTCTTCCATAATGGACTGGAACAAATCTTTTTCTCATCATGGTTTTCATCTTATACCAAGATGTGATCTGGGGTTCTCCATTGCGTCGTCTAGTGGTGGCACCTGATTTAATTGCAACTCTAGAGGACTTGGATTCAACCGAAGAAGAGGAAGACATGGCCCAAGATCAGACCCAAGGAGAATTATGGCTTGGTCCAATGACAAGATCAAGAAGTGAAGCCCAAAGGGAGGCCCTACAGACCTTAACCAAATTCGACCACCAAGAGGAAATAAGAAGGATCAAACCAATCCAATGGTTTAATTTACTGGTTTGTAATCACTTAAATTAAACCAAAGGAATTAGGATAAAGTAAGATATTTTTTGAAATTAAATCCATTAAATCAAAAGATATTCTTGTTAGCTTAAAATTAGGATAGGAGTATAATATCTTTTGACATTAATTAATTAAATCAAGGATATTCTTGTTGTATATAAATTAGGAAGGTAGTTAGGATATGATTTAGATAGGATTTTCAGCCTATAAAAAGGCTTCACCCCTTCTTGTAAAAATCATCGAATTTTATACTTAATACAAAAGCTCTTTTGCTTCTTGCTTTCTCTGTTCAGCCTAAGAACATTGTTATTCATTCACTTAAGGGTAGAGTAATCTACTGTGAAATTCCATAGCTCTTTGCAGGGTGATCCTGTGCTAGTGGAATCAAATCCATCCTTTTCATCCACGCCAACTTGGAGAGCTAGTAGCCTCTATTCACTCTTCCATCAATCCGCTGCCAAGAGAAGTGCTAGTAGCCTTCTCAATCTAATCCTATCAAGCCGCCTTCAAAGGAGAGTTAGTAACCTCCTCCCCATCATCCTTCAAGTTGATCCTTAGGTTGTAAAACAACCAGGGGCGCACCAAGTGGTATTAGAGCCTCTTGAAGGTTAGGGTTTGTGAAATCACTTTGATTTCAAAACCACCATCAATTTCTTTTCAATTTTTAAGTTTCATAAACAAATTCTTATCTTTCTATCTTTTGTAAGTCAGCTGAGCCTTTTCTGAATTACAAAATGATCTAAAAAAAAAAAGAACTGCAAAAAAAAAAAAAATGCAAAAAAAAATTTCAAAAAAAAAAAAACAAAAATCAAAAAAAAAAAAACAAAAAAAAACGAAAATCAAAAAAAAAAAAAAAATCTTGCAATCTTTCTATCTTAAGTTTCAGTAGGTTTAGCTCTAGATCTTAGGTGATTGGGCTTTGATCTATTTTGAACTTGTTGGAATAATCTATCCTAGATTCATAATCTATTCATCATATATCCAGCAAATCTACCATGTATTCTTTTGGGAACAAAAGAAAATATGGAGAGAAGGCAAAACAACAAGCAACAAGGGAGAGAGTTGCACCTACCCAAACTGTGATCCTGACTGAGAAGCAATTAGAGGATCTAACAGATCTGATCTACAATCAAATGAGAGAAAAAAAATTCCACAAGCCAAGGTGGGAAGCGTCTGATCTAAAACCAGTAAGTCCAAAGAAGCAAGTCAACAACAGAAGTCGATCCCTACTATTTTCAGGAAATAGAAAAGATCCTGAAGTATACTTGCAATGGGAAAGCGATATGGAAAAGTGGCTACAATTCAACAAAATTCCCAAGGAACTGGAGTTATCACAAGTGGTCTCAGCATTCACAGGAAAAGCTCATGAATGGTGGTTAAAGGAAAACCCTCCAACTATCTACAAGAATTCAGTGCTAGATTGGAGAGGTCTTAAGGCACGGATGAATGAAGAATTTGTAGAGCAGTACCAATCCACCCCAACCAGAGTGACGTCTATATCACCATCAGCTAAGGAGCTCAAAATAAATAAACATGAAGAAGATACAGAAGATTCCATCTTGCAGACTATCAACAAACCCAAACAAGACATACAACCAATCAACGGATCATACAAACCAGACCCAGAGGAATTAAGCAACAAATAGACTTGTTACAGAAGCTCAACTCATCAAGAAATCACTGAAAAAAAGAATTGGATCTAAATCTATTCAGATGATGGAGATATTCAACTTCCAAGTCGGCAAACGACCACTGAATCCGAAGGACATAATTGTTTACTTATTGAAGTTATGAACCAACTTTTTTTGGAAACCTAACCCTTCATAGGAGCCTGTCGAATTGGATTCATGTCCAAATTCCTTATGGTTTAAAAGTTATTCAACTTCTAAACCAGGAGATGCTTGGTTTGCCCTGTTTGCAAGCTGACAGATTCAACCACTTACAAACCAAAATTTGGCGACCAGGAGAGGAATATAATCATTCTGGAGACATATCTGATCATCCAGGAGCATTATCCATCATCTTAGAGGGCTCGGATTTGAGGACAAATCCTTTTAAAGGAGGAGGGGATAGTGCGATTTCGATCAACCTTAATTTTAAGTTTTTGAAGATCAACCATGAATCAAGCAACCAAGATTATTTTTCTCAACTAGCTAGATAATATGGAGATTCTGGTAGTGCCAAAACTCAATTGGTTCATATTGAATCAAGAGATGGTCGAATTTTCTTTCTGTTGGACCATAGAGAGCTAGTTCGACCACCCGAGCAAGTTCAAGAGGCTATACTTGTTTTTGATGATCCAAGGAACGTCTTAGCTCATCCACATACAAGAGATAAGGCTCAAAAGGCCCAGGAAGACACCAAGGACGAGCTGGGCCTACTCAAGGATAAGCCCAACAAGATGAGAGTTTAGCAGGGCCCATATTGGCCCATAAAGCTGAAGGATCGACCACCATGGGCTCTTATGGATGGGTATGGACGTGGTCCAAGTAGAAAAATAAGATTAAAAATAAACCAGCCTGTTGGTTTAATGTGTTTTGGTTTATAATTAGTCATTAAAATTAAACCAGAGAGTTAGTTAGAGTAGATTAGATAAGATATATCATTCTAGTATAATCTTGTTAGGATTAGATAAGTTAGTTAGGATATAATAGATTAGATATATTATTCTGATATATTCTTTTAGGATTAGATTAGTTAGTTAGGATATTATTTAGATAGGAATAAAGTAGTTAGGATATTATTCTGTAGATTAATTTAGATAGGATTATCTGCCTATAAAAAGGCTTCACTTCCCCATTGTAAACACACACATCGAATTTTATAATTAATATCAAAGCTCTTTTGCTTCTTGCTTTCTCTGTTCAGCCTAAGAACATTGAATTTCATTCACTTAAGGGTAGAGTAATCTACTGTGAAGTTCCATAGCTCTTTGCAGGGTGATCCTGTGCTAGTGGAATCAAAACCCCTTCATCATTCACATCAATTGAAGAGCTAGTAGCCTTCAAATTCATCCACCATCCATCCGCCATCAATACAGAGAAGCTAGTAGCTTCTTTCCATCCAATCAACCATCCGCTGCCTAAGGAGAGCTAGTAGCCTCCTTGCTTCAAACTTACATCCGCGGCCATATTCATCACCAAGAAGAGTTAGTAACCTTCTTCATCATCATTCAACCTACCTTCAAGCTGATCTTCTGGTTTAACCATAACCAGGGCCGCACCACTTGGTCTCTTTGGAGGCAAAGGAGAACTCATCTCAGCCAACAAAGCAGCTGTGTACCATAAGGGAGGCTTAAATCGTGGAGAAAGGAGGGCATACTGTGACCACTGCAAGAAGGAAGGGCATACCAAGGATAAGTGCTGGATCCTCCATCCACACTTAAAGCCAAAAGTGGGAAACCAACCAAGACCCAACCTCACTCAAGAAGTAACTCTTGAACCAAGGAACAAGGCAAGCCCAAGCTCATTCACGCCAACCACTGAAGGAGATAGGAAAGCACTTGCAACATTCCAACAAGAGTTTGTGAGGAAATCCGACCTTGATGCACTGGTCAAGGCACTCAAAGAATCAAACCTCTCTGGTAACTCATTCCAAGCTTTAAATACCTCTAAACCACTTATTGTAGACTCAGGAGCCTCTCATCATATGATTAGTGATAAGAATCTAATGAGCAATATAGAACCAGCTTTAGGAGATGTATTAATAGCTAATGGAGATAAGATACCAATTAGAGGAATTGGGAACCTTAAGTTGTTTGATAAAGAATCAACTGCCTTCTATATGCCTACATTCACCTCCAACTTACTAAGTGTTAAGAAGACAACCTCTGATCTTAATTCCTATGCAATCTTTGGTCCTTATGATGTTTATTTTCAGGATATTAAGACCAATAAAGTCCTTGGAAAAGGAGTGTCCAAGAATGATTTGTATGTAATTGAAGACATACAACCAAACTCAACTCTATCTATTGCTTTTAATTATATTTTAAATAAGGCTAATAGTGCTATTTGGCATTCTAGACTAGGACATCCCCATTCTAGGGCCTTAGAACTATTGTTGCCAAGCATGTCTTTTAAAAATAATGAATGTGAAGCTTGTATACTTGGAAAACATCGTAGATCAGTGTTTCCCAAGTCTTCAACTATTTATGAAAATTGTTTTGATCTTATTCACTCTGATGTTTGGACTTCACCATGCATGTCTAGGGACAATTATAAGTACTTTGTCACATTTATAGATCAAAAATTAAAATATACCTGGATAACACTCTTACCTACAAAAGATAGGGTCCTAGAAGCATTCACTAAGTTTCATGCATATGTGACTAACCATTACAATGCCAAGATCAAAATCTTTAGATCAGATAATGGAGGGGAATACACAAGTCTAGCATTCAAGCAATACTTGGAAAAACATAGAATCATCCACCAAACTAGCTGTTCATACACACCACAACAGAATGGAGTGGCTGAAAGGAAGAACCGGCATCTCATGGAGGTGGCAAGGTCCATCATGTTCCAAAACAATGTTCCAAAGAAATTTTGGGGAGATGCCCTTGTCACAGCTTGCTATCTCATCAATCGCCTACCTACAAAAGTCTTGGAGGACCTAACTCCACTTGAGGTACTTAATAAAAGTAAACCATCTATCTCACACTTACGAGTCTTTGGCTGTGTGTGTTATGTACTTGTTCCAGGAGATCAAAGAAATAAATTGGAAGCCAAGAATGTTAAAGCCATGTTTATTGGCTATTCAACTACTCAAAAGGGATACAAGTGCTACAATCCAGAGTCTAGGAAGGTACTTGTATCCAGGGATGTGCAATTTGTAGAATCAAAAGGATTCTATGAAGAAAAGAATTGGGATGATCTCAATGATCTCTCCCAATCTACCTCGGACCGAGCCACCAACCTCATACACCTTATGGAGAATCTTGGGATAACATTACCAAAACCACCAAAGCCAACTCTCCAAGAACCGCCAACCACTTCTCCATCTAGTACTCCTTCGGCTAGCTCGCTTGATCATGAGGGAGGCATAGAAGGTGATGAGCTTGAACTTGGACAGAGCAACCAAGAAAAAAGCCCACATATCCATGATCAATCTGAACCTGAGGAGTAACAACAAGAACAAGAAAAAGAACAGACAGAATAGGCGGCCCAACAAGACAATCCAGTGGTTCTTAGAAGGAGTCAAAGAGTGAGGCAACCAGCTTCAAATTGGATGAACACAAGAGTATACTACAATGCCCAAGCAGTAGCTCATCCAACTCAAGCAGTTTGCTCCCTAGCTCATATTCCCTTAGAACATCAAGCATTTGCAGCAGTCCTCAACCAAGAACATATACCAAGAAACTATGAGGAAGCAAAGGAGCTTAAGGTGTGGAGAGATGCAGTTAAGGCTGAATGCAATGCCATGGACATCAACCACACTTGGGATGAGGCCGACTTACCTAAGGACAAGAGGACAGTGAGCTCCAGATGGATCTTTACCATTAAATACAAAAGCAATGGAGAGATAGAAAGATACAAGGCAAGACTAGTTGCAAGAGGTTTCATTTAGACCTATGGAGAAGACTACAATGACACCTTTGCACCAGTAGCCAAATCACACACTGTAAAGGTTCTTCTCTCTTTAGCTACTAACCTTGATTGAGAGTTGTGGCAGATGGATTTCAAGAATGCCTTCCTACAAGGAGAACTAGAAGATAAAGTATATATGACACCTCCACCAGGCCTTGAATGAAAGATTTGAAGAATGAAGAGTATTAAGATTGAATTATGAAGAGAGAAAAGAGAATAAGAGTTTTGAGAATAAGAGAAGAATGATTCATATTGATTTTGAAAGAGGATGTACACGGGTTTATATATGTTTACAAAACCTGTTACCAAACACTCTTAACACTCTTAACACTCTGCTTAAGTGATCTAATATTTCTTTTAAGCTAAACTTCTCTCTAATCTAACACTCCTCCTCAAGCTTAACTATGATGAATAATTAAGCTTGAACAAACCATAGGAAACCACCTCATTAAAAACCTCAAAGTGTAAAACCCAAGTGGGACAAAAACAACTTTGAGGGAAAAAGAGTGGTTTCTATAGTTAAGGAGAATCACCCAGCAATGCTTGTCATTCCAAGTCTTGGGAGTATGGACTCACACACTTTTGTAGTAGCAGCTTTAGTAAAGACATCTGCTAACTGATCTGAACTCTTTGTGTAACAGGGCAATATGATCCCTTGTTCAACCGCCTGTCTCACTTTGTGACAATCTACTTCTATGTGTTTGGTCCTCTCATGAAACACTGAATTGGAAGCTATATGAATGGCTGCCTGATTATCACAATGCATAGTGATAGGTCTTGAATCTTCAATTTGCAAATCCTTAAGAACTGCCTTGATCCAGATTAGTTCATTTGTGAGTTTCTTCATGGCCCTGTACTCAGCTTCAGCACTGGAACATGAGACCACTTTCTGTTTCTTGGTCTTCCAAGTCACCAGATTTCCTCCCACAAAAGTACAATAACCTGTTGTTGATCTTCTATCATTCCTATCACCAGCCCAATCTGCATCACAGTACCCTACTATATCTGTGTTTTTATTGCAGCACATCCAGATTCCATGATCATAAGTGCCCTTCAAGTATCTGAGAATCCTTTCCATCATTTGCCAATGATAGACCGTGGGTTCTTGCATTTGCTGACTCACCTGGTTCACTGCAAAACAAATGTCAGGTCTAGTAAGAGTAAGGTAGGTGAGTTTACCTACCAGCCTCCTATATAGCTTTGGATCTTCATAAGGTTCTTCTTCAAGCTCCCCCTGACTTGCGGTTTTATACCCATCTTCCAAGGGTGTACTAACTGGTTTAGCCTCCATCTTTCCTGTTTCCTTCAATAATTCAAGAGTATACTTCCTTTGGGATAAAAACAATCCTTCTTTAGATCTACAAATTTCAATTCCTAAGAAATATTTCATTAGACCAAGATCTTTAATATCAAATTTTGACTTAAGATAAGTCTTTGTTTCTTGAATTCCTCCCTTATCACTACCTGTGACAATAATATCATCAACATATACTAAAACCACAATGATACCTGAGCAACTAGGTAGGGTAAAGAGAGTATGATCAACCTCACACCTCCTGAAACCTTTATCCCTTAATGTCATGCTTAATTTGTGATACCAGGCTCTTGGAGATTGTTTTAATCCATAAATTGCCTTCCTTAATCTCAAAACATCACTCCCATTCACTAGACTTTCCAAACCAGGAGGTGGCTTCATGTATACTTCTTCTTCTAATTCTCCTTGAAGGAATGCATTCTTTACATCCATCTGCCACAAATCCCATTCAAGATTAGTAGCAAGAGAAAGTACAACCCTTACCGTGTGGAGCTTAGCAACTGGCGCAAATGTGTCTTGAAAATCTTCACCAGATGTTTGAGTGAAGCCTCTTGCTACAAGCCTAGCTTTATACCTTTCAATTTCACCACTGCTTTTGTACTTAATAGTAAACACCCATTTTGAACTTACTGCTTTTTTTCCTTTTGGCAAATATGATTCATCCCAAGTATGATTTCTTATCATTGCCTCTATTTCATCTTGAACAGCATCCCTCCATACCTTCAATTCCATAGCCTCCTCATATGTGTTAGGAATTTGGTTCTGATCTAAAGAGCTTATGAATACCTCATGTTCCTTTGGAAATTGAGCAAATGAGCAAGTGGCTTGAACAGGATGTCCTTCAGCTTGAGCATTATAATAGACCCGAGTATTAATCCAGTTGGAAGGATCTTTTCTTACCCTAGTACTCCTTCTTAGAACTTGTGGAGATTCAACAACTACCACCTCGTGTTCAGCCATATCTCTTCTTTCTTGAAGCTCTTGGTCATAGTCTTGATCAGGAACACCAACATCCTGAAAGATTTGATGATTGAGAGAATTTTGAGATTTAGAGATTGAGAGAGAAAAGAGAATGATCTTTATTAAGATTTTAGAAAAATGAATTTCATACTTCCAAAGTGAGTGAAAGACATCTATTTATACTAATCCTATTCTAGACTTGTTTGGATACAGAGATATACTTATCATTAACCAACACAAGTCTAAGACATACACATAGTGATGACGCCAATACTTCACTCAAATACATTCATCATTCTTCTTCATTCCAACACTCCCTCTCAAGCTTAAGACATGACAAATGCCTAAGCTTGCAAGACATGACATGACAATACCAGAGTGCATTGTAGTAGACTCTGGTATTGATCCAATTTGAGGCTGGTTTCTTCTCCCTTTGGCTTCTCCTTAGCACCACTTGTTCTTCTTGATATTCTTCTTCCTCAGTCTGAACTTCTGGCGCATATTCTTCTTGATTATGGACACTAGAGCTTGCATCCTGATCGTGTGATTCAGATGCAATCTCTTGTTCATCCTCTGTGTCCCCCTCATGATCAAGAGGAATAGCCGGAGCAACATCAAAAGGAGGAGGAGGAGGAGAAGTGGCTGGTGATGGAGAAGCAGCTGGTGCATTAGGGAATGAGATTCCTAGGTTCTCCATAAGATGTTTAAGATTGGTAGCTCGGTCTGATGGAGATTGGGAGAGATCTTTAAGATCATCCCAATTCTTATCTTCATAGAACCCCTTTGCTTCTACAAACTTCACATCTCGTGAGACTAGCACCTTTCTAGTCTCTGGATTGTAGCACTTGTATCCCTTTTGGGTAGTGGAATACCCTATAAACATGGCTTTCACACTTCTTGCTTCTAACTTATTCCTTTGTTCTCCTGGAATATGAACATAACAAACACACCCAAAGACACGTAAGTGTGAAATAGATGGTTTACTCTTTTATTAAGTACCTCAAATGGGGATAAATCCTCCAAGATTTTTGTGGGGAGTCTATTGATGGGGTAGCAAGCGGTGACAAGTGCATCTCCCCAAAACTTCTTTGGAACATTGCTTTGGAACATGATAGACCGTGCCACTTCCATGAGATGCCTGTTCTTTCTTTCAGCCACTCCATTTTGTTGGGGAGTGTAAGGACAACTTGTTTGATGGATGATTCCATGTTTATCTAAGTGTTGTTTGAATGCTAGACTTGTATATTTCCCTCCATTATCTGATCTAAAATTTTTGATCTTGGCATTATAATGGTTAGTCACATATATTTGAAATTTAGTGAAGGCTTCTAGGACTTTATCTTTTGTTGGCAATAGTGTTACCCAAGTATATTTTGATTTTTGGTCTATGAATGTAACAAAGTATTTATGGTTGTCTCTAGATGTGCATGGTGAAGTCCAAACATCAGAGTGAATGAGATCAAAGCAATTTTCATATATAGTTGTAGACTTAGGAAACACTGATTTACAATGTTTACCTAGTATACAAGCTTCACATTCATCATTTTTAAAAGACATACTTGACAACAATAATTCTAAAGCCCTAGAGTGAGGATGTCCTAATCTAGAATGCCAAATAGCACTATTAGCCTTATTCAAAACAGAGTTGAAAGCAATAGATAAAGAGAAATCTGGTTGTGTGTCTTCAAGCACATACAAGTCATCCTGGGACACTCCCTTTCCAAACACCTTATTAGTCTTAATATCCTGAAAGTAAACATCATTAGGACCAAAGATAGCATAACAATTAAGATCAGAGGTTGTTTTCTTAACACTTAGCAAGTTTGAGGTGAATGTGGGCATATAGAAGGCTGTTGATTCTTTATTAAACAATTTCAGGTTTCCAATTCCTCTTATTGGTATCTTATCACCATTAGCTATTAATACATCTCCTAAAGCCGGTTTCATATTGATAAGTAGATTTTTGTCACTAATCATATGATGAGAAGCTCCTGAATCTACAATAAGTGGCTTAGTGAGATTTAGAGCTTGAAAATAGTTACCAGAGGTATTAGCTTCCTTAAGTGCTTTTATCAGTGCATCAAAGTCCGATTTTCTAACGAATTCTTGTTGAAATGTTGCAAGGGCTTTCCCTTCTTCATTGGTTGGCGTGGATGAGCTAGTGCTAGCCTTGGATCTTGCCTCATGAGTTGCTTCTTGGGAGAGATTGGCCCTTGGTTGGTTTACCCATTTTGGCTTTAAGTGTGGATGGAGAATCCAACACTTGTCCTTAGTGTGGCCTTCTTTCTTGCAATAATCACAGAATCCTCTTCTTTCCCCACGGTTCAAGCCTCCTTTCTTGTAGGTGTTTGCCTTGTTGGCTCTGATACCATATTGGATTGAAGCCTTAGGCTTGAAGCTGAAAAAGTTAATGAAGCCCAAGCTCAAATCAGAAGTTCAAGGTCTGTGCATTAGGCTGAGATAATGAAGTGAAGCCCAGGGTCTGTCCACACATGTGCAACACAAGGCCTGAATTAAGTAAGCCCAAACAAGCCCAAAACTGTCCAAGACACCTTCTAGAAGCTCTCCTAGGCGTGGGTTTGGAGTGTTGGAATGAGGAAGCAATTCACCAAGGAAAAGAGTGTTAACGGCTAGTAATAAATCTTCTAGAAGGATTGGTGACTCACCTCTGCCAGCACAAAAGGGGAAAGAGGCGCCAGCACTAAAGAGGAAGCACACACTCTTACCTAAAGTAGTCGCTTTTAGGTTATCCATTTCTGTATAAAAGGATCATTAAGGTCTCTCTTTGTAATCAAGAAATCCTATTCTAATAATATGTGTTTACCTAATCTCTCGCCTAAACTCTCTCCACTCTTCCTAATCTTCTAAAACTTACATGGTATCAGAGCATTTGCTCACAAATCTTCCCTGAATCATTCGTAAACTCTTCATTCCTCTTACTATTCAATCCACAAATCTCTTTCTCTCTGGATTTTAAAGCGCTTAATCTATGATAAACATGTTCTAGCCTATCCTCTCTGAGATCTAAAGATCCTCAGAACCATTGGTGATGGGTTGAGGAAGACTAGATGTGGGTATCACGCGGATTATAGTAGTCTTTGCTGGGTCCAGGTCTTGTTCTTTCTCTCGCGGCCATTGATGTACGGTCCATAGCTCATATTCCACAATTTTGAAACGTGTTTCTACTCAAAAGAAGAACTAAAAGGCTACTCAAAGCTTCATGGTTCAAAATACTTTCGAAAGGAGCCATCTTTCAACCTCCTTCACTGAGCCGTATTCATCTTTCTCATCGTGCTGTTGAAACCCAGAATCCGTACACCCTTCTAAACTCCTCAAAGGCAGTTCCTCTGGTCTACTTTCTCAACAAATCCTTCCTTCCTGCATCCGGTGAAGTCATTTAAGATCAAAAGAAGGCATTTTGCTTCAAGATTCAAGTCCACGAAAAGAGGGTTTTTGTATCTGTCCGTACAAGTTCGAGGGTTTTTCTGCTGAAGTTCCAGACTAAGTAAAGGAGGTTCCTTCCGTCCCATTTCAAGTCCCCTTACCAGAACCAATCATCTTTGCCCTACCGTGAAGACCAAGCTTTATCCACCATTGTTGTACGGACCTAAACCCTACCTCATGGAGAGCCGTTCCAGTGATCCTCAAGGGTTTAAACTATGTCTTGTGGTCTCGCATGATAAAGACTGCTCTTGGAGGCCGGGGTTTGGGAGATCATTGTAATATTTGAAGAATGATGAAGATTATTGAAGAATGGTGAAAGATTGATATCGAATGCTAGAGAGAATGTGAGAGAGAATTGTGAATGAAAGAGTTTTGAGAATAGAGAAGAATAGAATTAACTTCGAAAATGTGGAGTACAAGGGTATTTATATGTGATTACATGATGTGTTAATCACACTTAATACACGCCTACTCTTATTTAACTAGGTGATTACATGACTAATCTAACACTCCCCCTCAAGCTTAACTATGATGAATGGTTAAGCTTGGACAAACTGTAGGAGATCACCTCATTAAAAACCTCAAAGTGTAAAACCCAAATGGGACAAAAACAACTTTGAGGGAAAAAGAGTATGATCCCTCTAGTTAAGGGACTCACTCAGCAATGCTTGTCAATCCAAGTCTTGGAAGAATGGACTCACACACCTTTGTAGTAGCGGCTTTAGTGAATACATCCGCCAGTTGATCAGAACTTCTTGTATAGCATGGCAAAACTACTCTTTGTTCAACCGCCTGTCTTACCTTGTGGCAATCTACTTCAATGTGCTTAGTCCTCTCATGGAACACTGAGTTTGAAGCTATATGAATGGCTGCCTGATTGTCACAATGCATAGTAATAGGCCTTGAGTCTTCAATTTGTAAATCCTTAAGGACAGCCTTGATCCAAATTAGTTCATTTGTAAGTTTCTTCATGGCTCTATATTCAGCTTCAGCACTGGAACATGAGACCATCTTCTGTTTCTTAGTTTTCCAAGTCACTAGATTTCCTCCCAGAAATGTACAATAGCCGGTTGTTGATCTCCTATCATTCCTATCACCAGCCCAATCAGCATCACAATATCCTACTATCTCTGTGTTTTTGTTGCAACTCATCCAGATTCCATGATCATAAGTTCCTTTCAAGTATCTTAACACTCTTTCCAACATCTCCCAGTGCTTAACCGTGGGTGATTGCATATGCTGACTCACCTGGTTCACTGCAAAACAAATATCTGGTCTAGTAAGATCTAGATAGATAAGCTTACCTACCAATTTCCTATATTGTTTTGGATCATCATAGAGTTGGTCTTTAGTCTCTCCATCAACAGCCGTTTTGTATCCATCTTCAACAGGAGTGCTGATAGGTTTTGCATCCTTCTTTCCTGTTTCATTCAACAATTCCAAAACATACTTTCTCTGGGACAAGAACAAACCCTCTTTAGACCTACATATTTCAATCCCTAAGAAATATTTCATTAAACCAAGATCCTTGATATCAAACTTAGACTTAAGATATTCTTTAGTCTCTTGAATACCATCCTTATTACTACCTGTGATAATGATATCATCAACATAAACTAATACCACAATAATACCTAAACCGCTAGGTAAAGTAAATAGAGTATGATCAACTTCAGATCTTCTAAAACCTCTATCTCTTAAAGTCATACTAAGTTTATGATACCAGGCTCTTGGAGATTGCTTTAATCCATAGATGGCCTTCCTTAACCTCAAAACATTGTCGTCCTTCACCAAACCTTCTAACCCGGGAGGTGGCTTCATATACACCTCTTCTTCTAATTCTCCTTGGAGGAATGCATTCTTCACATCCATCTGCCACAACTCCCAATCAAGGTTAGTAGCAAGAGAAAGTACAATTCTTACAGTGTGAAGTTTTGCTACTGGAGCGAATGTATCTCCAAAGTCTTCTCCATATGTTTGAGTAAAACCTCTTGCTACAAGTCTAGCCTTATACCTTTCAATCTCACCATTACTCCTGTACTTAATAGTAAACACCCATTTAGAACTTACTGCTTTCTTACCTTTAGGCAAATATGACTCATCCCAAGTATGGTTTCTCATCATAGCTTCTATTTCATCTTGAACAGAATCTCTCCAAACCTTCAGTTCCATAGCTTCCTCATATGTGTTAGGAATATGATTTTGATCTAAAGAGCTAATGAATACCTGATGTTCTGTTGGGAATTGAGCAAATGAACAAGTAGCTTGTATAGGATGTTCTACTGCTTGAGCATTGTAGTAGACCCTAGTGTTGACCCAGTTTGCCGGATCTCTCCTTATCCTTGTACTTCTTCGTAATACTTGAGGTGATTCAACAACCGCTACTTCATGATCATAGGCATTAGTATCAGTACTAGAATTAGACAAATTCTTGATTGTTTCCCAAGTTCCATCAGTATAATAAGATTTTTCTTCAAGAAACTTGACATCTCTAGATACTAATACCTTTTGTGATTCAGGATTATAACACTTATAACCTTTTTGAGTAGAGGAGTAGCCTATAAACATCGCTCTAGTACTCTTTTCTTCCAACTTATTCCTCCTTTCTCCTGGTACTAAGACAAAGCACAAGCAACCAAAAACTTTCAAGTGATCAATATGTGGTTTGGTTTTATTTAGTATCTCATATGGTGAGATGTCATCAAGAACTTTAGTGGGTAGTCTATTGATTAGGTAGCACGCCGTGAGTACTGCATCACCCCAAAACCTTTTAGGTACATGTCTATAAAACATTATAGACCTAGAAACCTCCATAAGGTGTCGGTTCTTCCTCTCAGATACCCCATTCTGTTCAGGTGTATATGAGCAACTAGTTTGATGAAGAATTCCATACTTAAGTAGATAATCTCTTAATGCTTTGCTTGTGTACTCTCCTCCATTATCTGTTCTAAAAACCTTAATCTTTGCATTATACTGATTAGTAATATAAGAATGAAAGTTAATAAAGGCCTCTAGAACTCTATCTTTGGAAGGTAACAAAGTAATCCAGGTATACTTAGATTTTTCATCTATAAAAGTAACAAAATATTTTTGTTGTTCTCTAGAGACACAAGGAGCTGTCCACACATCAGAATGAATAAGATCAAAACAGTAATCATATGTATGAGAAGAACTAGGAAAAACTGTTCTACAATGTTTACCAAGAATGCAAGCTTCACATTCACTTTGATTAAAAGAAATATTAGGAAACACCAATTCAAGAGCTTTAAAATGTGGATGACCTAACCTAGCATGCCACAATGTTCCATCTTTGAGCTCATTATTACTAGACAAGCAAGAACCTAAACTAGAAGATAGATCAGTAAGAATGTAAAGGTCGTCCTTAGTGCCGCCTCTGCCAAGCACCCTCTTTGTTTCAATATCCTGAAAACAACACTCATTAGGACTAAAGATCACATTACAATTCAAATCATTTGTAGCTCTCTTTACAGAAACCAAGTTAGATGTGAATGATGGCATATAAAACAACCTTAGATTACCTATTCCTTTAATTGGTATTTTGGTTCCATTAGCAATAACAACATTCCCTAAGGCAGGTTCTAGATTGTTTATCAAGTTTATATCACTAATCATATGATGAGATGCTCCTGAATCTACTATTAATGGTTTGTTAATAGTATGAACATTATAAGAAGCATGAAGTGATTTTCCAACAACTTTACCAGATGTTTCTTGTAAAGCCTTAATGATGGCATCAAGGTCTGATTTTATAACATACTCTTGACCGGATGATGTTGATGCAACCTGTACTTCTTTTCCTGATCTCTGGCCAATTTCAAAAGTATTGTTAGCCTGAGAGACATGTAATGGAACACTTACTTGGTTCCCTCGTCCGGATAAGTTGTTCTTGAAGTTGGTCACTCTATTAGCATCACGCCATCTAGGAATAGAAGTAGGTTTCAGATGTGGGTGAAGAGTCCAGCATTGATCCTTATGATGTCCCTTCTGTTTGCAATGAGCACAAACCGCATTTCTTTTGTCATCCCTTTTGAAGAAGCTCTTGTTTGCAGTTACTAAGTCTCCTTTGCTCCCAAACAAACCATGAGACCCCTGTTCCTTTTGGACCTTTGCGCATACATCTTCCAAACTTGGCAACTTATGTTCACGCAAGAGGTGTTTAATCAAGTCGGCATAGCTGGAGTTTAAAGTCATCAAGAGCCCAAAGACTTTGTCTTGTTCCCTTCTCTCATGAAGGACCATTGGATCAGTAGTAGCCGGTCTTAACATCTCCAACTCAGCCCAAAGTGCTCTAAAAACCCCAAAATGCTTGGTGAATTCAACCTCATCTTGTCTTAACTCATTTATAGACTTCTTAACTTCAAAAATCCTCATGAGATTTGAGGTATTGCCATAGACGTTGTGAAGAGTGTCCCATAAGTCCTTAGCATTCTCACAATAAGAATAAGCTTCTAATAGGGACTTCTCAAGAGAATTTTGTATAATGGAAAGAACCATCTGATCTTCTTGGAACCATTTCCCTTCTTCCTCAGTTTGAGCTGCCTGATCCTCCAGAACCTCTCCTTCTATTCCAACATTTGGAGTTCTACCATGAAGAATGTGAGACCATAAGCCCCTACTACATAAAGTCGTCTTCATTGTCCTAGTCCAAAGAAGATAATTTGCTCCTTTGAGAATAATTGGAGCCATAACTAGTTGTTTCTGAAACTCCATAATAACACCTTTCCGACTACCAGATACTTGCCGAGATGAATCAACACATCAACATGCAGAGAAACACAATACTCACTTGGAGCCGTGAACCACAAGATAACAAGCTGTTCTAAACAACTCTTAACCAATTATAAACCGACCAAACAGCTTCCTATTTTTCAAATAGGAATAATCCAATCACTAAGAATGATCCAAGATTAGACTAAATCTCATGCAACAATCAAATTACAGTTCCCGCCAATTTCAATTTGAAAAATGTGATTCCTTATCCAACAAGAAACCCTTCCTTGAAGTCGGATAATCACTAGATTTCAATCAAACTTCTGAAATCCCTTAACAAGATCCTAAACACAGATTTGATCGTCGAAGATTGGAGAAGGTTCGAAGAAATTTGAAGAATCGAAGAAGAATATCCAGGGGATGACTAAAACAGAGCCTACTTCAAGAACAGAGCAAAGAGAGTACCAAACATGCAAAGGGGCAAAGCGGACCTCTCGATTCTTCAAATAGACTCAATAAACCTGAGATTTGGCTTTGGAAACGCGTGATTTGGTGAAGAATTGCAGGAGATAAGGTTGTTACACGGTGAAGAACTCGCGGCGAAGTCGATCGCGCCACCGTCGGGAACAGAGATTGATAACTTTTGATTCTGTCAACCAAATTTCGTGATTCCACCTGGGATGTGATCAGAATTCGCCGGAGAATAACCCTGTCGTGATTTGATGAAGATTTGAATGAGATTCCATCGTTGTAGGATGAAGAACCCACGGAGGAGATGATCGCGACACCGTACGGGCAAAAAGTTGATAACTCTTGATTCCGTCGACCAAATTTCGTGATTCCACCGGGGTTATGATCAGAGTTCGCCGGAGAATAACCCTTGGGAAAGAAATTTGCAAAAGAAGATCAAGACTTCCCAAGAAACATGACGGATGATCGGAGGACCTCGCGGCGTGGTTAGTTTGGAAGGTTGTAGTGAGATATTGAATCAAAGATCGAATAATATGCAGGAAACCTGCTCTGATACCATGTAATATTTGAAGAATGATGAAGATTATTGAAGAATGGTGAAAGATTGATATCGAATGCTAGAGAGAATGTGAGAGAGAATTGTGAATGAAAGAGTTTTGAGAATAGAGAAGAATAGAATTAACTTCGAAAATGTGGAGTACAAGGGTATTTATATATGATTACATGATGTGTTAATCACACTTAATACACGCCTACTCTTATTTAACTAGGTGATTACATGACTAATCTAACAATCATCTCCTATTTAATGAAGCACCTCCTAGTCTAATCCAGAGTGAAGATGGTGATGAAATGGTCATCACAGATGAGCGAAAGTGGCATCAGGAGGACCTATATGTCCTATCCGTTCTGCAAAACTCCTTAGATGGTCCAATCCTGGAGTCCTACTCACACTGTGAAACGTCAATGGAACTATGGGCTATTCTCAAGAAGGTCTATGGCAACACCTCCAACCTTAGCAGGATCTTTCAAGTCAAGCAGGCCATCAACAATCTAAGTCAAGATGATCCAGACTTCACCTCCTTGTTTGGGAAGTTCAGTTCCTTATGGGCAGAATTAGATATGCTCCGACCTGTGTCCTTTGATCCTGAAGTCATTAAGGAAAGGCGGGAACAAGATAAAGTCTTTAGCCTTCTCATGATTTTCAGTCCCACATACAACGATCTCATTAAACACATCTTGAGGTCAGATAAACTCCCTTCCCTTGAAGATGTATGCTCTCAGATACAGAAAGAATCTGGATCAAATGGATTGTTTGGAAAAAAAGGTGACCTTCTCACGGCTCAAAAAAGCACATACAAGACCGAAGAAGAACCCATCTCAGCAAATAAAGGGTTTTACAAACCGGAAGACAAGAAGAGCATAATGTGTGATCATTGTAAAAGGAAAGGACATTCCAAAGATAAGTGTTGGATTCTTCATCCACACGTCAAGCCAAGCAAGTGGAAGGAAGTTCCTAGAGCTCATTTCACTCAGGAAACTGGATACTATCCCAAGAAGAACCTCCCATACCAAATCGCTCACGGCCCAGCTAGCTCTAATCAACAAGCCAGCTCCTCAAGTTCATCGTGCATTGGAAGTTCTCAAACTCATCCAGCTCATATGGTGCCATACCAACCAATGAAGTCAGAGTATGTCAGGAAATCCGATCTTGAAGCTCTCATCAAAGCATTCAAAGACAACTCTGGTAATGTCTTGATAGCAAATGGAACAAATGTGCCAATAGAAGGAATAAGTGATCTTAGATTATTCAATAAGGAATCTAGAGCCTTTTATATGCCCTCATTCACTTCTAACCTTCTATCTGTCAAGAGAGCTACAACCGATTTAAATTGTCATGCTATCTTTGGGCCTAATGACTTTGTGTTTCAGGATATTGAAACTAAGGAGATTCTTGGACAAGGTGTTACCAGAAATGATCTAAATGTGCTTGAAGACTTATCTCCTAGTTCTCCTAGTCGTTTAGCTTCCTGTTTTTCAAATTTCAATAATTCTGAGATGAATGGTGATTTGTGGCATGGTAGGCTTGGTCATCCTCATCTTAAAGTACTAGAGTTAATGTTTCCTAAAACAGTTTTCAATAATGAATTATGTGAAGCATGTATCCTTGGAAAACACTGTAGGTCTGTTTTTCCTAAATCTCAAACTATGTATGAAAACTGCTTTGATCTTGTTCACTCTGATGTGTGGACTGCTCCATGTGCTTCTAGAGAAAATCATAAATACTTTGTTAGCTTTATTGATGAAAAATCCAAATACACTTGGGTTACCTTAATGCCATCTAAGGGTAGAGTTCTTGAAGCGTTTATGAGTTTTAACAAGTATGTGACTAACCAATATGATGCTAAAGTTAAATGTCTAAGATCAGATAATGGTGGGGAGTATACTAGCCAGGCCTTTAAACACTATCTCAACAAACATGGTGTTGAGATTTGCGGAAATACATAGAGAAATAGGAGATTGTATGGTTGGAGATTAAGAAAGATTAAACAAGATTATAGAAAAGTAAAACATAAAGAACATGAAATGCCATTAGAGAAGAGTGTGAAGAGTAATCTATTTCACTTGAATTGAATTGTGTCTGCATACAACTATATATATGGAGAAAGAATGGAGAGAAGAAGTTGTGGTGTCCAAGGGGTGAAAGTGACATGACCAAACGGCTACAACATTCAAAATGCTTCATCCCACACGTGAATCCTCTCTTCCTTGGCCACCAACAACTTTCTTTTCCTTCTAGAAGGTTTCTTGTGGACTTGGGCCTTTGTGGAGGTATTTGCAAACAGGCTGGCTCATGGACTCAATTCCTCATGTTATTTATACAGGCCTGTGCACACTTGGACTGTCTAGTGTTCTAGCTGAGATGGGCTGGGTTGCCTTGTTCCTATGAGCCGCCTATGAGCTGGTTTGTTTGCACACGGCCTGGACTGCTTCCTTGTTCCTCTCCTTGTTTGCATACGGCCTTCTCTTCCAGGCTCATTTCTTCCCTCTTTATTTCCTCAGTCCAATACTCCCCCTCAAGCTTAGCATTAGGAGTTTAGTAATGTGCTAATGCTGAGCTTGAACATGGCCTGAGCTTGTCTTGGCCTTGGCTTCCTTCCTTCTTTCTAATACTCCCCCTCAAGCTTGACCATAGGTGATCCAGGGATCAAGCTTGGAACTTCGAAGAACTCCCTCATTAAAAACCTTAGCATGGAAAACCTAGTGGGACAAAACCAAGCTAAGGGAAAAAGAGTGGAGTCTTCTTAGCCTAGGGATTGGCCAGTGGGTCTATGATTTTTTAGGTTCATTTGATAGACTTCATAGACCCTGGATCATGGCCACCTTGAATCAGCAAGTGAGAACTTCTTCCTTGCTTCACAAGTTTGAGTATGTTGAAGCTTTTTCATAGACCGGTAATTATCTCCCCCTTTCTTCTGAACTCTTGTCATTTAGAAGGTGAATAAATCCGGCTTTAGCACATAAGCTCCAAGCTGTACCTGTTTCAGCACACACAAATGCATGCATCAATTCACAAGGGATAGACCTATTCAAAAATATATATAGGATGGTTTAGGATCTTCCCTTGCATCTGTTTAGATGTTGATGAAGAGTGTTAGCCAGGTATGTTTGCTATTTCTGAACTCCTTCACTTCATTCCTTCTGATAAAAAACGCCCTTTGTTGCCTCTTCTTTGGAGTCTTTTGGATTAATTTGTTGATACCACACTTGTATGCAACCTTCCTTAGCTCCAATCCATTATTTGAACTTGATTACTCACGGCAACTCCTTGGGTAGATTGATTATCTTCTTGGCGTAATCATTCAGGCTTTTGAGCTGATTCAACGCATTCCATCTGCTTGTCCCTCCACTTGTGGGTTCTGACAGCTTGATGGTCCTTGTTGCTTGCTTCTTTGCGCCTTCTCATTAGTACTAAATGTACTTATTCTTCTTCATTGGTGAGTGGCTTTCTCAGGTTCTTAGATGCTCCTTCTTAGACAACTTTAATAGTCTCCAGTCATGCAAACATTCGCCACCACCTTCTCTTTTGTTCCCAACATTGTCTGCCTCTTCCTTCTCAGAGTTGGTCAGACTTGTCCAAGGATGAAGACTTAGGCCGTCTCTGCTTCTTCAACTTCAAATACACTGTGCCTAGTTGGTCACATCTTTTAAGAGTTCTCCTTGGTAGAATTTGAATTTGGCTTTGCGCCTTCAAGACAACTTCACTTCAGTGGAACACAAGCCTTTGCATTGTTTGCGCCTTTAGGTTCCTTGATTATACATCAGATGGATGCTCATTCTCACCTCTCCTCAAGCTTGACTCAGAGAATAAGTATTGAGTCAAGTTTGAAAAGATGAGCATCAATGACCACACTGATCTTGGACCGCCATTCTACAAGAATGCCTTCCTGTTTGAGTTAGCCATGCTCTCCAACTTCAGGAATATACACTCTCTGGTGTAGGCTCTGATAGGAGGAGGCTGCTTCTTGTTGGCTTTTGTATGCCAAACCAATTTGCCTTATGAGTTCATGGCTTGACTGCCTTCTATGCAGAAAATGTGGCCTCCCATTTCTTCACTCAGGAATATATCCTTGAAGGATAGGCTCTGATGTGTAAGGTATTGGTAGAGTGCCATTCTCGCCAATGTGTTCATTCCTTTAATCCTTCATGATCTGGTTTTGCTTTGTATAAATCCCTCCTTGCCATCTTTACTTTGAGGCTCTCATGGTCTTCTTTACCCTTAAACAAGTCATAAAGAAGAAGAATTTGAGTATGCCATGAGGAATATCAAAGCTATAAGTGTGCAATTAAGAATTCACATAAGACAGTAGTAAGATCAATTGAACTAATGTAATGAATTCAACACACTTTAGATGAGATAGAATTTATAAGTGTATAGAGTATATAGAGTGAGTAACTAGAGATTAGAGTATAAGTAACCAAGATTATAAGAGTTTGATTGAGTATAAGCAGAATTAAGAGAATGTGACAGAGAGTAAAAGGATCCTTTAAGGACTTTTGGATTCATCAAGCTTCCTTATACTTTTGAGAGTAAAGGAAAACATGGTTCACTTCCCCTAAGTGGTTTTGAAGAGGGCTTTTGGATTCATCTATGGTCTTAAATGCCAAGCATAGTTCACCAAGGTTCACTTCCCTCTTTTAAACAATTCTAAATCAGAATGTTGAATCAAATTGAGATAGATATGAGTTTTAGAAATAGCCTTTTGACAAAGGCTTTGATACTAAGCTTTTGTGATTTTGTCTTAGAGGCTGGTATGAATGACTTAGATTGAAGGCTCCCCCTCACGGATTGCTCTCCTCCAGTGACCTTTGAGGCTGTGAGGCTCTTCCTCACGGATTGATTGATTAGCATCACCATGCTGAAGTGAGTGGTGCATCTGCATCTGCACTTGCAAGTGGGCTTGCAACGAGATACTATCATGTCTTCAGTGAAGGCGAACTTGAAAGGTTGGCATCACCACTAGCACTATTGATTAGCATCACTTCCTACATAAGAAGAAACACAAACAAAGCACTAGATTCTCATGACTTCAAGAGTTAGGCTCATACTAGCAAAACCAGAGGACATATTCAAGAGATTTTGAAACAAATTCCATATCTTTCTTTCTTAATATTATATTTTAGATTTGGGCTTTTGGATTCAACACAGTTTCTGATGCAATGCATACCACCATGGTTCTCTTTCCCAAATCCTCACAGAAGCACAATAGGATTCATCATGGTGTTTCAGTCCTGTATTAGCTTATTAGGATTTCTGATGTGGAGGATCCATTCTAATGGCAACCACAGAGCATACTTTCCATCATAACTTAGAACTTTATTCATGGTTCTCTATTGTGCTATCAAAACTGACTCCAACCACACTTCAATGGACTTTGTTGTTTCTCATTTCACATGAAAGGAAACTGGGTCCAAGGTTTTAAACACAAAAACAAACAAGCACAAACCAAAATACTTGAACAACAAGCTACAGCAAGCTAAAGTGTCTCTCATTACAGAAGAAAGGAGACAAGTCCAAGGTTGCGGTTTTAGTTAAATGCTTAATGTTTGCTCTCCATGGATATTCAAAGTGGACTATGGCTTGAAGTGGCTTACTTTCTCAAAGGAAAGGCACCAATACCCAACAATCCAAACTTATTGTCCAATGGTTAATATGAAACCGTTTTTAAATTTTTTTTCAAAAACAATTAGGACTACAGTTTTAGAAATCCAAGAGTGTGACTTAGAGGATTATATGGAGCTTAAGAAAGACAAATAATAGAGAATGTTGCTAATCCACATGGCCAAAAGTGTTTTGTGATTCATAACCACAGCCACCATTATTTCCTCTTCATTGTCACCTATCTAGCCACGGTTTATGATTTCCAAAGACAAACACCCATGGACCAATGGTCACTAGCTTTAGACACTGGTTAAAGGGTTGAATCACCAAAATAACTTTTGGGAAGAATTTTTCTGGTGATTATAAAGGCTAGGATCATCAGAACAACACAACAAAGGTGTTTTTCGTGGCTAAACAGCTGTGAAACCAGTGAAGCAAAACGGTTTACCCACTGATCCGAGCAATGCTCCCTAAATGTTGAAGCAATTTTGAATTCTTCCTCTTCTTCAAGCTTTGTCTTAGAACCATATAAGAGATTCAAGACAAATTTTTATACAACATTGTAGAGGAGAAGAGTAGAGATGCATGAAACAATTTGAAATTTCAAACTTTGGACCATTGGGTAAAGCTATTACCTACTGGATAAAACGTTTTTAAAAGGATTTTTTTTGAAAACTTTTGCATAAAGAACAAGAAAATTGATCTCAGGAGCTTAATGCTCTGATACCATGTTGAGATTTGCGGAAATACATAGAGAAATAGGAGATTGTATGGTTGGAGATTAAGAAAGATTAAACAAGATTATAGAAAAGTAAAACATAAAGAACATGAAATGCCATTAGAGAAGAGTGTAAAGAGTAATCTATTTCACTTGAATTGAATTGTGTCTGCATACAACTATATATAGGGAGAAAGAATGGAGAGAAGAAGTTGTGGTGTCCAAGGGGTGAAAGTGACATGACCAAACGGCTACAACATTCAAAATGCTTCATCCCACACGTGAATCCTCTCTTCCTTGGCCACCAACAACTTTCTTTTCCTTCTAGAAGGTTTCTTGTGGACTTGGGCCTTTGTGGAGGTATTTGCAAACAGGCTGGCTCATGGACTCAATTCCTCATGTTATTTATACAGGCCTGTGCACACTTGGGCTGTCTAGTGTTCTAGCTGAGATGGGCTGGGCTGCCTTGTTCCTATGGGCCGCCTATGAGCTGGTTTGTTTGCACACGACATGGACTGCTTTCTTGTTCCTCTCCTTGTTTGCATACGGCCTTCTCTTCCAGGCTCATTTCTTCCCTCTTTATTTCCTCAGTCCAATACATGGAATTGAGCACCAGACAAGTTGTCCCTATAACCCTCAGCAGAATGGAGTTGCTGAGAGAAAAAACAGACACTTAATGGAGGTGACTAGAGCCATGATGTTTCATAGGAAGGTTCCTAAACAGTTTTGGGGTGATGCCTTAGTTACGGCCTGTTACTTAATCAACAGACTGCCGACCAAAATCCTACATGACATCTCACCGTTTGAGGTACTTACTAAAACCAAACCTCATCTTGATCATATTAGAGTGTTTGGATGTGTTTGCTATGTGTTGATCCCAGGGGAACAAAGGAACAAGTTAGAGGCTAAGACCACAAAGGCCATGTTTCTTGGATATTCAACCACACAGAAAGGGTATAAGTGCTACAATACTAATACCAACCGTGTCCTTATCTCCCGGGATGTTAAGTTTCTTGAAGACAAAAGCTATTTCTCGGATGGTACGTGGGAGTCTATCAAGAACATATCCTCACAATCGCCCAACCAGGCTGATAATTTAAAGAAGATTTTAGAGAACCTGGGTATATCCTCTTTTGGTCCAGACACTCATCAGCATTCGCCGCATCATCCTCTTCATCCTGAGGGGGGACAACAAGACTATGGTCATGATGAGGAGGATGAAGATTCAGCTACTAATTCAAACAACACCCAAAGAAGAGAATCTGAACCTGAGTCACAAACCAGTGCAAGTAACACTGAAGGAAACTTAGAAGCTGAAGTTGGTTCGAGTTCTGGAAGTACCAATGATCAACATCAACACTCGCATGAAGTACCAGCACCATTAGACCACCGGAGAAGCACTAGACAACGATTCCCTCCAGCAAACTGGAAGAACACGAGAGTTTACTACAATAATAATGCAGTGGCTCATCCTACTCAAGCGGTTTGCAACATGGTTCATATTCCACAACAACATCTGGCTTTCACAGGCAGTCTAGATCAAGAGTTAGTTCCCAAGACTTATGATGAAGCTAAGGAGCTAAAAGTCTGGAGAGATGCCGTGGGAGCAGAAATAACTGCAATGGAGAAAAATCATACATGGGATGAAGCAGACTTACCAAAAGGAAAGAAGGCAGTGAGCTCTAGATGGATTTTCACCATCAAATACAAAAGTAATGGGGAGATTGAGAGATATAAGGCAAGACTGGTAGCAAGAGGATTCACCCAGACCTATGGAGAAGATTACAGAGACACATTTGCTCCAGTAGCAAAAATGCATACAATCAGAGTTGTTCTGTCTCTTGCAGCAAACTTAGACTGGGAACTATGGCAGATGGATGTCAAAAGCGCATTCCTTCAAGGAGAATTAGAAGAAGAAGTCTACATGACCCCTCCACCTGGATTAGAAGACTCAGTTGCACCAGGGAAAGTCCTTAGATTAAGAAAGGCAATCTATGGCCTTAAACAGTCACCTAGGGCCTGGTATCACAAGCTGAACGTCACTCTAAGAGACAGAGGTTTCAGGAGATCAGAATCCGATCACACCTTGTTCACCTTACATAGCCAAGAAGGTATAGTTGTCATTCTCATTTATGTGGATGATATTATCATCTCTGGGAATGACAAGGTAGGAATTTCTGCTACAAAAGAATATCTTAAAGCTATGTTTGACATTAAAGATCTTGGTGAACTCAAATATTTCTTGGGTATTGAAGTCTGCAGGTTTAAAGATGGGTTGTTTATATCTCAGAGGAAATATATTGTAGACTTACTAACTAATGCAGGAATGATGGATTCAAAAGCAGCAAGAACGCCCTTAGAAGATGGTTACAAGGCTAAAACTGAGGGGGAGCAAGATGAAGATACATTTGAGGATCCGAAGCTGTACAGAAAACTTGTTGGTAAGCTCATATATTTGACAATTACAAGACCGGACTTGTGTTTTGCTGTGAATCAGGTAAGTCAGTATATGAAAGCCCCTGGGAAGAATCATTGGATGATGATACAACGCATTCTGAGATACTTGAAAGGGACTTACACTCAGGGAATATGGATGGGAAAGAATGGAAACGCTGAAGTAGTTGGCTATTGTGATGCTGATTGGGCTGGGGATAGGAAAGACAGAAGATCAACTACTGGTTATTGCACCTTCATAGTATTGGACAGTGCGTTATTAAAGGCAGCTCAGACTTCTAACGTGATAAGCACGCTGGTCACTTGATAAGGAAGAGAGAGCCTCATATGATAAGATGAGAGGATAAGGAAGCATGTATGTTGATAAGTTCAGTTGTAACGGTCCTATATGTATTCCTGCTTATCCCTAGGCTAGGCGACCTATGGGTCTTTCTATTTAAGGCTATGCAGCCTCCTTGTAATCGCACACACTAATATACTAAGATTCTATTATATTCCTCTTATGGCTAAACTCTCTATTCTCTACATGTTCTTGATGTTTATACTCTAATCTATTCAAAACTTCTCTTTAATCTTTCCTAAATCTAACATGGTATCAGAGCGGGTTTTGATTCTCTTATAAACTTCCGCACTCTCTCAGTCTTCTTCACTCTACGTTCCTTCCATTTCTTGTGTTCTTACGCTTTCTCAAACGCTTTCCCTAGGATAACTGTGGCTGAGTCTACCTTCTTATGCTTTCGTCCACCATTGTTGTACGGACGTTTCCTCTGGGTTCCTTCTATTTCATTAAAGATAACTCCTTTCTTCACTAAAGGTGTAAAAGAAGCAAGCTTTAGATCATTCGTGGCTTAAAAGGCACAAAAGCAGACGGTTTGCACCAAGAGGGTTTGTGTCCGTACTCGTCTCCCTCGACCAGCCGCGAACCAGTGACCGTACGCTTCCTGTTTTATTCAAAAAGATAGCTCATTTGGTCTTAAGACAAGCCATTCTCACCCCACCAGGTGCTGTCTTGAAGTCCTAGGAGTGATATCTGAGTATTGGAAGCTAAAAAAGGTTCACCTTCTTTCAAAACCCTTGAGTACTCTGTCTCGGCATTTCTCAAATGGAGAATACAAGACCCATGGTTATACCAGTTACTCTTAAAGGTCTCAACTATCTCCTATGGTCCAAAATGGTGAAAACCACTCTCGGTGGTCGTGGGCTTGGAATGCATCTCCTTCTAGATGAAGCTCCACCTAAGGCATTTCAACAGGAGGATGGACAGGAGATTATGATTGTGGATGAAGAAAAATGGATTCAAGAAGATCAGTTTGTTCTGTCTATCATTCAAAGTTCATTGGATGGACCTATCTTGGAGGCATACTCGTATTGTGAAAATGCTAGGGAGCTATGGGAAACACTCAAGAAGGTTTACGGCAACACTACTAATTTAAGCAGGGTGTTTGAAGTGAAGAGAGCAATCAACAACCTTCACCAAGAGGACTTGGAGTTTACGGCTCATTTTGGCAAGTTTCGCTCCTTGTGGGCTAAGCTTGAAATGTTGAGACCAAACTCAACTGATCCAGAGGTTCTTCTTGCAAGACGTGAACAAGACAAGGTCTTTGGTCTCCTTCTCACCCTGCATCCTATGTACAATGACTCGATCAAGCACCTCCTGAGATCAGATAAGCTTCCATCCCTAGAAGAAGTTTGCGCTTACATTCAGAGGGAACAAGGCTCTCATGGTCTTCTAAGTGGAAAGGGGGAGCTTGTGGCAGCAAACAAAGGTGTCTACTTCAAGCAAGATGATAGAAGGGGGTCGTTCTGTGAGCACTGCAAGAGCAAGGGCCATACTAAGGAAAAATGCTGGATTCTCCACCCACACCTCAAGCCATCAAAGTTCAGAGATGTCCGAGCCAATATCACCAAGGCTAAAGCTGACCAGGGAACATCCTCACGCAATCCAGAGGAAGATGGAATGGCGGTGATCAATGCTCAAGCTGCACAAGTAGCCGGTCAAGATCAGGTGGTGAAGCGGTCAGAACTGGATGCTCTTATCAAAGCCCTGAAAGAAAGCTATGGTAATGGTATGGGGTTCTCTTTTCATGCTACTGCTCATACTATAAAACTGGATGAAAGACCATTAGTGATTGATTCTGGAGCATCCCATCATATGATTAGCAATATTGAACTGATTAAGGACTTAGAACTGGCTAAGGGTCATGTTGTCATTGCAAATGGGGATAGAATTCCAATTAAAGGGTTAGGAAACTTAGAACTATTTGATAGAAAGACTAGAGCTTTCTTCATGCCTGATTTCACCTCTAATTTAGTCTCTGTTCATAAGGCCACAAATGACTTGGATTGCAATGTTATCTTCACTCCTAATGATGTGCATTTTCAGGATATTAAGACAAGCAAGTTGTTTGGGAAAGGAAGAACTAAGGATGGTCTTTATCTGCTGGGAAATGATCAACCTTTAGCTTCTGTTTTATGTTCTTTAAATTCTGTTCCTGCTTAGGCTAATAATGTGTTATGGCACGCTAGACTAGGACACCCTCACTCTCGGGCTTTAGGCTTGATGTTACCTAATATTGTGTTTAAAAATGATGATTGTGAGGCATGTATCTTAGGTAAACATTGCAAGTCTATTTTCACTAAGTCTGGAACCGTTTATGAAAAGTGTTTTGATCTTGTGCATTCAGATGTGTGGACTGCTCCTTGCTTATCTAGAGAGAATCAGAAATATTTCATTACTTTCATAGATGAGAAATCCAAATACACCTGGATAACCTTAATGCAATCAAAGGATAGAGCTTTAGAGGCCTTTGTGAACTTTCAAAATTATATTACTAACCACTTCAATGCAAAGATTAAAATCTTTAGAACAGACAATGGTGGAGAGTATACAAGTCATGCCTTCAGAGATCATCTCAATAAGCACGGAATTCTCCATCAAACGAGTTGTCTCTACACACCCCAACAGAATGGTGTGGCTGAGAGAAAGAATCGTCACCTGATGGAAGTAGCCAGGGCAATGATGTTTCATACAAAGGTTCCTAAGAAGATTTGGGGAGATGCTGTCCTTACCGCATGTTATCTTATTAACAGGACTCCTACCAGAGTCCTCAATGATCTCTCCCCATTTGAGGTATTAAACGCTTTTAAACCTTCTCTAACCCACTTGAGAGTGTTTGGTTGCCTGTGTTTTGTTTTGATTCCAGGGGAGAACCGAACCAAGCTTGACGCTAAGAGTACACGGTCCATGTTCATTGGGTATTCTACTACCCAAAGAGGCTACAAGTGCTATGAACCTGAAGCTAGGAAGGTTTTGGTGTCTCGTGATGTTAAGTTTATTGAGAACACTGGCTACTATAGTGACCAAAAGTGGGATGACTTGGTTGATCTTGCTGGTTCCTCCCTGGACCGGGCCACTAGCCTTCGGAATATCTTTGATCATCTTGGCATACCTTTACCGTCCCAACCTGGTTCTACCAGTGTTCCATGTCCTCAACCTAGTTCATGTCCTGTTCCTGGCTTGGCTCCTGTTCAACCAGCTGTTCTGCACGAAATTCACTCGACCTGGTCAGAATCTAGCACACCCGGAGGTGGACCAACATTGTCCCGGACTGGACCAAGCATGCCGCAGCAAGATCTTAACTCTTCCCGGCCAGACATTGATCGTGAGGGGGGACATCTTGAAGAAGATAGTGATCAAGAGAGGACTGGCTCTTCTTCTGAGGGTCACGATCAAAGGCATGAGCGGGAAGAAGAACCATCAGGGACAGCTCAACCTCTAAGGAGAAGCACAAGACTCAGGAAGGATCCATCAAACTGGGTGAACACAAGGGTCTATTACAATGCAAATGCGGTTGCTCATCCCTCTCAAGTCGTTTGCTCATTTGCTTCATTCCCTAAAGAGCACAAGACCATTATTAGCAGCCTGGATCAGGGACACATTCCAACATCCTATGAAGAGGCTAAGGAACTCAAATTCTGGAGGGATGCTATAAGCGATGAGACAGGGGCCATGGATAGGAATCACACATGGGATGAAACCGTGTTACCCAAGGGAAAGAAGGCAGTAAGCTCAAAGTGGGTATTTACGATCAAATACAAGAGTAATGGAGATATAGAGAGATATAAGGCCAGGTTGGTCGCAAGAGGCTTCACTCAGACCTATGGAGAAGATTTTGGTGATACCTTTGCCCCTGTAGCAAAACTCCATACTGTGAGGATTGTCCTATCCTTAGCAACAAATCTGGATTGGGAATTGTGGCAGATGGATGTAAAGAATGCCTTCTTGCAAGGAGAGCTAGAGGAAGAGGTGTACATGCGGCCACCTCCAGGTCTAGAAGGGATAGTTCAACCAGGCAAGGTCTTGAGATTGAGAAAGGCTATTTATGGATTAAAAAAATCACCTAGGGCCTGGTATCACAAGTTAAGCATGACACTAAGGGATAGAGGATTCAGGAAATCAGAAGCTGATCACACTCTGTTCACATTTCCTAGCCAGTCAGGTATCATAGTTGTGTTGGTCTATGTGGATGATATCATTATCACAGGTGATGACAGGGAAGGGATCAAGGAAACCAAAGCCTACCTTAAGTCCATCTTTGACATTAAAGATTTAGGCTTGCTTAAGTATTTCCTAGGGATTGAGATATGTCGCTCTAAAGAGGGATTATTCTTATCTCAAAGGAAATACACACTTGATCTTTTGTCTGAAACAGGAAAGCTAGATGCAAAACCAGTGACCACACCTCTGGAAGACAGCTACAAAGCTATCAATGAGGGGGAGCTTGAAGATCAACCATTCAATAATCCGCAACTCTACAGAAGACTAGTAGGTAAGTTAATCTATTTAACTCTTACTAGACCTGATCTTTGCTTTTCTGTGAATCAGGTTAGCCAGCATATGCAAGAGCCGAAGGTCCATCATTGGAACATGCTGGAGAGAATTCTTAGATACTTGAGAGGAACTTCTGAGCAAGGAATCTGGATGGGAGCTAATGGAAGCTCAGAAATAGTGGGATATTGTGATACTGACTGGGCTGGAGATAGAGAAGACAGGAGGTCTACCACAGGCTACTGTACCTTTGTTGGTGGAAACTTGGTCACATGGAAGACAAAGAAGAAAAAGATTATGTCTTGTTCAAGCGCAGAGGCTGAATATCGTGCAATGAAGAAGCTCACAAATGAGTTAACATGGATCAAGGCTATTCTGAAGGACTTGGGTGTAGAAACAGTTAGACCAATGACCATGCATTGCGACAACCAAGCAGCCATTCACATAGCATCCAATTCTGCCTTCCACGAGAGAACTAAGAACATAGAAGTTGACTGTCACAAGGTGAGGCAAGCAGTGGAGCAAGGAATAGTCTTACCATGCTACACCAGAAGTATGGATCAACTTGCGGATATATTCACCAAGGCAACAACTTCTAAGGTATATGAGTCCATTCTTCCGAGGCTTGGACTCTTTGATATGTCTTCTCCATGAATCCTCTAATCATAAGCAATCATACTCTTTTTCCCTTATGGTGTTTTTGTCCCACTGGGTTTTACATCATAAGGTTTTTAATGAGGTGGTTGTTTATGATTTCCAAGCTAAGTTCTTCATCAAAATTTAGCTTGAGGGGGAGTATTGGACAGTGCGTTATTAAAGGCAGCTCAGTCTAACGTGATAAGCACTCTGGTCACTTGATAAGGAAGGGAGAGCCTCATATGATAAGATGAGAGGATAAGGAAGCATGTATGTTGATAAGTTCAGTTGTAACGGTCCTATATGTATTCCTGCTTATCCCTAGCCTAGGCGACCTATGGGTCTTTCTATTTAAGGCTATGCAGCCTCCTTGTAATCGCACACACTAATATACTAAGATTCTATTCTATTCCTCTTATGGCTAAACTCTCTATTCTCTACATGTTCTTGATGTTTATACTCTAATCTATTCAAAACTTCTCCTTAATCTTTCCTAAATCTAACACATAGGTGGTAATCTTGTCACTTGGAAGACCAAGAAGCAGAAAGTAGTATCCTGTTCAAGTGCTGAAGCTGAATATAGGGCTATGAGGAAGTTAACTACCGAGTGTATGTGGCTAAAGGCTCTTCTCAAAGACTTCAACATTGAAAGCAGCACACCTATCACAATGCATTGTGATAATCAGACAGCCATTCATATTGCATCCAATTCTGTCTTCCATGAACGAACCAAGCACATTGAGGTGGACTGCCACAAGGTTAGAGAGGCTGTGGAGAAAGGAATCATACTTCCATGCTATACAAGAAGTTCTGATCAATTGGCTGATATCTTCACCAAGGCGGCAAGTTTGAAGGTTTGTGAGTTCATCCATACTAAGCTTGGACTCACAACCCTACCATTCCATGAAGGATTCATACTCTTTTTACCTTAGAATGTTTTTCTCCCACTGGGTTTTGCATTCTAAGGTTTTTAATGAGGTAAATCCTCTTGATGTCCATGTTTTAATCATTCACCAATGATGTAAAACTTGAGGGGGAGTGTTGGAATGAGGAAGCAATTCACCAAGGAAAAGAGTGTTAACGGCTAGTAATAAATCTTCTAGAAGGATTGGTGACTCACCTCTGCCAGCACAAAAGGGGAAAGAGGTGCCAGCACTAAAGAGGAAGCACACACTCTTACCTAAAGTAGTCGCTTTTTTGGTTATCCATTTCTGTATAAAAGGATCATTAAGGTCTCTCTTCCAAGTCTTGAAGAAGTATGCAATAAGATTCAGAAGGAACAAGGATCATTAGGCCTCTTTGGAGGCAAAGGAGAGCTCATCACAGCCAACATGTGACTCTTCCTTCCCTCTCCAAACCCACGCCTAGGAGAGCTTCTAGAAGGTGTCTTGGACAGTTTTGGGCTTGTTTGGGCTTACTTAATTCAGGCCTTGTGTTGCACATGTGTGGACAGACCCTGGGCTTCACTTCATTATCTCAGCCTAATGCACAGACCTTGAACTTCTGATTTGGGCTTGGGCTTCATTAACTTTTTCAGCTTCAAGCCTAAGGCTTCAATCCAATATGTAGGACAGTTCAAATGGAGATACATCCACAAATGAAGGCTCCTGTCATACTTCAAGGGGCAAACTATCTGCTCTGGTCCAGGACAATGAGGACCACATTGTGTAGCAAAGGATTGTGGAATCATATTCAACAACCGGCTCACTTGTTAACTGAGGAGGAAGCTCAGGATGGAAATGCTGAACAAACCCTATGGTTCCAGCAAAACCAAATGGTATTAGCCATTCTTCAAAGCTCTCTAGCTAGTTCTCTTTTGGAAGCTTATTCTTATTGCTCTAATGCTAAGGAACTTTGGGAGACTTTAAAAACAGTATATGGCAATACAACTAACCTCTTAAGAATTTTTGAGGTAAAGAAAGCTTTGAATGAGCTTAAACAGGAAGACATTGAGTTTACCAAACACTATGGATCATTCAGAGCATTGTGGGCAGAGCTGGAGATGCTTAGACCAGCCTCAGTTGGTCCACTAACTCTTCTTGAAAGAAGAAATCAAGATAAGGTGTTTGGGTTGCTTATGACTTTAAATAACTCATACACTGACTTGATCAGACATATTCTTAGGGAGGATAAGCTTCCAAGTCTTGAAGAAGTCTGTGCAAAGATTCAAAAAGGAACAGGGGTCACATGAACTTTTTGGGCACAAAGGTGAAATGGTGGTGGTACATAAGGGTGTTTTAAATTGGCTACAGCTGACATCAAAAGGAAGAAGCAGCTGTGTGACCATTGCAAGAAAACAAGCCATAGCAAGAAGGAGTGCTGGGTGCTTCATCCAGAACTAAAGCCCAGCTGGTTTGTTGAGAGGAACAAGAAGTCATCAACCGGTTCTAGTTCTTCTAACATGGTTCATGTTGCAGGTTGCTCAAGTGCGTGTACCATGGGGCCGGCGAATGCATCATCCTCACCTATGGCTACCCAAAATGAATATGTTACAAAGGCTGATCTTGAAAATCTTCTCAAAGCATTCAAGTCTGGTAATGTGTTGGGTAAAACTTATCATGTTTCTTCAAACACATATATGGCTTCTAACTCCTTAATTGTTGATTCTGGTGCATGACATCATATGATTAAAGACTTAGGTTTGCTAGACAATATTGAACCTGCCTTAGGTAGTGTTGTGATTGCAAATGGAGTTAATATTCCAATTAAAGGAGTAGGCAAGCTTAGGTTGTTTGATAAGGAATCTAAGGCTTTTTATATGCCTTCTGTTATAATTTGCGGAATTAAATAGAATTAAGAGAGTTTACAAAAGATTTTGGTTGGAGATTTTGGGTAGAATGAAGAACAAGAGAATAAACTAAGAGAATAAGAGAATGGAGAATTTCTGAAGGATGAGTATATTTCCTTGATTGATTTATGGTGAACATACAATGTATTTATAGCCAAAGAGTAGAGAATAAGACCAAGGCACTTCACCACATGGTGAAAGTGACAGCTCCTAACAGCTAGAAATTCAAATTGGTTAAGCCAACATGTGACTCTTCCTTCCCTCTTCAAACCCACGCCTAGGAGAGTTTCTAGAAGGTGTCTTGGGCTTGTTTGGGCTTACTTTCAGGCCTTGTGCTGCACAATTGTGGACAGACCCTGGGCTTTACTCCTTGGGCTTCACTTCATTATCTCAGCCTAATGCACAGACCTTGGACTTCTGATTTGGGCTTGGGCTGGACAGAAATTAGCCCAACTTGTTCTGGGCTGGAAGGTCTTTTTGCAAGCCCATCTCTTCTGTCTTTATTTCTTCATTCCAATACTCCCCCTCAAGCTTAGCATTAGGAGTTTGATAATATGCTAATGCTGAGCTTGGACTTGGTTGACCTTGTCTTCTAGACTTTGGATTTGGTCTTGGCTCCTTTTACTTACTTATGTCTAATACTCCCCCTCAAGCTTGATCATAAAGATCCGAGATCAAGCTTGGAACTTTGAAGAGCTTCCTCATTAAAAACCTTAGCATGGAAAACTCAGTGGGACAAAACCAAGCTGAGGGAAAAAGAGTGGAGCCTTCTTAGCCTAGGGATTGGCCAGTGGGTCTATGAATCTCAGGATCATCTTGATGGACTTCATAGACCCTGGATCATGGCCGCCATAAATGGCAAGTAAGAACTTCCTTCTTGCTTCACACTTTTCTTGAAGCCTCTTCTTAAGACCAGCGCTTGTCTCCCTCTCTCTTCTTATCTTTAGTCATTTTGAGATTTGACCTGATCCGGCTTGGTAAATAAGTACCTTGTTTGAACTTGGAATGATAAGGAGGAGTGATGGCTTTAGCTTAATCATTTGAAAACTCCTCAATCCGCCTTTCTTGCCTCTTCTTTGGAGCTTTTGGTTTGATTTGTTGATACCACACTTGTGAACAATCTCCCTTAGCTCCTCTCTCTTCTTTGAGTTTGATTACTCATGCAACTTTATGGGCTGATTAATCATCTTTCTTGATGCAAACACTTATGCTTTGAGCTGATTCATCACCTTCCACCAGCTTTTCCCTCCACTTGTGGGTTTTGACAGCATGATGGCCCTTGGTTCTAGTCTCAAGCTTGTGATGCACCTTGTAGTTTTGTTGTTGTTTCTTCAACCGCTTCTTTCTTTGATCTTTCTTTTCAGTATTCAATGTACTGACTTTCTTTATTTTGAAGCTTATCTGGTTCTTAGCAGTTTCTCCAGAGACTTATCAACACACACCACCAAGTCTTATGGATCCAATTGTACAGCTTCTTTAGAAACACCAATGCCTAAGCTGATTCATCATTAGCGCCTTCTTGGTTGTAGTGAACTCATACTCATAAGACAACTTCTTCGAACACTTCTGCAACTCCAAATGTACTTCTTTCAGGCATTGACTGATGTGGTGACTGGCTTTCTTTTGTTACTCCATTTCCATTGTGAGAATTATATTGTAGTATCAGTCACTCAGAACTCTGCTTTCTTGGCAGAACCTTGTGGCCACGCCTTTGAGTGCTCCTTGGTAGACTTTGAATTTGGTGCATCTTCAAGACAACTTCACTTCATTGGAGAGGTCTAATCTAATAGGCTTCATCTTCATGAAGTCTGAGAATAATGAAAAATTTAGTAGCTTCTCCAGTCTTGCAAATATCCGCCATCACCTTCTCTTTTGATCCCAACATTGTCTGCCTCTTCTTTCTAAGAGTTGGTCAGCCTTGTTCAAGGATGAAGACTTCGGCCTTCTCTGCTTCTTCAACTTCAAGTACATTGTGCTGTGTTGGTCACGTCTTTAAATTCCATGTTGGTGCCATCTGATGGATGCTCATCTCACCCCTCCTCAAGCTTGACTCAGAGAAAAAGAGTGCAAGTAAGAGTTCATATAAAACAGTAGCAAAGATCAATTCAACTAAAGTAATGAATTTCAACACTTTAGATGAGATAGAATTTATGTGTATAGAATGTGAGTAACTAGAGATTAGAGTATAAGTAACCAAGATTATAAGAGACTGATTGAGTATAAGCAGAATTAAGAGAATGAAAAAGAGAATAAAAGGATCCCTTAAAGACTTTTGGATTCATCATGCTTCCTTATACTTTTGAGAGTAAAGGAAAAACATGGTTCACCTCCCTTAAGTGGTTTTGAAGAGGACTTTTGGATTCATCTATGGTCATAAATGCCAAGCATAGTTCACCAAGGTTCACTTCCCTCTTTTAAACAATTCTAAATCAAAATTTTAATCAAAAATTGAAATAGATAATGATGTAGAGATAGCCTTTTGACAAAGGATTTAATACTAAGCCTTTGTGCTTCTTCTTAGAGGCTGGTTTGAATAAATTGGAGGCTCCCCCTCATGGATTGCTCTCCTTCATTGGTTTTTGAGACTCCTTCTCACGGATTGTTTTTCAACATCACAAATGGTTGACATCTTTTCCTGCATAAGAAGACACATAAATGAAGACATCCACACACAAAATTCTTATGATTTCAAGGCTTACACTCACAAGAATAAAGCAATAGAAACCGGATGTAGTATGAATAAGTCACTATTCTATATTCCTTAACATTAAGGATTTGGATTTGGATATAACATAGTTTCTGATGCAATGCATACTACCATGGTTCTCTTTCCCAAATTTGGATTCATTATGACTTCTCATCTTAAACTCCAAGGAGTAAGATAGTCATAGTTCACATTTCTTTGATCATTTTAAGGTAAACTTTAAGTTTTCTTCTCTTAAGGACTTTTGGATTCTATTAAACTACACACGACAGCAAGGAGAAGGCCTAACTAACTTAGGCTTGGAGCTGGAAAACTTAAGGAAGCACCAAGCCCAACCAGAAGACTTCTAGAAGAAAGGTACAGGCGGCTGGGAGACTTTAATGGCCTTGGATGTCGATTAATCAAGTTTGGAAAGGAAGTTAATTGCTTTCCCTTTTAGATTTAGGCAACAAATAGTTTATGGAAAGTAAATATGTAAGCCTAATTAATGTAATTAATGTATTTATTGTAACTTAGGCTATAAATACTCTAACCTATGTAACTAATCTGTCAAGGAAATACAATAATCCTTCTCTATTCTCTAAAAGCAGCCGCCAGCTCTCTCTCTCTCTCTCTTGTCACGAAATTATCTTAGTTTTCCATACTTGTGTTCTTCATCTTACTCAGAAACTCTCTATTCTTCCACATATTAATCCGCATATTCTTACATGGTATCAGAACCTTGGCTCTTATAATCTCAAAATCTCTGTGCACTCTTGAAATAAATCCTCCTAATCTCCTCACTCTGAGATTGAACAATCCTGAAATCCTTGTGGTGCTGAGTTGTGAGAGGTTAGGATTATTTATTTATTGAAAACACTTCATCCTACTCTTTCATCACCTAAATCGCTTGTAATCATCATGGAAGGCACAAGAGTTGTTGTTCCAGTAACTTTGAAAGGGGTTAATTACCTCCTATGGGCTAGAACCACCAAGACAGTGCTATGTAGCCATGGGTTATGGAGTCACATCCTTAGGAGTGAAGCACCTAATGCCACAGTTGAAGGAACTGGTCAGGAAGTGGCTATCACCAATGAAGACAGGTGGTTTCAAGAAGACCAACTAGTCCTATCTATGATTCAAAAATCACTTGAATCAACTATCCTTGAAGCATACTCCTACTGTGAGACAGCCAAAGAGCTGTGGGAGACCCTTCAAAACGTCTATGGCAACACCTCCAATCTCAGCCGTGTGTTTGAAGTTAAGAAACCCATCAATGAGTTAACTCAAGAAGACATGGAGTTCACTCAACACTTTGGTAAATTCAGATCCTTATGGGCTGAACTTGAAATGCTTAGACCAAGCACAGTGGATCCCATGGTTCTGAATGAGAGGCGTGAGCAAGATAAAGTCTTTGGACTTCTCTTGACTTTAAATTCCTCCTACAATGATCTCATCAAACACCTCCTAAGGTCAGACACTCTTTCAAGCCTTGAAGAAGTGTGCAATAAGATTCCGAAGGAACAAGGTTCACTTGGTCTCTTTGGAGGCAAAGGAGAACTCATCTCAGCCAACAAAGCAGCTGTGTACCATAAGGGAGGCTTAAATCGTGGAGAAAGGAGGGTATACTATTGGAATGAAGAGACAAAGAAAGGAAGAAGGCTTGACCAGGTGCATTGTCCAGACGGCCCATAAAAAGTCATTAGCCTCACTAAAGGAATAAAGAGGCCCAGAATCCTCACAGGTCTTCACAAGAGCCCGTAAAGTGTGTTCTAGCCCATGTGAGGTCTACAAGCCCATATGTGTGCATGACCTTTTATGAGCTGTCCCTTTCACTCCTTGCACAACTTCTACTCTCCATTATTTCTCTCTATAAATAGTTTGTATGCAGATACAATTCAAGTTAAGTGAAATATATTACTCTTCATACTCTACTCTAATGGCATTTTATGTTCTTTATGTTTTATTCTTCTATAATCTCTCTTAATCTTTCTTAATCTCCAGCCATACAACATCTCTTATTTCTCTATGTATTTCCGCAAATTCTAACATGGTATCAGAGCGTGGTCTTGAATCAAGCAGATTCATATCTTCCCTTTCAATAAATCATCCTAATCTACTCACTCTGAGATTGAACAATCTTCAAAACCTAAATGGTGCTGAGTTGTGAGAGGTTAGGATAGTTTATTTCTTGTGGATTGACCACTCCAAACTTCAATTAAACCTCTCTTGTTTCATTTCCAACAAAACGTTTTCTCAAAATCTTTGTAAAACTGTTTTATCCATTGGGTAATAACTTTATCCAATGGTCCAAAATTTGAATTTCAAATTGTTTCTTATATTTCTACTCTTCTCCTCATCTACAATGGTGTATAAAACTTTGTCTTAAAAATCTTTTATGGTTCAAAAACAAAGCTTGAAGAAGAGAAAGAATTCAAAATTGCTTCAACATTTATGAAGCATTGCTTGGACCAGTGGGTAACCGTTTTGCTTCACTGGTGTCACAGCTATTTAGCCATGAAAATACCTCTTTTATGTTGTTCTTATGATCCTAGTGTCTGTAATTATCAGAAAACTTCTTCTCATAAGTTATTCTGATGATACAACCCTTTAACCAATGGGTAAAGCTAGTGACCATTGGTCCATATGTGTTTCTCTTTGGAAATCATAAACCCTGGCTAGATATATGACAATGAAGAGGAAAGAATGGTGGCGGTTGCTTGGAATCACAAAGAGGGAAGAAATGAATGGGTTCCTAAAATCACTAATCCATTGGTTAATTAAGTGTACTCATTTGAGAGCAAGAACACTTATGACCAGGATTAGGTTAAATACCATTCTTTGTCTTTCTTCTTAAGCCCCATCCAGTTCTCTAAGTCATTTATTGGATTTCAAATCAAAAGACATCCATTTTTGAATTTTTCAAATGTTTTCTATTATTCATTGGACAACAACTTGAACTATTGGGTATTAGTGTTGTTCCTTTGAGAAAGTAAGACACTTCAAGCCATAGTCCAGTTTGAATTTCCATGGATAGCAAACCACAAGCATTCAAGTAAACCGCAAACTGAACTTGTCTCCTTTCTTGAGTAATGAGAGACACTTTAGCTTCTTGTAGCTTATTGTTCAAGTATTTCGGTTTGTGCTTGTTTATTTTGTGTTTAAAACCTTGGACTAAGTTTCCTTTCATGTGAAATGTGGAACAACAAAGTCCATTGAAGTATGGTTGGAACTCATGTTGGTGATACAATAGAGAACCATGTATAATTTCCTCACTTAGATAGAAAGTATGCTCTGTGGTTGCCACTAGAATGGATCTTCCACATCAGAAATCTCACTAAGCTAATTAAGGATTTCGAGTCATGATGCATCCTATTGCGCCTTTGTAAGGAATTTTGGAAGAGAACCATGGTTGAATGCATTGCATCAGAAACTATGTTGTATCCAAATCCAAATTCTTAATTTAAGGAAGAGAGAATAATGACTTATGTATACTACATCTTGTTTCTATTGCTTTACTCTTATGAGTTTAAGACTTGAAATCATAAGAATTTTGTGTGGATGTCTTTATATGTCCTCTTATGCAGGAAAAATGTTAATCAGTTTTGATGTTGAGAAGTAATCCATGAAAGGGAGCCTCCAATTCCAGAAGCATTCAATTACTCGAACCAGCCCTTAAGAACAGAATCACAAAGACATAAAAGCCTTTGTCAAAGGCTATCTCTAAACTCATCTATCTCAATTTCATTAAAATTCTGATTTAGAATTGTCTAAAAGAGGGAAGTGAACCTTGGTGAACTATGATTGGCATTTAGGACCATGATTAATCCAAAAGTCCTCTTTAAAACCACTTGGAAGTGAACCATGTTTTCCTTCACTCTCAAAAGTATAAGGAAGCACGATGAACCCAAAAGTCCTTAAAGGATCCTTTCACTCTAATCTCCATTCTACTTAATTCTGCTTATTCTACATAATCTTACAATCTCTGGTTACTTATACTCCAATCTTGGTTACTTATACTCTAATCTCTAGTTACTCACTCTATATACTCTATAAACTTATAAATTCTATCTCATCTAAAGTGTGTTGAATTCATTACTTTAGTTCAATCGATCTTGCTACTGTCTTATGTGAAGTCTTAATTGCACACTTATAACTTTGATATTCCTCATGGCATACTCAAATTCTTCTTCTTTATGACTTGTTTAAGGGTAAAGGAGACCATGAGAGCCTCAAAGCAAAGATGGCAAGAAGGGATTCATACAAAGCAAAACCAAATCATGAAGGATTAAAGGAATGAACACATTGGTGAGAATGGCACTCTACCAATACCTTACACATCAGAGCCTACCCTTCAAGGGTATATTCCTGAGTGAAGAAATGGGAGGTCACATATGCTGCATAGAAGGCAGTCAAGCTGTGAACTCATAAATGCGATTTGGCTTAGCATACAAAAGCCAACAAGAAATCACACCACCTATCAGAGCCTACACCAGAGAGTGTATATTCCTGAAGGTGGAAGCAGCCTCCTCCTATCAGAGTCTACATTGAGAATGTATATTCCTGAAGTTGGAGAACATGGCTAACTCAAACAAGAAGGCATTCTTGTAGAATGGCGGTCCAAAATCAGTGTGGTCATTGATGCTCATCTTTCCAAACTTGACTCAATACTCTTATTGTCTGAGTCAAGCTTGAGGAGGTGTGAGAATGAGCATCCATCTGACGTATAATCAAGGAACCTAAAGGCACAAACAATGCAAAGGCTTGTGTCCCACTGAAGTGAAGGTGTCTTGAAGGTGCACCAAATTCAAACTCTACCAAGGGGCACTCAAAGGCGTGGACAACAAGCCTTGAAGAGAGCATATCAACTCAATTTGGTCCAAGAATGCGCTGATGATACCTCAGCATAGGTGTTATTCTCAGAGAAACTGCGCAAATGGTCCAAAGAAGACTTGGTGGTGTGTGCTGGTTATTCTCTGGAGAAGTTGCTAAAAGCATCATATGGTCCTCACCTTCATCATGAAGATGAAGACTATTGGAATCAATCAAAGAAGCTGTTGAAGAAATAGCCACAAAGAAACTACAAAGGTGCAGCACAACCTTAGTTAGAACCAAGGGCCGCCATGCTCCTAAAGAAGCAATATGGTGGAAAGTAATGAATCAGCTCAGGATTGTGAGTAAATAAGAAGTAATTGGAAGATTTGCCACAAGATGTGTTAATCAATCCAGAGTTACTTCAAACAAGAAAGTGGCTGAAGAAGCTACTAAGAAACTACAGAGGTGTAGCAGAAGCTTGAGATTAGAACCAATGGCCATCAAGCAGTCAAAACCCACAAGTGAAGGGACAAAATATTTGTCAAAACCCATGATGCAAATGGAGGGACAAGCTGTCAGGATTCACAATTGGAGAGGCATGCAAATGGAAGGTGTTGAAACAGCTCAGAAGCCTGTATGGCTGTGCCAAGATATTAATCTTCCCAAGCAGTTGCCGTGAGTAATCAAGTTCAGATGATGGATTGGAGCTAAGGAAGGTTGCATACAAGTGTGGTATCAACAAATCCAAAGACTTCAAAGAAGAGGCAACAAAGGGCGGTTTTATCAGAAGGAATGAAGTGAAGGAGTTCAGAAGTAGCAGACAAGACTGATCAATACTTGGCTGACTCTCTTCATCAACATTCCAAACAGATACAAGGGAAGATCATAAACTATTATATATAAATTTTGGTAGGTCTATCCCTTGAGAATTGATGCATGCGTTTGTGTGTGCTGAAACAGGTATAGCTTGGAGCTTATGTGCTAAAGCCGGATTTCTTAACCTTCTAAAGGACAAGAGTTTAGAAGAAAGGGGGAGATAAGTACCGGTCTATGAAGAAGCTTCAAGCTACTCAAACTTGTGAAGCAAGGAAGATAATCTCATTTGCTGATTCAAGGTGGCCATGATCCAGGGTCTATGAAGTCCATCAAAATAATCCTAAAATTCATAGAGCCACAGGCCAATCCCTAGGCTAAGAAGACTCCACTCTTTTTCCCTTAGCTTGGTTTTGTCCCACTGGGTTTTCCATGCTAAGGTTTTTAATGAGGGAGTTCTTCAAAGTTCCAAGCTTGATCCCTGGATCACCTAAGGTCAAGCTTGAGGGGGAGTATTAGAAAGAAGGAAGGAAGCCGAGGACAAGACAAGCTCAGGCCAAGTCCAAGCTCAGGCCAAGTCCAAGCTCAGCATTAGCTCAATACTAAATTCCTAATGCTAAGCTTGAGGGGGAGTATTGGAATGAAGAGACAAAGAAAGGAAGAAGGCTTGACCAGGTGCATTGTCCAGACGGCCCATAAAAAGTCATTAGCCTCACTAAAGGAATAAAGAGGCCCAGAATCCTCACAGGTCTTCACAAGAGCCCGTAAAGTGTGTTCTAGCCCATGTGAGGTCTACATGCCCATATGTGTGCATGACCTTAAGGGAATGCACATGTACAAGCCCATGAAGTGACCCAAGGCCTGTTTAGCCTTGGCCAAGAATGGTCAAACCTTCTAGAAGACTATTTTCCCTCTCACCAATTTGAATTTGAATATGGTGGCCCTTTATGAGCTGTCCCTTTCACTCCTTGGCCACCACAACTTCTACTCTCCATTCTTTCTCTCTATAAATAGTTTGTATGCAGATACAATTCAAGTTAAGTGAAATATATTACTCTTCATACTCTACTCTAATGGCATTTTATGTTCTTTATGTTTTACTCTTCTATAATCTATCTTAATCTTTCTTAATCTCCAGCCATACAACATCTCTTATTTCTCTATGTATTTCCGCAAATCCTAACACATACGGTGACCACTGCAAGAAGGAAGGGCATACCAAGGACAAGTGCTGGATCCTCCATCCACACTTAAAGCCAAAAGTGGGAACCAACCAAGAGCCAACCTCACTCAAGAAGTAACTTTTGAACCAAGGAACAAGGCAAGCCCAAGCTCATTCACGCCAATCACTGAAGGAGATGGGAAAGCACTTGCAACATTCCAACAAGAGTTTGTGAGGAAATCCGACCTTGATGCACTGGTCAAGGCACTCAAAGAATCAAACTTCTCTGGTAACTCATTCCAAGCTTTAAATACCTCTAAACCACTTATTGTAGACTCAGGAGCCTCTCATCATATGATTAGTGATAAGAATCTAATGATCAATATAGAACCAGCTTTAGGAGATGTATTAATAGCTAATGGAGATGAGATACCAATTAGAGGAATTGGGAATCTTAAGTTGTTTGATAAAGAATCAACTGCCTTCTATATGCCTACATTCACCTCCAACTTACTAAGTGTTAAGAAGACAACCTCTGATCTTAATTGTTATGCAATCTTTGGTCCTAATGATGTTTATTTTCAGGATATTAAGACCAATAAAGTCCTTGGAAAAGGAGTGTCCAAGAATGATTTGTATGTACTTGAAGACATACAACCAGACTCAACTCTATCTATTGCTTTTAATTCTATTTTAAATAAGGCTAATAGTGCTATATGGCATTCTAGAATAGGACATCCCCATTCTAGGGCCTTAGAACTATTGTTGCCAAGAATGTCTTTTAAAAATAATGAATGGACTCACATACCTTCGAACTAGCTGCCTTAGTAAATATATCAGCCAACTGGTCAGAACTCCGAGTGTAGCATGGGAGTATAATTTCTTTCTCCACGGCCTCCTTAACTTTATGACAGTCGACTTCTATGTGCTTTGTTCTCTCATGGAAGACTGAGTTGGATGCAATGTGAATTGCAGCTTGGTTATCACAGTGAACCGTGGTAGGAGTTTTGCTTTCAATGCCAAGGTCTTTAAGAAGAGCCCTTAGCCAAATACACTCAGTTGTAAGTTTCCTCATAGCTCGGTACTCAGCTTCTGCACTTGAACATGATACAACTTTTTGTTTCTTGGTCTTCCAGGTGACTAAGTTCCCTCCTATGAAGGTGCAATATCCAGTGGTTGATCTTCTGTCTTTTCTATCCCCAGCCCAATCAGCATCACAGTATCATACAATCTCAGCATTCCCATTCTTTCCTATCCAAACTCCTTGAGAATAGGTTCCTTTAAGATACCTCATGATGCGCTGAATCATTGCCCAGTGATACTTCTTAGGAGCTTGCATATGTTGACTTACCTGGTTCACAGCAAAACATAAGTCAGGTCTTGTAATTGTTAAATAGATAAGTTTACCCACAAGCTTTCTATAAAGTTTAGGATCCTCAAAGGTTTCGTCATGTTGCTCCTCCTCAGTTTCAACTTTGTAGCCATCCTCCAGTGGTTTCCTAGCTGCCTTGGTTTCCATTACCCCTGCACTAGTCAGTAAATCGACAACATACTTTTTCTGTGATATGAACAGCCCATCTTTAAACCTGCATACTTCAATCCCTAGAAAATATTCAAGTTCACCAAGATCTTTGATGTCAAACATGGATTTAAGGTATTCTTTTGTGGAAGAGATTCCTACCTTGTCATTCCCTGAGATGATAATATCATCTACATAGATGAGAATGACAACTATACCTTCTTGGCTATGGAGAGTGAACAATGTATGATCTGCTTCTGACCTTCTAAAACCTCTATCTCTTAGAGTGACATTTAATTTATGGTACCAAGCCCTTGGAGACTGTTTCAGACCATAGATTGCCTTTCTTAATCGCAAAACCTTCCCTGGTGCAACTGAGTCTTCCAAACCAGGAGGGGGAGTCATATAGACTTCTTCCTCTAGCTCCCCCTGAAGAAAGGCATTCTTCACATCCATTTGCCAGAGATCCCACTTTAAGTTGGTAGCTGTGGATTTTAGTAGAATGATGAAGAATTGAGAGAGATTTAGACTAGAGATTGAGAGAATAAGAGAGATTGAGAGAGAATCGATTTGAAGAAGAATGAATTGTATATTATTAAACTCGTGTACAATCCCCTTTATATAGGGGTTTACATGACAAGGTATTAATCACTTCCTAATACATGACTACATACTCATTGTACACTCTAACTCTTCCTAAATTCTAACACTCCCCGTCAAGCTTAACTATGATGAATGGTTAAGCTTGGACAACATATAGGAGATCACCTCATTAAAAACCTCAAGGTGTAAAACCCAAAATGGGACAAAAACAACTTTAAGGGAAAAAGAGTATGATTCCTATAGTAAGAGGATTACCTAGAAATTCCAGTTAGTCCAAGTCTTGGTAGAATAGACTCACACACCTTAGTAGAAGCCGCTTTAGTAAAGACATCTGCCAATTGATCTGAGCTTCTTGTATAACAAGGTAAAACAATCCCCTGTTCAACCGCCTGCCTTATCTTGTGGCAATCTACTTCAATATGTTTAGTTCTCTCATGGAACACTGAGTTGGAGGCTATGTGAATAGCTGCTTGATTATCACAATGCATAGTGATAGGACATGAATCTTCAATTTGCAAATCCTTAAGAACAGCCTTGATCCAGATTAGTTCATTTGTGAGTTTCTTCATGGCTCTATATTCAGCTTCAGCACTGGAACATGAGACCACCTTCTGTTTCTTGGTCTACCAAGTCACAAGATTTCCTCCCACAAAAGTACAATAGCCTGTTGTTGATTTCCTATCATTCCTATCTCCAGCCCAATCAGCATCACAATAACCTACTATCTCTGTATTTTTGTTGCAGCCCATCCATATACCATGATCATAAGTGCCTTTCAAGTATCTTAGCACTCTCTCTAACATCTCCCAGTGCTTAACAGTTGGTGATTGCATATGTTTGCTCACCTGATTTACTGCAAAACAAATATCAGGTCTAGTAAGTGTAAGATAAATGAGCTTACCTACCAATCTCCTATACTGTTTTGGATCTTCATAGAGAAGATCTTCAGTCTCCTCTTCATTAGCCGCTTTGTAGCTATCTTCAATAGGGGTGCTAATAGGTTTTGCATCCTTCTTTCCTGTTTCATTCAACAATTCCAAAACATACTTTCTTTGGGATAAGAATAAACCCTCTTTAGATCTACATATCTCAATTCCTAAGAAATATTTCATCAAACCAAGATCCTTAATATCAAACTTAGACTTCAGATATGCCTTAGTCTCTTGAATACCTTCCTTGTCACTACCTGTGATAATAATGTCATCAACATAGACCAATACCACAATTATACATAAACAACTAGGAAAAGTGAACAGAGTATGATCAACTTCAGATCTTCTAAAACCTCTATCTCTTAAAGTCATACTGAGTTTATGATACCAGGCTCTTGGAGATTGCTTTAATCCATAGATAGCTTTCCTTAATCTCAGGACATTGCTATCAACCACTAAGCCTTCTAAACCCGGAGGCGGTTTCATGTATACTTCTTCCTCTAGCTCTTCTTGAAGGAATGCATTCTTCACATCCATCTGCCACAACTCCCATTCAAGATTAGTAGCAAGAGAAAGTACAATCCTTACAGTGTGAAGCTTAGGTACTGGAGCAAATGTATCACCAAAGTCTTCACCATATGTTTGAGTGAAGCCTCTTGCTACAAGTCTGGCCTTATATTTTTCAATCTCACCATTACTATTATATTTAATAGTAAACACCCATTTAGAACTTACTGCTTTCTTACCCTTAGGCAAGTATGATTCATCCCAAGTGTGATTTCTTATCATAGCTTCTATTTCATCTTGAACAGCATCTCTCCATTCCTTCAATTCCATAGCCTCCTCATATGTGTTAGGAATCTTATTTTGATCTAAAGAACTTATGAATACCTGATGTTCCTTTGGGAAATGAGCAAACGAACAAGTAGCTTGAATAGGATGTCCTACTGCTTGAGCATTGTAGTAGACCCTAGTGTTGATCCAGTTGGCAGATCTTTCCTTACCCTTGTGCTCCTTCTTAATACTTGAGGAGATTCAACAACCGCTATTTCATCATCAGCTTCAGCTTCAGCTCCTGTACTCTGTAACTCTTGGTCATAGGCTTGATCATGAACCACTGGTATACTTACATTCTCCCCCTCATGATCAGGACTAGGATCCATACGTGAAGAAGAACCCGGATCTAACTCCCCCTGGCCACGACCTTGCCCCATCTCTCGAGCTATACTAGGCCTGCCAAGAATCGGATCATATTCATTCACAGTCGGTCCTATACCTCTTGTTGCCGGTCCATGATTAGAAGAAGGCCCAATATTTGCACTGGTCTCCGGATCATTTTGAAAAGGCACCTGAGGATTTGAAACCTGTGCTGGTCCAGTAGTTATAGTCCTGGAAATATCAAAACTTTCCAACAACTTTCGAAGGTACACCTATCAATATTAGAATTAGACAAATTCTTTATACTTTCCCAAGTTCCATCTATGTAAAAGGACTGATTTTCCATAAACTTTACATCTCTAGAGATCAAAACCTTTTGCAATTCAGGATCATAACACTTATAACCTTTTTGAGTTGATGAATAGCCTAAAAATACTGCCTTGGTACTCTTCTCATCCAGTTTATTCCTTTTTCCTCCTGGTACTAAAACAAAGCACACACAACCAAATGAGAGTTTAAGAAGTATAGAAGATTAGAGAAAGAGAGAGACCGAGTATGGTGGAGCCGCCATTAAGGCCAAAAGAGAAGTAGCAAGAATCGATTACTTCATATTATTATATCTACAAATGAGGAGTACATAGCCTTAAATAGGAAGCTAGCTAGGTTACCTAGTGCTAGGGATAAGAGAGATTACATATAAGACCGTTATACACTTGCTTATCACTTATACACATTCGCTTATCACACAAGCTTCCTTATCACTCATAATGTAACCTTCCTTCCTTATCACATTGACCAAGAGCATGCTTATAACCTTCTGGCCGTGAGTTACCTCTTGTAGTTTATGTCCAACACTCCCCCTCAAGCTAAGTTCTGATGAAGAGCTTTAGCTTGGAAACCATAAACAACCACCTCATTAAAAACCTTATGATGTAAAACCCATTGGGACAAAAGCATCATAAGGGAAAAAGAGTATGATTGCTTATGGTTAGAGGAATCATGGAGAAGACATGTCAATGAGTCCAAGCCTTGGTAGAATGGACTCATATACCTTAGACGTTGTTGATTTGGTGAAGATATCCGCAAGCTGATCCATACTTCTGGTGTAGCATGGTAAAACTATTCCTTGCTCCACTGCTTGCCTCACCTTGTGTCAATCAACTTCTATGTGCTTAGTTCTCTCGTGGAATACAGAATTAGAGGCTATGTGGATGGCTGCTTGGTTGTCACAGTGCATGGTCATTGGTCGAGCAGTCTCCACTCCCAAATCCTTTAGAATAGCTTTGATCCAGGTTAGTTCATTGGTAAGCTTTTTCATAGCACGGTATTCGGCCTCTGCACTGGAACAGGATACAATCTTCTGTTTCTTTGTCTTCCATGTGACCAAATTTCCTCCAACAAAGGTACAGTAGCCTGTGGTGGACCTCATGTCTTCCCTATCACCGACCCAATCCGCATCACAGTATCCCACTATTTCTGAACTTCCATTCGTTCCCATCCAAATCCCATGCTCTGAGGTGCCTCTCAAGTATCTAAGAACTCTTTCCAGCATGTTCCAATGATGGACTTTTGGTTCTTGCATATGTTGGCTAACCTGATTCACAGAGAAACACAAATCAGGCCTAGTAAGCGTTAAATAAATCAACTTACCTACTAGTCTTCTGTAGAGCTGTGGATTGTTGTATGGTTGATCTTCAATCTCCCCCTTACTGATAGCCTCTTAGCTGTCTTCCATGGGTGTGTTTACTGGTTTTGCATCTAGCTTTCCTGTTTCAGACAACAGATCAAGTGTATACTTCCTTTGAGATAGAAATAGCCCCTCTTTAGAACGACATATCTCAATCCCTAGGAAATACTTAAGCAAGCCAAGATCTTTAATATCAAATATAGACTTAAGGTAAGCTTTAGTTTCTTTGATACCTTCCCTGTCATCACCAGAGATAATGATATCATCCACATAAATCAGTACCACTATGATACCTGATTGACTAGGAAGAGTGAACAGGGTATGATCGGCTTCTGACTTCCTAAATCCTCTATCCCTTAGTGTCATGCTTAGCTTATGATACCAGGCTCTGGGTGATTGTTTCAATCCATAAATTGCCTTTCTTAACCTCAAGACTTTGCCTGGTTGAACAATCTCTTCTAGTCCTGGAGGTGGACGCATATATACTTCTTCCTCTAGCTCTCCTTGGAGGAAGGCATTCTTTACATCCATCTGCCACAGTTCCCAATCCAAATTCGTTGCTAGAGATAGAACAATCCTCACAGTATGAAGCTTTGCAATAGGAGCAAAAGTATCACCAAAGTCTTCACCATAGGTTTGCGTGAAACCTCTTGCCACCAGTCTTGCCTTGTGTCTTTCTATCTCTCCATTACTTTTATACTTGATTGTAAAGACCCATTTTGAGCTTACTGCCTTCTTTCCTTTAGGTAGCACAGCTTCATCCCATGTATGGTTCTTTTCCATATCATCTGTTTCATCAGTTATGGCCTCCCTCCATACTTTGAGTTCTTTAGCTTCTTCATAGGATGTTGGAACATGTCCTTGGTCAAGGCTACTGATAAACGCTTTATGTTCTTCAGGGAATGAGGCAAATGAGCAGACAACTTGGGATGGGTGAGCAACCGCATTAGCATTATAATAGACCCTTGTATTAACCCAGTTTGATGGATCCTTCCTAAATCTTGTGCTTCTCCGTAGAGGTTGGACTGGCCAGGATGCTCGATCTCGCTCTGGCCCGGATGGTTCTTGATCTCGCTCTTGTCCTTGATCGTGGCTTCCAGAAGAAGAACTTGTCCGGTCTTGATCAACGTCATGTCGTCCAGAAGAAGAACTTGTCCGGTCTTGATCAACGTCATCTTCTTCAGTATTTCCCCCCTCACGAGCAAGGTCATGCTGAGGTCCAACCTGAGGTGAGACTGGTCCCGGTCCAGACGAGCTTGTATCGTGTTGAGCAGCTGGTGAGATAGGGACAGGGCCCGGTACAGAACAGGCACCTGGTTGGGACGACAAAGGTATCCCCAAATGATCAAAGATGTTCCGAAGGGTAGTGGCACGGTCCAAAGAGGTACCAGCAAGATCAGCCAAGTCATCCCACTGTTGGTCACCATAGTAGCTCTGGTTTTCAATAAATTTGACATCCCGGGACACCATAACCCTTATAGCTTCAGGGTCATAGCACTTATAGCCTCGTTGGGTAGGTGAGTATCCAATGAACATGGACCGTGTGCTTTTAGCATCAAGCTTGGTTCGGTTTTCTCCTGGAACCAAAACAAAACACACGCAACCAAACACTTTTAAGTGAGTTAAGGAAGGTTTATGAGTGTTCAATACCTCAAACGGAGAGATGTCATTGAGAACTCTGGTAGGAATCCTGTTAATAAGATAACAAGCCGTGATGACAGCGTCTCCCCAAAACCGCTTTGGAACCTTGGAGTGAAACATCATTGATCTGGCCACTTCCATCAGGTGGCGGTTCTTTCTCTCAGCCACACCGTTCTGTTGGGGTGTATAGGGGCAGCTCGTTTGATGAAGAATCCCATGCTTATGAAGATGATCACGGAAGGCATGACTTGTATACTCTCCACCATTGTCTGTTCTAAAAATTTTTATCCTTGCATTGAAGTGGTTAGTGATGTAATTTTGAAAATTCACAAATGCTTCTAGAGCTCTATCCTTTGATTGCATTAAGGTAAGCCAGGTATATTTAGATTTCTCATCTATGAAAGTAATGAAGTATTTCTGATTCTCTCTAGACAAGCAAGGAGCAGTCCATACATCTGAATGCACAAGATCAAAACATTTTTCATAAATTGTCTCAGACTTAGGGAAAATAGACTTGCAATGTTTACCTAAGATACATGCCTCACAATCATCATTCTTAAACACAATATTAGGTAACATTAAAATCAAAGCCCGAGAGTGGGGATGCCCTAGTCTAGCATGCCATAACACATTATTAGCATAAGCAGGAGTAGATTCTAAAGAACTTAAAACAGAAGCTAAAGGTTGATCATCTTTCAGCAAATAAAGACCATCCTTAGTTATTCCTTTCCCAAGCGTCTTACTTGTCTTAATATCCTGAAAATGAACATCATTAGGAGTGAAGATAACATTGCAATCCAAATCATTTGTAGCCTTATGTACAGAAACCAAGTTTGAGGTAAAGTCAGGCATGAAGAAAGCCCTAGTCTTTCTATCAAATAATTTTAAATTCCCTACCCCTTTAATTGGAATCTTATCACCATTTGCAATGACTACATGTCCTTTAGCCGGTTCTAAGTCCTTAATCAAATCAACATTACTAATCATATGATGTGATGCTCCTGAATCAATGACTAGCGGTTTTTCATCTAGTTTCATAGTATATGCAGAAGCATGGTAAGAGTAACCTGTCACATTACCATAGCTTTCCTTCAGAGCTTTGATAAGAGCATCAAGTTCTGACCGCCTCACCACCTGGTCCTGAACTGCGATCTGAGCCGTTTGAGCATTGATATTAGCCGTGCCATCTCCTTCTTAATGTTGTGACGAGGATCCTCCCCCTGATTCAACCTTTGCCTTGATGATGTTGGCTTGGAAATCTTTGAATTTTGGAGGTTTAAGATGTGGATGCAGGATCCAGCATTTGTCCTTAGTATGACCCTTCCTCTTGCAGTGATCACAAGCCAAACCTCTCTGATCATCCTGCTTGAAGTACACCCCTTTGTTTGCAGTTACAAGCTCTCCTTTTCCACTGAATAAACCATGAGACCCTTGTTCTCTCTGGATGTAGGAACACACTTCTTCGAGAGATGGAAGCTTCTCTGATCTGAGTAGATGTTTGATCAGATCATTGTACATAGGATTCAGAGTGAGAAGAAGACCAAACACTTTGTCTTGTTCACGCCTTGCAAGAAGTGTCTCTGGATCGGTAGAGTTGGGTCTAAGCATCTCAAGCTCTGCCCAAAGGGAGCGGAATTTGCCAAAGTGAGCTGTGAATTCCAAGTCCTCTTGATGAAGGTTGTTGATAGCTCTTTTTACTTCAAAGACCCTACTGAGATTGGTGGTGTTACCATAGACCTTCTTAAGGGTTTACCATAACTCCTTAGCGCTTTCACAGTAAGAGTAGGCTTCTAGGATAGGTCCATCCAGTGAGCTTTGAATGATAGACAGAACAAACTGATCTTCCTGAATCCATTTCTCCTCATCAACAATCATGATCTCCTGTCCATCTTCTTGGTGGAACGCCTTTGGTGGAGCTTCATCTAGGAGAAGATGTATCCCTAGTCCTCGATCACCTAGAGTAGTCTTTACCATTCTGGACCATAGAAGGTAGTTAAGTCCCTTTAAGGTAACAGGGATAACCATAGGCCTTGTGTTTTCCATTTTAGAAGTTACAAGTGATTCCGTGACCTAAAACACCTCAAAAGAGTCACCCTTATCCTAACACCGTTCCAACCTTAATCTAAGAATCTCCTTTTCCTTAAGAAACCCCCTTAAGAAGCAAAACAGCCGAGACGTACCAAACCCAGAACAGAGAACCCTACTTGCGTTCCAAGGAAGGCAGAGCACTCAACCAGATACAGAACTGCTACTCAGGAAGGAAAAGCAAACCTGAACAAGACTCAATAGCACTGTCTTGAAAGAAAAGGAGCCTCCTTTCAAGGTTTTAGCGCGGATTGTACGGATTCTGCAAAACCCTTGCCGAGGAAGACGAGTACGGACACTCTTGGAATCAGCTAAAGACGCCTCCTTTCAAGCTTCTAAAACCACGGACGAGCTCAGGAAGACCCTTCGACCTAAGTACTGAAGAAAGGAATGGATTTGAACGGGAAAGACACGTTCTTTTGAGGAAAGTGTCCGTACAACAATGGCGGACAAGGTTTAATGAAGAGCGAATGCTCTAAACTTGTTTCGACCAAAGCAATAGTCACTCAAACTTTAAGGTTAAGATAAAAGGGAAGATTTGCGGAATGAAGAGAGACTTTGAGCGCTTAACACTGCTCTGATACCATGAGAGTTTAAGAAGTATAGAAGATTAGAGAAAGAGAGAGACCGTGTATGGTGGAGCCGCCATTAAGGCCAAAAGAGAAGTAGCAAGAATCGATTACTTCATATTATTATATCTACAAATGAGGAATACATAGCCTTAAATAGGAAGCTAGCTAGGTTACCTAGTGCTAGGGATAAGAGAGATTACATATAAGACCGTTATACACTTGCTTATCACTTATACACATTCGCTTATCACACAAGCTTCCTTATCACTCATAATGTAACCTTCCTTCCTTATCACATTGACCAAGAGATTGCTTATAACCTTCTGGCCGTGAGTTACCTCTTGTTTATGTCCAACAACAAACACTTTCAAATGTTCAAGATGAGGTTTAGTTCCATTAAGTACCTCAAATGGTGAGATATCATGAAGAACTTTAGTAGGTATTCTGTTGATCAAATAGCAAGCCGTGAGTACTGCATCTCCCCAAAACCTCTTGGGTACACTCCTATGGAACATCATTGACCTTGCCACTTCCATTAGATGGCGGTTTTTTCTTTCAGCCACCCCATTCTGCTCTGGTGTGTATGGACAGCTTGTTTGATGAAGAATACCATACTTGAGAAGGTAATCTCTAAATGCTTTGCTTGTGTATTCCCCTCCATTATCTGTTCTAAACACTTTAACTTTTGCATTATAATGATTAGTTGCATATGAATGAAAATTAATGAATGCTTCTAAAACTTTATCCTTAGAAGGGAGCAAAGTAATCCAAGTATATTTAGACTTCTCATCTATAAAAGTGACAAAATATTTTTGTTGTTCTCTAGATGCATAAGGAGCAGTCCAAACATCAGAATGTATTAGGTCAAAACAATGATCATACGTATGTGTAAAGCTAGGAAAGACTATTTTGCAATGTTTACCAAGAATGCAAGCTTCACACTCATTTTGATTAAAGGAAATATTTGGAAATATCAGTTCAAGAGCTTTAAAGTGTGGATGGCCTAATCTAGCATGCCATAATGTTCCATTAGAAAGCTCATTATTACTAGCCAAACAAGAACCTAAACTAGAAGTAGAAAGATCGTCAAGGATGTAAAGATCATCTTTTGTGCCTCCTCTTCCAAGTACTCTTTTTGTTTCAATATCCTGAAAACAACACTCATTAGGACCAAAAATCACATGACAATTCAAATCAGTTGTTGCTCTTTTAACAGACACAAGATTAGATGTAAAAGAGGGCATAAAGAAAGCTTTACTATCCTTATTAAACAATCTCAGATTACCTATGCCTTTAATTGGTATTTTGGTTCCATTAGCAATAACTACATTTCCTAAGGCAGGTTCCAATTTGTTTATTAAGTCAATATCACTAATCTTATGGTGAGAAGACCCTGAGTCTATTATCAAAGATTTATTCATATTATGAGCAACATAAGAGGCATGGAGAGATTTACCAACAACTTTACCAGATTCATCTTTGAAAACCCTTAGTATAGCTTCTAAGTCTGATTTTCTGACAAACTCTTGATCAAATGTTGAAGTTCCAAGTTGTGTCTCCTTCCCAACTCGCTGGATTGATCTTGCCATACCATCATGAGATGTACTCGCAGTATGAGAGGACACAATTGCTTGATTTACGCTTGCTGAAGTGTTGGTTTTAAGACCTATAGGCTTAGTCTGGTCACGCCACAAAGCAGGTTTGAGATGCGGATGCAATGACCAACACTGGTCCTTGTGATGACCCTTTCGTTTGCAGTGTGAACAGATAGACACACCCTTCTTATCATCCCTTTTGTTAAAACTCCTGTTTGCAGTGACAAGTTCAACTTTATCCCCAAATAATGCGAGAGACCCTTGTTTCTTTTGAACACAAGCACACACCTCCTCTAGACTAGGTAACTTATCCTGTCTCAAAAGGTGCTTTTTGAGGTCTGTATAACTGGAATTCAGTGTCATCAACAACCCAAACACTTTGTCCTGTTCTCTTCTTTCATTAAGAGTTATAGGTTCAGTAGTAGGTGGCCTCAACATTTCCAACTCAGCCCATAAAGCTCTAAAAACTCCAAAATGCTTAGTAAATTCAGCCTCCCCCTGTTGAAGTTGATTCAAAGATTTCTTAACTTCAAAGATTCTTAACAGATTTGAGGTGTTACCATAAACATTCTGAAGAGTATCCCACAGCTCCTTGGCATCTTCACAGTATGAGTATGCTGCTAATAGTGATGCCTCAAGTGAATTTTGTAGAATAGCCAACACAAGCTGATCTTCCTGAAACCACTTGCTTCCCATGTCCTGTTCTGAGTGTTGGTCTGCTTCAAGAACCTCCCCTTCAGCAGCAATACTAGGCGACCCTTTGGTGAGAATATGGGTCCAAAGCCCCCTACTGCACAATGTAGTCTTCATTGTTCGAGACCACAGCAAATAGTTCATACCCTTCAATGTAATCGGAGCCATCAACTGCTTATGAAGTTCCATAGCAACTATTTTGATATATCCCACACACACAGCAACAAGATTACCAGAGAATGATTTGGAATCAAAGACCTTATCAAGGAACTCAAACACGGCTGATCAAAGATATCCAACCAACAGGAGTACACAGACTAAATCAACTCCTAACCAATAACCAGCAGACTTAACCACCTATTCGATTGCACAATCTTCTCAAATCCAGTTATCTAACCTAACCCTCCAAGAAACCAGATTAAGAACCTGAGAAACAACTTACTCCACTCCTAATCCTCAGGTTATACAATCTTAAAACCAAATTGAAGATCAGATACCAGAAAACAGAGGATCGGTGATGTCTGTTGAAGTTTTCTTGAGGCAAAAGAAACTGAAACCTCGCGATTTGAAGAACAAGATTTAACTCCACGATCAAGATCGATCCTGTGAAGTAGATCAAATGGACTAAGGAACGGCACAAACTGATGTTAATCCAAGTGAAGAAGACAGCCCAGAAGAATCAGCTGGGAATTTTGAAGAACCTTCGAACAGAGGTTTGGCGCGAAGAAGAGATTCGAGTTCCCGTGAACTGGATCAATTGGATCAAGGATCGGTGCCTCCTGATGACAATCCACGTGAGAAAAACAATCCAGAAGATTCAATCAGCAAGATTTGAAGATCAGCAAGTCACGATTTCGAACAGAAACTTTGGCGCGAAGGAAGAACAACTTTCGATTTTCACGATTACGATCAATCTTGTGTGAAACACCACCCACGGATTGAAGATCGGCACATTCTAATGACAATCTGCGTGAGAAAGAAGATCCAGAGGAGCAAGATTGAAGATTTGTGATGATCGCATTTGAATCCAATTTTGGCGCCAAACGAACCAGGTTTAATTCGATCGCAAGAAGCCGATCAATCTTATCGAATTCTGCAATTCTGATGAATGGATGATCAGAAATCACCAGAGAGATTGTCGTCTAGGAAGAGAATGATGATAGATGATGAAGAACTCTCCGGAATACTCGCCGAATGATCAAGACCTTCCGCGACTAGGCTCGTTTCGAAGATGAAGATGAAGTTTTGAAGAAAAAGAGAAATTTCCAGAAAACCTGCTCTGATACCATGTGGATTTTAGTAGAATGATGAAGAATTGAGAGAGATTTAGACTAGAGATTGAGAGAATAAGAGAGATTGAGAGAGAATCGATTTGAAGAAGAATGAATTGTATATTATTAAACTCGTGTACAATCCCCGTTATATAGGGGTTTACATGACAAGGTATTAATCACTTCCTAATACATGACTACATGCTCATTGTACACTCTAACTCTTCCTAAATTCTAACAGTAGCAAGGGAAAGAACCACCCTGATTGTGTTCATCTTTGCCACTGGAGCGAATGTGTCCCCGTAGTCATCACCATACGTTTGAGTAAACCCTCTTGCAACAAGTCTGGCCTTATGTCTTTCAATTTCCCCATTACTTTTGTATTTGATGGTGAATATCCATCTGGAGCTCACAGCCTTCTTCCCTTGTGGTAAATCTGATTCATTCCAAGTGTGATTCCTTTCCATTGCTCTCCTTTTATTTCCCACAGCATCTCTCTAAACTTTGATCTTCTTTGCTTCATCATAATTTCTTGGTACTATTTCCTGATCTAAGCTTCCAATAAACACTTGATGTTCTTGTGGGATGTGAACCATGTTGCACACGGCTTGAGTAGGATGAGTTTCAGCTTTGTTGTTGAAGTAGACTCTGGTATTCTTCCAGTGTGAAGGTGGGAATCGCTGCCTGGTGCTCCTCCTTAGTTCAACCGGTTCTGAGGTGGTAATTCCTTCTGAACTTTGACTAGGTATGTCATGATTATTTCTGAAATTGGCTTCTGAGGTTTTTGAAGCATCTAGACTGACCTCTGATGATTCTCATTGGGAGTGACTTGAGTCAGCTTCAGATAGGTTCCTCTGAATATTACTTGGACCAGCTTTTGAGTCCACTTGATCTTGAGTATCTGACAATTTTCTCCCCCCCAGGATTAAGAGGATGAGGAAGCGGTACATCAGTTGAGCAGCTTGTTGGAGTGGAAATACCAAGTCCTTCTAGGATTCTCCTCAGGTTTTCAGCCCTATCAGAAGAGTTGGACGATATGTCTTTAATGTTATCCCATGCTTCATCAGCAAAGTAACTCCTTGTCTCAAGAAACTGAACATCCCGGGATACCAGTACACGGTTTGTATCAGCATTGTAGCATTTATAGCCCTTCTGAGTTGTGGAGTAGCCAAGGAACATTTTTCTTGTACTTCTGGCCGCAAGTTTGTTTCTTTGTTCACCTGGAATCCACACATAGCAAACACACCCAAACACTTTTAAATGGTCAAGATGAGGCTTGGTGTGAGTAAGTACCTCATGTTGGAATGAAGCAATCTATCAAAGGAAGGAGTGTAACGGCTATGTAATGTTTCTAGAAGGGCCTCTAGTGATGAGTCATTCACGCCAGCACAAAAGAGGAAAGTAGGCTCCAGCTCGAAATGGAATATAGGGAATATACTTCACCTAAAGTAGATTGTATTAGGTTTATTACATTTGCTATAAATAAGCTCCTTATGTATTCATTGTATGCAAGGAAGTTTAATCTCTAATAGAAATCATGTTCTTCATTCGTCTCTAGTCTAAAACTCTCATAATCTATCTTTCAATCCATAATCTAACATGGTATCAGAGCATTTGCTCACAAACTCTCTTTAGATTCCGCAAATCTCTTCCTTCTCCTAAGATTCAAGCGCTTTCCTTGGGATAAACATGCCTTAGTCTATCCTCTCTGAGATCTAAGATCCTCAAAACCATGGGTGATGCCAGAGAGGATATGAGTTCTTAGGCGAAGAGAGGATAGACTAAGGCCCAAGGAAAGCGCTTGAATCTTAGGAGAAGGAAGAGATTTGCGGAATCTAAAGAGAGTTTGTGAGCAAATGCTCTGATACCATGTTAGATTATGGATTGAAAGATAGATTATGAGAGTTTTAGACTAGAGACGAATGAAGAACATGATTTCTATTAGAGATTAAACTTCCTTGCATACAATGAATACATAAGGAGCTTATTTATAGCAAATGTCATAAACCTAATACAATCTACTTTAGGTGAAGTATATTCCCTATATTCCATTTCGAGCTGGAGCCTCCTTTCCTCTTTTGTGCTGGCGTGAATGACTCATCACTAGAGGCCCTTCTAGAAACATTACATAGCCGTTACACTCCTTCCTTTGATAGATTGCTTCATTCCAACACTTTACTATTAAGTGCAAAAGCAATGGAGAGATTGAAAGGCACAAGGCCAGATTGGTTGCAAGAGGCTTCACTCAAACCTATGGAGATGACTATAGGGATACATTCGCACCAGTGGCTAAGATGCATACAATCAGGGTTGTTCTTTCTCTGGCTGCTAACTTGGAATGGGAGCTTTGGCAAATGGATGTCAAAAATGCATTTCTACAAGGAGAACTAGAGGAAGAAGTTTATATGACTCCTCCACCAGGATTAGAAGACTCAGTTGCACCAGGAAAAGTTCTCAGACTAAGAAAAGCAATCTATGGATTGAAGCAGTCTCCTAGAGCTTGGTATCACAAGCTGAATGTCACTCTGAGAGACAGAGGTTTTAGGAGGTCTGAATCCGATCACACCTTGTTCACCCTACATAGCCAAGAAGGTATAGTTGTCATTCTCATCTATGTAGATGATATTAGCATCTCTGGGAATGACAAGGTAGGAATCTCTTCAACAAAAGATTACCTTAAGTCTATGTTTGAAATTAAAGACCTTGGTGAAATTAAATATTTCTTAGGCATTGAAGTATGCAGGTTTAAAGATGGACTGTTTATTTCACCAAGAAAGTATGTTGGAGACTTATTAACTAGTGCAGGAATGATGGAAGCAAAGGCAGCTAAAACCCCACTGGAGGATGGCTACAAAGTTGAACCTGAGGGGGAGCAAGATGAAGATACATATGAAGATCCTAAGCTCTATAGAAGACTAGTTGGTAACCTGATATACTTAACAATTACTAGACCTGACCTATGTTTTGCTGTGAATCAGGTAAGCCAGCATATGCAAGCACCTAAGAAGAGTCACTGGATGATGATTCAACGCATTCTAAGATATCTAAAGGGGACATATACTCAAGTAATCTGGATGGGAAAGAATGGAAATGCTGACATCATTGGCTACTGTGATGCTGATTGGGCTGGAGACATGAAAGATAGGAAGTCAACAACCGGCTACTGCACCTTCATAGGAGGAAACTTGGTAACATGGAAGACCAAGAAGCAGAAGGTTGTATCCTGTTCAAGTGCTGAGGCTGAGTACCGGGCCATGAGAAAGCTCACTACTGATTGCATATGGCTGAAAGCACTACTTAAAGACTTCAACATAGAGAACAATACGCCAATCACAATGCATTGTGATAATCAGGCGGCTATCCACATTGCATCAAACTCTGCCTTCCATGAACGGACTAAGCACATTGAGGTAGACTGTCACAAAGTAAGGGAGGCTGTGGAAAAAGGAATCATATTACCATTCTATACAAAGAGCTCTGATCAGTTGGCCGATATATTTACTAAAACAGCAAGTTTAAGAGTCTGTGAGTTCATCCATGCAAAGCTTGGACTCACAACTCTTTCATTCCAGTAACTTCCCTATCAAGAAGGATTCATACTCTTTTTCCCTTAAAGTGTTTTTCTCCCACTGGGTTTTGCACTCTAAGGTTTTTAATGAGGTGAATCCTCTTGATGTCCAAGTTTCAACCATTTCCAATAGTTAAAACTTGAGGGAGAGTGTTGGAATGAAGCAATCTATCAAAGGAAGGAGTGTAACGGCTATGTAATGTTTCTAGAAGGGCCTCTAGTGATGAGTCATTCACGCCAGCACAAAAGAGGAAAAGAGGCTCCAGCTCGAAATGGAATATAGGGAATATACTTCACCTAAAATAGATTGTATTAGGTTTATGACATTTGCTATAAATAATGTTGGTTTTGCGGAAGTAAGAGGATTGATTAGGTGAGTTTCATGGTAAAGCTCGACAAGAAGAATGAGGAAGAAGACAGGAAGAATAAAGTGAAGAGTTTATTGCTAAAAGTGTATATACAACAATGTGGGAAGTGGCCTTTAAATAGGCTGAGCTACACATGACAGGATTCAAATAGGAAAGGGACGTGGTGGCTTGTCCAAGGAGAGAAAGCGACCCCTCATAAACGGCTAGCACCACCCGTGACTTCTCCTTGCAGCCTCACTTCCTTCTAGAAGGTCTTCTTGTTGTCACAACACTTCTTGACATTATTAATGGGCTTGGAACTCATTTAGACTAGGCCAAAGTGGGCTGCACAGGTTTGGACAATACTTGGACCAAGCCTTTAACGAGCCGTGATACTCAAGTTTGTGTGCCGTGCTCTATACTCCCCCTCAAGCTTAGCATTGGAGAGGCTAAGATTGGAAATCCATAAGGCACCACCTCATTAAAAACCTCATCATAGAAAAACCACTTTGGGAGAAAAACTATGATGAGGGAAAAAGAGTATGATGTTTATGGATTAGGGAAGGCTAGATCACGGCTGCGGAAGATCAATCAGCCCAAACTTGTTATATATGTGAGAGCAAACTTTGGAGCTGGCAGCCTTGGTGAAGATATCAGCCAATTGGTCTTCACTCTTTGTGTAACAAGGAAGGATCACTCCTTCTTCAATCTTTTCCCTTACTTTGTGGCAGTCCACCTCTATGTGCTTGGTTCTCTCATGGAAGACTAAGTTGGTTGCAATGTGGATGGCTGCTTGGTTGTCACAGTGCATAGTAATTGGAGTATCCTGATCAATGTTGAGATCCTTGAGGAGTGCCTTCAGCCATGTCAATTCATTTGTTAACTTCCTCATTGCACGGTATTCTGCTTCAGCTGTTGAGCATGCCACCACTTTCTGCTTCTTTGTCTTCCAAGTGACCAAGTTGCCTCCTATGAAGGTACAATATCCGGTTGTGGACTTTGTTGGAATGAGGAAGCAATTCACCAAGGAAAAGAGTGTTAACGGCTAGTAATAAATCTTCTAGAAGGATTGGTGACTCACCTCTGCCAGCACAAAAGGGGAAAGAGGCGCCAGCACTAAAGAGGAAGCACACACTCTTACCTAAAGTAGTCGCTTTTAGGTTATCCATTTCTGTATAAAAGGATCATTAAGGTCTCTCTTTGTAATCAAGAAATCCTATTCTAATAATATTTGTTTACCTAATCTCTCGCCTAAACTCTCTCCACTCTTCCTAAACTTCTAAAACTTACATGGTATCAGAGCATTTGCTCACAAATCTTCCCTGAATCATTCGTAAACTCTTCATTCCTCTTACTATTCAATCCACAAATCTCTTTCTCTCTGGATTTTAAAGCGCTTAATCTATGATAAACATGTTCTAGCCTATCTTCTCTGAGATCTAAAGATCCTCAGAACCATTGGTGATGAGTTGAGGAAGACTAGATGTGGGTATCACGCGGATTATAGTAGTCTTTGCTGGGTCCAGGTCTTGTTCTTTCTCTCGCGGCCATTGATGTACGGTCCATAGCTCATATTCCACAAGTTTGAAACGTGTTTCTACTCAAAAGAAGAACTAAAAGGCTACTCAAAGCTTCACGGTTCAAAATACTTTCGAAAGGAGCCATCTTTCTGTAAGTTTTAGAAGTTTAGGAAGAGTGGAGAGAGTTTAGGCGAGAAATTAGGTCAACACATATTATTAGAATAGGATTTCTTGATTACAAAGAGAGACCTTAATGATCCTTTTATACAGAAATGGATAACCTAAAAGTGACTACTTTAGGTAAGAGTGTGTGCTTCCTCTTTAGTGCTGGCGCCTCTTTCCCCTTTTGTGCTGGCAGAGGTGAGTCACCAATCCTTCTAGAAGATTCGTTACTAGCCGTTAACACTCTTTTCCTTGGTGAATTGCTTCCTCATTCCAACACTCCCCCTCAAATTTTACATCATTGGTGAATGATTAAAACTTGGACATCAAGAGGATTCACCTCATTAAAAACCTTAGAATGCAAAACCCAGTGGGAGAAAAACATTCTAAAGGAAAAAGAGTATGAATCCTTCATGATAGGGAAGTTACTGAAATGGTAGAGTTGTGAGTCCAAGCTTAGTATGGATGAACTCACAAACCTTCAAACTTGCCGCCTTGGTGAAGATATCTGCCAATTGATCAGAACTTCTTGTATAGCATGGAAGTATGATTCCTTTCTCCACAGCCTCTCTAACCTTGTGGCAGTCCACCTCAATGTGCTTGGTTCGTTCATGGAAGACAGAATTGGATGCAATATGAATGGCTGCCTGATTATCACAATGCATTGTGATAGGTGTGCTGCTTTCAATGTTGAAGTCTTTGAGAAGAGCCTTTAGCCATATACACTCGGTAGTTAACTTCCTCATAGCCCTATATTCAGCTTCAGCACTTGAACAGGATACTACTTTCTGCTTCTTGGTCTTCCAAGTGACAAGATTACCACCTATGAAGGTGCAATAACCAGTAGTTGATCTTCTGTCTTTCCTATCCCCAGCCCAATCAGCATCACAATAGCCAACTACTTCAGCGTTTCCATTCTTTCCCATCCATATTCCCTGAGTGTAAGTCCCTTTCAAATATCTCAGAATGCGTTGTATCATCATCCAATGATTCTTCCCAGGGGCTTTCATATACTGACTTACCTGATTCACAACAAAGCACAAGTCAGGTCTTGTAATTGTCAAATATATGAGCTTACCAACAAGTTTTCTGTACAGCTTCGGATCCTCAAATGTATCTTCATCTTGCTCCCCCTCAGTTTTAGCCATGTAACCATCTTCTAAGGGCGTTTTTGCTGCTTTTGAATCAATCATTCCTGCATTAGTTAGTAAGTCTACAATGTATTTCCTCTGAGATATAAACAACCCATCTTTAAACCTGCAGACTTCAATACCCAAGAAATATTTGAGTTCACCAAGATCTTTAATGTCAAACATAGCTTTAAGATATTTTTTTGTAGCAGAAATTCCTACCTTGTCATTCCCAGAGATGATAATATCATCCACATAAATGAGAATGACAACTATACCTTCTTGGCTATGTAAGGTGAATAAGGTGTGATCGGATTCTGATCTCCTGAAACCTCTGTCTCTTAGAGTGACGTTCAGCTTGTGATACCAGGCCCTAGGTGACTGTTTAAGTCCATAGATTACCTTTCTTAATCTAAGGACTTTCCCTGGTGCAACTGAGTCTTCTAATCCAGGTGGAGGGGTCATGTAGACTTCTTCTTCTAATTCTCCTTGAAGGAATGCGTTTTTGACATCCATCTGCCACAGTTCCCAGTCTAAGTTTGCAGCAAGAGACAAAACAACTCTGATTGTATGCATTTTTGCTACTGGAGCAAATGTGTCTCTGTAATCTTCTCCATAGGTCTGGGTGAATCCTCTTGCTACCAGTCTTGCCTTATATCTCTCAATCTCCCCATTACTTTTGTATTTGATGGTGAAAATCCATCTAGAGCTCACTGCCTTCTTTCCTTTTGGTAAGTCTGCTTCATCCCATGTATGATTTTTCTCCATTGCAGTTTTTTCTGCTCCCACGGCATCTCTCCAGACTTTTAGCTCCTTAGCTTCATCATAAGTCTTGGGAACTAACTCTTGATCTAGACTGCCTGTGAAAGCCAGATGTTGTTGTGGAATATGAACCATGTTGCAAACCGCTTGAGTAGGATGAGCCACTGCATTATTATTGTAGTAAACTCTCGTGTTCTTCCAGTTTGCTGGAGGGAATCGTTGTCTAGTGCTTCTCCGGAGTTCTCATGGTGCTGGTACTTCATGCGAGTGTTGATGTTGATCATTGGTACTTCCAGAACTCGAACCAACTTCAGCTTCTGAGTTTCCTTCAGTGTTACTTGGACCGGTTTGTGACTTAGGTTCAGATTCTCTTCTTTGGGTGTTGTTTGAATTAGTAGCTGAATCTTCATCCTCCTCATCATGACCATAGTCTTGTTGTCCCCCCTCAGGATGAAGAGGATGATGCGGCGAATGCTGATGAGTGTCTGGACCAAAAGAGGATATACCCAGGTTCTCTAAGATCTTCTTTAAATTCTCAGCCTGGTTGGGCGATTGTGAGGATATGTTCTTGATAGACTCCCACGTACCATCCGAGAAATAGCTTTTGTCTTCAAGAAACTTAACATCCCGGGAGATAAGGACACGGTTGGTATTAGTATTGTAGCACTTATACCCTTTCTGTGTGGTTGAATATCCAAGAAATATGGCCTTTGTGCTCTTAGCCTCTAACTTGTTCCTATGTTCCCCTGGGATCAACACATAGCAAACACATACAAACACTCTAATATGATCAAGATGAGGTTTGGTTTTAGTAAGTACCTCAAACGGTGAGATGTCATGTAGGATTTTGGTCGGAAGTCTGTTGATTAAGTAGCAGGCCGTAACTAAGGCATCACCCCAAAACTATTTAGGAACCTTCCTATGAAACATCATGGCTCTAGTCACCTCCATTAAGTGTCTGTTTTTCCTCTCAGCAACTCCATTCTGCTGAGGGGTATAGGGACAACTTGTCTGGTGCTCAATTCCATTTTGTTGAGATAGTGTTTAAAGGCCTGGCTAGTATACTTCCCACCATTATCTGATCTTAGACATTTAACTTTAGCATCATATTGGTTAGTCACATACTTGTTAAAACTCATAAACGCTTAAAGAACTCTACCCTTAGATGGCATTAAGGTAACCCAAGTGTATTTTGATTTCTCATCTATGAAACTAACAAAATACTTGTGCTTATCTCTAGAGACACATGGGGCAGTCCAAACATCAGAGTGAACAAGATCAAAGCAGTTTTCATACATAGTTTGAGATTTAGGAAAAACAGACCTACAATGTTTTCCAAGGATACATGCTTCACATAATTCATTATTGAAAACTGTTTTAGGAAACATTAACTCTAGCACTTTAAGATGAGGATGACCAAGCCTAGCATGCCACAAATCACCATTCATCTCAGAATTATTGAAATTTGAAAAACAGAAAGCTAAACGACTAGGAGAACTAGGAGATAAGTCTTCAAGCACATATAGATCATTTCTGGTAACACCTTGTCCAAGAATCTCCTTAGTTTCAATATCCTGAAACACAAAATCATTAGGCCCAAAGATAGCATGACAGTTTAAATCGGTTGTAGCTCTCTTGACAGATAGAAGGTTAGAAGTGAATGAGGGCATATAAAAGGCTCTAGATTCCTTATTGAATAATCTAAGATCACTTATTCCTTCTATTGGCACATTTGTTCCATTTGCTATCAAGACATTCCCTACAGCCGGTTCAATGTTCTTAATCAAATTCATATCACTGATCATATGGTGAGATGCCCCTGAATCTACAATTAATGGTTTAGACTTAGTGAAAGCATTAAATGAGGCATGTAATGATCTACCAACAATCGCATTACCAGAGTTGTCTTTGAATGCTTTGATGAGAGCTTCAAGATCGGATTTTCTGACATACTCTGACTGCATTGGTTGGTATGGCACCATATGAGCTGGATGAGTTTGAGAACTTCCAATGCACGATGAACTTGAGGAGCTGGCTTGTTGATTAGAGCTAGCTGGGCCGTGAGCGATTTGGTACGGGAGGTTCTTCTTGGGATAGTATCCAGTTTCCTGAGTGAAATGAGCTCTAGGAACTTCCTTCCACTTGCTTGGCTTGAGGTGTGGATGAAGAATCCAACACTTATCTTTGGAATGTCCTTTCCTTTTACAATGATCACACATTATGCTCTTCTTGTCTTCCGGTTTGTAAAACCCTTTATTTGCTGAGATGGGTTCTTCTTCGGTCTTGTATGTGCTTTTGTGAGCCGTGAGAAGGTCACCTTTTCTTCCAAACAATCCATTTGATCCGGATTCCTTCTGTATCTGAGAGCATACATCTTCAAGGGAAGGGAGTTTATCTGACCTCAAGATGTGTTTAATGAGATCGTTGTATGTGGGACTGAGAATCATGAGAAGGCTAAAGACTTTATCTTGTTCCCGCCTTTCCTTAATGACTTCAGGATCAAAGGACACAGGTCGGAGCATATCTAATTCTGCCCATAAGGAACTAAACTTCCCAAACAAGGAGGTGAAGTCTGGATCATCTTGACTTAGATTGTTGATGGCCTGCTTGACTTGAAAGATCCTGCTAAGGTTGGAGGTGTTGCCATAGACCTTCTTGAGAATAGTCCATAGTTCCATTGACGTTTCACAGTGTGAGTAGGACTCCAGGATTGGACCATCTAAGGAGTTTTGCAGAACGGATAGGACATATAGGTCCTCCTGATGCCACTTTCGCTCATCTATGATGACCATTTCATCACCATCTTCATTCTGGATTAGACTAGGAGGTGCTTCATTAAATAGGAGATGATCTCCCAAACCCCGGTCTCCAAGAGCAGTCTTTATCATGCGAGACCACAAGACATAGTTTAAACCCTTGAGGATCACTGGAACGGCTATTTGACGAGTGTTCTCCATGAGGTAGGGTTTAGGTCTGTACAACAATGGTGGATAAAGCACGGTAGGGCAAAGATCACTGTTGTTTGAGAAAATTGATGATTGGTTCTGGTAAGGGGACTTGAAATGGGACGGAAGGAGCCTCCTTTACTTAGTCTGGAACTTCAGCAGAAAAACCCTCGAACTTGTACGGACAGATACAAAACCCTCTTTTCGCAGACTTGAATCTTGAAGCAAAATGCCTTCTTTTGGTCTTAAATGACTTCACCGGATGCAGGAAGGAAGGATTTGTTGAGAAAGGAGACCAGAGGAACTGCTTTTGAGGAGTTTAGAAGGGTGTACGGATTCTGGGTTTCAACAGCACAATGAGGAAGATGAATACGGCTCAGTGAAGGAGGTTGAAAGATGGCTCCTTTCGAAAGTATTTTGAACCGTGAAGCTTTGAGTAGCCTTTTAGTTCTTCTTTTGAGTAGAAACACGTTTCAAACTTGTGGAATATGAGCTATGGACCGTACATCAATGGCCGCGAGAGAAAGAACAAGACCTGGACCCAGCAAAGACTATTATAATCCGCATGATACCCACATCTAGTCTTCCTCAACTCATCACCAATGGTTCTGAGGATCTTTAGATCTCAGAGAGGATAGGCTAGAACATGTTTATCATAGATTAAGCGCTTTAAAATCCAGAGAGAAAGAGATTTGTGGATTGAATAGTGAGAGGAATGAAGAATTTACGAATGATTCAGGGAAGATTTGTGAGCAAATGCTCTGATACCATGTAAGTTTTTGAAGTTTAGGAAGAGTGGAGAGAGTTTAGGCGAGAGATTAGGTAAACACATATTATTAGAATAGGATTTCTTGATTACAAAGAGAGACCTTAATGATCCTTTTATACAGAAATGGATAACCTAAAAGTGACTACTTTAGGTAAGAGTGTGTGCTTCCTCTTTAGTGCTGGCGCCTCTTTCCCCTTTTGTGCTGGCAGAGGTGAGTCACCAATCCTTCTAGAAGATTCATTACTAGCCGTTAACACTCTTTTCCTTGGTGAATTGCTTCCTCATTCCAACACTTTCAACCTCCTTCACTAAGCCGTATTCATCTTCCTCATCGTGCTGTTGAAACCCAGAATCCGTACAACCTTCTAAACTTCTCAAAGGCAGTTCCTCTGGTCTCCTTTCTTAACAAATCCTTCCTTCCTGCATCCGGTGAAGTTATTTAAGATCAAAAGAAGGCATTTTGCTTCAAGATTCAAGTCTGCGTAAAGAGGGTTTTTGTATCTGTCCGTACAAGTTCGAGGGTTTTTCTGCTGAAGTTCCAGACTAAGTAAAGGAGGCTCCTTCCGTCCCATTTCAAGTCCCCTTACCAGAACCAATCATCTTTGCCCTACCGTGAAGACCAAGCTTTATCCACCATTGTTGTACGGACCTAAACCCTACCTCATGGAGAACACTCGTCAAATAGTCGTTCCAGTGATCCTCAAGGGTTTAAACTATGTCTTGTGGTCTCGCATGATAAAGACTGCTCTTGGAGGCCGGGGTTTGGGAGATCATCTCCTATTTAATGAAGCACCTCCTAGTCTAATCCAGAATGAAGATGGTGATGAAATGGTCATCACAGATGAGCGAAAGTGGCATCAGGAGGACCTATATGTCCTATCCGTTCTGCAAAACTCCTTAGATGGTCCAATCCTGGAGTCCTACTCACACTGTGAAACGTCAATGGAACTATGGACTATTCTCAAGAAGGTCTATGGCAACACCTCCAACCTTAGCAAGATCTTTCAAGTCAAGCAGGCCATCAACAATCTAAGTCAAGATGATCCAGACTTCACCTCCTTGTTTGGGAAGTTCAGTTCCTTATGGGCAGAATTAGATATGCTCCGACATGTGTCCTTTGATCCTGAAGTCATTAAGGAAAGGCGGGAACAAGATAAAGTCTTTAGCCTTCTCATGATTCTCAGTCCCATATACAACGATCTCATTAAACACATCTTGAGGTCAGATAAACTCCCTTCCCTTGAAGATGTATGCTCTCAGATACAGAAGGAATCCGGATCAAATGGATTGTTTGGAAGAAAAGGTGACCTTCTCACGGCTCACAAAAGCACATACAAGACCGAAGAAGAACCCATCTCAGCAAATAAAGGGTTTTACAAACCGGAAGACAAGAAGAGCATAATGTGTGATCATTGTAAAAGGAAAGGACATTCCAAAGATAAGTGTTGGATTCTTCATCCACACCTCAAGCCAAGCAAGTGGAAGGAAGTTCCTAGAGCTCATTTCACTCAGGAAACTGGATACTATCCCAAGAAGAACCTCCCATACCAAATTGCTCATGGCCCAGCTAGCTCTAATCAACAAGCCAGCTCCTCAAGTTCATCGTGCATTGGAAGTTCTCAAACTCATCCAGCTCATATGGTGCCATACCTGTTGGAATGAATAAAATCTACAAGTAAGGAAGGATCACTAACGGCTAGTGAAGTATTCTAGAAGGTCTTGAGTCGCCACCTTTTGAGTCATCCATGCCAGCACAAAAGGAGGCGCCAGCACATGAACCTTATCCTCTCCTCTTTTAGATGTTTTAGGGTTTTCAATAAGTGTATAAAAAGAGTAGTTGTTATTCGCTTGTAATATACAAGAAATCTTCATTCTAATAAAAACAATGTTCTTCATAATCTCTGTCTCTCAAATCTTCATACTCCCTAAAACTCCCTAAATCTTTCTAAGACTCTCTAAAACTTACATGGTATCAGAGCATTGCTCTTATTATTATCCGCATTCTCTTTGTCTCTTGTTCACTCGGCGTATTCAAAGAAGAACAAGTTCTTTCTTGAGATAAACATGCTTTAGCCTATCCTCTCTGAGATCTAAAGATCCTCAGAACCATGGGTTATGAGTTGAGGAAGAATAGGTGTGATTATTTCATATGTTAGTAACCTGTTCATCGTGTCTAGTTCTTAAACCGCCATTGTTGTACGGTCACTACCTCTAATCTAAGGTGAAATCTATTCTTCAGTGACTAAAGGAGGTGTCTTTCTACCTTCGGAGCATTCGCAACCAAGTTTGTGGTCAAAAGGACGGCTCATTTCCACTCCTGCCCGACTCGTTCCTCTTTCATTCCTCGGTCCGTACTCATCTTCTTCGAGTAGCCGAATCCAGGCTACCGTACACTTCCTTGTTTCTACTTAAAGTTTCTTCCTTTTTCACAAAAGGCTCACCATTCTCACTAGAAACCTTCTAGTTAACCCTTATCAAGAAGAAAAAGGTTCATTCAAACCTGTTTCCTCCTCCCGGTCCTTGAAAATTTCTCAGCCGTCCGTACCTCTCTCGAACACTTGTTCACAATCTTCTTTAGAAAAGGAAGCTCCTTTCTTCTACCAAAAGGGTCTCTCATCTTTCAGCCTTTTAGTTTTTCATTTCTCAAACCCTTAAACCTTGTGTCCCAAGTTTTTCATTTCAAGTTCCTCTCAAACCTTGGGTCTCAAGTTTTTCAAACCGCTTGACCATTGGTGTACGGACCAAAAGTTTGGCTAATGGAAAACTCACGACAAATCAATGTTCCTATAGTCCTAAAAGGTCTAAACTATGTGCTATGGTCTCGGATGATCAAGACCGCTCTTGGAGGAAGAGGCCTTGGAGATCATCTCCTATTCAACGAAGCTCCACCTATTCTGATTCAAAATCAAGAAGGTGAAGAAATGGTTGTAACAGATGAAAGGAAATGGCATCAGGAGGATCTATATGTTCTATCTGTTCTACAAAGCTCTCTGGATGGTCCAATACTAGAATCATACTCGCATTGTGAAACAACAATGGAAGTGTGGGAAATTCTAAAGAAGGTGTATGGCAATACGTCCAATCTCAGCCGGATCTTTCAAGTCAAGCAAGCCATCAACAATCTTAGTCAAGAAGACTCCGATTACACAGCCCTATTTGGAAAGTTCAGCTCCTTATGGGCAGAACTTGATATGCTGAGACCTATCTCCTTTGACCCAGAAGTTCTCAAAGAAAGGCGAGAGCAAGATAAAGTCTTCAGCCTTCTTATGGTTCTAAGTCCTACCTACAATGACCTGATTAAACACATTCTGAGGTCAGAGAGGCTTCCATCACTGGAAGATGTGTGTTCGCAAATTCAGAAAGAATATGGCTCACAAGGGCTATTTGGAGGAAAAGGAGAACTCATTACTGCTCATAAAGGACTGCTCAAACCAGAAGAAGAAACGATCTCTACTAATAAGGGATACTATTAGACTGAAGACAAGAAGCTTAACATGTGCGATCACTGCAAAAGGAAAGGTCACACTAAGGACAAGTGCTGGATTCTGCACCCACACTTGAAGCCCACAAAATGGAAGGACCAACCAAAGGCTCACTACACACAGGAAGCAAGTCATTACTCAAAGAAAGGCCTCTCATATCAACCGGTGCATTCTCAAGCAAGCTCGTCTACCTCTGGATTCATTGGCGGAAGTGTTCAAGCTCCTCAAGCTCACATGGTCCCCTATCAACCATCTCAATCAGAGTAAACTCTGGTAACATCATTGGTCGATCTTTACATGCTTCCTTTAATGCTTTAACAATGTCTAAACCCATCATAGTAGATTCAGGAGCATCTCATCACATGATTAGTGACTTGAATCTTATTAGAAATGTGGAACCAGCTAAAGGGCATGTGTTGATTGCAAATGGAACAAACGTTCCAATAGAAGGAATAGGTGATCTGAAATTATTCAACAAAGAATCTAGGGCTTTCTATATGCCATCATTTACTTCTAATCTCTTATCCGTTAAAAGAGCAACAACTGATTTCAACTGTAATGCAATATTTGGGCCTAATGAGTTCGTGTTTCAGGATATTGAGACTCAAAAGATTCTTGGAAAAGGGGGCACCAGAAACGATCTCTATGTTCTTGAAGAGCTTACTCCTAGTTCTCTAATTACCTGTTTTTCAAATTCCAATAACTCTGAGATGAATGGCAAGTTGTGGCATGCTAGGCTTGGTCATCCTCATTTTAAAGCTTTAGAAATGATGTTTCCTAGGATGAAGTTTAATAATGAGTTATGTGAAGCATGTATCCTAGGAAAACATTGTAGAACCGTTTTTCCTAAGTCTCAAACTCTATATGATAACTGCTTTGATCTTGTTCATTCTGATGTCTGGACTGCCCCAAGTATTTCTAGAGATAATCACAAGTATTTTGTTAGTTTCATAGATGCTAAATCAAAGTATACTTGGATTACCTTATTATTATCTAAGGGTAGAGTCCTTGAAGCTTTCATGAACTTTAATAAGTATGTTACTAACCAATATGGTGCTAAAATTAAGTGTTTGAGATCAGACAATGGGGGAGAATACACAAGCCATGCATTCCAACATTACCTCACCAAACAAGGGATTGAACATCAGACAAGTTTCCCATATACACCTCAACAAAATGGGATTGCTGAACGAAAAAACCGGCATCCAATGGAAGTAACTAGAGCTATGATGTTCCATATGCATGTTCCAAAACGTTTCTGGGGAGATGCTCTTGTTTCAGCCTGTTATCTCATCAACAGAATTCCAACTAAAGTCTTGTTTGATAAGTCTTCTTTTGAGGTACTCACTAAGACTAAGCCTCATCTTGATCATATTAGAGTTTTTGGATGTGTTTGCTATGTGCTTATTCCAGGAGAACAGCGAAACAAACTAGAAGCTAAAAGCACAAAAGCAATGTTCATCGGCTATTCTACAACTCAAAAAGGCTATAAGTGTTATAATGTTGCTAGAAACCGCGTGTTAGTGTCCAGAGATGTGCAGTTCAATGAAAAAAAAAGCTACTATGAAGACGGGTCATGGGATGCCATCAAAGATATCTCCTCACATTCGTCTGACCGTGCTGAAAACTTAAGGAAGATATTGGAGAATCTTGGCTTGTCATCACCCACAGACAAGAACTCACCTCTCCATCCTCTTCATCCTCTTACTCCTGGGGGGGAGAACTCTATACACACTCATGATCAAGCGGCTTCAGACGCTGGTCCAAGCAATAGTAAAGGGGATGACCAAGTTGAATCCGATGCTAGCTCAAATGATGGTTCAAACAACAGTCAAGGCGGTAATTCAGAAGCAGAAGCAAATAAGGAAACAATAAACTCAGAAGATAGGAGAAATCAAGACTTGGCAGAGACTATGGAATCAGTAACTTGCAATCTTCGTAGAAGCACGAGACAAAGGTTCCCACCATCAAATTGGAAAAACACCAGGGTGTACTTCAACAACAAAGCCGAGGCTCATCCTCCTCAAGCGGTTTGCAACATGGTCTACATTCCACAGGAACATCAATCTTTCATTGGTAGTCTTGATCAAGAAATCGTACCAAGAAACTATGATGAAGCCAAGAACATCAAAGTCTGGAGAGATGCGGTTGGAGATGAAAGGAAAGCCATGGAGAAGAATCAGACATGGGATGAGTCTGACTTACCACAAGAAAAGAAGGCTGTGAGTTCCAGATGGATCTTCACCATCAAATACAAAAGTAGTGGGGAAATTGAAAGATATAAGGCAAGGCTTGTTGCAAGAGGTTTTACACAAACCTATGGTGATGACTACAGGGACACATTCGCACCAGTGGCAAAAATGCATACAATCAGAGTAGTGTTATCCCTTGCAGTGAATTTAGAATGGGATCTTTGGCAGATGGATGTGAAGAATGCCTTTCTTCAGGGAGAACTAGAAGAAGAAGTCTACATGACTCCACCTCCTGGATTAGAAGACTCTGTTGCACCAGGGAAAGTTTTAAGATTAAAGAAAGCAATCTATGGTCTGAAGCAGTCTCCTAGGGCCTGGTATCACAAATTGAATGTCACTCTAAGAGATAGAGGATTTAGAAGGTCAGAGGCAGATCATACATTGTTCACTCTCCACAGCCAAGAAGGTATAGTGGTCATTCTCATATATGTAGATGATATTATCATCTCTGGGAATGACAAGGTAGGAATTTCCTCAACAAAAGAATATCTCAAGTCTATGTTTGATATTAAAGACCTTGGTGAACTGAAATATTTTTTGGGTATTGAAGTTTGCAGGTTCAAAGATGGGTTATTCATATCACAGAGGAAATATGTGGCTGATTTACTAACCAATGCAGGAATGATGGAAGCAAAGGCAGTTAAGACCCCTTTGGAGGACGGCTACAAGGCTGAAACTGAGGGGGAGCAACATGACAAGACCTTTGAGGATCCGAAACTCTATAGGAAACTAGTAGGTAAACTAATTTACTTAACAATCACAAGACCTGACTTGTGCTTTGCTGTGAACCAGATAAGCCAAAATATATGCAAGCTCCAGAGAAGAGCCACTGGGCAATGGTTCATCGCATCCTAAGGTACCTGAAGGGAACTCACCTACAAGGAATCTGGATGGGAAAGAATGACAACACAGAAATTGTGGGATATTGTGATGCTGACTGGGCTGGAGATACGAAAGACAGGAAGTCAACTACTGGCTATTGCACCTTCATAGGAGGAAACTTAGTCACTTGGAAGACTAAGAAACAAAAGGTAGTTTTGAAAGTTTGATTAAGTTTGCGGAATTAAGAGATTCACAGAGAATAAGAGAAGTTTAGACAGAAGTTTAATGGAGGAAGAGAGAGTATAGGAACAAGGAAGAATTCGATTTCCTTAGTTGGTTCAAATACAATGTGGGATGATGAGCTTTTATAGACAGACACTTAGACCTTTAGCTTACACAGGACAGTGACACAAATAATAAACAAAAGGAAGGCTTGCAGGATCCAAGGCATGACGGTGACAGCTCCTAACGGGTGGGAGCTTCTCTCCACACGTGATTTCTCCTGTCCACATCCTCCAACGGCTCTTTCCTCTTTATAAACTCCTTCTAGAACATTAACCCTTGCATAGAAACTATTGGGCCATGCCTTATTCATCTGGGCCTCTCCGTTTCTTGAACCGTCCCATATAACACTCACTGGGCTGTCCATGTACCGCGCCATGCTCGCTGGGCCGTGTTGAGTCTTAAGTTGTCCATAGTCCATTCCTTTATCATACTTGGTCCATTCCTTTATTCAGCTCAATACTCCCCCTCAAGATCAACCATGATAAATGGTTTATCTTGGAACAATGAAGAGCCACCTCATTAAAAAAACCTAAGTATGAAAAACCACTTTGGGATAAAAACATACCAAGGGAAAAAGAGTATGGTCTCCATTGCTTAAGAGGGTTATTGGCGAGTCAGGTTTGTGAGTCCAAGTTTATCATGGATGAACTCACACACTCTGGAATTAGTTGCTTTGGTGAAGATGTCAGCAAGCTGGTCTGAACTCTTTGTGTAACATAGATCACTCCTAGTTGTATTTGCTCTCTGACCTTGTGACAATCCACCTCTATGTGTTTAGCCTCTCATGAAAAACTGAATTTGAGGCAATGTGAATTACTGCTTGGTTATCACAATGCATTGTGATGGGAGCTTGTGATTCTATTCCGAAATATTTAAGCAAGTTCCTGAACCACATTAACTCTGTTGTGAGTCTCCTCATTGCTCTGTATTCAGCCTCAGCACTTGAACATGCCACGATCTTCTGCTTCTTGCTCTTCCAGGTAACTAAATTACCTCCAATGAATGTGCAATACCCTGTGGTAGATCTCCTGTCATCACGGTCTCCTGTCCAATCTGCATCGCAGTATCCAACAATCTCAGAGCTCCCATTACACCCCATCCAAATGCCTTGTCCTGGAGCTCCCCTGATGTACTTGAGTATGCGGTTCACCATGTTCCAATGCTGCATTCTTGGAGCTTTCATGTGTTGGCTAACCTGGTTCACAGCAAAGCATAAGTCAGGTCTTGTAATTGTAAGATATATGAGCTTACCAACCATCCTGCGGTATTGAGTCACATCTTCAAATGGTTGATCTTCAAGCTCCCCCTGTCTATTAGTCTTGTATGAGTCCTCAATGGGTGTTGTAACCGGTTTGTCTCCTAAGTCACCTGCTTCACTTAAAAGGTCAAGTGCATATTTTCTCTGTGATAAAAATAATCCTTCCTTTGATCTACACACTTCTATACCAAGAAAGTATTTGAGTTCTCCTAAGTCTTTGATATCAAATATGGATTTAAGGTAAGTTTTTGTATCAAGAATTCCTACCTTGTCATTCCCAGAGATGATAATATCATCTACATATATGAGAATGACTATAATACCTTTTTGGCCTGTAAGGATGAAGAGAGTATGATCTGATTCTGACTTCTTGAAACCGCGGCTGAGAAGTGTTGAGCTAAGTTTGTGGTACCAAGCCCATGGAGACTGCTTTAGACCATAGATTGCCTTTCTAAGTCTTAGAACTTTGCCTGGTGTAACTGTATCTTCAAGGCCTGGAGGTGGTGTCATGTAAACTTCCTCTTCTAGTTCTCCTTGAAGGAATGCGTTTTTGACATCCATCTGCCACAATTCCCATTCCAGATTTGTAGCTAGGGAAAGTAAGACTCTCACTGTGTGAAGCTTGGCCACTGGTGCAAAGGTGTCACAGTAATCTTCTCCATAGGTTTGGGTGAACCCTTTAGCCACTAGCCTAGCTTTGTATCTCTCAATTTCTCCATTACTCCTGTACTTAATGGTAAAGACCCATCTTGATCATACTGCTTTCTTCCCCTTTGGTAACTCGGCTTCATCCCATGTATGGTTCCTCTGCATGGTTCCATGTTCCTCTCCTACTGCATCTCTCCACACCTTGTGTTCTTTAGCTTCAGCATACGTCTTAGGTACCTCATGATGATCAAGTGTTCCAATGAAGGCCAGGTGATCATCTGGATAGCTAGCTAGAGAGCAAACGGCTTGAATAGGGTGAGCAACAGCCTGGCTGTTGAAATAGACTCTAGTGTTTATCCAGTTGGATGGATCCTTCCTCACTCTCTGGCTTCTTCTCAAAGGTACCACCTCTGCTTCTGTGGTGCGGTCATTGGGATGAGCATTAGTGGAGTTGTTGTCCTCGTCTTGAGTATTGGATACTTCTTGAGCCGAGTCAATCTGAGCTTCTTCCTCGTCCTCATGAACCGAGACTTGATCATGATCATGGTCAGCATGTGAATTCTCCCCCTCAGGAGCAAGTCCAGAGGCTTCTGAGGATGATCCGTGACTAGTGGAGCTCGGCAAAGAAGATATACCAAGTGTTTCTAGTAGACTCCTCAGATTAGCTGCTCGGTCCGACTGAGAAGTAGAAAGCTCCTTTAGACTATCCCAGTCTTTTTCAGTGTAGTATCCCTTGCTTTCCAAGAATTTAACATCCCTTGACACCAACACCTTTCCAGTCTCTAGAACAAAACACTTATACCCCTTTTGCGTGATAGAATAGCCAAGAAACATACTCTTCATGCTCTTGGCATCTAGTTTGTTACGGTTTTCTCCTGGAACCAAAACATAACACACACATCCAAAGACTCTTAGGTAGTTAATAGAAAGCTTGGAATTGTTAAGTACCTCAAAGGGTGATATGTCTTGGAGGATTCTGGTTGGCAATCGGTTGATCAGATAACAAGCCGCAACCACAGCATCTCCCCAGAACCTTTTGGGTACATTGGTATGGAACATCATGGACCTGGCCACTTCCATAAGATGTCTGTTCTTTCTCTCAGCCACACCATTTTGTTGTGGTGTATATGGGCAGCTTGTCTGGTGAAGAATTCCATGTTTGGATAAGAGGGATTTGAAGGCTTGACTTGTGTATTCACCACCATTATCTGATCTTAAGATTTTAACTTTAGCATTATAATGGTTAGTGACATAATTATTATTGAGTTAGAAAAGGAAATAAAGAGGAGTGGTCAACCAATTCTTAAGTTGGGACACAGACATAGACAGCCCAGACATGAGGAACATGGACGGGCTAAGTATTTGGAATGTGGAACAGCCCAAGATGAAGTAGGACGTGGGACGGCCCAGGAAGACTTAGCGATTGAGACATGGAATGGCCCAGGATGGAGTTGGGACATGGGACGGCCCAGGGAAGACTTGGTGTGGCCCAATCACTTAAAATGTTCTAGAAGGAGTCTTGGCAAGAGGAGAAGACCGTTGGAGGACTTTGACCAGCCAAGATCACGTGTGGAAGCAAACTCCCACCCGTTAGGAGCTGTCGCCATCAACCTTGGATCCAGCACTCTCTCTCTCTCATTTGTTTATTGTTTATCTCCCTATTTCGAAAACCTAGCTACCTAAGTGTCTGTCTATATAAACAATGTACCTAAGGTTGTAAATATACTAACTAAAGAAATCGAATTCTTCCTTGTTCCTATACTCTCTCTTCCTCCATTAAACTTCTGTCTAAACTTCTGTTATTCTCTTTGAATCTCTTAATTCCGCAAACTTAATCATTCTTTCATGGTATCAGAGCATGGAATAAACATCCACTGCATCTAATCTTTCTAATCCATCCTTTCTTATTCGCTTTACACAAACGAGTTGTTATTATCCATTGGGTAAAGAGTTTGTCCAACGGTCCAAACATTCTCAGCCATGGAAAACTCAAAGCCATTGATTGTTCCAGTCATCCTGAAAGGTGGGAACTACTTGCTATGGTCAAGAACCACTAAGACCGCCCTGTGCATCCGTGGGTTGTGGAATCATGTTCTTGAAGAAGCGGCTCCAATGAAGGCGGTTGATGAAGATGAAGAAGAGATGGTGATGGCTGAAAGAAACAAGTGGTTTCAAGAAGACCAGACTGTCTTAGCCATCCTTCAAAACTCACTTGAAGCTTCTATCCTTGAAGCTTACTCCTATTGTGAAACGGCCAAGGAGCTGTGGGAAACACTACAGAATGTGTTTGGAAACATCTCCAATCTCAGCCGGGTGTTTGAAGTCAAGAAAGCTATTAATGACCTGAGCCAAGAAGATATGGACTTCACCAAACATTTTGGAAAGTTTAGAGCCCTATGGGCAGAGCTGGAAATGCTGAGGCCAAGCTCTGTGGACCCCATGGTCCTGAATGAACGCCGAGAACAAGACAAGGTGTTCGCCCTGTTGCTGACCTTGAACCCAACCTTTAATGATCTTATCAAGCATTTGCTGAGAGCTGACAAGCTACCAACCTTGGATGAGGTGTGTTCACAAGTCCAAAAGGAACAAGGGTCTTTGGGGCTCTTTGGAAGGAAGGGCGAGTTGGTCACAGCCAACAAAGGAGAACTAGCCACGGCAAACAAGAGCAACTTCAAGTATGAAGACAGGAAGATGTTGGTGTGTGATCATTGCAAGAAGAGAGGACATCTCAAGGAGAAATGCTGGATCTTGCATCCCCACCTCAAGAACAATCGGTGGAAGGAGCCAAGAGCCAACTACTCGTCTGAAGGGAGTTCCCTAGCCACGCACCACACAGACCCTCCTAAGCGCATATGGCCGAATGGGGAAGGATCATCCATAGCAGCCTCCTCTGAATTTGTGAAGAAGTCAGACCTGGAGGCCCTCATCAAAGCCTTAAAAGAATCTGGTAACTCTTATCATGCATCTAAAATTCAGAAACCCTTGATTGTTGATTCAGGTGCTTCACACCATATGATTAGTGATATACAATTAATAGAGAACTTAGAACCTGCATTAGGGAATGTTACTATAGCTAATGGTGAAAAGGTTCCAATCAAAGGGATAGGAGATTTAAAACTGTTTGATAAGAGTTCTAAGGCCTTTTACCTACCATCCTTTACCTCAAACTTGTTATCTGTTAGGAAAGCGACTTCTGACCTTAATTGTCATGCAATTTTCAGTCCTAATGAAGTTTGGTTTCAGGATATTAAGACAAGAGAAGTACTTGGACAAGGAACAACTAAGGATAGACTTTATGTGTTGGAAGATACAAAGTCTCCATCATCTCTTTTAAGCGCTTTTAGTTCTCTTTTGGCTACTGCAAATAATGCAATTTGGCATGCTAGATTAGGACATCCACATTTTCGTGCTATGAATCTATTATTGCCTGATGTTAAGTTTCAAAACAATGAGTGTGAAGCCTGTATATTAGGCAAACACTGTAAGTCTGTCTTTCCTAAGCCTACTACAATTTATGAGAAGTGTTTTGATTTGATTCACTCTGATATATGGACATCACCTTGCATTTCAAGAGAAAATCACAAATATTTTGTCACATTTATAGATGAGAAGTCTAAGTACACTTGGTTAACCTTAATTTCATCTAAAGATAGAGTTCTTGAAGCTTTTACCAACTTTTATAATTATGTCACTAACCATTATAATGCTAAAGTTAAAATCTTAAGATCAGATAATGGTGGTGAATACACAAGTCAAGCCTTCAAATCCCTCTTATCCAAACATGGAATTCTTCACCAGACAAGCTGCCCATATACACCACAACAAAATGGTGTGGCTGAGAGAAAGAACAGACATCTTATGGAAGTGGCCAGTATTGGACTGAGGAAATAAAGAGGGAAGAAATGAGCCTGGAAGAGAAGGCCGTATGCAAACAAGGAGAGGAACAAGGAAGCAGTCCAGGCCGTGTGCAAACAAACCAGCTCATAGGCGGCCCATAGGAACAAGGCAGCCCAGCCCATCTCAGCTAGAACACTAGACAGCCCAAGTGTGCACAGGCCTGTATAAATAACATGAGGAATTGAGTCCATGAGCCAGCCTGTTTGCAAATACCTCCACAAAGGCCCAAGTCCACAAGAAACTTTCTAGAAGGAAAAGAAAGTTGTTGGTGGCCAAGGAAGAGAGGATTCACGTGTGGGATGAAGCATTTTGAATGTTGTAGCCGTTTGGTCATGTCACTTTCACCCCTTGGACACCACAACTTCTTCTCTCCATTCTTTCTCCCTATATATAGTTGTATGCAGACACAATTCAATTCAAGTGAAATAGATTACTCTTCACACTCTTCTCTAATGGCATTTCATGTTCTTTATGTTTTACTTTTCTATAATCTTGTTTAATCTTTCTTAATCTCCACCCATACAATCTCCTATTTCTCTATGTATTTCCGCAAATCTCAACATGGTATCAGAGCATTAAGCTCCTGAGATCAATTTTCTTGTTCTTTATGCAAAAGTTTTCGAAAAAATCCTTTTAAAAACGTTTTATCCAGTAGGTAATAGCTTTACCCAATGGTCCAAAGTTTGAATTTCAAATTGTTTCATGCATCTCTACTCTTCTCCTCTATAATGTTGTATAAAACTTTGTCATGAATCTCTTATATGGTTCTAAGACAAAGCTTGAAGAAGAGGAAGAATTCAAAATTGCTTCAACATTTAGGGAGCATTGCTCGGACCAGTGGGTAAACCGTTTTGCTTCACTGGTTTCACAGCTGTTTAGCCACGAAAAACACCTTTATTGTGTTGTTCTGATGATCCTAGCCTTTATAATCACCAGAAAACTTCTTCCCATAAGTTATTTTGGTGATTCAACCCTTTAACCAGTGGGTAAAGCTAGTGACCATTGGTCCATGGGTGTTTGTCTTTGGAAATCATCAACCGTGGCTAGATAGGTGAAAATGAAGAGGAAAGAATGGTGGCTGTGGTTATGAATCACAAAAGAAGAGAAAGAAATGAATGTTTGCATAAATTGGTCTCTTAAGTTGTAAAGAACACTTTTGGCCATGTGGATTAGCAACATTCTCTATTATTTGTCTTTCTTAAGCTCCATATAATCCTCTAAGTCACACTCTTGGATTTCTAAAACTGTAGTCCTAATTGTTTTTGAAAAAAAATTTAAAAACGGTTTCATATTAACCATTGGACAATAAGTTTCGATTGTTGGGTATTGGTGCCTTTCCTTTGAGAAAGTAAGCCACTTCAAACCATAGTCCACTTTGAATATCCATGGAGAGCAAACATTAAGCATTTAACTAAAACCGCAACCTTGGACTTGTCTCCTTTCTTCTGTAATGAGAGACACTTTAGCTTGTTGTAGCTTGTTGTTCAAGTATTTTGGTTTGTGCTTGTTTGTTTTTGTGTTTAAAACCTTGGACCCAGTTTCCTTTCATGTGAAATGAGAAACAACAAAGTCCATTGAAGTGTGGTTGGAGTCAGTTTTGATAGCACAATAGAGAACCATGAATAAAGTTCTAAGTTATGATGGAAAGTATGCTCTGTGGTTGGCATTAGAATGGATCCTCCACATCAGAAATCCTAATAAGTTAATACAGGACTGAAACACCATGATGAATCCTATTGTGCTTCTGTGAGGATTTGGGAAAGAGAACCATGGTGGTATGCATTGCATCAGAAACTGTGTTGAATCCAAAAGCCCAAATCTAAAATATAATATTAAGAAAGAAAGATATGGAATTTGTTTCAAAATCTCTTGAATATGTCCTCTGGTTTTGCTAGTATGAGCTTAACTCTTGAAGTCATGAGAATCTAGTGCTTTGTTTGTGTTTCTTCTTATGTAGGAAGTGATGCTAATCAATAGTGCTAGTGGTGATGCCAACCTTTCAAGTTCGCCTTCACTGAAGACATGATAGTATCTCGTTGCAAGCCCACTTGCAAGTGCAGATGCAGATGCACCACTCACTTCAGCATGGTGATGCTAATCAATCAATCCGTGAGGAAGAGCCTCACAGCCTCAAAGGTCACTGGAGGAGAGCAATCCGTGAGGGGGAGCCTTCAATCTAAGTCATTCATACCAGCCTCTAAGACAAAATCACAAAGGCTTAGTATCAAAGCCTTTGTCAAAAGGCTATTTCTAAAACTCATATCTATCTCAATTTGATTAAACATTCTTATTTAGAATTGTTTAAAAGAGGGAAGTGAACCTTGGTGAACTATGCTTGGCATTTAAGACCATAGATGAATCCAAAAGCCCTCTTCAAAACCACTTAGGGGAAGTGAACCATGTTTTCCTTTACTCTCAAAAGTATAAGGAAGCTTGATGAATCCAAAAGTCCTTAAGGGATCCTTTTACTCTCTGTCACATTCTCTTAATTCTGCTTATACTCAATCAAACTCTTATAATCTTGGTTACTTATACTCTAATCTCTAGTTACTCACTCTATATACTCTATACACTTATAAATTCTATCTCATCTAAAGTGTGTTGAATTCATTACATTAGTTCAATTGATCTTGCTACTGTCTTATGTGAATTCTTAATTGCACACTTATAGCTTTGATATTCCTCATGGCATACTCAAATTCTTCTTCTTTATGACTTGTTTAAGGGTAAAGAAGACCATGAGAGCCTCAAAGTAAAGATGGCAAGGAGGGATTTATACAAAGCAAAACCAGATCATGAAGGATTAAAGGAATGAACACAATGGCGAGAATGGCACTCTACCAATACCTTACACATCAGAGCCTATCCTTCAAGGGTATATTCCTGAGTGAAGAAATGGGAGGCCACATTTGCTGCATAGAAGGCAGTCAAACCATGAACTCATAAGGCAAATTGGTTTGGCATACAAAAGCCAACAAGAAGCAGCCTCCTCCTATCAGAGTCTACACCAGAGAGTGTATATTCCTGAAGTTGGAGAGCATGGCTAACTCAAACAGGAAGGCATTCTTGTAGAATGGCGGTCCAAGATCAGTGTGGTCATTGATGCTCATCTTTCCAAACTTGACTCAATACTTATTCTCTGAGTCAAGCTTGAGGAGGGGTGAGAATGAGCATCCATCTGATGTATAATCAAGGAACCTAAAGGCGCAAACAATGCAAAGGCTTGTGTTCCACTGAAGTGAAGTTGTCTTGAAGGCGCAAAGCCAAATTCAAATTCTACCAAGGAGAACTCTTAAAAGATGTGACCAACTAGGCACAGTGTATTTGAAGTTGAAGAAGCAGAGACGGCCTAAGTCTTCATCCTTGGACAAGTCTGACCAACTCTGAGAAGGAAGAGGCAGACAATGTTGGGAACAAAAGAGAAGGTGGTTTAGGATCTATTCAAAAGCCCAAAGTAAAGATGGCAAGGAGGGATTTATACAAAGCAAAACCAGATCATGAAGGATTAAAGGAATGAACACATTGGCGAGAATGGCACTCTACCAATACCTTACACATCAGAGCCTATCCTTCAAGGGTATATTCCTGAGTGAAGAAATGGGAGGCCACATTTGCTGCATAGAAGGCAGTCAAGCCATGAACTCATAAGGCAAATTGGTTTGGCATACAAAAGCCAACAAGAAGCAGCCTCCTCCTATCAGAGTCTACACCAGAGAGTGTATATTCCTGAAGTTGGAGAGCATGGCTAACTCAAACAGGAAGGCATTCTTGTAGAATGGCGGTCCAAGATCAGTGTGGTCATTGATGCTCATCTTTCCAAACTTGACTCAATACTTATTCTCTGAGTCAAGCTTGAGGAGGGGTGAGAATGAGCATCCATCTGATGTATAATCAAGGAACCTAAAGGCGCAAACAATGCAAAGGCTTGTGTTCCACTGAAGTGAAGTTGTCTTGAAGGCGCAAAGCCAAATTCAAATTCTACCAAGGAGAACTCTTAAAAGATGTGACCAACTAGGCACAGTGTATTTGAAGTTGAAGAAGCAGAGACGGCCTAAGTCTTCATCCTTGGACAAGTCTGACCAACTCTGAGAAGGAAGAGGCAGACAATGTTGGGAACAAAAGAGAAGGTGGTTTAGGATCTATTCAAAAGCCCAAAGTAAAGATGGCAAGGAGGGATTTATACAAAGCAAAACCAGATCATGAAGGATTAAAGGAATGAACACATTGGCGAGAATGGCACTCTACCAATACCTTACACATCAGAGCCTATCCTTCAAGGGTATATTCCTGAGTGAAGAAATGGGAGGCCACATTTGCTGCATAGAAGGCAGTCAAGCCATGAACTCATAAGGCAAATTGGTTTGGCATACAAAAGCCAACAAGAAGCAGCCTCCTCCTATCAGAGTCTACACCAGAGAGTGTATATTCCTGAAGTTGGAGAGCATGGCTAACTCAAACAGGAAGGCATTCTTGTAGAATGGCGGTCCAAGATCAGTGTGGTCATTGATGCTCATCTTTCCAAACTTGACTCAATACTTATTCTCTGAGTCAAGCTTGAGGAGGGGTGAGAATGAGCATCCATCTGATGTATAATCAAGGAACCTAAAGGCGCAAACAATGCAAAGGCTTGTGTTCCACTGAAGTGAAGTTGTCTTGAAGGCGCAAAGCCAAATTCAAATTCTACCAAGGAGAACTCTTAAAAGATGTGACCAACTAGGCACAGTGTATTTGAAGTTGAAGAAGCAGAGACGGCCTAAATCTTCATCCTTGGACAAGTCTGACCAACTCTGAGAAGGAAGAGGCAGACAATGTTGGGAACAAAAGAGAAGGTGGTGGCGAATGTTTGCATGACTGGAGACTATTAAAGTTGTCTAAGAAGGAGCATCTAAGAACCTGAGAAAGCCACTCACCAATGAAGAAGAATAAGTACATTTAGTACTAATGAGAAGGCGCAAAGAAGCAAGCAACAAGGACCATCAAGCTGTCAGCACCCACAAGTGGAGGGACAAGCAGATGGAATGCGTTGAATCAGCTCAAAAGCCTGAATGATTACGCCAAGAAGATAATCAATCTACCCAAGGAGTTGCCGTGAGTAATCAAGTTCAAATAATGGATTGGAGCTAAGGAAGGTTGCAAACAAGTGTGGTATCAACAAATTAATCCAAAAGACTCCAAAGAAGAGGCAACAAAGGGCGTTTTTTTATCAGAAGGAATGAAGTGAAGGAGTTCAGAAATAGCAAACATACCTGGCTAACACTCTTCATCAACATCTAAACAGATGCAAGGGAAGATCCTAAACCATCCTATATATATTTTTGAATAGGTCTATCCCTTGTGAATTGATAGATCCTAAACCACCTTCTCTTTTGTTCCCAACATTGTCTGCCTCTTCCTTCTCAGAGTTGGTCAGACTTGTCCAAGGATGAAGACTTAGGCCGTCTCTGCTTCTTCAACTTCAAATACACTGTGCCTAGTTGGTCACATCTTTTAAGAGTTCTCCTTGGTAGAATTTGAATTTGGCTTTGCGCCTTCAAGACAACTTCACTTCAGTGGAACACAAGCCTTTGCATTGTTTGCGCCTTTAGGTTCCTTGATTATACATCAGATGGATGCTCATTCTCACCCCTCCTCAAGCTTGACTCAGAGAATAAGTATTGAGTCAAGTTTGGAAAGATGAGCATCAATGACCACACTGATCTTGGACCGCCATTCTACAAGAATGCCTTCCTGTTTGAGTTAGCCATGCTCTCCAACTTCAGGAATATACACTCTCTGGTGTAGACTCTGATAGGAGGAGGCTGCTTCTTGTTGGCTTTTGTATGCCAAACCAATTTGCCTTATGAGTTCATGGCTTGACTGCCTTCTATGCAGCAAATGTGGCCTCCCATTTCTTCACTCAGGAATATACCCTTGAAGGATAGGCTCTGATGTGTAAGGTATTGGTAGAGTGCCATTCTCGCCAATGTGTTCATTCCTTTAATCCTTCATGATCTGGTTTTGCTTTGTATAAATCCCTCCTTGCCATCTTTACTTTGAGGCTCTCATGGTCTTCTTTACCCTTAAACAAGTCATAAAGAAGAAGAATTTGAGTATGCCATGAGGAATATCAAAGCTATAAGTGTGCAATTAAGAATTCACATAAGACAGTAGCAAGATCAATTGAACTAATGTAATGAATTCAACACACTTTAGATGATATAGAATTTATAAGTGTATAGAGTATATAGAGTGAGTAACTAGAGATTAGAGTATAAGTAACCAAGATTATAAGAGTTTGATTGAGTATAAGCAGAATTAAGAGAATGTGACAGAGAGTAAAAGGATCCCTTAAGGACTTTTGGATTCATCAAGCTTCCTTATACTTTTGAGAGTAAAGGAAAACATGGTTCACTTCCCCTAAGTGGTTTTGAAGAGGGCTTTTGGATTCATCTATGGTCTTAAATGCCAAGCATAGTTCACCAAGGTTCACTTCCCTCTTTTAAACAATTCTAAATAAGAATGTTGAATCAAATTGAGATAGATATGAGTTTTAGAAATAGCCTTTTGACAAAGGCTTTGATACTAAGCCTTTGTGATTTTGTCTTAGAGGCTGGTATGAATGACTTAGATTGAAGGCTCCCCCTCACGGATTGCTCTCCTCCAGTGACCTTTGAGGCTGTGAGGCTCTTCCTCACGGATTGATTGATTAGCATCACCATGCTGAAGTGAGTGGTGCATCTGCATCTGCACTTGCAAGTGGGCTTGCAACGAGATACTATCATGTCTTCAGTGAAGGCGAACTTGAAAGGTTGGCATCACCACTAGCACTATTGATTAGCATCACTTCCTACATAAGAAGAAACACAAACAAAGCACTAGATTCTCATGACTTCAAGAGTTAAGCTCATACTAGCAAAACCAGAGGACATATTCAAGAGATTTTGAAACAAATTTCATATCTTTCTTTCTTAATATTATATTTTAGATTTGGGCTTTTGGATTCAACACAGTTTCTGATGCAATGCATACCACCATGGTTCTCTTTCCCAAATCCTCACAGAAGCACAATAGGATTCATCATGGTGTTTCAGTCCTGTATTAGCTTATTAGGATTTCTGATGTGGAGGATCCATTCTAATGCCAACCACAGAGCATACTTTCCATCATAACTTAGAACTTTATTCATGGTTCTCTATTGTGCTATCAAAACTGACTCCAACCACACTTCAATGGACTTTGTTGTTTCTCATTTCACATGAAAGGAAACTGGGTCCAAGGTTTTAAACACAAAAACAAACAAGCACAAACCAAAATACTTGAACAACAAGCTACAACAAGCTAAAGTGTCTCTCATTACAGAAGAAAGGAGACAAGTCCAAGGTTGCGGTTTTAGTTAAATGCTTAATGTTTGCTCTCCATGGATATTCAAAGTGGACTATGGCTTGAAGTGGCTTACTTTCTCAAAGGAAAGGCACCAATACCAACAATCCAAACTTATTGTCCAATGGTTAATATGAAACCGTTTTTAAATTTTTTTTTTCAAAAACAATTAGGACTACAGTTTTAGAAATCCAAGAGTGTGACTTAGAGGATTATATGGAGCTTAAGAAAGACAAATAATAGAGAATGTTGCTAATCCACATGGCCAAAAGTGTTCTTTACAACTTAAGAGACCAATTTATGCAAACATTCATTTCTTTCTCTTCTTTTGTGATTCATAACCACAGCCACCATTCTTTCCTCTTCATTGTCACCTATCTAGCAACGGTTTATGATTTCCAAAGACAAACACCCGTGGACCAATGGTCACTAGCTTTACCCACTGGTTAAAGGGTTGAATCACCAAAATAACTTATGGGAAGAAGTTTTCTGGTGATTATAAAGGCTAGGATCATCAGAACAACACAATAAAGGTGTTTTTCGTGGCTAAACAGCTGTGAAACCAGTGAAGCAAAACGGTTTACCCACTGGTCCGAGCAATGCTTCCTAAATGTTGAAGCAATTTTGAATTCTTCCTCTTCTTCAAGCTTTGTCTTAGAACCATATAAGAGATTCAAGACAAAGTTTTATACAACATTGTAGAGGAGAAGAGTAGAGATGCATGAAACAATTTGAAATTCAAACTTTGGACCATTGGGTAAAGCTATTACCTACTGGATAAAACGTTTTTAAAAGGATTTTTTTCGAAAACTTTTGCATAAAGAACAAGAAAATTGATCTCAGGAGCTTAATGCTCTGATACCATGTTGAGATTTGCGGAAGTACATAGAGAAATAGGAGATTGTATGGTTGGAGATTAAGAAAGATTAAACAAGATTATAGAAAAGTAAAACATAAAGAACATGAAATGCCATTAGAGAAGAGTGTGAAGAGTAATCTATTTCACTTGAATTGAATTGTGTCTGCATACAACTATATATAGGGAGAAAGAATGGAGAGAAGAAGTTGTGGTGTCCAAGGGGTGAAAGTGACATGACCAAACGGCTACAACATTCAAAATGCTTCATCCCACACGTGAATCCTCTCTTCCTTGGCCACCAACAACTTTCTTTTCCTTCTAGAAGGTTTCTTGTGGGCTTGGGCCTTTGTGGAGGTATTTGCAAAACAGGCTGGCACAGGTATGTGCACACTTGGGTTGTCTAGTGTTCTAGCTGAGATGGGCTGGGCTGCCTTGTTCCTATGGGCCGCCTATGAGCTGGTTTGTTTGCACACGGCCTGGACTGCTTCCTTGTTCCTCTCCTTGTTTGCATACGGCCTTCTCTTCCAGGCTCATTTCTTCCCTCTTTATTTCCTCAGTCCAATACAGGGCGGTCTTAGTGGTTCTTGACCATAGCAAGTAGTTCCCACCTTTCAGGATGACTGGAACAATCAATGGCTTTGAGTTTTCCATGGCTGAGAATGTTTGGACCGTTGGACAAACTCTTTACCCAATGGATAATAACAACTCGTTTGTGTAAAGCGAATAAGAAAGGATGGATTAGAAAGATTAGATGCAATGGATGTTTATTCCATGCTCTGATACCATGAAAGTTTGATTAAGTTTGCGGAATTAAGAGATTCACAGAGAATAAGAGAAGTTTAGACAGAAGTTTAATGGAGGAAGAGAGAGTATAGGAACAAGGAAGAATTCGATTTCCTTAGTTGGTTCAAATACAATGTGGGATGATGAGGTTTTATAGACAGACACTTAGACCTTTAGCTTACACAAGACAGTGACACAAATAATAAACAATAGGAAGGCTTGCAGGATCCAAGGCATGACGGTGACAGCTCCTAACGGGTGGGAGCTTCTCTCCACACGTGATTTCTCCTGTCCACATCCTCCAACGGCTCTTTCCTCTTTATAAACTCCTTCTAGAACATTAACCCTTGCATAGAAACTATTGGGCCATGCCTTATTCATCTGGGCCTCTTCATTTCTTGAACCGTCCCATATAACACTCGCTGGGCTGTCCATGTACCGCGCCATGCTCGCTGGGCCGTGTTGAGTCTTAAGTTGTCCATAGTCCATTCCCTTATCATACTTGGTCCATTCCTTTATTCAGCTCAATAAGTTTCCTGTTCCAGTCCTGAAGCTGAGTACCGTGCTATGAGAAAGCTCACAACTGAGTGTATTTGGCTGAGGGCATTACTTAAAGACTTTGGCATTGAGTGCAAGACACCGACTACAGTTCACTGTGATAATCAAGCCGCCATTCATATAGCCTCAAACTCAGTCTTCCATGAGAGAACCAAGCACATAGAAGTTGATAGCCACAAGGTCAGGGAAGCCATCGAAAAAGGAGTCATTCTTCCCTGCTTTACAAAGAGTTCTGATCAGTTGGCTGATATATTCACTAAGGCCGCCAGTGTAAGGGTTTGTGAGTTCATCCATGCTAAACTTGGACTCACTAACCTTCCATTCCAATAACTCTCCTATCAAGAAGAATTCATACTTTTTTTCCCTTAGAATGTTTTTGTCCCACTGGGTTTTGCATTCTAAGGTTTTTAATGAGGTGAATTCTCTTGATGTCCAAGCTTAAAACATTAACCATGTTTTAAACTTGAGGGGGAGTGTTGGAATGAATAAAATCTACAAGTAAGGAAGGATCACTAAAGGCTAGTGAAATATTCTAGAAGGTCTTGAGTCGCCACCTTTTGAGTCATCCTCTCCTCTTTTAGATGTTTTAGGGTTTTCAATAAGTGTATAAAAAGAGTAGTTGTTATTCGCTTGTAATATACAAGAAATCTTCATTCTAATAAAAACAATGTTCTTCATAATCTCTGTCTCTCAAATCTTCATACTCCCTAAAACTCCCTAAATCTTTCTAAGACTCTCTAAAACTTACAATACCAACCAATGTGTTAGATTTTAGGAAGATTAAGAAGTTTTGAAAAGGATTTGAAGAACAAAAAGAAAAACAAGAATAAAAACAAGAGAGAATACAGAAAAACGTGAGGAAGAGGGAGAGAGAGATAGAAGCAATGCTATTACTTGCATAAGTGATTACAAGTGAGGATGAAGGCTTTATATAGAGTAAGCCACGAAATCCCTACTCAAATATGTGTCTAGATACAATGAATGGGAGCTAATGGGATAAGGTTTGCTTTATGCTTTTGCTTGTCCTTTTACTTTTGTTTTTCCTTTTGCTTTTACTTTTGCTTTTGCTTTTGCTTTTCCTTTTGTTTTTGCTTTTGCTTTTCTGGAAACCTTATCCTCCCAACAGCTATTTCTGGAACTCCCGGACTTTGCACTTTGTGATTTCCAGAACTCCCGGACTCTGCACGGTACTTCCGGAAGTCCCTATTTTTGCACGGACCTTCCGGAAGTCCCCAACTTTGCACGGACTTCTTTCTTCTTTGTAACTTTATTCCAACATTATTGATTTCCGGAAGTCCCCGACTTTGCACGGACCTTCCGGAAGTCCCTAACTTTGCACGGGACTCTTTATTTTCACACTCCCCCTCAAGCTTGACCATAGGAGATCCGGAGGTCAAGCTTGGAACCTTGAAGAACTCCCTAATTAAAAACCTTAACAAGGAAAACCCAATGGGACAAAACCTTGTTAAGGGAAAAAGAGTAGAGTCTTCTCAGCCTAGGGATTGGCCAGTGAGTCTATGAGCCTTTGGACCATCTTGGTGGACTCCATAGACTCTGGATCATGGCCTACTTGAATCAGCAAGTGAGAACTTCTTCCTTGCATCACACGTTGAAGTAGCTTGAAGCTTCTTCATAGACCGGAACTTATCTCCCCCTTTCTTCTGAACTCTTGTCCTATAGAGGGTTAATAAATCTGTCTTTAGCACATAAGCTCCAAGATGTACCTTGTATCTGTTTGGAAAGTTGATGAAGAATGTCAGCCAAGTATGTGTTGGAATGAAGAAGAAATGATGAATTTATGAAAGCCTTTATTTCTAGATAAATGGCGATTTATATGTATGTGAAAGGGAGAGTCTAAGGCTTGTTTGTATTATAGAATTATGTTATCCTTGTAAGCCATTTATGTATAAGACTATCCTTGTATCCAAACAAGCCTAGACTAGATTAGTATAAATACTTTACTCCCTTCACATTTTGTAAGTAAGAATTCATAATTCTCATGTTATAATAAAATCATTCTTCTCTCTAATTCTCTAATTCTCTCTAAACTCTCATTCTCTCATTCTACAAATCTTTCAATCTCATAATCTTTCATGGTATCAGAGCCAGATTGCATCAAATATGGGAAAATTTCTTCAATCTTTCATTGATTCAACAAGAATCCATCTTGTTCTTCATCAATTTCTGGATCAATTTCGAATGTCATCTTGTAAATCAAATTGCGATCAATCCACGAATCCAATTGACGATCGGCTTTCACTGGAGTGTGCATCGGCGAATTCCGAATCCACAGCCACCTGAATCGCATCATTTGGCCAAGGGAATCAAAAGATACGAATTTTCTCCCCAGAGGTGTTCGCGATCGTGTTGTTTTCGAACCTCTATTTTCCCCAGGTCATCTCGACGTCACTTTTCCGTCAAATCGCGATTTTCAAAAGCCTAAACTCAAGCCCCGTGAGTCTAGTTTCTGTTTAAAGAAAACAGAACTCGATTCCATTGAGTTATAAGGGCTTTATTGAAGTTTCCTTCAAATATGTTCAAAAACACCTGTCTCAATTCCTGGTGATATAACTCTAATTCTTTCTCAGTTTTCTTTCATTTTTTGATTCTGGAAAGTTTAATTAGTGTCTTGAGAAGGTTTCTTCGAATTTTCAGGTCAATCCAATAGGTTTAAGGTTTTAAGATTGAATTTCTTGAATTCCTTGTCCAGTTTTGTTAATCTTTGAAAAGTATTAATTTGATTTCTTGAAATTTAAATTGATTCAAATCAATAAATTCGAATTTGAATCATTAAATCTGGATAAGATTGGTTGATAGGTTGTTTAATCTGTTCTTATCTTGTTGAAAGTGTTGGTTAAAATCAGTTATAGGTTGTTGGTAGTTACTTGAAGTGCAAGTAGTTATAGGTTGATAGTTTTCTTGCATCACACTCGATTATTTTTGCTTGGTATTATTCCTCTATTTGTATAGTTCACTCAAACTTGTAGGTACATGCAAGATCGTGTGCTTAGGAAGTGATCAATACAGGTTCAAGTGTAATCGCGTGCCTTCTGTTCGTCCCAACCAGCAGCCTGTTCGTCCCGACCAGCCGTTCGTTCATCCCGACCGTCACGTTTCTGTTCCGACAATCAGCATCAAGTGTCTCCGTGACCACGGCTTCCTAGCTGATCAAGTTCGTGACATAGCCTGATTGTGACCAAGCGACCTGGTGCACTACCGTGACCAATAACCTTGATCAAGACACCAATCCGACCAAGTGGTATCACGATTATTTTGATTTTCTGAATTACTGACCTACTTTACCTATTAAGTATGGAAATTCAGGCATCCCTTAGAGCTCCAGTCATTCTACATGGAGCAAATTACCTCTTATGGTCTAGGACCATGAAAACCACTTTAGGTGGTAAAGGTCTTTGGAACCACATTGCCACAAATGGCATTGAGGACAATGAAGTGGCTGAAGTGAGTGATGCAGCTCAAGCCAAATGGTACCAAGAAGATCAGTTGGTACTTTCTATTTTACAAAATTCTCTAGCTAGTGATCTTTTAGAAGCTTATTCTTTTTGTGAAAATGCAAAAGATCTATGGGATACTTTGCTTAAGGTGTATGGTAACACTACTAACCTTTTGAGAATTTTTGAAGTGAAGAAAGCTTTGAATGAATTAAGGCAGGAGGAAGCTGAATTCACAAAGCACTATGGCTCATTCAGAGCTTTGTGGGCTGAGCTAGACATGCTAAAGCCAGCCACTATTGAACCACTTGTACTCCTTGAAAGAAAGGAACAAGATAAGGTGTTTGAGTTACTTTTAACTCTTAATTCTACTTACTCAGATCTTATTAAGCATATTCTCAGGTCTGATAAGTTGCCTAGCTTGGAGGAAGTGTGTGCTCAAATTCAAAAGGAGCAAGGATCACATGGATTGTTTGGCAACAAAGCTGAACTAGTAGCTGCTCACAAAAGTTTCTTCAGGCCAACAAATGCATCTAAGAAGAGGAGGCCATTTTGTGATCATTGCAAGAAGGAGGGACATGCAAAGAAGGATTGCTGGGAACTTCACCCTCACCTGAAGCCATCATGGGCATCACGCCCTCATCAACCGCCGGCCATACCCTCGGCTAGACAAGCTCACGGCATGGTGTCTTCTATGGCAGTTGTGAGTAGTGGTTCTTCCTCACATTCAGGCGCCACCAACATCATGTCACAAGCATCAGATTTTGTGACAAAATCAGACTTGGAAGCTTTCATTAAGGCAATAAAAGAGAGCAATGTGATGGGATATTGAAACTAGAAGATGTTTTGGACAAGGAACAACAAAAGATGACTTAATTAAATGCTTTAGAACAGATAATGGAGGAGAATACACTAGTACCAGACTTCAAGAACATCTAGCTAAACATGGCATTGAGCATCAGACAAGCTGTCCTTACACTCCACAACAAAATGGAGTAGCTGAAAGGAAGAATAGACATTTAATGGAAGTTGTGAGAACAATGATGTTCCACATGAAGGTGCCTAAGCGTTTTTGGGGAGATGCCCTTGTAGCTGCATGCTACTTGATTAATAGGACTCCTACAAAAGTCCTAGATGACCTGTCTCCATTTGAGATTGGGCAGGAGATAGGGAAGATAGGAGAAGTACCACAGGCTATTGCACTTTCATAGGAAGAAACCTTGTGACTTGGAAAACCAAGAAGCAAAAGGTGGTTTCATGCTCTAGTGCAGAATCAGAGTATAGAGCAATGAGGAAGCTCACTACTGAATGCATCTGGCTGAAACAAATTTTGGGTGACTTAGCCGTGGAGTGTGAGGAGCCTATTACCATTCATTGTGACAATCAAGCCGCCATTCACATAGCCTCCAATTCAGTGTTTCATGAAAGGACCAAGCATATAGAAGTGGACTGCCACAAAGTAAGAGAAGCTATTGGGAAAGGTATCATTTTACCTTGCTATACAAGGAGTGAGGACCAACTAGCTGATGTATTTACCAAGGCAACATCTCTTAAAACTGGCGCCTCTATCTATCCAAGACTTGGCCTCATGACCATTCCACACCAATGATCCCAACATGGAGTGTTATACTCTTTTTCCCTAGAAAAGGTTTTGTCCCAATTGGGTTTTCCTTCTCTAGGTTTTTAATGAGGTAATGCTTCATGGTTGCAAGCTTAAAACATCTTATGTCTTAAGCTTGAGGGGGAGTGTAGGAATGAAGAAGAAATGATGAATTTATGAAAGCCTTTATTTCTAGATAAATGGCGATTTATATGTATGTGAAAGGGAGAGTCTAAGGCTTGTTTGTATTATAGAATTATGTTATCTTTGTAAGCCATTTATGTATAAGGCTATCCTTGTATCCAAACAAGCCTAGACTAGATTAGTATAAATACTTTACTCCCTTCACATTTTGTAAGTAAGAATTCACAATTCTCATTTTATAATAAAATCATTCTTCTCTCTAATTCTCTAATTCTCTCTAAACTCTCATTCTCTCATTCTACAAATCTCTCAATCTCATAATATTTCAGTATGTCTGCTACTTCTGAACTTCTTTTACTTCATTCCTTCTTATAAAATCGCCCTTTGTTGCCTCTTCTTTGGAGTCTTTGGATTAATTGTTGATACCACACTTGTATACAACCTTCCTTAGCTCCAATCCATCATTTGAACTTGATTACTCACGGCAACTCCTTGGGTTGATTGATTTCTTAGCGCAGCCATAAAAGCTTTTGAGCTGATTCAACACCTTCCATTTGCATGCCTGTCCACTTATGAATTATAACAGTTTGCCCCTCCATTTGCATCATGGGTTTTGACAAACATTTTTGTTCCTTCACTTGTGGGTTTTGACTGCTTGATGGCCCTTGGTTCTAGTCTCAAGCTTCTGCTACACCTTTGTAGTTTCTTAGTAGCTTCTTCAGCCACTTTCTTGTTTGAAGTAACTCTGATTGATTAACACATCTTGTGGCAAATCTTTCAGTTACTTCTTATTTAATCACAATCCTGAGCTTATTCATCACTTTCCACCATATTACTTCTTCAGGAGCATGGTGGCCCTTGGTTCTAACTCAAGTTGTGTTGAACCCTTCTTTTCTTTGAACCTCGTGTGCAAAGACCACAATCTATGCCTTGTTCTGCTCAGTGAGATAAGTCACATAATTGAGTCCATTCATGGCGACAATGGGCTTCTTGGATTCATAAGACTTTCCCTCAGCCGCTTTGTCTTCTGGCTTGCACTCTTCTAGCCTCTTCTTAAGTATCGAATTGCTTTGGCCTCCTCTCAAACAATGGATTAGTGACTTTCTTTAGACATCTTCTTCAAAGCCACACACATGCCAACTTGATCTTCTTTTCCAAGATATGAACACTTTTTCCTACTGGGCCTGAAAAGTCTTGTTAAGATACGAGTGAATGGAGAGTTGCAGCCTGAGCAGTCTGAGTTTCATGGCTTTAAGAAGGCCATTTCATCTTCACCAGTCGTCTGACCGTCTCTTCTCTTCTCTTAGCTTAAATCAATTCAACCTCAAGCGCAGAGCCTCTCATTCCTTCACCTCTGACTCCTCCCAGGTTTTATCTCCTCCTTTCCCTGACAAGAGAATTCCCCTACCGCATGGGCCGGGAGAAGGAGTCAAGGAAGATTCGAGGAGTAAGCTGCTTCAAGTAATATTGGTCTCTCCCCAGATTCCTTCAAGAACATGTGCGGCTTCAGCTGCTGGACTGCATGACGCCAAGGTAAAGCGAGTTGGGTAAATCAAGCTGAAAGCGAGCTGGTTGCTCATTCGACCAAGGAAGACAAGCTTGAAGAAAAATGAGCTCCACTTGAACAGATTTAGAGCCAATGGTCACCGGGGCTGTGGATCATCTTTTTTCTTCAGGAAAGACCTTCTTGTTTAGTAAGCTTTGTTCTCCATCTTCAGGAATATACACTCTCTGGTGTAGGCTCTGATTGATGGGCATTTCTTTCTTCATTCAGAATGTAAACTTCTTGGGTAGGCTCTGGAATGTTTTTACTCCATGTTCATCTGCATAGTTGTCTTGCCACATCTTTGTGCTTCCCTTGACATTATAGCAATATCAAGAGACCAGAGTTGGTTCCTTGTGCTCTCCAAATGAAGTCGGCTTGCAGAAACAATGAGTACCATTCCTTGTAGCCTCCTCTTCAACTCATACCCCTTTAGCCTTACATAACTTGATGGATCCTTACAAGAACTCATCTTTGCCATCTTTTTTTAGAGGCTCTCATGGTCTTCTTTATCCTTAAATAAGATATAAAGAAGAAAGATTATAATTTTGCCATGAGGAATATCAGAGATTTTCAATGATCAAGATGGAAACAGTAAGAAACACAAATCATTTAGGCTAAGGAAGATAAATTCAACACACTGAATGAGTTTAAAGATTATGATCTAAGTAACCAGAGATTAAACACAAAGAATAACAACAGAGTTAAAAGGTATCAGTAACACAAGATTTAAAGATATAACTAGAGAGTATAGTAGAGTATAAGAGAATATATGATATTTTAGTAGATTATAAGAGAATAAGAGAATGTTAAAAAATAAACTAGCAAAATAAACACAAAGTCTTTTTTAAGGACTTTTGGATTCAACATGATCCCATATGCTCATGAGAATATATGGAAACCAAGGTTCACTTCCCTTAAGATACTTTAAAGGAACATATGGATTCAACTTAGTCCTAAATGCAAAGCATAATTCACCAAGATTCACATTTGTCCTAAATCATAATTTTAATCAATGTGCTCAAGCATGAGAGATATAAAGTTTTAGAAATAGCCTTTATGCACAAAGGTTTTGATACTGAGCCTTTGTGTTTAAGCCATAGGGACTGGTTCTGAATGATTGGGATTGAAGGTTCTTCCTTCACGGATTGAGATCCTCCATTAGGGCTTCTCCTTACTGATCATTTGGAAGGATTCCTGCAAAATCAAACAATCCAAACACAAATACAATACTTCTCATGTCTGTAAGACTTAGATTCATAAGATTTTTGGATTTAACTCTTCTTTAAGGACTTTTGGATTCATCTAGTCTACTTGTACTCATAAGAGTAAAGGGGATCTAGGTTCTCTTCCCTTAATAGAAGTTCTTTTCTTAAGGACTTTTGGATTCATCTAGTCTACTTATACTCATAGGAGTAAAGAAGATCTAGGTTCTCTTCCCTTCAGAAAAATCTTACCCTTAAGGACTTTTGGATTCATCATGATTCCTTGTACACACCAGAGTAAGGAATTCACGGTTCTCTTCCCTTAAGGAAATTTCTCACACTTAAGGACTTTTGGATTCATCATGTTCCCTTCTACTCATGAGAGTGAAAGAAACTATGGTTCATTTCCCTTAAGTGATTTTAAGAGGACTTTTGGATTCAACAAGGCTTTAAATGCAAAGCATAGTCTGCCAAGGTTCACTTCCCTCTTCATATATATCTCTCTCCCTCTTTTATCATTAGGTTTAGATTTTGGGACTTTGGATTCATCATGGTTTCTGATGCACTGCATACAACCAAGGTTCTCTTTCCCAAATCTTTATATGAACACAATTAGATTTATCATGCCTTTAAGTTAGTAAGATTTCTGTTGTGGAGGATCCATTCCAATGGCAACCACAGAGCATACTCTCATTCCTAAGTTGATTCTTTTAGCATGGTTCCCTATTGTGTCACACCAAAAAAACGATTTCCTCATTAAAAAGATACAATGGACTTTCATGTTCCTCATTTCATAAGAAAGAAAACTTGGTCCAAGGTTTTAAAACAACCCACCAAACCGCAAGGCTAAAACATATCAAGATACAATGAGCTCAAGTATCTCACAATCCACAACAAAGGAGACACACTCAAGGTTTCAAATCATTTGCGGTTTGATATCAAAGAGTTCTAAGCAGACTATGATTCATAGTGTCTTATATTCACAAAAGGAAAGGCACTACCTATCAGTCCAAGCTTATAATCTCTTAAGGTCAAAAGAAAACTAGGCTCCTTTAGAGTAGCCACTGATAAACACTGGGAACATCTGCAAACACAAGAAGAGATGTTCCTGTGTATAAAACCAGTGAAAAACAAACAGATTATCCATGGTCTTTAGGGTAAAGCTGAGATTTTTGAGTTCAAAGACCCTCCTTTAGTGTTTTAAACTTCAGGCTACTTACATGAGTAGGAAGAACGAATCTTTGAAGCTTTATACACAATTTTAGAGGATTATGACAGAAAAACATGAAAACAAAAACCCTTTTTGGAAAACAGAGATTCAAGCTGCCCTAAAGAACCACTTTTGAAAGCAAAGACACACCTTTAGTGTGTAAAACATCAGGCTGCATGTTTAACTAAGCAAAGTCTGAACTTTGAAGCCATACACACGATTTTGAAAAATTTTACACATGGATTTCCTGGGTTTGAAACCTCCATCCATACACAATGGTGTTCTTGACAAATCAAAACGTTTTTCATGAAAAACATACCTCCATTGAAGTAACCTTCAAGCCGCATGATTTAGCAATCAAAAGACTAAAACTTTGAAGCCAAACCAGCCATTTTAAGCTTGAAGACTGTACAACAATGGAGGTTACAAGAGCATAGATGAACAAAAAAACGATTTTAAAGAAGAGAAAACAGTTTATGCGGAAATAAAAGGTCTAAAACAAGGATTTATGAGCTAAATGCTCTGATACCATGTTAGATTTTAGGAAGATTAAGAAGTTTTGAAAAGGATTTGAAGAACAAGAAGAAAAACAAGAATAAAAACAAGAGAGAATACAGAAAAACGTGAGGAAGAGGGAGAGAGAGATAGAAGCAATTATATTACTTGCATAAGTGATTACAAATGAGGATGAAGGCTTTATATAGAGTAAGCCACGAAATCCCTACTCAAATATGTGTCTAGATACAATGAATGGGAGCTAATGGGATAAGGTTTGCTTTATGCTTTTGCTTTTCCTTTTACTTTTGCTTTTCCTTTTACTTTTGCTTTTCCTTTTGCTTTTACTTTTGCTTTTGCTTTTGCTTTTCCTTTTGCTTTTGCTTTTGCTTTTCTGGAAACCTTATCCTCCCAACAGCTCTTTCTGGAACTCCCGGACTTTGCACTTTGTGATTTCCAGAACTCCCGGACTCTGCACGGTACTTCCGGAAGTCCCTAGTTTTGCACGGACGTTCCGGAAGTCCCCAACTTTGCACGGACTTCTTTCTTCTTTGTAACTTTATTCCAACATTATTGATTTCCGGAAGTCCCCGACTTTGCACGGACCTTCCGGAAGTCCCTAACTTTGCACGGGACTCTTTATTTTCACACAATGCAGTCAGAGTATGTCAGGAAATCCGATCTTGAAGCTCTCATCAAAGCATTCAAAGACAACTCTGGTAATGCGATTGTTGGTAGATCATTACATGCCTCATTTAATGCTTTCATTAAGTCTAAACCATTAATTGTAGATTCAGGGGCATCTCACCATATGATCAGTGATATGAATTTGATTAAGAATATTGAACCGGCTGTAGGGAATGTCTTGATAGCAAATGGAACAAATGTGCCAATAGAAGGAATAGGTGATCTTAGATTATTCAATAAGGAATCTAGAGCCTTTTATATGCCCTCATTCACTTCTAACCTTCTATCTGTCAAGAGAGCTACAACCGATTTAAACTGTCATGCAATCTTTGGGCCTAATAACTTTGTGTTTCAGGATATTGAAACTAAGGAGATTCTTGGACAAGGTGTTACCAGAAATGATCTATATGTGCTTGAAGACTTATCTCCTAGTTCTCCTAGTCGTTTAGCTTCCTGTTTTTCAAATTTCAATAATTCTGAGAGGAATGGTGATTTGTGGCATGCTAGGCTTGGTCATCCTCATCTTAAAGTGCTAGTGTTAATGTTTCCTAAAACAGTTTTCAATAATGAATTATGTGAAGCATGTATCCTTGGAAAACACTGTAGGTCTGTTTTTCCTAAATCTCAAACTATGTATGAAAACTGCTTTGATCTTGTTCACTCTGATGTTTGGACTGCCCCATGTGTCTCTAGAGATAATCACAAGTATTTTGTTAGTTTCATAGATGAAAAATCAAAATACACTTGGGTTACCTTAATGCCATCTAAGGGTAGAGTTCTTGAAGCGTTTATGAGTTTTAACAAGTATGTGACTAACCAATATGATGCTAAAGTTAAATGTCTAAGATCAGATAATGGTGGGGAGTATACTAGCCAGGCCTTTAAACACTATCTCAACAAACATGGAATTGAGCACCAGACAAGTTGTCCCTATACCCCTCAGCAGAATGGAGTTGCTGAGAGAAAAAACAGACACTTAATGGAGGTGACTAGAGCCATGATGTTTAATAGGAAGGTTCCTAAACAGTTTTGGGGTGATGCCTTAGTTACGGCCTGCTACTTAATCAACAGACTTCCGACCAAAATCCTACATGACATCTCACCGTTTGAGGTACTTACTAAAACCAAACCTCATCTTGATCATGTTAGAGTGTTTGGATTTGTTTGCTATGTGTTGATCCCAGGGGAACAGAGGAACAAGTTAGAGGCTAAGAGCACAAAGGCCATGTTTCTTGGATATTCAACCACACAGAAAGGGTATAAGTGCTACAATACTAATACCAACCGTGTCCTTATCTCCCGAGATGTTAAGTTTCTTGAAGACAAAAGCTATTTCTCGGATGGTACGTGGGAGTCTATCAAGAACATATCCTCACAATCGCCCAACCAGGCTGAGAATTTAAAGAAGATCTTAGAGAACCTGGGTATATCCTCTTTTGGTCCAGACACTCATCAGCATTCGCCGCATCATCCTCTTCATCCTGAGGGGGGACAACAAGACTATGGTCATGATGAGGAGGATGAAGATTCAGCTACTAATTCAAACAACACCCAAAGAAGAGAATCTGAACCTGAGTCACAAACCGGTCCAAGTAACACTGAAGGAAACTTAGAAGCTGAAGTTGGTTCGAGTTCTGGAAGTACCAATTATCAACATCAACACTCGCATGAAGTACCAGCACCATTAGAACTCCGGAGAAGCACTAGACAACGATTCCCTCCAGCAAACTGGAAGAACACGAGAGTTTACTACAATAATAATGCAGTGGCTCATCCTACTCAAGCGGTTTGCACCATGGTTCATATTCCACAACAAGATCTGGCTTTCACAGGCAGTCTAGATCAAGAGTTAGTTCCCAAGACTTATGATGAAGCTAAGGAGCTAAAAGTCTGGAGAGATGCTGTGGGAGCAGAAAGAACTGCAATGGAGAAAAATCATACATGGGATGAAGCAGACTTACCAAAAGGAAAGAAGGCAGTGAGCTCTAGATGGATTTTCACCATCAAATACAAAAGTAATGGGGAGATTGAGAGATATAAGGCAAGACTGGTAGCAAGAGGATTCACCCAGACCTATGGAGAAGATTACAGAGACACATTTGCTCCAGTAGCAAAAATGCATACAATCAGAGTTGTTCTGTCTCTTGCTGCAAACTTAGACTGGGAACTATGGCAGATGGATGTCAAAAACGTATTCCTTCAAGGAGAATTAGAAGAAGAAGTCTACATGACCCCTCCACCTGGATTAGAAGACTCAGTTGCACCAGGGAAAGTCCTTAGATTAAGAAAGGCAATCTATGGCCTTAAACAGTCACCTAGGGCCTGGTATCACAAGCTGAACGTCACTCTAAGAGACAGAGGTTTCAGGAGATCAGAATCCGATCACACCTTGTTCACCTTACATAGCCAAGAAGGTATAGTTGTCATTCTCATTTATGTGGATGATATTATCATCTCTGGGAATGACAAGGTAGGAATTTATGCTACAAAAGAATATCTTAAAGCTATGTTTGACATTAAAGATCTTGGTGAACTCAAATATTTCTTGGGTATTGAAGTCTGCAGGTTTAAAAATGGGTTGTTTATATCTCAGAGGAAATATATTGTAGACTTACTAACTAATGCAGGAATGATGGATTCAAAAGCAGCAAGAACGCCCTTAGAAGATGGTTACAAGGCTAAAACTGAGGGGGAGCAAGATGAAGATACATTTGAGGATCCGAAGCTGTACAGAAAACTTGTTGGTAAGCTCATATATTTGACAATTACAAGACCTGACTTGTGTTTTGCTGTGAATCAGGTAAGTCAGTATATGAAAGCCCCTGGGAAGAATCATTGGATGATGATACAACGCATTCTGAGATACTTGAAAGGGACTTACACTCAGGGAATATGGATGGGAAAGAATGGAAACGCTGAAGTAGTTGGCTATTGTGATGCTGATTGGGCTGGGGATAGGAAAGACAGAAGATCAACTACTGGTTATTGCACCTTCATAGGTGGTAATCTTGTCACTTGGAAGACCAAGAAGCAGAAAGTAGTATCCTGTTCAAGTGCTGAAGCTGAATATAGGGTTATGAGGAAGTTAATTACCGAGTGTATATGGCTAAAGGCTCTTCTCAAAGACTTCAACATTGAAAGCAGCACACCTATCACAATGCATTGTGATAATCAGGCAGCCATTCATATTGCATCCAATTCTGTCTTCCATGAACGAACCAAGCACATTGAGGTGGACTGCCACAAGGTTAGAGAGGCTGTGGAGAAAGGAATCATACTTCCATGCTATACAAGAAGTTCTGATCAATTGGCTGATATCTTCACCAAGGCGGCAAGTTTGAAGGTTTGTGAGTTCATCCATACTAAGCTTGGACTCACAACCCTACCATTCCAGTAACTTCCCTATCATGAAGGATTCATACTCTTTTTCCCTTAGAATGTTTTTCTCCCACTGGGTTTTGCATTCTAAGGTTTTTATTGAGGTGAATCCTCTTGATGTCCAAGTTTTAATCATTCATCAATGATGTAAAACTTGAGGGAGAGTGTTGGAATGAGGAAGCAATTCACCAAGGAAAAGAGTGTTAACGGCTAGTAATAAATCTTCTAGAAGGATTGGTGACTCACCTCTGCCAGCACAAAAGGGGAAAGAGGCGCCAGCACTAAAGAAGAAGCACACACTCTTACCTAAAGTAGTCGCTTTTAGGTTATCCATTTCTGTATAAAAGGATCATTAAGGTCTCTCTTTGTAATCAAGAAATCCTATTCTAATAATATGTGTTTACCTAATCTCTCGCCTAAACTCTCTCCACTCTTCCTAAACTTCTAAAACTTACAAAAAACATGTTCTCTTATACTCTCATACTCCCTACAATCTCTGTGTCCTGGTTCTTGCCCATCCAAATGCCGCGGTCTAAGCTTCCTTTAAGGTACTGCAAGATCCTCTCAACCATGTTCCAGTCATGCTTTGTAGGAGTCTTCATGTGCTGACTGACCTGATTCACAGCAAAGCATAGATCAGGTCTGGTGATAGTAAGGTATATTAACTTACCCATAAGCCGTCTGTATTGAGCAACATCTTCATAGAGTTCAGCTGCATTCTCCCCCTCTCGAATTGATAGTTTTGTAAGAGTTTATGACTGGATGAAGAATAGAGTATGAGAGAATAGAGTAAAGGAGAATTAGATGATTGGGGAAATCGATTTCATTATTGTGTGTTGATTACAATGAGGCTGCATAGCCTTAAATAGAAAGATACCTAGGTCACCTAGACTAGGGATAAGTAGAATTACATATATATGACCGTTATAGGATAGCTTATCAACACACGCTTCCTTATCATATCATTTGCATAAGTAGCTCTTACTTCCTTATCACCCTTTCCTTATCATGCGACCAAGATGCTTATACTTAGGCTGAGCAGACACTAACCAATGTAACCAAACCGTCCAATACTCCCCCTCAAGCTAAATTCTGATGAAGAACTTAGCTTGGAAACCATAAACAACCACCTCATTAAAAACCTTATTGTGCAAAACCCAATGGGACAAAAACACACACAAGGGAAAAAAAGTATGATTGCTTATGGTTAGAGAAGTTATGGAGTAGCAATATCAATGAGTCCAAGTCTGGGTAGAATGTGTAAGTTTTAGAGAGTCTTAGAAAGATTTAGGGAGTTTTAGGGAGTATGAAGATTTGAGAGACAGAGATTATGAAGAACATTATTAGAATGAAGATTTCTTGTGTGTTACAAGCGAATAGCAGCTACTCCTTTATACACTTATTGAAAACCCTAAAACATCTAAAAGAGGAGAGGATAAGGTTCATATGCTGGCGCCTCCTTTTGTGCTGGCATGGATGACTCAAAAGATGGCGACTCCAAGACCTTCTAGAACACTTCACTAGCCGTTAGTGATCCTTCCTTACTTGTAGATTTTATTCATTCCAACACTCCCCCTCAAGTGTAAAACATGGTTAATGTTTTAAACTTGGACATCAAGAGAATTCACCTTATTAAAAAAACCTTAGAATGCAAAACCCAGTGGGACAAAAACATTATAAGGGAAAAAGAGTATGAATTCTTCTTCATAGGAGAGTTACTGGTATGGAAGGTTAGTGAGTCCAAGTTTAGCATGGATGAACTCACAAACCCTTACACTAGCGGCCTTAGTGAATATATCAGCCAACTGATCAGAACTCTTTGTAAAGCAGGGAAGAATGACTCCTTTTTCGATGGCTTCCCTAACCTTGTGGCAATCAACTTCTATGTGCTTGGTTCTCTCATGGAAGACTGAGTTTGAGGCTATATGAATGGCGGCTTGATTATCACAGTGAACTGTAGTCGGTGTCTTGCACTCAATGCCAAAGTCTTTAAGCAATGCCCTCAGCCAAATACACTCAGTTGTGAGTTTTCTCATAGCACGGTACTCAGCTTCAGCACTGGAACAGGAAACTACCTTCTGTTTCTTTGTCTTCCAAGTGACTAAGTTTCCTCCTATGAAGGTGCAATAGCCAGTAGTTGACTTCCTGTCTTTCCTATCTCCAGCCCAGTCAGCATCACAATATCCCACAATTTATGTGTTGTCATTCTTTCCCATCCAGATTCCTTGTAAGTGAGTTACCTTCAGGTACCTTAGGATGCGATGAACCATTGCCCAGTGGCTCTTCTCTGGAGCTTGCATATATTGGCTTACCTGGTTCACAGCAAAGCACAAGTCAGGTCTTGTGATTGTTAAGTAAATCAGTTTACCTACTAGTTTCTTATAGAGTTTCGGATCCTCAAAGGTCTCTTCATGTTGCTCCCCCTCAGTTTCAGCCATGTAGCCGTCCTCCAAAGGGGTCTTAACTGCCTTTGCTTCCATCATTCCTGCATTGGTTAGTAAATCAGCCGCATATTTCCTCTGTGATATGAATAACCTATCTTTGAACCTGCAAACTTCAATACCCAAAAAATATTTAAGTTCACCAAGGTTTTTAATATCAAACATAGACTTGAGATATTCTTTTGTTGAGGAAATTCCTACCTTGTCATTCCCAGAGACGATAATATCATCTACATATATGAGAATGACCACTATACCTTCTTGGCTGTGGAGAGTGAACAATGTATGATCTGCCTCTGACCTTCTAAATCCTCTATCTCTTAGAGTGACATTCAATTTGTGATACCAGGCCCTAGGAGACTGCTTCAGACCATAGATTGCTTTCCTTAATCTGAAAACTTTCCCTGGTGCAACAGAGTCTTATAATCCAGGAGGTGGAGTCATGTAGACTTCTTCTTCTAATTCTCCCTGAAGAAAGGTATTCTTCACATCCATCTGCCAAAGATCCCATTCTAAATTCACTGCAAGGGATAACACTACTCTGATTGTATGCATCTTTGCCACTGGTGCGAATGTGTCCCTGTAGTCATCACCATAGGTTTGTGTAAAACCTCTTGCAACAAGTCTTGCCTTATATCTTTCAATTTCCCCACTGCTTTTGTATTTGATGGTGAAGATCCATCTGGAACTCACAGCCTTCTTTCCTTGTGGTAAGTCGGACTCATCCCATGTATGATTCTTCTCCATGGCTTTCTTTTCATCTCCAACCGCATCTCTCCAGACTTTGATGTTCTTAGCTTCATCATAGTTTCTTGGTACGATTTCTTGATCAAGACTACCAATGAAAGCTTGATGTTCCTGTGGAATGTAGACCATGTTGCAAACCGCTTGAGGAGGATGAGCCTCGGCTTTGTTGTTGAAGTACACCCTGGTGTTTTTCCAATTTGATGGTGGGAACCTTTTTCTCGTGCTTCTGCGAAGATTGCAAGTTACTGATTCCATAGTCTCTGCCAAGTCTTGATTTCTCCTATATTCTGAGTTTATTGTTTCCTTATTTGCTTCTGCTTCTGAATTACCGCCTTGACTGTTGTTTGAACCATCATTTGAGCTAGCATCGGATTCAACTTGGTCATCCCCTTTACTATTGCTTGGACCAGCGTCTGAAGCCGCTTGATCGTGAGTGTGTATAGAGTTCTCCCCCCCCCCAGGAGTAAGAGGATGAAGAGGATGGAGAGGTGAATTCTTGTCTGTGGGTGATGACAAGCCGAGATTCTCCAATATCTTCCTTAAGTTTTCAGCACGGTCAGACGAATGTGAGGAGATATTTTTGATGGCATCCCATGACCCGTCTTCATAGTAGCTTTTTGTCTCATTGAACTGCACATCTCTGGACACTAACACGCGGTTTGTAGCAGCATTATAACACTTATAGCCCTTTTGAGTTGTAGAATAGCCGATGAACATTGCTTTTGTGCTTTTAGCTTCTAGTTTGTTTCGATGTTCTCCTGGAATAAGCACATAGCAAACATATCCAAAAACTCTAATATGATCAAGATGAGGCTTAGTCTTAGTGAGTACCTCAAAAGGAGACTTATCAAACAAGGCTTTAGTTGGAATTCTGTTGATGAGATAACAGGCTGAAACAAGAGCATCTCCCCAGAAACGTTTTGGAACATGCATATGGAACATCATAGCTCTAGTTACTTCCATTGGATGCCGGTTTTTTCGTTCAGCAATCCCATTTTGTTGAGGTGTATATGGGAAACTTGTCTGATGTTCAATCCCTTGTTTGGTGAGGTAATGTTGGAATGCATGGCTTGTGTATTCTCCCCCATTGTCTGATCTCAAACACTTAATTTTAGCACCATATTGGTTAGTAACATACTTATTAAAGTTCATGAAAGCTTCAAGGACTCTACCCTTAGATGATAATAAGGTAATAAGCTTCAAGGACTCTACCCTTAGAAATCCCTAGATTCTTTGTTGAATAATTTCAGATCACTTATTCCTTATATTGGAACGTTTGTTCCATTTGCAATCAACACATGCCCTTTAGCTGGTTCCACATTTCTAATAAGATTCAAGTCACTAATCATGTGATGAGATGCTCCTGAATCTACTATGATGGGTTTAGACATTGTTAAAGCATTAAAGGAAGCATGTAAAGATCGGCCAATGATGTTACCAGAGATGGTTGATAGGGGACCATGTGAGCTTGAGGGGCTTGAACACTTCCGCCAATGAATCCAGAGGTAGACGAGCTTGCTTGAGAATGCACCGGTTGATATGAGAGGCCTTTCTTTGAGTAATGACTTGCTTCCTGTGTGTAGTGAGCCTTTGGTTGGTCCTTCCATTTTGTGGGCTTTAAGTGTGGGTGCAGAATCCAGCACTTGTCCTTAGTGTGACCTTTCCTTTTGCAGTGATCACATATGTTAAGCTTCTTGTCTTCAGCCTTATAGTATCCCTTATTAGCAGAGATCGTTTCTTCTTCTGATTTGAGCAGTCCTTTATGAGCAGTAATGAGTTCTCCTTTTCCTCCAAATAGCCCTTGTGAGCCACATTCTTTCTGAATTTGCGAACACACATCTTCCAGTGATGGAAGCCTCTCTGACCTCAGAATGTGTTTAATCAGGTCATTGTAGGTAGGACTTAGAACCATAAGAAGGCTGAAGACTTTATCTTGCTCTCGCCTTTCTTTGAGAACTTCTGGGTCAAAGGAGATAGGTCTTAGCATATCAAGTTCTGCCCATAAGGAGCTGAACTTTCCAAATAGGGCTGTGAAGTCGGAGTCTTCTTGACTAAGATTGTTGATGGCTTGCTTGACTTGAAAGATCCGGCTGAGTATGAATATGATTCTAGTATTGGACCATCCAGAGAGCTTTGTAGAACAGATAGAACATATAGATCCTCCTGATGCCATTTCCTTTCATCTGTTACAACCATTTCTTCACCTTCTTCATTTTGAATCAGAATAGGTGGAGCTTCGTTGAATAGGAGATGATCTCCAAGGCCTCTTCCTCCAAGAGCGGTATTAATCATCCGAGACCATAGCACATAGTTTAGACCTTTTAGGACTATAGGAACATTGATTTTTCGTGAGTTTTCCATTAGCCAAGCTTTTGGTTCGTACACTAATGGTGAAAGCGGTTTGAAAAACTTGGGACCCAAGGTTTGAGAGGAACTTGAAATGAAAAACTTGGGACCCAAGGTTTAAGGGTTTGAGCAATGAAAAACTTGAAGAGGCTGAAAGATGAGAGACCCTTTTGGTAGAAGAAAGGAGCTTCCTTTTCTTCTAAAGAAGATTGTGAACAAGTGTTCGAGAGAGGTACGGACGGCTGAGAAATTTTCAAGGACCGGGAGGAGGAAACAGGTTTGAAAGAACCTTTTTTCTTCTTGATAAGGGTTAACTAGAAGGTTTCTAGTGAGAATGGTGAGGCTTTTGTGAAAAAGGAAGAAACTTTAAGTAGAAACAAGGAAGTGTACGGTAGCCTGGATTCGGCTACACGAAGAAGATGAGTACGGACCGAGGAATGAAAGAGGAACGAGTCGGCCAGGAGTGGAAACGAGCCGGCCTTTTGACCACAAACTTGGTTGCGAATGCTCTGAAGGTAGAAAGACACCTCCTTTAGTCACTGAAGAACAGATTTCACCTTAGAAATAATCACACCTAGTCTTCCTCAACTCATAACCCATGGTTCTGAGGATCTTTAGATCTCAGAGAGGATAGGCTAAAGCATGTTTATCTCAAGAAAGAACTTGTTCTTCTTTGAATACGCCGAGTGAACAAGAGAAAAAGAGAATGCGGATAATAAGAGCAATGCTCTGATACCATGTAAGTTTTAGAGAGTCTTAGAAAGATTTAGGGAGTTTTAGGGAGTATGAAGATTTGAGAGACAGAGATTATGAAGAACATTATTAGAATGAAGATTTCTTGTGTGTTACAAGCGAATAGCAGCTACTCCTTTATACACTTATTGAAAACCCTAAAACATCTAAAAGAGGAGAGGATAAGGTTCATATGCTGGCGCCTCCTTTTGTGCTGGCATGGATGACTCAAAAGGTGGCGACTCCAAGACCTTCTAGAACACTTCACTAGCCGTTAGTGATCCTTCCTTACTTGTAGATTTTATTCATTCCAACAGAATGGACTCATATACCTTAGATGTTGTTGCCTTGGTAAGGATGTCAGCAAGCTGATCCACACTCCGAGTATAGCATGGTAGGACTATCCCTTGTTCCACAGCTTGTCTTACTTTGTGACAATCAATCTCTATGTGCTTCGTTCTCTCATGGAAGACCGAGTTTGAGGCTATATGAATGGCTGCCTGGTTATCACAATGCATGGTCATTGGCTTGGTTGTCTCTATTCCCAAGTCCTTCAAAATGGCTTTGATCCATGTTACCTCATTAGTGAGTTTCTTCATGGCACGGTTCGGCTTCAGCACTGGAGCAGGAGACTATCTTTTGTTTCTTTGTCTTCCATGTGACTAAGTTGCCTCCAACAAAGGTGCAATAGCCTGTCGTGGATCTCCTGTCTTCACTATCTCCAGTCCTGTCTGCATCACAATACCCCACTATCTCTGAACTTTTGTTAGCTCCCATCCAAATTCCTTGCTCTGAGGTTCCTCTCAAGTATATAAGAACTCTTTCCAGCATGTTCCAATGATGAACCTTGGGAGCTTGCATCTGCTGGCTAACCTGATTCACAGAGAAGCACAAATCAGGTCTGGTGAGAGTTAAATAGATTAACTTACCTACTAGTCTTCTGTAGAGCTGTGGGTCATTGAATGATTGATCTTCAATCTCCCCCTTACTGATAACTTTGTAGCTATCTTCCAGGGGTGTGGTCGCCGGTTTTGCATCTAACTTCCCTGTTTCAGACAATAGATCAAGAGTATACTTCCTTTGAGATAGAAATAGTCCTTCCTCTGAACGACATATCTCAATCCCTAGGAAGTACTTAAGCAGACCTAGACCTTTAATATCAAATATAGACTTAAGGTAAGTTTTGGTTTCTTTAATTCCTTCCCTGTCATCACCGGTGATAATGATATCATCCACATAAACCAACACCACAATGATACCTGACTTGCTAGGAAGAGTGAACAGGGTATGATCAGCTTCTGAGTTCCTGAATCCTCTATCCCTTAGTGTCATGCTCAACTTGTGATACCAGGCTCTAGGCGATTGTTTCAAACCATAAATAGCCTTTCTGAATCTCAAGACTTTGCCTGGTTGAACAATTACTTCCAAGCCTGGAGGTGGTCGCATGTACACCTCTTCTTCAAGCTCTCCTTGCAAGAATGCATTCCTCACATCCATCTGCCACAGATCCCACTCTAGATTTGTTGCCAGAGATAACACAATCCTCACAGTGTGTAATTTTGCTACAGGAGCAAAAGTATCACCAAAGTCTTCACCATAGGTTTGAGTGAATCCTCTTGCTACAAGTCTTGCCTTATATCTTCAAATCTCCCCATTACTCTTGTACTTAATTGTAAACACCCATTTTGAACTCACGGCCTTCTTTCCCTTGGGCAGCACAGCTTCATCCCATGTATGATTTCTTTCCATGGCTCCTGTCTCATCACTTATAGCATCCCTCCAAACTTTGAGTTCCTTAGCTTCTTCATACAATGTAGGAATATGTCCCTGATCCAAGCTGCTTATAAAGACCTTATGTTCTTCAGGAAATGAAGCAAAGGAGCAAACGACTTGGGTCGGACGAGCAACTGCATTGGCATTGTAGTACACTCTTGTATTCACCCAGTTTGATGGATCCTTCTTGAGTCTTGTACTTCTTCTTAGAGATGGAACTGGCTCGGACGGTTCTTCAACTTGATCATGGCTATCATCTGATTGTGCTGATACTTGATCGTGGCTATCATGTTCAAGGTCATCAAGTGTCCCCCCTTCACGGTCAAGTGTAGCTCCTATGTTTGGTATGTGCCGGGACGGGTCAGGACCAGGTTGAGACGAGTTAGTGTCATGAGAGAATGAGCGTGAAGGACTAGAATCATTCTGCGGGACAGGATATGAACCAAGAGCCGGACCAGGACCAGCCGTAGTGAATGGAATGCCAAGGTGATCCATGATATTGCGAAGGTTCGTGGCACGATCCATGGAGATATCAGACAAATCAGATAAGTCATCCCATTGCTGCTTATCATAATAGCTTCGGTGTTCAATGAACTTGACATCCCTTGACACCAGAACCTTCTGAGCTATTGGATCATAACACTTAAAGCCTCTTTGTGTGGTTGAATACCCAATAAACATTGCCCTTGTGCTCTTAGCATCCAATTTTGTTCTGTTTTCTCCTGGAATCAAGACAAAACACACACAACCGAATACTTTCAAGTGAGCTATAGAAGGTTTGGTTGAGTTCAATACCTCAAAGGAGGAAATGTCATCCAATATCCTTGTAGGGATGCGGTTAATGAGATAGCAAGCTGATAGCACAGCATCTCCCCAGAACCTCTTTGGAACCTTGGAATGAAACATCATGGACGTTGCTACCTCCATTAGATGACGGTTTTTCCTCTCGGCCACACCATTCTGCTGTGGTGTGTATGGGCAGATCGTCTGATGAAGAATGCCATGCTTGGTAAGGTGGTCTTTGAAGGCATTGCTGGTATACTCTCCACCATTGTCTATTCTTAAGAGTTTAATCTTTGCATTGAATTGGTTAGTAACATAGTTCTGAAAATTCACAAAGGCTTCTAAAGCTCTATCCTTAGATTGAATCAAAGTTAGCCAAGTGTACTTGGATTTTTCATCTATGAAGGTGATGAAGTATTTGTGATTTTCTCTAGATAACCAAGGAGCAGTCCAAATATCAGAATGCACAAGATCAAAGCATTTTGCATAAATTGTCTTAGACTTAGGGAAAATAGACTTGCAATGTTTGCCTAAGATACAAGCTTCACACTCATCATTTTTAAACACAACATTAGGCAACATTAAGCTTAAAGCCCGAGAATGGGGATGTCCTAATCTAGCATGCCACAACGCATTATTAGCATAAGAAGAAGTAGAGTCTAAAGAGCATGGAACAGAAGATAAAACAGAAGATAAAGGCTGATCATCCTTCAGTAGATAAAGACCATCCTTAGTTATTCCTTTCCCAAGCATCTTGCTTGTCTTAATATCCTGAAATTTCACATCATTAGGGGTGAAGATAACATTGCAATCCAAGTCATTTGTGGCCTTATGAACCGAGACTAAATTAGAGGTGAAATCAGGCATAAAGAAGGCTCTAGTCTTTCTATCAAATAGGTTCAAGTTTCCTACTCCTTTAATTGGAATTCGATCACCATTAGCAATAACAACATGACCATTAGCCGGTTCTAAATCTCTAATCAATTCAACATTGCTAATCATATGGTGAGATGCACCAGAGTCAATTACTAATGGTTTATCATTCAATTTTATAGTGTGAGCAGAAGCATGAAAGGAGAAACCCATAGTATTACCATAACTTTCTTTCAAGGCTTTGATGAGTGCATCAAGTTCTGACCGCTTTACCACCTGGTCTTGATCAGTTACTTGTGCAGCTTGAGCATTGATTACAGCCATCCCTTCTCCTTCTGGATTGCGTGAAGATATTCCCTGGTCAGCTTTCGCCTTGGTTATGTTGGCTCGGACATCTCTGAACTTGGGTGGCTTGAGAAGCGGATGGAGAATCCAGCACTTGTCCTTCCCATGGCCCTTCCTCTTGCAGTGTTCGCAAAATGACCCTCTTCTATCATCTGGCTTGAAGTATACACCTTTGTTCGCTGTCACTAGCTCCCCCTTTCCACTTAGAAGCCCATGGGAACCATGTTCCCTCTGAATGTATGCGCATACTTCTTCAAGGGATGGGAGCTTATCTGACCTCAAAAGATGTTTGATCAAGTCACTGTACATTGGATTCAGGGTGAGAAGGAGACCAAAGACCTTGTCCTGTAAACGCCTTGCAAGGAGAACCTCTGGGTCAATAGAGTTTGGGCTCAGCATTTTAAGCTCGGCCCATAGAGAGCGAAATTTGCCAAAATGTGCCGTGAACTCCAAGTCTTCCTGGTGGAGGTTGTTGATTGCTCTTTTTACTTCGAACACCCTACTTAGATTTGTAGTATTGCCATACACCTTCTTGAGTGTTTCCCATAGCTCCCTAGCACTCTCACAATACGAGTATGCCTCCAAGATAGGTCTATCAAGTGAACTCTGAATGATGGACAGAACAAACTGATCCTCTTGAATCGATTTTTCTTCATCAACAATCATAATCTCCTGTCCATCCTCCTGTTGGAATACCTTTGGTGGTGCTTCATCTAGGAGAAGATGCATTCCAAGTCCACGACCACCGAGAGTGGTTTTCACCATTCTGGACCATAGTAAGTAGTTGAGACCCTTTAAAGTAACTGGGATAACCATAGGCCTAGAATTCTCCATTTGTGAAGATCTCTAGTGAGCAACCTCAGCAGCTGGAACCGTGAAAAATGATGTTTTATGGTTCAAAATACTTAGTTACCGCCCTGGACACCCAAAGCAACCCCTTTTAAGACTGCTTTTAAGGTTCAAACCCAAAGTGTACGGACACTGTAAAACCCTTGCCGAGGAAGATGAGTACGGACACGCTTGTGTTCCAACTAAAGATGCTTCCTTTCTTGCTTCTAAGGGCACAGATGAACAAAAGATAGAACCTTGCACCTTTGGGATGAAAAGAGAAGAAGTTTCAATCGTGAAAGACACGGTCTTTAAGGAGATGGACCGTACAACAATGGCGGACGTAGATTTGAGATGAGCAGGAGCTCTAGACTTGCTCCGACCGCCGAACCTTAACAACGGATGATCTAAGGTAAGCTTCTTTCACCTCTCAGATGAAGAAAGGAGCCATCTTTACTGCTGAGTGGAGCTTCTTTGGGAGATTCATCCGTGCATCAATGGCGGATATCTTAGACTTTGCTTAAAAAACAACTAAACGCAAGTGATAACCATGTCTAGCCTTCATTCAACTCATTTCCCATGGATTTGAGGATCTTTAATCTCAGAGAATATAGATTAAGACATGATTAACACAAGGTAAGCGTTTTTGCAAGTATAACACGTTTTGAAGAGTTAAGGGAAAGGAAAGCACATGAATAAAAGATTTGCGGAAGGTTAGAAAGGATTAAGACTGCTCTGATACCATGATAGTTTTGTAAGAGTTTATGACTGGATGAAGAATAGAGTATGAGAGAATAGAGTAAAGGAGAATTAGATGATTGGGGAAATCGATTTCATTATTGTGTGTTGATTACAATGAGGCTGCATAGCCTTAAATAGAAAGATACCTAGGTAACCTAGACTAGGGATAAGTAGAATTACATATATATGACCGTTTTTGGATAGCTTATCAACACACGCTTCCTTATCATTTCATTTGCATAAGTAGCTCTTCCTTCCTTATCACCCTTTCCTTATCATGCGACCAAGATGCTTATACTTAGGCTGAGCAGACACTAACCATTGTAACCAGACCGTCCAATAAGGCACCACCTCATTAAAAACCTCATCATAGAAAAACCACTTTGGGAGAAAAACTATGATGAGGGAAAAAGAGTATGATGTTTATGGATTAGGGAAGGCTAGATCACGGCTGTGGAAGATCAATCAGCCCAAGCTTGTTATATATGTGAGAGCAAACTTTGGAGCTGGCAGCCTTGGTGAAGATATCAGCCAATTGGTCTTCACTCTTTGTGTAACAAGGAAGGATCACTCCTTCTTCAATCTTTTCCCTGACTTTGTGGCAGTCCACCTCTATGTGCTTGGTTCTCTCATGGAAGACTGAGTTGGTTGCAATGTGGATGGCTGCTTGGTTGTCACAGTGCATAGTAATTGGAGTATCCTGATCAATGTTGAGATTCTTGAGGAGTGCCTTCAGCCATGTCAATTCATTTGTTAACTTCCTCATTGCACGGTATTCTGCTTCAGCTGTTGAGCATGCCACCACTTTCTGCTTCTTGGTCTTCCAAGTGACCAAGTTGCCTCCTATGAAGGTACAATATCCGGTTGTGGACTTCCTATCAGCTCTATCTCCAGCCCAGTCTGCGTCACAGTACCCTACAATCTCTGTGTCCTGGTTCTTGCCCATCCAAATGCCGCGGTCTAAGCTTCCTTTAAGGTACTGCAAGATCTTCTCAACCATGTTCCAGTCATGCTTTGTAGGAGTCTTCATGTGCTGACTGACCTGATTCACAGCAAAGCATAGATCAGGTCTGGTGATAGTAAGGTATATTAACTTACCCACAAGCCGTCTGTATGGTGCAACATCTTCATAGAGTTCAGCTGCATTCTCCCCCTCTCGAATGACCTTGTAGTCATCTGCTACAGGTGACTTGGCTGGTTTGGCATCTAGGTAACCTGTCTCAGTTAGAAGGTCAGTAATGTATTTTCTTTGGGAAAGAAAAAGGCCTGTCAAGGAGCGGCATACTTCAATCCCAAGAAAATATTTTAGTTCCCATAAGTCTTTGATATCAAAGGTGGATTTGAGAAAGGATTTAGTATGTTGAATACCAACCTGGTTGTCCCCGGAGATGATAAGATCATCAACATAGATGAGGACAACAACTATACCTTGGTCATTTTGAAGGGTGAACAATGTGTGGTCAGCCTCTGATCGTCTTATTGGACTGAGGAAATAGAGAGGGAAGAGATGAGTCTGCAAGAGAAGGCAGCCCAGCCCATCACAGCCAGAAGAATAAGGCCATCCATAAGCTGCATTGTCCAGACGGCCCATGAGAAGTGCTATAGCCCAAACAGAAGTAAAGGAGTGTTGAGGCCCAGGACCAGAAGTACATTAGAGAGCCCAAGTGTGCACAAGCCCATAAGGAGTCCACAAGTCCAATAGGTTCACGCCAAAAGAGTGCTAAGCTTCTAGAAGATATTCAAATGTTTGAATTAGAGTCACATGTGCTGCTGTGTGTCTGTATGGACGTTTATGAACTGTCCCTTTCACCCCTTGAACACCACAACTTCTTCTCTCCAATCTTATCTCCATTCTTCTCTATATATATAGTTTGTATGCAGATACAATCTAACCTAAGTGAAATATATCATTCTTCACTCTTCTCTAATGGCATTTTATGTTTTTTATGTCTTACTCTTTTATAATCTTGCTTAATCTCTCTTAATCTTTCTTAAACTTCAACCATACAAATTCCCTTATTTCTCTATGTATTTTCGCAAATCTCAACATGGTATCAGAGCATTAAGCTCCTGAGATCAATTCTCTTGTTCTTCATGCAAAAGTTTTCGAAAAATTCTTTTTAAAACGTTTTATCCATTGTGTAATAGCTTTACCCAATGGTCCAAAGTTTGAATTTCAAATTGTTTCATGCAATTCTTCTCTTTTCCTCTACAATGATGTTTAAAACTCTGTCTTAAATCTCTCTTATGGTTCAGAGACAAAGTTTGAAGAAGAGAAAGAATTAAAAATGGCTTCAACATTTAGGAAGCATTGCTTGGACCAGTGGGTAAACCGTTTTGCTTCACTGGTTTCACAGCTATTTAGCCACAAAAAACACCTCCTCTTGTACTGTTCTGATGATCCTAGTGTATGTTATTATCACAAAACTTCTTCCTATAAGTTATTTTGGTAATATAACCCTTTAACCAATGGGTAAACCTAGTGACCATTGGTCCATAGGTGTTCTTCTTTGGAAATCATAAACCATGGCTAGATAGGTGACAATGAAGAGTAAGGAATGGTGGCAGTGGCTTGGGATCACAAAAGAATGGGAAGAAATGGATGGTTGCCTAAACCGCTTATCCATTGGTCCATTAAGTGTACTCATTTAAGAGTAAAGAACACTTGAGACCAGGATAGGGTTAGTACCATTCGTTTTCTTTCTTCTTAAGCCCCATCTAATTCTCTAAGTCATTTCTTTTAGATTTCAAAAATCAGAAGAGAGCCATTTTTGAATTTCTTACAAAAGTTTATGTTATCCATTTGGACAATAACTTGAACTATTGGGCATTGGTGTCTTTCCTTTGAGAAAGTAAGACACTTCAAGCCATAGTCAACTTTGAAGTTCCATGGATAGCAAACCGCAAGCATTCAACAAACCGCAGCCTTGAACTTGTCTCCTTTCTTATGTAATGAGGGACACTTTAGCTTGCTGTAGCTTGTTATTCAAGTATTTTGGTTTGTGCTTGTTTGTTTTGTGTTTAAATCCTTAGACCAAGTTTCCTTTCATGTGAAATGTGGAACAACAAAGTCCATTGAAGTGTGGTTGGAACTCATATTGGTGATACAATAGAGAACCATGTCTAATTTCCTCACTTAGATAGAAAGTATGCTCTGTGGTTGCCACTAGAATGGATCTTCCACATCAGAAATTTTACTAAGCTAATTAAGGATTTCAAGTCATGATGCATCCTATTGCGCCCTTGTGAAGAATTTTGGATGAGAACCATGGTTGTATGCATTGCATCAGAAACTATGTTGTATCCAAATCTAAATTCTTAATTTAAAGAAGAGAGAATAATGACTTATATATACTACATCCTGTTTCTATTGCTTTACTCTTATGAGTTTAAGCCTTGAAATCATGAGAATCTTGTGTGTGGATGTCTTTATGTTTCTTCTTATGCAGGAAAAGATGTTAATCACTTGTGATGTTGAAAAGCAATCCCTGAGAAAGAGTCTCAAAACCAGTGAGAAGGAGTATCAAAACCAGTGAAGGAGAGCAATCCATGAGGGGGAGCCTACAATTCCAGAAGCATTCAATTATTCAAATCAGCCTCTAAGAAAGAATCACAAAGGCTTAGTATCAAAGCCTTTGTCAAAGGCTATCTCTAAACTCATATCTATCTCAATTTGATTAAAATTCTGATTTAGAATTGTTTAAAAGAGGGAAGTGAACCTTGGTGAACTATGCTTGGCATTTAGGACCATGATGAATCCAAAAGTCCTCTTTAAAACCACTTAAGGGAAGTGAACCATGTTTTCCTTCACTCTCAAAAGTATAAGGAAGCATGATGAATCCAAAAGTCCTTAAGGAATCCTTTCACTCTAATCTCCATTCTACTTAATTCTGCTTATTCTACATAATCTTACAATCTCTGGTTACTTATACTCCAATCTTGGTTACTTATACTCTAATCTCTAGCTACTCACTCTATATACTCTATAAACTTATAAATTCTATCTCATCTAAAGTGTGTTGAATTCATTACTTTAGTTCAATTGATCTTGCTACTGTCTTATGTGAAGTCTTAATTGCACACTTATAACTTTGATATTCCTCATGGCATACTCAAATTCTTCTTCTTTATGACTTGTTTAAGGGCAAAGGAGACCATGAGAGCCTCAAAGCAAAAATGGCAAGAAAGGATTCATACAAAGCAAAACCAAATCATGAAGGATTAAAGGAATGAACACATTGGCGAGAATGGCACTCTACCGATACCTTACACATCAGAGCCTACCCTTCAAGGGTATATTCCTGAGTGAAGAAATGGGAGGCCACATATGCTGCATAGAAGGCAGTCAAGCTGTAAACTCATAAGGTGAATTGGCTTGGCATACAAAATCCAACAAGAAGCAGTCTCCTCCTATCAGAACCTACATCAAAGAATGTATATTCCTGAAGTTGGAGAGCATGGCTAACTCAAACATGAAGGCATTCTTGTAGAATGGTAGTCCAGAACCAGTGTTGTCATTGATGCTCATCTTTCCAAACTTGACTCAATAGTCTTATTCTCTGAGTCAAGCTTGAGGAGGGGTGAGAATGAGCATCCATCCGCTGTATAATCAAGGAACCTAAAGGCGCAAATAATGCAAAGGCTTGTGTTCCACTGAAGTGAAGTTGTCTTCAAGGTGCACCAAATTCAAAATCTACCAAGGAGCACTCTTAAGAGACGTGACCAGCTAGGCACAGTGTAGTTGAAGTTAAAGAAACAAAGAAGATGCAGACAATATTGGGAACAAAAGAGAAGGTGGTGGCGGATAATTGAAGAAGATGTCTAAGGAATGAACACAACCTGAGTTAGAACCAAGGGCCGTTATGCTCCTAAAAAAGTAATATGGTGGAAAGTGATGAATCAGCTCAGGATTGTGATTAAATAAGAAGTAACCAGAATATTTTCCACAAGATGTGTTAATTAACCCAAACTCTCTTCAAACAAGAAAGTGGCTGAAGAAGCTACTAAGAAACTACAAAGGTGTTGAATCAGCTCAGAAGCGTGTATGGCTGCGCCAAGATATCAACCTGTCAAGAAGCTGTGTAGCAGCAAATGGCGGTTAGAGCAAGGAGAAATTAAGTGAAGGAGTTCAGAAGTAGCAGACAAGACTGATCAATACTTGGCTGACACCCTTCATCAACATTCCAAACAGATGCAAGGGAAGATCCTAAACCATCCTATCCCTTGTGAATTGATGCATGCGTTTGTGTGTGCTGAAATAGGTACAGCTTGGAGCTTATATGCTAAAGCCGGATTTATTAACCTTCTAAGAGTTCAGAAGAAAGGGGGAGATAAGTACCGGTCCATGAAAAGCTTCAACCTACTCAAACTTGTGAAGCAAGGAAGAAGTTCTCACTTTCTGATTCAAGGTGGCCATGATCCAGGGTCTATGAAGTCCATCAAAATGATCCTAAAATTCATAGACCCACTGGCCAATCCCTAGGCTAAGAAGACTCTACTCTTTTTCCCTTAGCTTGGTTTTGTCCCACTAAGTTTTTCATGCTAAGGTTCTTAATGAGGGAGTTCTTCAAAGTTCCAAGCTTGATCCCTGAATCACCTATGGTCAAGCTTGAAGGGGAGTATTAGAAAGAAGGAAAGAAGCCAAGGCCAAGACAAGCTCAGGCCAAGTTCAAGCTCAGCATTAGCACATTACTAAACTCCTAATGCTAAGCTTGAGGGGGAGTATTGGACTGAGGAAATAGAGAGGGAAGAGATGAGTCTGCAAGAGAAGGCAGCCCAGCCCATCACAGCCAGAAGAATAAGGCCATCCGTAAGCTGCTGTGTGTCTGTATGGACGTTTATGAGCTGTCCCTTTCACCCCTTGGACACCACAACTTCTTCTCTCCACTCTTATCTCCATTTTTCTCTATATATATAGTTTGTATGCAGACACAATCTAACCTAAGTGAAATATATCATTCTTCACTCTTCTCTAGTGGCATTTTATGTTCTTTATGTCTTACTCTTTTATAATCTTGCTTAATCTCTCTTAATCTTTCTTAAACTTCAACCATACAAATTCCCTTATTTCTCTATGTATTTCCGCAAATCTCAACACGTCTGAAGCCATGATTGTAACACCCCCATCCCTAGTAGACCGGAGATGCTACGATAGGTCCGAATCCCACTCGTCCGTTCTTTCGAACATAGTCCGAAAGCCCGAACTCACAAGATCCGAACCCCAGTTAAGACTCCTTCACGGTCGAGGTTTCTGAACCAAGACCAGATATCATGGTCGGGTATGCTCGGCCGAGACTTCAGAACATAAAATCTTAAAAGAAAGGAAACAAGCTTACGATAAAACCGAAATAAATACTTAATTAAAAATCTCAAAGGTTCTACAACCAAGATCCAACACATAACTAATCCGAAAACAACAACCCGACCTAAAGCCGATATAACGGTTGTAAGTACACATAAGTGTCGAAAAATCTTACAACCGGATACATACTCTAGGACAAGGGAAATGGGGGAGAAATCTACACCGGAACCATCACGTCTTCCTTCCAACCAACTTGCGGAATCTGCAAGAATGAGTTCGGTCAGCTATATGCTGAGTGAGCGGATGTAAAATACATAATAAAAACTTAACCCGAACCCGATGAGCAAGCACACACAAGGACAATAAACATAAATATCAGATGGAAACAACCGCACATAGTCCTACTCAACACTAGGACTCAACGACTCATAGACCGAACACAAGTCTAGACTCAACATAGCTCGGAATGCCTCTCAAAGGTTTGATACTCGATGATCTGTATTCCAGAATCTTGAATTCAGAAACCTTCCTTGGTTCCTCCAACTCTCAAATCAATCCTTCATTCCTTAAGTTTTTTTTTTCTTTTTTTTCGTCCTTCGGTAGACTTGGAACTCCATCTGCGTGGACTGGTTCTTCTTGGCAACAGCTTCGTAAATACTTTCATTACCATCATCACTAATCGTGTTACCACTTTGCAATACCTTCAATCCGGCCAAGGTTCATTTATTTGACCAACTGTGCAACAATTAAACAAGAACATGCAAAGCTGACCAAATAGAACCCGAGCTAGATCTAGGGTATGCTAATGGTTCCACTAAACCGAGATTCAACCATAACATCTCTTCCTGATTGCTCCGCCTAGATTGGTTATCAGACTCCAATGGCCTTGGTCCGTCACTAGTGATCATCCGTGGTTTATTCATGCTATACGTCTGGGATGTCCGTAATGGTATTCCCGGAACGTCTGGCAATTATCCATGCGTTTGTCCTGATCGTTCATCCGTCTGGTCTCCTGGTCTGGGCACCCCGATGCTCACATCAACTTCATCATGATTGATTGTCCATCTTGGTCATCCCCTGGTCTAGTCTTGCTCGCTTGCACCCATTTTCTTAACTTCCTTCATCTTTTTCTTCAGGCCATAGCTCACTTCGATCTTAACCATCACAATGCTTCCCCTACCGAACTTGGTCACTTACGACAGCAACAACTCACACAGCTTCCTCAGTACACTTGGCAACAACCCGGGAAGGTTTAAAGGGTTTGGCTTTTAGGAACCCTAATTAGGCAGCTACTCACCGAAGGCTCCATCGAAGGATTCTCTATAACTTGAGGCTACTAACTTAATGGAAGGGCAACACACTTCACCATGACTAAGGAATCTGAGAACACCCTACATTTAACTTATAAACTAAGGCAACAAGGCTATAGGCTAGGCATGCCTAAAGCAACAACTCTAACAGCAACAAACCCGACTGAGCTATATTCATGCAATTCAGGTTCATGGCGAGGGTAATCCGATCTGTCGTGCAACAATCAAACAAGAACATGCACGACCGACTATTGACTCTATCATGACACCCAAATCTAAGTCCGAGTTAAATTCGATAGATCGTGCAACAATCAAACAAGAACATGCACGTCCCATTTCCTAAAACTCAAACCCGACTTGAATGCTATTGATATGAATCAAAATACCCAAGCCTAGCTATCCAAACATGAATACTTAAAGCAGGGCCTAAAACAGCCTAGAAATCTACACACTTAACCACTCAAACTTACTTACCACAAACCAATCCCACAAAAATGCAATTAACACACACAATGAGTCATGATCATGCACAAGCAAACACTGACTCAGTTATACCAACCAGTCTCAGCCCAAGTCAAGGTCGATCAACCGTGCAACAATCAAACAAGAACATGCACGATTGACCTTCCAAAACTCAACCCTGACTTGATTAGTATAACATAAGCCAATCATCCAAACATATGCACTCCCAAAGGTTAAGCCCAACATACCAGAATTTAGGGTAAAGGACAGAAGGATGCAGACCGGTTGTATCTAATGGCGCTTTCTTACTCTCGGTGGCCGTGGCGGACGCGAGCTCTGACCCCTCGGACAAATACCATAATGGTGACTCATCTCCTCGCAAGTAGTACACATAATGATGGTGTGATCCATCATGAGAGTCCTACATGTGCCAATCTGATGGCCCTCAAATCCGCACCTCTCGCATATCAGGACCGGCTCCTCCGATCGTCCCATGGATCGGTCAGGTGTGTACGTCCGGGCTTGTTCCAAAGTGTTCAGGGACCTCATGCCTTGCTGCGCCCTCTCAACCTGTTCCGCGGCTAGTGTTCCCTCCACATTCTCCGCTACTCGTACTAAGGTCTGCAGATCCATAATCGGTACCCTCTCTAGACGGATTCGCAGCTCAGGCCTCAACCCACTCAAGAACAACTGTACCGTCCGATTTTCATCGTTCGGTTCGTAGCGGGTGATCTGTCGAAGTCGGTTAAACTCTGCCTCATACTCCCTCACGGTGCGTCCCAGCTGGGCCAACGAGTGGTACTGATCCATTAGTCTTTCCCTGGCTTGAAGAGGGAAAAACTCATGGTGAAACTCGCTGCAGAACTGTACCAATGAGGCTTCAGGGTGGGTACTTATCTCGTTTTCCTTCTCCACTCGATACCACCAGTCTTCCGCGTCCTTCTCCAAGTAATATATCGCGACATCTCTGCGGTATTCGTCTGGGCACTGCACTGCTCGCAGGTTCAGCTCCAGTCTCTGTAGCCATCCGTCTGCTTCCAAGGGATCTGTACTACTTGCGAATCTGTCCATCTCTAACATCCGCATTCGGAGCAGAATCTCATAGTAGCTTGGTCCAGTCCTTCCTTCTTGGTTTGTGGAAGCATCATCTCCTTCCGTTAGTGCTGATGGTATTGCTACCTGAGCTGGGTCCTGTGAGGCAACCTGTCTGGGAGTATTGCGGATTTCCCCAACTGATTCTCGTCGAGGTTCATCAGACGATTTTTCCTCTGGATTTTCTTCTACGGGATCCTCTTCTACTGGGTCTTCCTCAGGGTCTATCTCAATTGAGTCTGTCTCTGCTAGAGCAGCCTCCGTATCAGATGATATCACAATCAGCTCTGGCTCTTCTCTTGGCACTGGTCTTGGGCCACGATACAACCGTCTCAAACCTTGCCTCGTCCCTACCCTGTATGGATCCATCTGCAAAACAGAAACTTGTTACGAACTCATTAATGAAAGACGGACGTTCCAGTTTCCTAAACCCCATTCCCAAAAAAAAAATTTCTTTTTCGAAAAGCGCTTAAGTCCTAGTGACTCGAAAACCATGCTCTGATACCACCTTGTAACACCCCCGCCCCTAGTAGACCGGAGATGCTACGATAGGTCTGAATCCCACTCACATAGTCCGAAAGCCCGAACTCACAAGATCCGAACCCCAATTAAGACTCTTTCACGGTCAAGGTTTCTGAACCAAGACCGGATATCATGGTCGGGTATGCTCGGCCGAGACTTCAGAACATAAAATCTTAAAGGAAAGGAAACAAGCTTACGATAAAACCGAAATAAATACTTAATTAAAAATCTCAAAGGTTCTACAACCAAGATCCAACACATAACTAATCCGAAAACAACAACCCGACCTAAAGCCGATATAACGGTTGTAAGTACACATAAGTGTCGAAAAATCTTACAACCGGATACATACTCTAAGACAAGGGAAATGGGGGAGAAATCTACACCGGAACCGTCACGTCTTCATTCCAACCAACTTGCGGAATCTGCAAGAATGAGTTCGGTCAGCTATATGCTGAGTGAGCGGATGTAAAATACATAATAAAAACTTAACCCCAACCCGATGAGCAAGCACACACAAGGACAATAAACATAAAGATCAGATGGAAACAACCGCACATAATCCTACTCAACACTAGGACTCAACGACTCATAGATCGAACACAAGTCTAGACCCAACAACTTAACCAAGCTTGACTTCTAGTCTACCCATGCGCGCCGTGACCTTAGCCTATTCCTTCCCGTCCCGGTCAGGTCCTTAGCCACACAGGCTACAAGGCACCTACGAAGATGGACGGTACTCACTGCCCCGGTCAGGTCCTTAGTCACCAAGACTACAAGGCACCTACAAAGATGGGCTTTAGCCTGGCAAGTCGCTCACAGGATGGTGGCAAGCCATCCCTCGCATGCACACGGAATAGCTAAGTCACAAAATCCCCACAACTCAATCCCATAACCCAAGTCACATGCGAGTCACCGTTTCTCGTATGGACAACACAACAACAAACGACCTTCTAAACCAGACACCACTTCGTATCGCCCTCGGTCCAGTCTAGGCCTATTTATTTGACTAACTGCACAACAATCAAACAAGAACATGTACAGCCAATCAAATAAGACCTAAACCAAACCTAAGGTTCTACTAATGGCATCCTTAGACCTAACTCAACAACTGAACAAACAAGAACATGCAACATCAGACTGACACTTAAACATGCAACTCAAATTATAACTCATGACTTAATAGACAGCTTAACCAAGCTTTACTTCTAATCTACCCATGCGCGCCGTGACCTTAGCCTACTCCCTTCCCGTCCCGGTCAGGTCCTTAGCCATACAGGCTACAAGGCACCTACGAAGATGGACGGTACTCACTGCCCCGGTCAGGTCTTTAGTCACCAAGACTACAAGGCACCTACGAAGATGGGCGCTAGCCTGGCAAGTCACTCACAGGATGGTGGCAAGCCATCCCTCGCATGCACACGGAGTAGCTAAGTCACAAATCCCCAAACTTCCCATGATAACCACACAACCACTTAACCATGAAACACATCAACCACACGACCACTTAACCATGAAACCATTTCGCAATACCCTTAATATTAGAATTGAAGATTATGATTCACCATTGGAGAAGAGAGAGTTTTAGAGAGAGAAAGGATTTATTTTATTAATATGAAGAGAATAATGAATCTTACTTACAAATGTGAAGAGAGTAAGGTATTTATACTAATCTAGTCTAGGCTTGTTTGGATACAAGGATAGCCTTATACTTGAATGGCTACAAGGATAACATAACACTAGAACACAAACAAGCCTTAGACACTCTCCTTTGACCTAGATAGCTCACGCCTTTATACTTGTAAGTGAAGGCTTTCATCTTTCACCATTTCTTCTTCATCCCAACACTCCCCCTCAAGTTTAAGCATGGGTGAATGGTTGAACTTGCAAAGATGAAGAGAATTCCTCTTTCTTCCTCTTTTACTCCCTTTCAAGCTTGATTAATGTTCATAGAAACCAAGCTTGTAACCTTAAAGAACTTCCTCATTAAAAACCTTAGTATGGAAAACCCTTTGGGACAAAACCAATACTAAGGGAAAAAGAGTGAAGTCTTCTTAGCTTAGGGATTGGCCAATGAATCTATGAGCTTTAAATTCAGCAGAGAGCTCCATAGATCCTTGGATAAAGGCCTTAGTGACAAACGTTTGTGAATGGTTGTCTTGAAGCTCCTTTTAAGTCTGGTCCATTTCTCCCCCTTTCTTTTGACTCCTTGTCTTTAAGAGGTGATTATGATCCAGATTTCCTTAAAGCCTTCAATTTAAACCTGTTTCACATACATATACATGCATGTATCAATTCTCACAAGCTAAACAAATGCTTTATAATGTAAGAATGATTTTAACTTCCCTTTTATAAGAGTGGATGGCGATTTGAATGATATATTCTAGACCAGTCTGGTTCTCTAAGGACTCCACATTAAGGTCTTTGGATTTATCATGATCACATGGTTCTCTTCTGGATTCATCATGATCACATGGTTCTCTTCCCTTATATGTTTTTGATCCCCTTTGACCAGCTTCATTTTGCTTCACCTTCTACTTTCAATAAGCCTAACTCAAGAGAATAAGATTGTAAAATTAAGCTTAAGTAGAGTGAGCACACTTATCTCCTAATACACTTTTCCACCATGCTTCCACTAAATGATGTAGGGTAAGTCATGCTTATGATTGTTTTCCATCACTTCCTGATCTAAAACATCATAGCAACTCAAAAATGAAGATTAGTATTCCAGAACTTGAGTAATATCAAGTCTGGTATCAAGTATAATATCTAGCCAAATTCTCAACCTAAAAATCATAGAGTTAAAGAACTTATCCTAGATAGAACCTTTGATGAAAGAATTTTGTCCTGAGGTTATTCATCACTTTCCATCAGCTTACTCCTTCTCCATGATACTTGGTAGCTTGATGACCATTGGTTCAATCCTCAGTTGATAACAGATGATTTGGATGACCTTACTTGCCCCCTCCATGAGAGAAACAGACTGAGCACAGTTCTTATGCTCACTTAGTTTTGGCAGACAGCTTGGAAGCCCTTGAGTGTGCCAGACTAATCTTTGAATGTCCTTGTTTGTGACTTGATAGCCTTTTTATGCACGAGATATCTCCTTCTTGGAATATCCTTCTTTGTGCCTTGAAAGCTTTTGAATGCACCAGACACCTTCAATGCCCTTGTTTGCACCAGACCCACTTCTTGTGTTGTCCTTGCTTGTGCCAGACACTCCCTGAATGTGATTGTCCTTGTTTGCACCTCCAGCTCCAGCTTGTCCATTCCAAACTCAGCACAGACATAGGCACGTCCATGATCTAGTACCTGGCCAGGTCGAAGATACTGTCCCGCAGAACGATCAGGAACCAGCAGGTCCACGTATATGTACCAGCGAAGTCAGCCACGGGTCGAGAAGCCCGACCATGTACCAAGCTCGTCCTTGGCATGAGATTACTTGAACTAGACACCTTAGCACGGCCAGCACCTCACCTTCGACCAGCCACAATCCAGCTTCATGCGCCACTTGTACCAGCATCAACCAGCCACGATCCAGCGAAGTCCAGTCACGTACCACGCTCGACCATGAACCGCCCTTTCTTTGTCCATTGAATGCTCATTTCCTTTCCCCCCCCCCACAAGCTTGACACTAAAAACAAGAACAAGAGTCAAGTTTGGAAGAATGAGCATACATAGAATGAATGTCTTAAACTGGTATAGAGAATGATTATAAGTATCTAGTAGAATAGACAATGTCTAGAGAATAGAAGATTTAAAGTATCAAAGAATATGAAGAATATAAGATTTGGAGATTAAAAAGTATATGATGTTAAGTTGAATAGATGAGATTTAAGAGAATGATGGAGTATAGAGAATGATGATGATGAATGTCAAGGTGAATTTTGGATCCGTCTAGGTTCTAAATGCAATGCAAAGTCTTCCTAGGTTCTCTTTCATCCTATGAGGTGAATTTTGGATCCATCTAGGTTCTAAATGCAATGCAAAGTCTTCCTAGGTTCTCTTTCATCCTATGAACATTTCTAAATGAGAATGTAATCAATCAAGGAATAAGTAAAAGGTTTAGAAATAGTCTTTGCAAAGACTTTGATACTAAGTCTTTGTGAGTATTCCTCCTTTCTGATTGATTATGATCTGATCTTGAAGCATGAGTGCTTAGTTATTTTTCACTACAAGCACACGCCAAATGACACATGACTCCATGGGAGAGCTGATTCATCACATTCCACTAGTCTTTCCTCTCCACTCCTTGTGGTGGCTGTTCTTGGTGGCAATATGTTCTAACTCATTCTCCATGTGCTGTGTCTTTTCCACCTGATTTCTTTTGCCTTTGTTAGACAATCAAGCAAAACATCAACTCCCACCTTAAGCCTTTTAACCTGTTGATCATAAACAGATTATAAACAAAAGGTAGTGAGTGAAAGAGAGTGATTAGGAGTAACCAAACTTAATTTTAAACACTGGCTAAGGACTTTTGGATTCAACATGCCTTCTTAAACTTATTGTTCTAAGTCAAAGACAAGGTTCTCTTCCCTTAAGATCAATGCAATTCATGAACAAATGATTCAGCTAGCTAAACTAGGTTCAAAATGTCCCATTTTAACAATTTCTAAATACATGAAAACAATTCAATAGAATTCATGATTTACTAACCACCTAGATACCAGATTTCCTAGAGTTCTAACTCACACAACCATCAATGAAATCAATAAAATAGTTGAATAAGAGTTTAGAAATAGCCTGAATGCATAAGACTTTGATACTAGGTCTTTGCATTTGAGTTTAGGAACTGGTTCTGATCTAGGCACTCCCTCTCTTTGAAAGCGCCTTTGGTGGTGAAGCAATGCCTCCTTCTTTGGAGCAACAACCTATGTAGAATCATTTGAAACTTCTTTCTTATAAGGTTTATCCTTTCTTCAAACTTCTCTTCCTTGCATTTTCCATCCATTCTTGACCACAAGAAGATAGTTCATTCCTTTTGCAAACTCCATGAGTGTATGCATGTCAAACCTAAAACAAAACTTGAAAAACGCCTTCCAAACTCTGGTTAGTCCCTTATCTACTAGACTAAGCATTTTCTCCTGAAGGTTAAGACCTGTATCACGAGTTTAGACACTTCAAATCAAGCAACAAAAGCTGCTACACACAGACCTACCTCACGCGCCCTCTACTTGCTAAGGGCGAGTGAGTAACTGATCCTAACAACTCCAACCGCCTCCTAACCACTTTAAAACAGCCAAAACAACTCTAAACTTATCACAATATGATGATTCAACAAGAATTAATTGATTAAACCGTTTAACCAAACTAAAAATAACTTTCCCTCCAAAAATTCAAAAATCCAGATTTTGAACCTCTTTCAAAATTTGAACATCCAAGATTTGAAAAGAATCAAGAAGAGATAAGAAATCTGTTACCAAAACCCCAGAGGGTTTGAAACTGGACACGTCGAGGGATTTCATTCAGGAAAGCATCAAAACGTGAAAAGGGGCGAAGCGGACCTCTTGATTCATCAACTAGACTAATTTTACTTGAGTTTAGGATTTGGAATTACTCGATTTGATAAAGTTTTGAAGACGTTATGCTCGTTTCAAAGGTGGACAAAGGCGGAGAACTTCGACGGAGCCGATCGCGACGCCGTTGAGAAGAACTGATCAAGAAACCTTTTAATATCATCTTTGAATAAGAAAGGACCTCTTGATTCTTCAACAGGACTCTTTCTTCTACATTTTAGGCAGTGGATTGATTGAATTTGATGAAGATCTCGAGCTTTTATGGTCGCTTCAATGGAGACCTTCGCGGATGAAGCCAATCGCGGATATCTTGTGTAAGAAAACTCATATCTTTTGATTCCTGTGGCAAAATGATGCGATTCAACTTGCCGAGTCTTCAGAATTCGCCGGAGAACAATCCAGAAAAAACAGATCAAGAAAACCTATCGTGGTTTGATCGGAATCAATGATCAAAGATGGCGGACTTCTCGGCAGCCTTGATTTTGAAGGTAGCGCAAGAACTTGAAGATTTTGAAGGTTTCATGAGGAGAATTGATCGAAACCTGCTCTGATACCATATTAGAATTGAAGATTATGATTCACCATTGGAGAAGAGAGAGTTTTAGAGAGAGAAAGGATTTATTTTATTAATATGAAGAGAATAATGAATCTTACTTACAAATGTGAAGAGAGTAAGGTATTTATACTAATCTAGTCTAGGCTTGTTTGGATACAAGGATAGCCTTATACTTGAATGGCTACAAGGATAACATAACACTAGAACACAAACAAGCCTTAGACACTCTCCTTTGACCTAGATAGCTCACGCCTTTATACTTGTAAGTGAAGGCTTTCATCTTTCACCATTTCTTCTTCATTCCAACACTTAATCCGGCCCAGGTCCGATTATTTAACCAACTGTGCAACAAACAAACAAGAACATGCACAGCCGACTAAATATAACCCGAACTACATTTAGGGCATACTAATGGATTCACTTAACCAACTCAGTCATAACTTATCATGCATGCGACTAATCATACCTCATGGCCGAAAATCAACTATAACTCAACATGCAAACACTTAACCATAATCAACCAACAAAATTCAACACAACATTAACATAAAATTATCAATGCACAACAATGCATCACGAAATCTAACCCTCCATTTTACATGCATAATGCTTTCATAAAACTTCCTAAAAATCCTCCTTAAACCAAACAATTAAAGTATAAATAGAATAAATGAAAAACCTTTGAAAACTTGCATGCATGAACTTTTTAAGAAAATATTTTGAAAACTTACTTATTAATACCCATAATAATTTTATAAATAATAAGCTTGGATTTTAAAATCCAAACTGATTGAAAACCATGCATATGCAATCTTTGAAAACCGATTTTGAAAACCTTTTAAAAACCGATTTGAAAACCATTTTGAAAACCGATTGAAAAACCCTTTGAAAACGATTTGAAACCTTTTAAAATAAAACCGAAATCATTAACCACATTCTTGCAAAAGAGAAAATCCAACTCATAGGGCAATGCTCCTATAAATCGGACTAGGCAGCTCAAGGACAGCCTCCTCCTCTCCCTTCACTTACGGCCAAGACTCCTCTCTTTCTTTCTAAGGATTTCTCTAACTTCTCTCTAACTCTACAGCTTGGTAAAAGGGTGGAAATGGTTTAAGTGAGGCCAGGGGGTGGTATTTATAAGCAAGGAATGGAGATAGTGGATTTTGCCAAGTGTTTCCCATGCTGTATGGACCAATGCATGAAAACCTCCATTTTTGCATGCAAAGTGGAACCGCCAGCTGTCCTCCTCCACTCATGCAAGCTTATAAATTAATTAATTCATACTTAGTGGATTTTGCCAGCTGTACACTCCACTGATGCATGCATGCATAATAATTAATTTATTCACCAAAGTGGAATCCACATCATCCTGCGGGTGAACGGACGGGTGCAAGACGGGCGTACGGCTGGTCACGCGGACGGTTGGCTGATCGACCGTGTAGTATGAACTGACGGACGTATGGACGGCTGTACGGAATGGGCGTTCTGGTCGCCCTAAGGTACGGGGCATTACAATGATCCATAAGGGTAAAGCTAAGCTTGTGATACCAAGCCCTGGGAGACTGTTTAAGGCCATAAATGGCTTTTCTCAACCGAAGAACCTTGCCTGGTGCAACAATGTTATCAAGGCCAGGCGGTGGTGTCATATAAACCTCATCTTCAAGCTCCCCCTGAAGGAAAGCATTCCGGACGTCCATTTGCCATAAATCCCATGATAAATTGGTGGCTAGGGAGAGGACAACTCTCACTGTTGGGAACTTAGCTACCGGGGCAAATGTGTCACCATAGTCCTGGCCGTATGTTTGGGTGAACCCTCGAGCGACCAGTCTTGCCTTATAGCGTTCAATATCTCCATTACTCTGGTACTTGATAGTGAACACCCACTTGGAGCTGACCGCACGTTTGCCCTTAGGTAGAATGGCTTCGTCCCATGTGTGGTTTCGTTCCATGGCCCCTACTTCATCAGCAACAGCATCTCGCCAAACCTTCAGTTGCTTAGCTTCCTCATAGGACGAAGGAATGGTGTCTTTCTCAATTTTGCCAAGGAAGGCCTGATGATCAGATGGGGCAAGGGCAAGAGAGCATGTGGCCTGAACTGGATGGGCCACGACATGAGCATTGTAGTACACCCTGGTGTTGATCCAGTTGGATGGATCCCTTCTTCGTCGCGTACTTCGCCTAAGAACTGGTGGACCGACTTCTTCATCTGCCACCACGGTCTGACCTGATCTAGAAGATGAGCTTTCTATTTGTGAAGGGTCCGGGTGAGTCACGACATGTGGAGTTGGTGGACCGGAAGTCCCTTCATGACTAGGAACCGCAGGAGTGTGGTCTGATGGAGGTGAAGGCTGCGGTTGTTGTCCTGATGGTGGGGTTGATCTATAATGATCCAGGTGATCTAGGAGGAACCGGAGGCTAGCTGCCTGGTCAGAAGGCTTAGCAAGGTCTTTCAGGCTGGCCCAATCCTGTTTGTCATGATATCCTTGTTCCTCTAAGAACCTCATGTCCCTGGAGACCATAGTTCTATTGGTGGTTGGATCAAAGCACTTGTACCCTTTCTGACTAGATGAATACCCAATGAAGATACACCGTGTGCTTTTGGCTTCCAACTTGTTCCTTAGTTCTCCTGGAATCAACACAAAGCACACGCATCCGAATACCCTAAGGTGATCAACCACTGGTGGAGTTTTGTTAAGTACCTGAAATGGTGATCGATCATCCAAGATTCTGGTGGGTATTCGGTTGATCAAATAGCAAGCGGTCATGACCGCATCTCCCCAAAAACGTTTAGGTACACCAGTGTGGAACATCATGGAACGGGCCACCTCCATGAGATGCCTATTCTTTCTCTCGGCCACACCATTCTGCTGTGGATTTAATGGGCAAGAAGTCTGGTGCAAAATCCCATGTTTGGTGAGGTGTTCCTTAAATTGATGACTGATGTATTCACCTCCATTATCTGTTCTTAGAATTTTAATATTAGCTTGATAATGGTTATTGACATAGTTTTGAAATTTTGTAAATGCCTCAAACACACGATCCTTAGATGGTAGTAAAGTGAGCCATGTGTATTTGGACTTCTCATCTATAAAGGTCACAAAGTATTTCTTGTTATCTCTGGATATGCAAGGTGAGGTCCAAACATCTGAGTGGATTAGATCAAAGCATTTTTCATAGATGGTGGTAGATTTAGGAAAAACGGATTTGCAATGTTTCCCTAGAATACAAGCTTTGATAGTTTTTGTAAGAGTTTATGACTGGATGAAGAATAAAGTATGAGAGAATAAAGTAAAGGAGAATTAGATGATGGGGGAAATCGATTTCATTATTGTGTGTTGATTACAATGAGGCTGCATAGCCTTAAATAGAAAGATACCTAGGTCACCTAGACTAGGGATAAGTAGAGTTACATATATATGACCGTTATAGGATAGCTTATCAACACACGCTTCCTTATCATATCACTTGCATAAGTAGCTCTTCCTTCCTTATCACCCTTCCCTTATCATGCGACCAAGATGCTTATACTTAGGCTGAGCAGACACTAACCAATGTAACTAGACCGTCCAATACTCCCCCTCAAGCTAAATTCTGATGGAGAACTTAGGTTGGAAACCATAAACAACCACCTCATTAAAAACCTTATGGTGCAAAATGAGAGTTTTAGAGAGTTTAGAGAGATTTAGGGAGTTTAGGGAGTATGAGAGTATAAGAGAACATGTTTTTATTATTCGAAATGCTTGAATACAAGAGAAGGCCTAAGAGGTCCTTTTATAGCAAAATAGATAAAACTAGGTGCTTCTACTTTAGGTAAAGAGGTGAGGACTCCTTTTGTGCTGGCGGCTTCCTTCCCCCTTTTGTGCTGGCATGGATGAGTCACCAGCCCTTCTAGAAGATCCTACTAGCCGTTAGCACCGTCATTTCCTTTGATTGAATGCACCTTCATTCCAACACTCCCCCTCAAGTTTGATGTTGGAATGAAGGAGTGTTTATGAAGGCTAAAGGAGGTTCTAGGAGGCGAATGGATAAGGCTTGGATAAGGCTTCCCTAACCTGCTCCAACGGGCGTCTCCAGCTCACCATGCCACGCCTTCAGATGCTAAAGTAGATGCTCTGGATATTCCTCCTAATATATTCTATTTAAGCTTATGTAATGGTCATTATGTAATCAAGCAATCAATAATAGAAACTTGTATTCGAAATCTCTAAACTCTAAAACATGATTCTCTTTACCTTAATCTTTTAAGAAACTTGTTTTTCAATATGGTATCAGAGCATTACATGCTCCTAGGTTACTAATTCATCCGCAAAACTCTTCCTTTCCTTAAGTTCTTGTTGTTACTTACAATAAAAAACTCTTAATCTATCCACTCTAAGCTCTATTATCTTCATTCATCTGTTGATAATGAGTTATGGAAGATTAGAGGCGATTATTGTTTGTTCTTCTTAAAAGCTTAAGGACTTCTTTTTCATTCGTATTCAAAACCCACTAAAACACCATTGTTGTACGGCTCTAAGCTCTCAAGGTCGCTGCTTTTGGTCCAAGGTCACGTCTTTTAGCTTTAAAACAGTAGTGGACGAGTCGGATTGCGTGTGGTCGGTCTCTAGCAAGGTTCTGGTCACTCCTGGTCGTAACGCAGAAAAGGTTTGGTCGAACCGCGCCATTGTTGTACGGATCAAAGCTCGATTCGTGTTCATCACTCTTTCAAACCTTCATCCTTGGTCGTAGAAGTCTCCTACATCAGTTCCTCTTGAGTTGGAGCCATGAAAAGCAGCTAAAGGATGGACCTTTGCTAGGTGTCCGTACTCGTCTTCCTCATCCTCTCGCAAACCAGGGTCCGTACCAAGCCGCGATCTTCAAGAAAGGAGACTCATTTCCAGAAGAAAAGACTCTCATTCGGACTTTAAGCAACTGGTGAATAGATTCAAGGCAAGGAGGAAGGATTTGAGGTAGAAAAAATAAAAAAATAAAAACCCTGTTCTTCCCGCCTGAAGCCGCGTTTGAAGAGGATCCGTACCACTCAAGCATATCGATGGAAACTTCAAAAATGATTGTAGCTCCAGCAATACTAAAGGGGCTAAACTACCTGTTATGGTCCAGAACTATGAAAACTACTCTGTGTAGTAGGGGCTTATGGACTAATGTTCTCCTTGATGAAGCACCAAGAGAAGCTGCTGAAGATGAAGCTCTCGGAGATCAAGGACAACTTACCATAGACGCCATGAACAAGTGGTTTCAAGAGGATCAACTAGTGCTCTCCATTCTTCAAAACTCCCTTGAAGGATCCTTGTTAGAAGCATACTCCTACTGTGAAACTGCCAAAGATCTCTGGAATACATTAAGGAATGTATATGGAAACACATGTAATCTCATGCGGTTATTTGAGGTTAAGAAGGCCCTGAATGATCTTCATCAAGAGGATATGGAATTCACCAAGCACTATGGTAGATTCAGGGTTCTATGGGCAGAGGTTGAAATGTTAAGACCAAGTACCATTGATCCTATCACTCTTAATGAAAGGAGAGAGCAAGATAAGGTCTTTGGCTTGCTCATGACACTAAACCCGAGTTATACAGACCTCATTAAGCATCTTCTCAGAGAAGATAGGTTGCCAAGTCTTGAAGATGTGTGTGCTAAGATACAGAAAGAACAAGGATCTCAAGGCTTATTTGGAAACAGAGGAGATATCGTTGCAGCTCACAAGGTTTGACACAAGCCAGAAACCAGGAAGGGTCCAGTTTGCGATCATTGCAAGAGAAAAGGACATACCAAAGAAAAATGTTGGTTGATTCATCCACACTTAAAACCTACTTGGTGGAAAGATTCAAAGGTTCACTCTTCACAAGATGTATCATCGCGCATGGCTTCAACAACTCAAGGGAATGGCTTTCAAGGGAACATTACTCAGCTCAACTTGCAGCAAACTAAACAATCCGGGCCACATCATGAGGGAGCACAATGCAGTGCAAATCAAATCAGCCTTAACCGGGGGATTTCAAATCAGAATGGTGCTTATAGTCACAATGCATCAGAGGAAAGGAACCAAGTTCAAAGCGATGTAGTCACCAAATCCGACCTTGAAGCTCTTATCAAAGCTCTCAAGGAGTCTGGTATTTCTGGTAACACTTATACTGCTTCTCTTACAAGCTCCTATCATGATCTGAATGCCTTAAAACCATTAATAGTTGATTCAGGAGCATCACATCATATGATCAGTGACTCTAGGTTGATTAGTGATATATGTTGGAATGAAGAAGAATGATGAATGCATCTAAGTGAAGTATTGGCGACATCACCATGTATTTGTCTTAGACTTATGTAGGTTAATGATAAGTGTATCTCTGTATCCAAACAAGTCTAGAATAGGATTAGTATAAATAGATGTCTCTCACTCACTTTGTAAGTATGAAAATCATTTTTCTAAAAATCATAATAAGATCATTCTCTTTTCTCTCTAATCTCTTTCTCTCCCAATCTCTAATTCTCAAATTCTCTCAATCATCAAATATTTCATGGTATCAGAGCCAGTTTTGATCAAACTGGCACAATAATTTCGAAAACTCTTTGTTTCTAACTCGCGATCACCATCCAACCTCGAAGCGAAGCCCATCGCGGAAGTCCCGGTGTTCATCGATCATCAACTGCAAGAACTCACGATTTCTTTTCAGATTCTTTATATAGGACGATTCTCCGGCAAATTCTGTGGATTTCCTCGGTGATTTCATCAAATTTGGTTGCTTAAATCAAAAGTTATCAATATTCTTCCATTGGCGGTTTCGCGATCGAATCGCCGTGAGTTCCTGGGTTTTGATCTTCAAGTTCTTCTTCAATTCTTCATCAAATCTTGTGATTCAAAAGCCAAAACTCAATAAAATTGAATCAAGATGATGAATCGGGAGGTCCGCTCAGCTCAAATTCAAGTTTTGTGATCAATCTCATCGATTTTCGAAAATCGGTCCTTTTTCGTGCCACCGTGGGTATTTGATCGTGTTCTTCATTTTTCTCTTTATCATCCTTGAATCGTGAGTGATCCAATCTTAGTTTAGGACCTTGTGACTAAGTTCTGGAGATTTGGTTGCAATCCTATTGTTTTTAATCCTCAAGATTGTGTTACTTGCATTGTAAGGAACTATCGATTCAAACTAAATATGGCGGGAAACGGTTGTTTCGATTTTTGATTGATATCTGGAGCTGTTTGTCATCTGGATCTCTAGTATTGAAGTAGTTTAGGTCTGTGGACAAGTTTTAAAGGATAGGCAGAAGGTTATCTGATTGATCCTGGTTTCTTGTCTAGCGTTCTTTGGACTTTGTGTTTGTCTTCTCGCGTGTGTGTGGCGTGGTCTGGTTGTTTGTGATTGTGCAGGCCTAAGATCGATTCAAATGGAGCTGCATCCACAAGTGAATGATCCTATCATGCTCCAAGGAGCAAATTACTTGCTCTGGTCCAGGACAATGAGGACCACATTGTGCAGCAAAGGGTTATGAAATCATATCCAACAACCGGCTCACATGATAACCGAGGAGGAAACTCAGGATGGAAACGCTGAACAAACCCTATGGTTCCAGCAAGATCAAACGGTATTAGCTATTCTTCAATGCTCCTTAGCTAGCTCTCTTTTAGAAGCATACTCTTATTGCTCTAGTGCTAAGGAACTTTGGGAGACTTTGAAAACAGTTTATGGCAATACTACTAACCTCTTAAGAATTTTTGAGGTAAAGAAAGCTTTGAATGAGCTTAAACAGGAAGATGTGGAGTTTACCAAACACTATGGATCATTCAGAGCTTTGTGGGCAGAGCTGGAGATGCTTAGACCAGCCTCCATTGATCCTCTCACTCTTCTTGAAAGGAGAGAGCAAGATAAGGTGTATGGGCTGCTAATGACTTTGAACAATTCATACACTGACTTGATCAAACATATTCTCAGGGAAGATAAGCTGCCAAGTCTTGAGGATGTTTGTGCAAAGATCCAAAAGGAACAAGGGTCTCATGAGCTTTTTGGACACAAAGTGGAGATGGTGGTGGCGCATAAGGGTGTTTTTAGATCGGCTCCAGCTGAAATCAAGAGGAAGAAGCAGCTGTGTGACCATTGTAAGAGAACAGGCCATAGAAAGAAGGAGTGTTGGGTGCTTCATCCAGAACTCAAGCCTAGCTGGTTTGTTGAGAGGAGCAAGAAATCTTCAACCGGTCCTAGTTCTTCTAACATGGTTCATGTTGTAGGTTGCTCAAGTGCGTGTACCATGGAGCCGGCGAATGCATCCTCTTCAACTGTGGCTAACCAAAATGAATATGTCACAAAGGCTGATCTAGAAAACCTCCTCAAAGCATTCAAGTCTGGTAATGTTTTGGGTAAAACTTATCATGTTTCCTTAAACACATCTATGGCTTCTAACTCCTTAATTGTTGATTCTGGTGCATCTCATCATATGATTAAAGACTTAGGTTTGCTAGACAATGTTGAACCTGCCTTAGGAAGTGTTGTGATTGAAAATGGAGTTAATGTACCAATTAAAGGAGTAGGTAATCTTAGGGTGTTTGATAGGGAATCCAAGGCTTTTTATATGCCTTCTTTTATATCCAACTTACTCTCTGTTAAAAGAGCTACTACTGATTTGAATTGTCAAGCTATCTTTGGTCCTAATGATTTTTACTTTCAGGATATTGAAACAAGTAGGAAGTTTGGCCAAGGAACTACAAGGAATGACTTGTATGTGCTAGAAGATTTACCTGCCTTTCCATTACAACCGTGTGCAAATAAAGTTGATATGACCTTAAATGCTGAATTGTGGCATGCTAGACTAGGACATCCCCATTCTAGAGCCCTTGAATTGATTGTACCTGGAATCAAATTGCTTAATAACATTTGTGAATCTTGTATTCTTGGAAAGCATAGTAGAGCAGTTTTTGAACAATCATCTCATGCTTATGATAATTGCTTTGATTTAGTACATTCTGATGTTTGGACATCTCCCTTTCCTTCTAGAGAAAATCAAAAGTATTTTGTTACTTTTATTGATGAAAAATCTAAGTATACTTGGGTAACATTGCTTAATTCAAATGATAGGGTGTTTGATGCATTTCTTAACTTTCAGACATATGTTACTAACCAATATAATGCCAAGATAAAGATTTTTAGGACTGACAATGGAGGAGAGTATACTAGCACCAAGTTTCAGCAACATCTAGCCAAGCATGGCATTGCACATCAAACAAGCTGTCCTTACACTCCACAACAAAATAGAGTAGCTGAGAGGAAAAATAGACATTTGATGGAGGTTGTGAAAACAATGATGTTTCACAAGAAGGTTCCCAAAAGATTTTGGGGAGATGCATTACTAACTGCATGTTATCTAATTAATAGAACTCCAACCAAAGTTCTAGATGATTTGAGTCCTTTTGAGGTATTAAACAAAACCAAGCCAATTATTGATCATTTAAGAATTTTTGGGTGTGTTTGTTTTGTTTTGGTACCAGGGGAACTTAGGAATAAGCTGGAACCAAAAAGCATCAAGGCTATGCTTCTAGGATACTCCCCTACTCAGAAAGGATACAAATGCTACAATCCAGAATCTAGAAGGGTTCTGGTGTCTAGGGATGTCAAGTTCCAAGAGAATAAAGGATTCTATGAAGATGGAACTTGGGAAGAACTTAAAGACATATCTACATCAAATTCTGATCAGGCTGAGAACCTAAGGAAAATTTTAAAATTTTTTGGCATAGTTCAGCCTAACCAACCAGCACATGTCCATGTACCGCAGCAACAGGGTCCATGTCCGACTATTAGCTGCCATGATCCGGCTGTTTTCAACCGGACGACTTCTGGTCATGACCGTCCTGAAAGATTATGAGATTAAGAGATTTGTAGAATGAGAGAATGAGAGATTAGAGAGAATTAGAGACTTAGAGAAAAGAATGATTTATTAGAAAATGAGAATTATGAATTCTTACTTACAAAATGTGAAGGGAGTAAGGTATTTATACTAACCTAGTCTAGGCTTGTTTGGATACAAGGATAGCCTTATACATAAATGGCTTACAAGGATAACATAATTCTATAATACAAACAAGCCTTAGACTCTCCCTTTTATATACAAATAATCGCCATTTAACTAGGAATAAAGGCTTTCATAAATTCATCACTTCTTCTTCATTCCAACACTCCCCCTCAAGCTTAAGACATAAGAAGTTTTAAGCTTGCAACCATGAAGTATTACCTCATTAAAAACCTAAAGAAGGAAAACCCAATTGGGACAAAACCTTTTCTAGGGAAAAAGAGTATAACACTCCATGTTGGGATCATTGGTGTGGAATGGTCATGAGGCCAAGTCTAGGGTAGATAGAGGCGCCAGTTTTAAGAGATGTTGCCTTGGTAAATACATCAGCTAGTTGGTCCTCACTCCTTGTATAGCAAGGTAAAATAATACCTTTCCCAATAGCTTCTCTTACTTTGTGGCAGTCCACTTCTATATGCTTGGTCCTTTCATGAAACACTGAATTGGAGGCTATGTGAATGGCGGCTTGATTGTCACAATGAATGGTGATAGGCTCCTCACACTCCACGGCTAAGTCACTTAAAATTTGTTTCAGCCAGATGCATTCAGTAGTGAGCTTCCTCATTGCTCTATACTCTGATTCTGCACTAGAGCATGAAACCACCTTTTGTTTCTTGGTTTTCCAAGTCACAAGGTTTCCTCCTATGAAAGTACAATAGCCTGTGGTACTTCTCCTATCTTCCCTATCTCCTGCCCAATCTGCATCACAATAACCAACCACATTTGTGTTTTTATTATTACCCATCCAAATACCTTGTTCATGTGTGCCTTTGAGATATCTTAGAATCCGCATGGCCATGTCCCAATGCCTCATCTTTGGCCCTTGCATGTGTTGAGATACCTGATTCACAGCAAAACATAAATCTGGTCTTGTGATGGTTAAATAAATAAGCTTACCAACCACTTTCCTATAGAGCTTAGGATCATGAAAATCAATTTCCTTCTCTAACTCCCCCTTAGTTGCGATTTTATAATCTTCTTCTAAGGGTGTTTTGGCTGGCTTAGCTTCCATCATACCTGTGGATGTTAGTAGATCTACAACATACTTCCTTTGAGAAAGAAAGAGACCTTCCTTAAACCTACATACTTCAATTCCTAAGAAGTATTTAAGTTCTCCTAAATCCTTTATGTCAAAGACACTTTTTAAGTAATTTTTAGTAGATGCAATACCAATACTATCACTACCAGTTATGATTATATCATCAACATAGATAAGAATTACTATGATACCTTCCTTACTCTTTAATGTAAAAAGGGTATGTTCCACTTCAGACCTTTTGAAGCCTTTATCCATTAAAGTAACACTTAATTTGTGGTACCATGCTCTTGGAGATTGCTTAAGGCCATAAATAGCCTTCCTTAGCCTTAGGATATTGCCGCTTCCTATCTCATCTTCTAGGCCAGGTGGAGGTGACATGTAAACCTCTTCTTCTAGTTCACCTTGCAAGAAAGCATTCTTGACATCCATTTGCTACAATTCCCACTCAAGATTAGTAGCAACAGTAAGCACAACATTGACAGAATGTAGCTTAGCAACAGGAGCAAATGTATCCCTATAATCCTCACCATAAGTCTGAGTAAAACCCCTAGCTACCAACCTAGCTTTATATCTATCAATTTCACCATTGCTTTTGTATTTAATGGTAAAAATCCACTTAGAACTTACAGCCTTCTTCCCTTTTGGTAGAGTGGCTGAAGCATATGTACCATTCCTCTCCATGGCTTGTTTCTCAGCTAAGATAGCTTCCCTCCATTCCTTTATAGACATAGCTTCTTCATATGTCTTTGGGATCTGCTCATTGTCAAGACTAGAAATAAAAGCAACATGAGTAGAAGGTAAGTGTGCAATATTACAAACTCCCTGGTCATGATGAACTACAACATTTCCATTGTAGAAGACTGGTGGATTTCTTTGTCTTGTGCTCCTCCTTAAAACAGTAGGTTGAGCCTCCTCTTCTTCTTCACTCAAAACTTCAATGAGAGTAGGTGTTGTTCTTTTGGAAGCTGAAGCTAGAATGGAATCATCTCCTGCTGAGTCTTGTTGGACATGAGTAGATGCTTCTCCCCCCCCATGTTCAAGAGGAGGAAGCCCAGGAGAATCAAGGGATGTTGGGCGAGACAGAGGCCAAGAAGCCGCGGCTGGTCTGGGTGCATCCGCCGAGCCGGAAGGGCCAGGATCTGAGCAGGCCTGTGGATTGGCCGGGTCTGAGGAGCCACGGCTTTGGGCTGCTGGAGCAGGTGGCTGGAGTGATGAAGCTGTGTGCTGGCCACCCCCTATTCCTATACTTTCCAAGAGCTGCCTCAAGTATTCAGCTTGATCTGTTCTTGTTGATGAGATGTTTTTAAAATCCTCCCAAGTTCCTTCTCCAAAAAAACCTTTTTCTTCTTGGAACTTTACATCTCTAGACACCAAGACTCTTCTAGTCTCTGGGTCATAACATTTGTACCCTTTTTGAGTAGATGAATATCCAATGAACATAGCTTTGGTACTCTTTGGTTCCAGCTTGTTCCTTTGCTCCCTTGGAACTAATACAAAACAAACACAACCAAAAACTCTTAAGTGATCAATAGTAGGTCTAGTTTTGTTTAGTACCTCAAATGGAGACAGGTCATCTAGGACTTTTGTTGGAGTCCTATTAATCAAGTAGCATGCAGCTACAAGGGCATCTCCCCAAAATCGTTTGGGTACTTTCATGTGGAACATCATTGTTCTCACAACTTCCATTAGATGTCTATTCTTCCTTTCAGCTACTCCATTTTGTTGTGGAGTGTAAGGATAGCTTGTCTGATGTTCAATGCCATGTTTAGCTAGATGTTCTTGAAGTTTTGTACTAGTGTATTCTCCTCCATTATCTGTTCTAAAGCATTTAATTCTTGCATTGTATTGGTTAGTAACATATGCTTGAAAGTTTAGAAATGCATCATAAACCCTATCTTTAGAACTAAGTAATGTAACCCATGTATATTTGGACTTTTCATCAATAAATGTCACAAAATATTTATGGTTTTCTCTAGATGGAAATGGAGATGTCCAGACATCAGAATGCACCAATTCAAAACAATTTTCATATTTATGCATAGATTTTTCAAAAACTGTTTTACAATGTTTCCCAAGGATGCAAGCATCACACAACTCTTTAGGCAATTTTAAACCAGGTACAATTAACTCAAGTGCTCTTGGATGAGGATGTCCTAGTCTAGTATGCCACAAATCAGAATCAGAACTAAATGCATTGGCTTGAAAAACCGATTCTAATTCGCCAATACTAGCCATATTATCAAGTACATACAAGTCATCCTTTGTTGTTCCTTGTCCAAAACATCTTCTAGTTTCAATATCCTGAAAATAGAAATCATTAGGACCAAATATTGCATGACAATTCAAATCAGTAGTAGCTCTTTTGACTGAAAGCAAATTAGAGGTAAAAGAAGGCATATAAAATTCTTTAGATTCTTTATCAAACAACTTCAATTTTCCTATGCCTTTGATTGGTACTTTAACTCCATTAGCAATAAGCACATTACCTAAGGCAGGTTCTACATTCTCTAGCAATTCTAAATCACTAATCATGTGATGAGAAGCACCAGAATCAACCACCAAAGATTTAGGAGCATTAGAAGTAAAACAAGTTTGAAAAGAAGCATGAAAAGTTTTACCCATCACATTGCTCTCTTTGATTGCATTAATGAGAACTTCCAAGTCTGATTTTGTCACAAAATCTGATGCTTGTGACATGATACTAGTGGAGGCTGAATGAGAGGAAGAACCGCTACAGACACCCGCCTTGGATGACACCAGGCCGTGAGGGTGGCTAGCCGGGGATATGGCCGGTTGCTGTGGAGGGCGTGATGCCCAGGATGGCTTCAGGTGAGGGTGAAGTACCCAGCAACCCTTCCTTGCATGGCCCTCCTTCTTGCAATGGTCACAGAATTGCCTCCTCTTCCTAGAATCACTTGCTGGCCTGAAGAGACTTTTGTGAGCAGCTACTAGTTCAGCCTTGTTCCCAAACAATCCATGTGATCCTTGCTCCTTTTGAATTTGAGCACACACTTCTTCCAAGCTAGGCAACTTATCAGACCTGAGAATATGCTTAATAAGATCTGAGTAAGTAGAATTAAGAGTTAAAAATAACCCAAACACCTTATCTTGTTCCTTTCTTTCAAGGAGTACAAGTGGTTCAATAGTGGCTGGCCTTAGCATTTCTAGCTCAGCCCACAAAGCTCTGAATGAGCCATAGTGCTTTGTGAATTCAGCATCCTCCTGTCTTAATTCATTCAAAGCTTTCTTCACTTCAAAAATTCTCAAAAGGTTAGTGGTGTTTCCATACACCTTAAGCAAAGTGTCCCATAGATCTTTTGCATTTTCACAAAAGGAATAAGCTTCTAAAAGATCACTAGCAAGAGAATTTTGTAAAATAGAAAGTACCAACTGATCTTCTTGGTACCATTTGGCTTGAGCTGCATCACTTACTTCAGCCACTTCATTATCTTCAATGCCATTTGTGGCAATGTGGTTCCAAAGACCTTTACCACCTAATGTGGTTTTCATGGTCCTAGACCATAAGAGATAATTTGCTCCATGTAGAATGACTGGAGCTCTAAGGGATGCCTGAATTTCCATACTTAAGAGGCAAAATAGGTCAGTAAATCAGAGTAAGAAATCAGATAGAACCTTTGGTCGAGGTATGTGTGAAGCCGGCTAGTCGCAACTTGGTCGGAAAAACACACTGGTCACGACTTGGTCGGGGTGGGCGATAAGATCACGAAATCAGCTGGTCACACACAAGGCTGCTGGTCACAAGGTTGCTTGGTCACGCGTGGTCACAATCTTAGGTACGCTTCTCACGAGTAGCTGGTGGTACACAAGCAAGCGTGATCAGGTGTGCTGGTCGAGACAACAAACGCGGCCTGGACTGCTGGTCGGAATGAACACACTCAGCCTGTCCGAATAATATTTTCTTCTTGGTTGGAATCGAGTATTTTAATTCCTGCACAGATAAGTAATACAACTTGGAAGAACAAGAACTTATATGCTGGGCAGGGATGATCAACCAAGTAAAAAAAAAATTGTAACAATTTAAAAAAAAATGGCGCCAACAACTCAAGTGTAACAACCACTAACTACCTAAAACCACCTGTAACTAATGCTAACAACTCAAGTAACAAGAATTGTAGCAATTTGAGACTACTAAATTCGATTTTATCAAGATTTAATAACCAAAATTCGAATCTAATCACCTAGAACATTTTATGAATCCAAGAAATCAAATTTAAAGCCTTTCAAAACTGAACAAAGAATTCAAGAAAATCAATCTTGAAACCCTAAACCTATTGGATTAACTTGAAATTTCGTAGAAACCCTCACAAGACACTAATTAAACTTTCCAGATTCAAAAAATTAAAGAAAACTGAGAAAGAATTAGAATTATATCACCAGGATCTTGATACAGGTGATTTTGGACGTATCTGAGGAAATCTTCAAGAAAATCCTTCACCCTCAACGGAATTGAGTTCTGCTTTCTTTAAACAGAAACTAGACTCGAAGAGCTTGAGTTTAGGCTTTTGAAATTCACGATTTGATGAAAACTTTACGTCGAGATGATCTGGAGAATGCAGAGGTTTGAAACAAACGAGATCGCGAACACCTCTTGAAAGAAAATGTGTATCTTTTGATTCCCTGGGCCAAATGATGCGATTCAGGTGGCTATGGATTCGGAATTCGCCGATGCACACTCCAGAGGAAGCCGATCGTCAATTGGAGTCGTGGATTGATCGCAATTTGATTTACAAGATGACGTTCGAAATTGATCCAGAAACAGATGAAGAACAAGATGGATTCTTGTTGAATCAATGAAAGAATGATGAAATTTACCCAGATTTGATGTAACCTGGCTCTGATACCATGAAAGATTATGAGATTAAGAGATTTGTAGAATGAGAGAATGAGAGATTAGAGAGAATTAGAGACTTAGAGAAAAGAATGATTTATTAGAAAATGAGAATTATGAATTCTTACTTACAAAATGTGAAGGGAGTAAGGTATTTATACTAACCTAGTCTAGGCTTGTTTGGATACAAGGATAGCCTTATACATAAATGGCTTACAAGGATAACATAATTCTATAATACAAACAAGCCTTAGACTCTCCCTTTTATATACAAATAATCGCCATTTAACTAGGAATAAAGGCTTTCATAAATTCATCACTTCTTCTTCATTCCAACACGTCCAACAAGTGAAACCGCCCCTGAACCTGACCAGTCACCACATGATCCTTGTGAAGTTGCTTCTAGCTCGTCTTGTCCTACCTTGGTCCCCGGGGCTGTCCATGATTCATCAAGTGGTGCTAGTACTTCAAGTTCATCCAACATTCAATCAATGCCCTATCCACCATCCAGTCCTCCTGAACAGCATCCTCTTGACCATGAGGGGGGAGAAGAGAGTACACATGCTCAAGATGATATTCTAGTTTCAGCATCAAAAAGGCCAAGGGATCAACCTAATCTTGTACAAGCCGCTTTAGAGAAAGAAATAAAGCAACCTGTGGCTCTCAGAAGGAGTACAAGGCAGAAGTTCCCAGCTGACAACTGGAAGAATACAAGGGTGTACTACAACCACAATGCAGTAGCACATCATGATCAGGGAGTATGTTCTCTAATTACTATTCCTACTAATCATGTTGCTTTCACTGTGAGTTTAGATAAAGAACAGATTCCTAAAAGCTATGAGGAGGCTATGGAGATTAAGGAATGGAGAGATGCCATTCAAGATGAGAAACAAGCTATGGAGAAGAATGGAACCTATGCCCCAGCCATCTTACCAAAAGGAAAAAAGGCTGTAAGTTTAAAATGGATATTCACCATTAAGTATAAAAGCAATGGTGAGATAGATAGGTATAAAGCTAGGTTGGTGGCTAGAGGATTCACACAGACTTATGGTGAAGACTATAGGGATACCTTTGCTCCAGTAGCTAAACTTCACTCTGTTAATGTTGTTCTTTCTCTTGCTACTAACCTTGAATGGGATTTGTTCCAAATGGATGTTAAAAATGCTTTCTTACAAGGTGAATTAGAGGAAGAAGTGTACATGACACCACCACCAGGTTTGGAAGATGAAGTTAATGGCGGCAACACTCTCAGACTAAGAAAGGCAATCTATGGTTTTAAGCAATCTCCAAGAGCTTGGTATCATAAGCTGAATGTAACTCTAAGGGATAGAGGTTTCAAAAGGTCAGAAGTTGAACACACTCTGTTTACACTTAAGAGTAAGGAAGGTATTGTGGTTATACTTATCTATGTGGATGATATAATCATATCAGGAAGTGATAAAGTTGGTATTGAATCAACTAAAGCCTATTTGAAAAGTGTTTTTGATATTAAGGATCTAGGCGAATTGAAATATTTTTTAGGAATTGAAATATGTAGATTCAAAGAAGGTCTCTTTTTATCTCAAAGGAAATATATTGTGGATTTACTAACCTCCACAGGCATGTTTGAAGCTAAACCAGCTAAGACACCCCTTGAAGAAGGCTACAAAATAGAACCTGAGGGGGAGCTAGGAATTGACAAGTTTCATGATGCAAAATTGTATAGACAAGTGGTTGGTAAGCTTATTTACTTAACCATCACTAGACCTGACCTATGTTTTGCAGTAAATCAGGTATCTCAACATATGCAAGACACAAGGACAAGGCATTGGGATATGATCATCCGCATTTTGAGATATCTGCAAGGAACTAAGGAACAAGGTATATGGATGGGATGTAATAAGAACACAGAGGTTGTAGGTTATTGTGATGCAGATTGGGCAGGAGACAGAGAAGATAGGAGAAGCACAACTAGCTATTGCACTTTCATAGGAGGTAATCTTGTAACTTGGAAGACTAAGAAGCAAAAGGTTGTATCTTGTTCTAGTGCAGAAGCTGAATACAGGGCCATGAGGAAGCTCACAACAGAATGCATCTGGTTGAAGCAACTCCTCTTTGACATTTTAGGCGAGAGCTTAGAATCTCCAATCACTGTCCATTGTGACAATCAAGCTGCCATACACATTGCCTCTAACTCTGTGTTTCATGAGAGAACCAAGCATATTGAGGTTGACTGTCATAAGGTAAGGGAAGCTATTGGAAATGGTACAATTCTACCTTGCTACACAAGGAGTGAAGATCAGCTAGCTGATGTGTTTACAAAAGCTGTAACCTTGAAGACAGGCATTTCTATCTACCCTAAACTTGGTTTGATGTCTCTTCCACACCAATGATCCCAACATGAAGTGTTATACTCTTTTTCCCTAGAAAAGGTTTTGTCCCAATTGGGTTTTCCTTCTCTAGGTTTTTAATGAGGTAATACTTCATGGTTGCAAGCTTAGGCATTTTCATGTCTTAAGCTTGAGGGGGAGTGTTGGAATGAAGAAGAATGATGAATGCATCTAAGTGAAGTATTGGCGACATCACCATGTATTTGTCTTAGACTTATGTAGGTTAATGATAAGTGTATCTCTGTATCCAAACAAGTCTAGAATAGGATTAGTATAAATAGATGTCTCTCACTCACTTTGTAAGTATGAAAATCATTTTTCTAAAAATCATAATAAGATCATTCTCTTTTCTCTCTAATCTCTTTCTCTCTCAATCTCTAATTCTCAAATTCTCTCAATCATCAAATCTTTCAATATAGAACCGGTTCTAGGGAATGTGATGATAGCTAATGGAGAACAGATACCTATTAAGGGAATTGGCAAACTTAGATTATTTGGAAAGGAATCAAAAGCCTTCTTTATGCCATCCTTTACTTCAAATCTACTGTCTGTGAAAAGAACAACCACTGATCTTAATTGCTATGCTACTTTTGGGCCTAATGATTTTTTCTTTCAGGATATTGAAACAAAGAGAGTTCTTGGCAGAGGAGGAACAAAGAATGATCTATATGTGCTTGAAGATCTCCAGCCTATTTCATTAGCTTCTAGTAGTTCTGTTTTCAATAATGCATCTAGCCTTAATGCTTCTAATCGTGAGAATGGTTTATGGCATGCTAGACTAGGTCACCCTCACTTAAAAGCTTTAGAACTGTTATTCCCTAAGATTTCGTTTAGTAATGCTTCATGTGAAGCATGTATCCTTGGTAAACATAGTAGGAGTGTATTTCCCTTATCTAAAACGATTTACAATGAATGTTTTGAACTTATTCATTCTGATGTTTGGACATCGCCATGTGAATCAAGAGATAATCACAAATACTTTGTTACTTTTATTGATGAAAAGTCAAAATACACTTGGATTACATTGCTTCCATCTAAGGATAGGGTTCTAGATGCTTTTAAGAACTTTCACTCTCACATATCTAACCAGTATAATGTTCAAATCAAATGTTTAAGGTCAGATAATGGAGGAGAGTATATGAGCCATGGATTCAAACACTTTCTTGCTGAGAAAGGAATTACACATCAGACAAGTTGCCCTTATACACCTCAGCAGAATGGTGTGGCTGAGAGAAAGAACCGGCACTTGATGGAGGTGGCTAGGACGTTAATGTTCCATATGCATGTTCCAAAGAGGTTTTGGAGTGATGCAGTGGTCACGGCATGTTACCTCATCAATAGAACACCTACTCGCATCCTTTCTGATCAGTCACCCTTTGAGGTACTTAATCAAACTAAACCCTCTCTTGATCATTTAAGGGTGTTTGGATGTGTGTGTTTTGTCTATATCCCAGGTGACCACCGAAGTAAGTTAGATGCAAAGAGCATAAGGGCTATTTTTCTTGGATACTCTCCAACACAGAAGGGCTACAAGTGCTATGTACCAGATACAAGGAGAGTAATGGTGTCAAGAGATGTTCAATTTCTAGAAAACAGAAGTTTTTATGATGGACAAAAGTGGGAAGACATTAAGGATATATCATCTTCTTCAGAAGATAGAGCTTCCAGTCTCAGACAACTTCTAGAGGATCTCGGTCTCAATCATATTCCTCAGCAGACTTCTACTCCTACAGTACCAGTTTCAGAAGAATCAACAACATGGCCGGATGAACCAAGTGATAGTCCTGATCATGAAGGGGGGAATGCTATTCCTGAATACTCAGAAGTCCATAATCAGGACAACCAGGGCCAGCAATCTACATCATCATCACCAGCTGCTCAAAACAATCAACCTGATCAAACCGCTCAAGAAGAAGAAGCAGTTGAATTAAGGAGAAGCAAAAGGGTGAAGTATCCACCTGAACACTGGAAGAGCACGAGGGTCGATTACAACAATCAAGCTGTTGCTCATCCAGAACAGGCTGTCTGCAACTCAGCTCATATCCCTCAGGAACATCAGGTTTTTATTGGAACCTTGGATCAAGAATGCGTCCCTAAACACTATGAGAAGGCCAAGGAACACAGAGTATGGAGAGAGGCTGTTGCTGATGAAAGAATGGCTATGGAAAGGAATCATAATTGGGATGAGTCTGATCTACCAAAAGGCAAAAAGGCAGTGAGCTCTAGATGGGTGTTCACAATCAAATACAGAAGCAATGGAGAAGTGGAGAGATATAAGGCAAGGCTTGTTGCCAGGGGCTTCACTCAGACGTATGGAGACGACTACAGGGACACCTTTGCTCCGGTTGCCAAGCTCCATACAGTAAAAGTCATTCTTTCCCTTGCTACTAACTTAGAATGGGATCTATGGCAGATGGATGTCAAGAATGCCTTCCTTCAAGGAGAATTAGAGGAAGAGGTGTACATGACACCACCTCCTGGTCTAGAAGATACTGTCACTCTAGGAAAGGTTCTAAGATTGAGGAAAGCAATCTATGGTCTCAGACAGTCTCCCAGAGCCTGGTATCACAAATTGAGTGTTACACTGAGAGATAAAGGATTCATAAGATCAGAAGCTGATCATACCTTGTTCACACTTCAGAGCCAAGCAGGTATTGTTGTCATTCTCATCTATGTAGATGATATTATCATCTCAGGGAATGACAAGGTAGGAATTCTTTCCACTAAAGAATACTTGAAATCTGTTTTTGACATCAAAGATCTTGGAGAACTCAAGTATTTTCTTGGAATTGAAGTATGCAGGACTAATGATGGTTTGTTTATCTCTCAGAGAAAGTACATTCTTGATTTACTAACAGATGCAGGGATGTTACAAGCCAAGGAAGCTAAGACTCCATTAGAAGAGGGGTATAAAGCTGGAACTCAGGGGGAGCAAGAAGATGACGTCTTTGAAGATGCCAAACTCTACAGAAGATTAGTTGGTAAGCTAATTTATCTAACTATAACTAGACCTGATCTGTGCTTTGCTGTGAATCAGGTAAGCCAACATATGCAAACACCTAAGATGTGTCACTGGAGGATGATAGATCGAATTCTAAGATACCTCAAGGGGACTCATGCTCACGGAATCTGGATGGGGAACAACAAGAACACTGAAGTGGTTGGATACTGTGATGCTGATTGGGCTGGAGACAGACATGATAGGAAGTCTACTACTGGATATTGCACTTTCATTGGAGGAAATCTTGTTACCTGGAAAACCAAGAAGCAAAAGGTTGTCTCATGCTCAAGTGCTGAAGCTGAATACAGGGCAATGAGGAAGTTAACCACCGAATGCATATGGCTCAAGGCTCTTCTTCAAGATTTGGGAATTGAAGTGAAGACTCCTATCACAATGCACTGTGATAATCAAGCAGCGATTCATATAGCTTCAAATTCAGTATTCCATGAGAGGACTAAGCACATTGAAGTTGACTGTCACAAAGTCAGAGAAGCCGTGGAGAAAGGAGTTATACTACCATGTTTTACAAGAAGCTCTGAGCAATTGGCAGATATATTCACAAAGGCAGCCAGTTTGAAAGTCTGTGAGTTCATTCTACCAAAGCTTGGACTCATGGTAATCCCAAACCCTTAGTCTCTCCTTGTCATGAGAACCATACTCTTTTTCCCTTAGAATGTTTTTGTCCCACTGGGTTTTGCATTCTAAGGTTTTTAATGAGGTGGTTTCTCATGATATCCAAGTTCAACCATTCATCCATGGTTGAACTTGGGGGGGAGTGTTGGAATGAAAGAGTGTTTATGAAGGCTAAAGGAGGTTCTAGGAGACGAATGGATAAGGCTTGGATAAGGCTTCCCTAACCTGCTCCAACGGGCGTCTCCAGCTCACCATGCCACGCCTTCAGATGCTAAAGTAGATGCTCTGGATATTCCTCCTAATCTATTCTATTTAAGCTTATGTAATGGTCATTATGTAATCAAGCAATCAATAATAGAAACTTGTATTCGAAATCTCTAAACTCTAAAACATGATTCTCTTTACCTTAATCTCTTAAGAAACTTGTTTTTCAATACAAACTTCACATCTCGTGAGACTATCACCTTTCTAGTCTCTGGATTGTAGCACTTGTATCCCTTTTGGGTAGTGGAATACCCTATAAACATGGCTTTCACACTTCTTGCTTCTAACTTATTCATTTGTTCTCCTGGAATAAGAACATAACAAACACACCCAAAGACACAAGTGTGAAATAGATGGTTTACTCTTATTAAGTACCTCAAATGGGGATAAATCCTCCAAGATTTTTGTGGGGAGTCTATTGATGAGGTAGCAAGCGGTAACAAGTGCATCTCCCCAAAACTTCTTTGGGACATTGCTTTAGAACATGATAAACCGTGCCACTTCCATGAGATGCCTGTTCTTTCTTTCAGCCACTCCATTTTGTTGGGGCTTGTAAGGACAACTTGTTTGATGGATGATTCCATGTTTATCTAACTGTTGTTTGAATGCTAGACTTGTATATTCTCCTCCATTATCTGATCTAAAAATTTTGATCTTGGCATTATAATGGTTAGTCACATACATTTGAAATTTAGTGAATACTTCTAGGACTCTATCTTTTGTTGGCAATAGTGTTACCCAAATATATTTCGATTTTTGGTCTATGAATGTAACAAAGTATTTATGGTTGTCTCTAGATGTGTATGGTGAAGTCCAAACATTAGAGTGAATGAGATCAAAGCAATTTTCATATATAGTTGTAGACTTTGGAAACACTGATTTACAATGTTTACCTAGTATACAAGCTTCACATTCATCATTTTTAAAAGACATACTTGGCAACAATAGTTCTAAAGCCCTAGGGAGTATGAGAGTATAAGAGAACATGTTTTTTGTAAGTTTTAGAAGTTTGGGAAGAGTGGAGAGAGTTTAGGCGAGAGATTAGGTAAACACATATTATTAGAATAGGATTTCTTGATTACAAAGAGAGACCTTAATGATCCTTTTATACAGAAATGGATAACCTATAAGCGACTACTTTAGGTAAGAGTGTGTGCTTCTTCTTTAGTGCTGGCGCCTCTTTCCCCTTTTGTGCTGGCAGAGGTGAGTCACCAATCCTTCTAGAAGATTTATTACTAGCCGTTAACACTCTTTTCCTTGGTGAATTGCTTCCTCATTCCAACACTCCCCCTCAAGTTTTACATCATTGGTGAATGATTAAAACTTGGACATCAAGAGGATTCACCTCATTAAAAACCTTAGAATGCAAAACCCAGTGGGAGAAAAACATTCTAAGGGAAAAAGAGTATGAATCCTTCATGATAGGGAAGTTACTGGAATGGTAGGGTTGGGAGTCCAAGCTTAGTATGGATGAACTCACAAACCTTCAAACTTGCCGCCTTGGTGAAGATATCAGCCAATTGATCAGAACTTCTTGTATAGCATGGAAGTATGATTCCTTTCTCCACAGCCTCTCTAACCTTGTGGCAGTCCACCTCAATGTGCTTGGTTCGTTCATGGAAGACAGAATTGGATGCAATATGAATGGCTGCCTGATTATCACAATGCATTGTGATAGGTGTGCTGCTTTCAATGTTGAAGTCTTTGAGAAGAGCCTTTAGCCATATACACTCGGTAGTTAACTTCCTCATAGCCCTATATTCAGCTTCAGCACTTAATCAGGATACTACTTTCTGCTTCTTGGTCTTCCAAGTGACAAGATTACCACCTATGAAGGTGCAATAACCAGTAGTTGATCTTCTGTCTTTCCTATCCCCAGCCCAATCAGCATCACAATAGCCAACTACTTCAGCGTTTCCATTCTTTCCCATCCATATTCCCTGAGTGTAAGTCCCTTTCAAGTATCTCAGAATGCGTTGTATCATCATCCAATGATTCTTCCCAGGGGCTTTCATATACTGACTTACCTGATTCACAGCAAAACACAAGTCAGGTCTTGTAATTGTCAAATATATGAGCTTACCAACAAGTTTTCTGTACAGCTTCGGATCCTCAAATGTATCTTCATCTTGCTCTCCCTCAGTTTTAGCCTCGTAACCATCTTCTAAGGGCGTTCTTGCTGCTTTTGAATCCATCATTCCTGCATTAGTTAGTAAGTCTACAATATATTTCCTCTGAGATATAAACAACCCATCTTTAAACCTACAGACTTCAATATCCAAGAAATATTTGAGTTCACCAAGATCTTTAATGTCAAACATAGCTTTAAGATATTCTTTTGTAGCAGAAATTCCTACCTTGTCATTCCCAGAGATGATAATATCATCCACATAAAAGAGAATGACAACTATACCTTCTTGGCTATGTAAGGTGAACAAGGTGTGATCGGATTCTGATCTCCTGAAACCTCTGTCTCTTAGAGTGACGTTCAGCTTGTGATACCAGGCCCTAGGTGACTGTTTAAGGCCATAGATTGCCTTTCTTAATCTAAGGACTTTCCCTGGTGCAACTGAATCTTCTAATCCAGGTGGAGGGGTCATGTAGACTTCTTCTTCTAATTCTTCTTGAAGGAATGCGTTTTTGACATCCATCTGCCATAGTTCCCAGTCTAAGTTTGTAGCAAGAGACAGAACAACTCTGATTGTATGCATTTTTGCTACTGGAGCAAATGTGTCTCTGTAATCTTCTCCATAGGTCTGGGTGAATCCTCTTGCTACCAGTCTTGCCTTATATCTCTCAATCTCCCCATTACTTTTGTATTTGATGGTGAAAATCCATCTAGAGCTCACTGCCTTCTTTCCTTTTGGTAAGTCTGCTTCATCCCATGTATGATTTTTCTCCATTGCAGTTCTTTCTGCTCCCACGGCATCTCTCCAGACTTTTAGCTCCTTAGCTCCATCATAAGTCTTGGGAACTAACTCTTGATCTAGACTGCCTGTGAAAGCCATATGTTGTTGTGGAATATGAACCATGTTGCAAAACCCTTGAGTAGGATGAGCCACTGCATTATTATTGTAGTAAACTCTCGTGTTCTTCCAGTTTGCTGGAGGGAATCGTTGTCTAGTGCTTCTCCGGAGTTCTAATGGTGCTGGTAACACCTTGTCCAAGAATCTCCTTAGTTTCAATATCCTGAAACACAAAGTCATTAGGCCCAAAGATAGCATGATAGTTTAAATCGGTTGTAGCTCTCTTGACAGATAGAAGGTTAGAAGTGAATGAGGGCATATAAAAGGCTCTAGATTCCTTATTGAATAATCTAAGATCACCTATTCCTTCTATTGGCACATTTGTTCCATTTGCTATCAAGACATTCCCTACAGCCGGTTCAATGTTCTTAATCAAATTCATATCACTGATCATATGGTGAGATGCCCCTGAATCTACAATTAATGGTTTAGACTTAGTGAAAGCATTAAATGAGGCATGTAATAATCTACCAACAATCGCATTACCAGAGTTGTCTTTGAATGCTTTGATGAGAGCTTCAAGATCGGATTTCCTGAGCTGGATGAGTTTGAGAACTTCCAATGCACGATGAACTTGAGGAGCTGGCTTGTTGATTAGAGCTAGCTGGGCCGTGAGCGATTTGGTATGGGAGGTTCTTCTTGGGATAGTATCCAGTTTCCTGAGTGAAATGAGCTCTAGGAACTTCCTTCCACTTGCTTGGCTTGAGATGTGGATGAAGAATCCAACACTTATCTTTGGAATGTCCTTTCCTTTTACAATGATCACACATTATGCTCTTCTTATCTTCCGGTTTGTAAACCCTTTATTTGCTGAGATGGGTTCTTCTTCGGTCTTGTATGTGCTTTTGTGAGCCGTGAGAAGGTCACCTTTTCTTCCAAACAATCCATTTGATCCGGATTCCTTCTGTATCTGAGAGCATACATCTTCAAGGGAAGGGAGTTTATCTGACCTCAAGATGTGTTTAATGAGATCGTTGTATGTGGGACTGAGAATCATGAGAAGGCTAAAGACTTTATCTTGTTCCCGCCTTTCCTTAATGACTTCAGGATCAAAGGACACAGGTCGGAGCATATCTAATTCTGCCCATAAGGAACTGAACTTCCCAAACAAGGAGGTGAAGTCTGGATCATCTTGACTTAGATTGTTGATGGCCTGCTTGACTTGAAAGATCCTGCTAAGGTTGGAGGTGTTGCCATAGACCTTCTTGAGAATAGTCCATAGTTCCATTGACGTTTCACAGTGTGAGTAGGACTCCAGGATTGGACCATCTAAGGAGTTTTGCAGAACGGATAGGACATATAGGTCCTCCTGATGCCATTTTCGCTCATCTGTGATGACCATTTCATCACCATCTTTATTCTGGATTAGACTAGGACGTGCTTTATTAAATAGGAGATGATCTCCCAAACCCCAGCCTCCAAGAGCAGTCTTTATCATGCGAGACCACAAGACATAGTTTAAACCCTTGAGGATCACTGGAACAGCTATTTGACGAGTGTTCTCCATGAGGTAGGGTTTAGGTCCGTACAACAATGGTGGATAAAGCTTGGTCTTCACGGTAGGGCAAAGATGATTGGTTCTGGTAAGGGGACTTGAAATGGGACGGAAGGAGCCTCCTTTACTTAGTCTGGAACTTCAGCAGAAAAACCTTCGAACTTGTACGGACAGATACAAAAACCCTCTTTTCGCAGACTTGAATCTTGAAGCAAAATGCCTTCTTTTGATCTTAAATGACTTCACCGGATGCAGGAAGGAAGGATTTGTTGAGAAATGAGACCAGAGGAACTGCCTTTGAGGAGTTTAGAAGGGTGTACGGATTCTGGGTTTCAACAGCACGATGAGGAAGATGAATACGGCTCAGTGAAGGAGGTTGAAAGATGGCTCTTTTCGAAAGTATTTTGAACCGTGAAGCTTTGAGTAGCCTTTTAGTTCTTCTTTTGAGTAGAAACACGTTTCAAACTTGTGGAATATGAGCTATGGACCGTACATCAATGGCCGCGAGAGAAAGAACAAGACCTGGACCCAGCAAAGACTACTATAATCCGCGTGATACCCACATCTAGTCTTCCTCAACTCATCACCAATGGTTCTGAGGATCTTTAGATCTCAGAGAGGATAGGCTAGAACATGTTTATCATAGATTAAGCGCTTTAAAATCCAGAGAGAAAGAGATTTGTGGATTGAATAGTAAGAGGAATGAAGAGTTTACGAATGATTCAGGGAAGATTTGTGAGCAAATGCTCTGATACCATATAAGTTTTAGAAGTTTAGGAAGAGTGGAGAGAGTTTAGGCGAGAGATTAGGTAAACACATATTATTAGAATAGGATTTCTTGATTACAAAGAGAGACCTTAATGATCCTTTTATACAGAAATGGATAACCTAAAAGCGACTACTTTAGGTAAGAGTGTGTGCTTCCTCTTTAGTGCTGGCGCCTCTTTCCCCTTTTGTGCTGGCAGAGATGAGTCACCAATCCTTCTAGAAGATTTATTATTAGCCGTTAACACTCTTTTCCTTGGTGAATTGCTTCCTCATTCCTACATTTTTATTATTCGAAATGCTTGAATACAAGAGAAGGCCTAAGAGGTCCTTTTATAGAAAAATAGATAAACCTAGGTGCTTCTACTTTAGGTAAAGAGGTGAGGACTCCTTTTGTGCTGGCGGCTTCCTTCCCCCTTTTGTGCTGGCATGGATGAGTCACCAGTCCTTCTAGAAGATCCTACTAGCCGTTAGCACCCTCATTTCCTTTGATTGAATGCACCTTCATTCCAACACAAAACCCAATGGGACAAAAACACACACAAGGGAAAAAGAGTATGATTGCTTATGGTTAGAGAAGTTATGGAGTAGCAATATCAATGAGTCCAAGTCTGGGTAGAATGGACTCATATACCTTAGATGTTGTTGCCTTGGTAAGGATGTCAGCAAGCTGATCAACACTCCGAGTATAGCATGGTAGGACTATACCTTGTTCCACAGCTTGTCTTACTTTGTAACAATCAATCTCTATGTGCTTCGTTCTCTCATGGAAGACCGAGTTTGAGGCTATATGAATGGCTGCCTGGTTATCACAATGCATGGTCATTGGCTTGGTTGTCTCTATTCCCAAGTCCTTTCAAAATGGCTTTGATCCATGTTAGCTCATTAGTGAGTTTCTTCATGGCACGATATTCGGCTTCAGCACTGGAGCAGGCGAATAATGTAAGTTTTAGAAGTTTAGGAAGAGTGGAGAGAGTTTAGGCGAGAGATTAGGTAAACACATATTATTAGAATAGGATTTCTTGATTACAAAGAGAGACCTTAATGATCCTTTTATACAGAAATGGATAACCTAAAAGTGACTACTTTAGGTAAGAGTGTGTGCTTCCTCTTTAGTGCTGGCGCCTCTTTCCCCTTTTGTGCTGGCAGAGGTGAGTCACCAATCCTTCTAGAAGATTCATTACTAGCCGTTAACACTCTTTTCCTTGGTGAATTGCTTCCTCATTCCAACACTCCCCCTCAAGTTTTACATCATTGGTGAATGATTAAAACTTGGACATCAAGAGGATTCACCTCATTAAAAACCTTAGAATGCAAAATCCAGTGGGAGAAAAACATTCTAAGGGAAAAAGAGTATGAATCCTTCATGATAGGGAAGTTACTGGAATGGTAGGGTTGTGAGTCCAAGCTTAGTATGGATTGTAAGAATATGCGGAATATAAGAGAAGATTAGAGAGAGTTTTCGGAATAAGATGAAGAACAAAAGTATGGAAGACTAAGAGGAAGAGATTTTGTGACAAATGAGAGAGAGAGAGCTGGCGGCTGGTATGAGAGAATTAGAGAAGGAGGATTATATTTCCTTGACAGATTAGTTACATAGGTTAGACTATTTATAGCCTAAGTTACAATAAATACATTAATTACATTAATTAGGTTCACATATTTACTTTCCATAAACTATTTGTTGCCTAACTCTCAAAGGGGAAGTAATTAACTTCCTTTCCAACCTTGAGTAATCGACATCCAGGCCATTAACTTCCTTTCCTTACTTGAGTAGTCGACATCCAAGGTCATTAACTTCCTTTCCTCACTTGAGTAATCGACATCACAGACCATTAACTTCTCCCAGCCGCCTGTATCTTTCTTCTAGAAGTCTTATAGTTGGGCTTGCTGTCGTGTGTAGATTAATACTCCCCCTCAAGCTCAACCATGATGAATGGTTAAACTTGGAACCATAAAGACTCACCTCATTAAAAACCTTAAGATGCAAAACCCTTTGGGACAAAAACATCTTAAGGGAAAAAGAGTATGGATCTTTTGGCTAGGGGATTCCCTGGTTGGGAAGGTTTATGAGCCCAAATTTTGGAAATATATACTCACATACCTTTAAACTTGCGGATTTGGTGAATATATCTGCAAGAGTATCCGAGCTCCTTGTGTAACATGGTAGGACAACTCCTTGCTCCACTACTTGTCTCACTTTGTGGCAGTCTACTTCAATGTGCTTGGTTCTCTCATGAAATACATTGTTGGATGCTATATGTATAGCAGCTTGGTTGTCACAATGCATGGTGATTGGTGTTGTGACTTCTATGTTTAGATCCTTGAGCAGATTCTTGAGCCAGGTAAGTTCTGTGGTGAGCTTCCTCATGGCTCGGTACTCAGCTTCAGCACTTGAACAAGAAACCACCTTCTGCTTCTTTGTTTTCCAAGTAACTAGGTTGCCTCCAATGAATGTGCAATAACCGGTAGTTGATTTCCTATCATTCCTGTCTCCAGCCCAATCAGCATCACAATATCCCACGATTTCAGAGCTTCCGTTGCGCCCCATCCAGATGCCTTGGTCGTGTGTCCCTTTCAGGTATCTTAAGATCCGGTCCACCATGTTCCAGTGATGCACCTTTGGGGCTTGCATATGTTGACTGACCTGATTCACAGCATAGCACAAGTCAGGTCTAGTAATGGTTAGATAAATTAGCTTACCAACCTTCTTCCTATAGAGTTTGGTGTCTCCAAACATCTCATCTCCAAGCTCCCCCTCACGTTCCACCTTGTACTCTTCTTCTAGGGGAGTCTTCGCTGGTTTAGCTTCTAATCTTCCTGCATCAACTAGAAGATCAAGTGTGTACTTCCTTTGTGATAAGAAGAGGCCTTCTTGTGTTCGGCATACTTCTATCCCTAGGAAGTACTTTAGTTCACCCAAGTCTTTTATATCAAACATAGATTTAAGATAAAACTTAGTGGATTGAATTCCTACCTTGTCATTCCCTGAGATGATTATATCATCTACATAGATGAGAATGACTACAATACCTGTTTGACTTTGGAGTGTGAAGAGGGTATGATCTGCCTCAGACTTTCTAAAGCCCCTATCTCTAAGTTTGATACTTAGCTTATGGTACCAAGCTCTTGGTGACTGTTTGAGGCCATAGATAGCTTTTCTCAGCCTTAGAACCTTTCCTGGAGTCACCGTATCTTCAAGGCCTGGTGGAGGTGTCATATACACTTCATCTTCTAGTTCTCCTTGTAGGAAGGCATTCTTGACATCCATCTGCCACAACTCCCAATCAAGGTTAGTAGCTAAAGAGAGAAGAACCCTTACAGTGTGTAATTTGGCTACTGGTGCAAAGGTGTCATTGTAGTCTTCTCCATAGGTCTGAGTGAAACCTCTTGCAACTAGTCTTGCCTTGTATCTTTCTATCTCTCCATTGCTTTTGTATTTAATGGTAAAGATTCATCTCGAGCTCACTGTCCTCTTGTCCTTAGGTAAATCGGCCTCATCCCAAGTGTGATTGATGTCCATGGCATTGCATTCAGCCTTAACTGCATCTCTCCACACTTTAAGCTCCTTTGCTTCCTCATAGTTTTTTGGTATATGTTATTGGTTGAGAACTGCTGCAAATGCTTTATGTTGTAAGGGAACATGAGCTAGGGAGCAAACAGCTTGAGTTGGGTGAGCTACTGCTTGGGCATTGTAGTATACTCTGTTGTTGATCCAATTTGAAGCTGGTCGTCTTTCCCTTTGGCTTCTCCTTAGTACTACTTGGGTGTCTGGTTGGGCCGCCTGTTCTTCTGCTTGTTGTTCAGCCTCAGTTTCGGATTCCTCATGTTCTTCGTGATCATGTACGTGTGAGCTTGTTTCTTGGTTAGTAGGTTCAAGTTCAAGCTCATCAAGCTCATCACCTTCATTGCCTCCCTCATGATTAAGAGAACTAGCCGCTTGAGTTGTATTAGATGGAGAAGTAGTTGGCGGTTCTTGGTGAGTTGATTTTGGTGCATCTGGTAATGTTATCCCAAGATTCTCCATAAGGTGTCTGAGGTTGGTGGCCCGGTCAGATGTGGATTGGGAGAGGTCTTTGAGTTCATCCCAATTCTTTTCTTCATAGAATCATTTGGATTCTACAAACTTCACATCCCTAGATACAAGAACCTTTCTTGTCTCTGGATTGTAGCATTTGTATCCCTTTTGAGTAGTTGAATAGCTAATGAACATGGCTTTAATACTCCTGGCTTCCAAATTATTTCTTTGTTCTCCTGGAACAAGTACATAACACACACACCCAAAGACTCGTAAGTGTGAGATAGATGGTTTACTTTTGTTGAGTACCTCAAATGGAGTTAAGTCCTCTAAGACTTTGGTTGGTAGGCGATTGATGAGATAGCAAGCTGTGACAAGGGCATCTCCCCAAAATTTCTTTGGAACATTGCTTTGGAACATGATGGATATTGCCACCTCCATGAGATGCCGGTTCTTCCTTTCAGCCACTCTATTCTGTTGTGGTGTGTATGGACAACTAGTTTGGTGGATGATTCCATGTTTCTCCAAGTATTGCTTGAATGCTACACTTGTGTATTCTCCTCCATTATCTGATCTAAAGATTTTGATCTTGGCATTGTAATGGTTAGTCACATATGCTTGAAACTTAGTAAATGCATCTAGGACCCTATCTTTTGTTGGTAAGAGAGTTATCCAAGTATATTTTGATTTTTGATCTATAAATGTGACAAAGTACTTATGATTATCCCTAGACATGCATGGTGAAGTCCAAACATCAGAGTGAATAAGATCAAAACAATTTTCATAAATAGTTGAGGACATGGGAAACACTGATCTACAATGTTTTCCAAGTATACAAGCTTCACATTCATTATTTTTAAAAGACATGCTTGGCAACAATAGTTCTAAGGCCCTAGAATGGGGATGTCCTAGTCTAGAATGCCAAATAGCACTATTAGCCTTATTCAAAATAGAATTAAAAGCAATATATAGAGTTGAGTCTGGTTGTATGTCTTCAAGTACATACAAATCATTCTTGGACACTCCTTTTCCAAGAACTTTATTGGTCTTAATATCCTGAAAATAAACATCATTAGGACCAAAGATTGCATAGCAATTAAGATCAGAGGTTGTCTTCTTAACACTTAGTAAGTTAGAGGTAAATGTAGGCATATAGAAGGCAGTTGATTCTTTATCAAACAATTTAAGGTTCCCAATTCCCCTAATTGGTATCTTATCTCCATTAGCTATTAATACATCTCCTAAAGCCGGTTCTATATTACTCATTAGATTCTTATCACTAATCATATGATGAGAGGCTCCTGAATCTACAATAAGTGGTTTAGAGGTATTTAAAGCTTGGAATGAGTTACCAGAGAGGTTTGATTCTTTGAGTGCCTTGACCAGTGCATCAAGGTCGGATTTCCTCACAAAATCTTGTTGGAATGTTGCAAGTGCTTTCCCATCTCCCTCAGTGATTGGCGTGAATGAGCTTGGGCTTGCCTTGTTCCTTTGTTCAAGAGTTACTTCTTGAGTGAGGTTGGCTCTTGGTTGGTTTCCCACTTTTGCCTTTAAGTGTGGATGGAGGATCCAGCACTTGTCCTTGGTATGCCCTTCCTTCTTGCAGTGGTCACTGTATGCCCTCCTTTCTCCACGATTTAAGCCTCCCTTATGGTACACAGCTGCTTTGTTGGCTGAGATGAGTTCTCCTTTGCCTCCAAAGAGACCAAGTGAACCTTGTTCCTTCTGAATCTTATTGCACACTTCTTCAAGGCTTGGAAGGGTGTCTGATCTTAGGAGGTGTTTGATGAGATCATTGTAGGAGGAATTTAAAGTCAAGAGAAGTCCAAAGACTTTATCTTGCTCACGCCTCTCATTCAGAACCATGGGATCCACTGTGCTTGGTCTAAGCATTTCAAGTTCAGCCCATAAGGATCTGAATTTTCCAAAATGTTGAGTGAACTCCATGTCTTCTTGAGTTAACTCATTGATGGCTTTCTTAACTTCAAACACACGGCTGAGATTGGAGGTGTTGCCATAGACATTTTGAAGAGTGTCCCACAGCTCTTTGGCTGTCTCACAGTAGGAGTATGCTTCAAGGATAGTTGATTCAAGTGAGTTTTGAATCACAGATATGACTAGTTGGTCTTCTTGAAACCACCTGTCTTCATTGGTGATAGACACTTCCTGACCAGTTCCTTCAACCATGGCATTAGGTGCTTCACTCCTAAGGATGTGGCTCCATAACCCACGGCTACATAGCACTGTCTTGGTGGTTCTAGCCCAGAGGAGGTAATTAACCCCTTTCAAAGTCACTGGAACAACAACTCTTGTGCCTTCCATGATGATTACAAACGATTTAGGTGATGAAAGAGTAGGATGAAGTGTTTTCAAGAAATAAATAATCCTAACCTCTCACAACTCAGCACCACAAGGATTTGAAGATTGTTCAATCTCAGAGTGAGGAGATTAGGAGGATTTATTTCAAGAGTGTACAGAGATTTTGAGAATATAAGAGCCAAGGCTCTGATACCATGTAAGAATATGCGGAATATAAGAGAAGATTAGAGAGAGATTTCTGAATAAGATGAAGAACAAAAGTATGGAAGACTAAGAGGAAGAGATTTCGTGACAAATGAGAGAGAGAGAGCTGGCGGCTGGTATGAGAGAATTAGAGAAGGAGGATTATATTTCCTTGACAGATTAGTTACATAGGTTAGAGTATTTATAGCCTAAGTTACAATAAATACATTAATTACATTAATTAGGTTCACATATTTACTTTCCATAAACTATTTGTTGCCTAACTCTCAAAGGGGAAGTAATTAACTTCCTTCCCAACCTTGAGTAATCGACATCCAGGCCATTAACTTCCTTTCCTTACTTGAGTAGTCGACATCCAAGGTCATTAACTTCCTTTCCTCACTTGAGTAATCGACATCACAGACCATTAACTTCTCCCAGCCGCCTGTATCTTTCTTCTAGAAGTCTTATAGTTGGGCTTGCTGTCGTGTGTAGATTAATATGGATGAACTCACAAACCTTCAAACTTGCCGCCTTGGTGAAGATATCAGCCAATTGATCAGAACTTCTTGTATAGTATGGAAGTATGATTCCTTTCTCCACAGCCTCTCTAACCTTGTGGCAGTCCACCTCAATGTGCTTGGTTCGTTCATGGAAGACAGAATTGGATGCAATATGAATGGCTGCCTGATTATCACAATGCATTGTGATAGGTGTGCTGCTTTCAATGTTGAAGTCTTTGAGAAGAGCCTTTAGCCATATACACTCGGTAGTTAACTTCCTCATAGCCCTATATTCAGCTTCAGCACTTAATCAGGATACTACTTTCTGCTTCTTGGTCTTCCAAGTGACAAGATTACCACCTATGAAGGTGCAATAACCAGTAGTTGATCTTCTGTCTTTCCTATCCCCAGCCCAATCAGCATCACAATAGCCAACTACTTCAGCGTTTCCATTCTTTCCCATCCATATTCCCTGAGTGTAAGTCCCTTTCAAGTATCTCAGAATGCGTTGTATCATCATCCAATGATTCTTCCCAGGGGCTTTCATATACTGACTTACCTGATTCACAGCAAAGCACAAGTCAGGTCTTGTAATTGTCAAATATATGAGCTTACCAACAAGTTTTCTGTACAGCTTCGGATCCTCAAATGTATCTTCATCTTGTTCCCCCTCAGTTTTAGCCTTGTAACCATCTTCTAAGGGCGTTCTTGCTGCTTTTGAATCCATCATTCCTGCATTAGTTAGTAAGTCTACAATGTATTTCCTCTGAGATATAAACAACCCATCTTTAAACCTGCAGACTTCAATACCCAAGAAATATTTGAGTTCACCAAGATCTTTAATGTCAAACATAGCTTTAAGATATTCTTTTGTAGCAGAAATTCATACCTTGTCATTCCCAGAGATGATAATATCATCCACATAAATGAGAATGACAACTATACCTTCTTGGCTATGTAAGGTGAACAAGGTGTGATCGGATTCTGATCTCCTGAAACCTCTGTCTCTTAGAGTGATGTTCAGCTTGTGATACCAGGCCCTAGGTGACTGTTTAAGGCCATAGATTGCCTTTCTTAATCTAAGGACTTTCCCTGGTGCAACTGAGTCTTCTAATCCAGGTGGAGGGGTCATGTAGACTTCTTCTTCTAATTCTCCTTGAAGGAATGCGTTTTTGACATCCATCTGCCATAGTTCCCAGTCTAAGTTTGCAGCAAGAGATAAAACAACTCTGATTGTATGCATTTTTGCTACTGGAGCAAATATGTCTCTGTAATCTTCTCCATAGGTCTGGGTGAATCCTCTTGCTACCAGTCTTGCCTTATATCTCTCAATCTCCCCATTACTTTTGTATTTGATGGTGAAAATCCATCTAGAGCTCACTGCCTTCTTTCCTTTTGGTAAGTCTGCTTCATCCCATGTATGATTTTTCTCCATTGCAGTTCTTTCTGCTCCCACGGCATCTCTCCAGACTTTTAGCTCCTTAGCTTCATCATAATTCTTGGGAACTAACTCTTGATCTAGACTGCCTGTGAAAGCCAGATGTTGTTGTGGAATATGAACCATGTTGCAAACCGCTTGAGTAGGATGAGCCACTGCATTATTATTGTAGTCAACTCTCGTGTTCTTCCAGTTTGCTGGAGGGAATCGTTGTCTAGTGCTTCTCCGGAGTTCTAATGGTGCTGGTACTTCATGCGAGTGTTGATGTTGATCATTGGTACTTCCAGAACTCGAACCAACTTCAGCTTCTGAGTTTCCTTCAGTGTTACTTGGACCGGTTTGTGACTCAGGTTCAGATTCTCTTCTTTGGGTGTTGTTTGAATTAGTAGCTGAATCTTCATCCTCCTCATCATGACCATAGTCTTGTTGTCCCCCCTCAGGATGAAGAGGATGATGCGGCGAATGCTGATGAGTGTCTGGACCAAAAGAGGATATACCCAGGTTCTCTAAGATCTTCTTTAAATTCTCAGCCTGGTTGGGCGATTGTGAGGATATGTTCTTGATAGACTCCCACGTACCATCCGAGAAATAGCTTTTGTCTTCAAGAAACTTAACATCCCGGGAGATAAGGACACGGTTGGTATTAGTATTGTAGCACTTATATCCTTTCTGTGTGGTTGAATATCCAAGAAATATGGCCTTTGTGCTCTTAGCCTCTAACTTGTTCCTCTGTTCCCCTGGGATCAACACATAGCAAACACATCCAAACACTCTGATATGATCAAGATGAGGTTTGGTTTTAGTAAGTACCTCAAACGGTGAGATGTCATGTAGGATTTTGGTCGGAAGTCTGTTGATTAAGTAGCAGGCCGTAACTAAGGCATCACCCCAAAACTGTTTAGGAACCTTCCTATGAAACATCATGGCTCTAGTCACCTCCATTCTGCTGAGGGGTATAGGGACAACTTGTCTGGTGCTCAATTTCATGTTTATTGAGATAGTGTTTAAAGGCCTGGCTAGTATAATCCCCACCATTATCTGATCTTAGACATTTAACTTTAGCATCATATTGGTTAGTCACATACTTGTTAAAACTCATAAACGCTTCAAGAACTCTACCCTTAGATGGCATTAAGGTAACCCAAGTGTATTTTGATTTCTCATCTATGAAACTAACAAAATACTTGTGATTATCTCTAGAGACACATGGGGCAGTCCAAACATCAGAGTGAACAAGATCAAAGCAGTTTTCATACATAGTTTGAGATTTAGGAAAAACAGACCTACAGTGTTTTCCAAGGATACATGCTTCACATAATTCATTATTGAAAACTGTTTTAGGAAACATTAACTCTAGCACTTTAAGATGAGGATGACCAAGCCTAGCATGCCACAAATCACCATTCATCTCAGAATTATTGAAATTTGAAAAACAGGAAGCTAAACGACTAGGAGAACTAGGAGATAAGTCTTCAAGCACATATAGATCATTTCTGGTAACACCTTGTCCAAGAATCTCCTTAGTTTCAATATCCTGAAACACAAAGTCATTAGGCCCAAAGATATCATGACAGTTTAAATCGGTTGTAGCTCTCTTGACAGATATAAGGTTAGAAGTGAATGAGGGCATATAAAAGGCTCTAGATTCCTTATTGAATAATCTAAGATCACCTATTCCTTCTATTGGCACATTTGTTCCATTTGCTATCAAGACATTCCCTACAGCCGGTTCAATGTTCTTAATCAAATTCATATCACTGATCATATGGTGAGATGCCCCTGAATCTACAATTAATGGTTTAGACTTAGTGAAAGCATTAAATGAGGCATGTAATGATCTACCAACAATCCCATTACCAGAGTTGTCTTTGAATGCTTTGATGAGAGCTTCAAGATCGGATTTCCTGAGCTGGATGAGTTTGAGAACTTCCAATGCACGATGAACTTGAGGAGCTGGCTTGTTGATTAGAGCTAGCTGGGCCGTGAGCGATTTGGTATGGGAGGTTCTTCTTGGGATAGTATCCAGTTTCCTGAGTGAAATGAGCTCTAGGAACTTCCTTCCACTTGCTTGGCTTGAGGTGTGGATGAAGAATCCAACACTTATCTTTGGAATGTCCTTTCCTTTTACAATGATCACACATTATGCTCTTCTTGTCTTCCGGTTTGTAAAACCCTTTATTTGCTGAGATGGGTTCTTCTTCGGTCTTGTATGTGCTTTTGTGAGCCGTGAGAAGGTCACCTTTTCTTCCAAACAATCCATTTGATCCGGATTCCTTCTGTATCTGAGAGCATACATCTTCAAGGGAAGGGAGTTTATCTGACCTCAAGATGTGTTTAATGAGATCGTTGTATGTGGGACTGAGAATCATGAGAAGGCTAAACACTTTATCTTGTTCCCGCCTTTCCTTAATGACTTCAGGATCAAAGGACACAGGTCGGAGCATATCTAATTCTGCCCATAAGGAACTGAACTTCCCAAACAAGGAGGTGATGGCCTGAACCTGAACTGAACTTGACTTAGATTGTTGATGGCCTGCTTGACTTGAAAGATCATGCTAAGGTTGGAGGTGTTGCCATAGACCTTCTTGAGAATAGTCCATAGTTCCATTGACGTTTCACAGTGTGAGTAGGACTCCAGGATTGGACCATCTAAGGAGTTTTGCAGAACGGATAGGACATATAGGTCCTCCTGATGCCACTTTCGTTCATCTGTGATGACCATTTCATCACCATCTTCATTCTGGATTAGACTAGGAGGTGCTTCATTAAATAGGAGATGATCTCCCAAACCCCGGCCTCCAAGAGCAGTCTTTATCATGCGAGACCACAAGACATAGTTTAAACCCTTGAGGATCACTGGAACGGCTATTTGACGAGTGTTCTCCATGAGATAAGGTTTAGGTCCGTACAACAATGGTGGATAAAGCTTGGTCTTCACGGTAGGGCAAAGATCACTGTTGTTTGAGAAGATTGATGATTGGTTCTGGTAAGGGGACTTGAAATGGGACGGAAGGAGCCTCCTTTACTTAGTCTGGAACTTCAGCAGAAAAATCCTCGAACTTGTACGGACAGATACAAAACCCTCTTTTCGCAGACTTGAATCTTGAAGCAAAATGCCTTCTTTTGGTCTTAAATGACTTCACCGGATGCAGGAAGGAAGGATTTGTTAAGAAATGCAGGAAGGAAGGATTTGTTGAGAAAGGAGACCAGAGGAACTGCCTTTGAGGAGTTTAAAAGGGTGTACGGATTCTGGGTTTCAACAGCACGATGAGGAAGATGAATACGGCTCAGTGAAGGAGGTTGAAAGATGGCTCCTTTCGAAAGTATTTTGAACCGTGAAGCTTTGAGTAGCATTTTAGTTCTTCTTTTGAGTAGAAACATGTTTCAAACTTGTGGAATATGAGCTATGGACCGTACATTAATTGCCGCGAGAGAAAGAACAAGACTTGGACCCAGCAAAGACTACTATAATCCGCATGATACCCACATCTAGTCTTCCTCAACTCATCACCAATGGTTCTGAGGATCTTTAGATCTCTGAGAGGATAGGCTAGAACATGTTTATCATAGATTAAACGCTTTAAAATCCAGAGAGAAAGAGATTTGTGAATTGAATAGTGAGAGAAATGAAGAGTTTACGAATGATTCAGGGAAGATTTGTGAGCAAATGCTCTGATACCATGTAAGTTTTAGAAGTTTAGGAAGAGTGGAGAGAGTTTAGGCGAGAGATTAGGTAAACACATATTATTAGAATAGGATTTCTTGATTACAAAGAGAGACCTTAATGATCATTTTATACAGAAATGGATAACCAAAAAGTGACTACTTTAGGTAAGAGTGTGTGCTTCCTCTTTAGTGCTGGCGCCTCTTTCCCCTTTTGTGCTGGCAGAGGTGAGTCACCAATCCTTCTAGAAGATTCATTACTAGCCGTTAACACTCTTTTCCTTGGTGAATTGCTTCCTCATTCCAACAATAAGTTGATTAGGAGAACATTAGGACATAAATCGGTGAGGAGTGATGCAGATCTTGTGAATGATGCATGTTTTTCTAATAAAAGGTTGCAGGATTCGAATTCAGTTAGAAAAGGCTGTGAAAATTTGTGCTGTGAAGATTTTTGGGTTTTAAAACCTTGTGATATTAACTCAGTCTTGAGAGAAAACGTTTTTGGGAGTTTGTCCAAGTTAGATCATAAGTTTGCATTGCTAGAATTGTGGTCTAGGAACATGCATGACATACTTAGAGCTAAAAGAAGTTCTGAATTTGAATATGTTGAGAGAGTTTCTAAGTTAGCACAATCCAATCTGTTTGCTAGCAATGACATCTATTTGTTTGGTTTGTGTTCAAAAGAAAAGTTTTGTTCCAGTGAGTGTTCTAATGTTAGAATGATCTATGATCTTGTCTTAGATGCTGATTCTAGGAACCTGAATTTTGTTTTTAAGATCTTAAACCCAGGGAATTCTTTTGTCTATTTCTGTTGCACATTTGATATTGTTTTTCTAGTGTTTGAAAAGAAGCAGGAAAAACAGGATATGAAGTTTGTTCCAAGAACAAGGAGGATTCAGGGCCTAGACAAACAAGTTGATTATGGGCCAAAGGAACACTTGTTTGCTTATACTTGGCAACCGCCTTCAACATTCCAAGGTGAGGACATTTTTGATCACACATCCAATGATTTTAACTTGATTTCTTTTGTTGCAGAAAAAATGGATTTGAGGTCAAATCCTTTCAAAGGAGGAGGGGATGGTGCGATCCTAGACAGGTCCAATGAGAATGCTAAGCGACATGGACAAGAAGAGGATCTTGATAAGATGGAGCTAGACCAGAAGCAGCCCATAGACGTGGAGCTGTACCAGGAGAAGCTCATGGACGTGGAGATTCAAGAAGATGAGGCCCAAGACGTGTTTAAAAGCCAACTAACTCATTCTAGAGTTAAAGCCAAGAGAAAACCCATTAATTTAATTTAATGGTTTATAATCACTTAAATTAAACCAAAGGAGATTAGGATAAAGTAAGAATATCTTTTGAATTTAAATTATAAATCAATTAAAATCAAAGATATTCTTGCTAGCTAGAATCTAGGAGAAGTAGTTAAGATATGATTTTGTAAATATGACCTAGATAGAATTTTCAGCCTATATAAAGGCTTCACCCCCTCTTGTACAAAAAAACATCGAATTTTATACTTAATACAAAAGCTCTTTTGCTTCTTGCTTTCTCTGTTCAGCCTAAGAACATTGATTCTTATTCACTTAAGGGTAGAGTAATCTACTGTGAAATTCCATAGCTCTTTGCAGGGTGATCCTGTGCTAGTGGAACCAACATCCATCATCATTCTCTTCAATTGGAGAGTTAGTAACCTCCAAACGAATCCTTCATCAACCACCATCTATCACTTGCTTACAAGGGAAGCTAGTAGCTCCCTTCCATTCAATCATCAAATCCGCTGCCTAAGGAGAGCTAGTAGCCTCCTTAAATCGACACCCTCATCCCCTTCAAGACGATCCAGAGGTTTAACCATAACCAGGGCCGCACCATAAGTGGTTTCAAGAGTTCTTATGGACAAAGTTTTACTCTGTTTTCTTGACTCTTTATGTTGCTGTAATAGCCAAGATCATCCAAGAATCAACAAGTGATTGGTGTTTTAGTGGCTGGAGCATTTTCGAATTCTTTCCCTCCCTCAAGCTTTGTCTAGAGACATCAACTAGACTAGGGACAAAACTCACACACCATTAAAGTGGAGGAGAGAAGAATTGATTTAATCAAACTTCAATGGACTTAGATGTTTCACATTTCACAAGAAAGGAAACATTGTCCAAGGTTTTAAAACAACATAAACCACAAGTCTAAACAACAACTACAATGAACTTAAGTGTCTCTCATTTTATAAGAAAGGAGACAAGTCCAAGTTTTAAAAGAACTTGTTGTTCGTTACCCAAAGAGTTCTAAACATATATGGCTTGAAGTGTCTAACATTCTCAAAGAAAAGGCACTAATACCCAATAATTCAAGTTTATTGTCTAATGGATAATAGAAAAATGTTTTTTTTTTTTTTAAATTTAAAAATTAAAGACAAGAATTTTAAGATCCGAAAATGTGACTTAGAGTTTGGAATGTGGTTTAGGGAGAAAAAGAGAAGAGAATAAGAAACCTAACCCTTCTCTAAGTATCTTATATCCAAAAGGATGCACTTTAGAGACCAATGGGTAAATGATAAAGGCAACCACTCTCTTCTTTCTCTCCCTTGTAATTTTTCATTACTACCACCATTCATTCCTCTTTATTGTCACTTATTCAACCAAGGTTCATGAGAACAATGGAAGAACACAAAGAAAACCATGGGTATTTGCTTTTACCCACTGGTTAAAAACAAAAATTCAAATTTCAAATCTATTATCCACTGGATAAAGCTATAATCCAGCGGTTACAAGAGAACGACTGAGAATTCTGAAACACGATTTCTTGGATATGAAAGATGAGAGATTGAATTGAAGAATGGTATGAACAATTATCAAGAAATAAAAGATCATAATCTCTCACAACTCAGCACCATTAGGTTTTGAGGATTATTCAATCTCAGAGTGAGTAGATTATAAAGATTTATTGCAAGAGTAGGAAATGAATTTGCTTGATTCAAAACCTTGCTCTGATACCATGTTAGAATTTGCGGAATTAAATAGAATTAAGAGAGTTTACAAAAGAGTTTGGTTGGAGATTTTGGGTAGAATGAAGAACAAGAGAATAAACTAAGAGAATGAGAGAATGGAGAATTTGTGAAGGATGAGTATATTTCCTTAATTGATTTATGGTGAGCATACAATGTATTTATAGCCAAAGAGTAGAGAATAAGACCAAGGCACTTCACCACATGGTGAAAGTGACAGCTCCTAACAGCTAGAAATTCAAATTAGTTAAGCCAACATGTGACTCTTCCTTCCCTCTTCAAACCCACGCCTAGGAGAGCTTCTAGAAGGTGTCTTGGGCTTGTTTGGGCTGACTTATTTCAGGCCTTGTGCTGCACAAGTGTGGACAGACCCTGGGCTTCACTCCTTGGGCTTCACTTCATTATCTCAGCCTAATGCACAGACCTTCTTTATCTGATTTGGTCTTGGGCTGGACAGACATTAGCCCAACTTGCTATGGGCTGGAAGGTCCTTTTGCAAGCCCATCTCTTTTGTCTTTATTTCTTCAGTCCAATAGTTTATATGACACCACCTCCAGGCCTTGAAGATACAATTACACCAGGAAAAGTACTAAAGCTGAGAAAGGCAATCTATGGACTCAAACAGTCTCCAAGGGCCTGGTACCACAAGCTTTGTTCAACCCTACTCAACCGTGGATTCAAGAAATCGGAATCAGATCACACTCTCTTCATCCTCACAGGCCAGAAAGGTATTATAGTCATTCTCATATATGTAGATGATATTATCATCTCTGGGAATGACAAGGTAGGAATTCTTGATACAAAAAACATATCTTAAATCCATATTTGACATTAAAGATTTAGGAGAGCTCAAATACTTTCTTGGTATAGAAGTGTGTAGATCAAAGAAAGGATTATTTTTATCACAGAGAAAATATGCACTTGACCTTTTAAGTGAAGCAGGTGACTTAGGAGACAAACCGGTTACAACACCCATTGAGGACTCATACAAGACTAATAGACAGGGGGAGATTGAAGATAAACCATTTGAAGATGTGACTCAATACCGCAGGATGGTTGGTAAGCTCATATATCTTACAATTACAAGAACTGACTTATGCTTTGCTGTGAACCAGGTTAGCCAACTGGTGCGATCCTAGAAAGGCCCAACAAGTATGTTAAGCGATCTGGACAAGAAGATAATCTTGTTCAGATGAAGCTGGACCAAAACAAGGAAAACATGGGCTTCAGAGGCTTGGAAAGCTTGGAACAACCCATCAATGCTGGGTGGGCAATTAGGAAGGAGCTAGAGAAGCAGCCCATGGATGTGGAGTTGGACCAAGCCCAGAGAGGAGCAAATCAAGTGGCCCAAGGAACATAAGATCAAACCAATGCGGCCCAAGAAGAAGACTCAAGCCAAGCAGCCCAAACCCAAGGAGTCATGGATTTGTGGTTTGGCCTAATAATTAGGCCCATAGTTAAAACCCAAAGAAAACTCATTCTTCAAGTGATTTGGGCCTGTCTAAGAAGGAAAAAGAAGCCCAAAAAGAATAAACCAATTAGGCTGGTTTAGTTTAATTTATTGGTTTATGATTAATCACTTAAATTAAACCAAAGGGATTAGGATAAATCAAGATATCTGTTGGCATTTAAAAAAAGAATTAAATAAGTCAAAGATATTCTTGTTAGCTAGAAGTTAGGAATAAAGTAGTTAGGATATTATTTTGTAGATAAAGTTTAGGTAGGAATATCTGCCTATAAAAAGGCTTCACCTCTCCCATTGTAAATCAACATCGAATTTTATAAAATATTTCAAAGCACTTTTGCTTCTTGCTTTCTCTGTTCAGCATAAGAACATTGTTTTCATTCACTTAAGGGTAGAGGAATCTACTGTGAAATTCCATAGCTCTTTGCAGGGTGATCCTGTGCTAGTGGAATCAAATCCATCATCATATACACCTAATTGGAGAGCTAGTAGCCTCCAATCCATTCCCCAATCAATCCGCTGCCAAGAGAAGTGCTAGTAGCCTTCTCCTTAACCAGATCACCTTCCTTCAAGACGATCCTTTGGTTTTAAAACAACCAGGGCCGCACCAAGTGGTATCAGAGCCTCTTGAAGGTTAGGGTTTTTGAAATCACTTTGATTTCAAAACCACCATCAATTTCTTTTCAATTTTTTTAGTTTAATAAACAAATTCTTTTATTTCTATCTGTTGTAAGTCACCTAAGCCTTTCCCTGAATTACAAAAGATCTAAGAAAAGGATTTATATTTAAAAAAAAAAAAAAAAAAAAAATCTCGAAAATTTTTATATAAAAAAAAAAGTATATAGCAGAAGAGAAACACTGCTAGGAAACGGTTAATCAGCTGACGAAAAAAATCTTGCAATCTTTCTATCTTAATCACATTAGGTTATAGCTCTAGATCTTAGGTGATTGGGCTTTGATCTATTCTGAACTTGTGGGAATAGCAAAAGGATTGAACACTGAGAGAACCAAAAAAAAAAGAGAGAGAGAAAGAGGATTTTCTAATCTGTTTGCTGAGTTTGTTTCAGGAACTTCATGGCAAGGAAAAATTCAGTGGATCAGATTGTTCATCTTGATCAGTTCCAATGTGAAGCTATGATGGCTGAGATCACTAGGAAGCTGCAAAAAGATTTCAATAGGACTAACCATGCTAATGAGTTTCATGACTTTTCAATTTCTGCAGACAGAAAATCAGGAGTTAACTCTTATCACCATTGTCGCCATACAACAGAAGAATACCTTAGTCAATCCAAGCTTGGGATTCCATCATTCCATGGGAAGATTGATCATGAAGCTTATCTGGAATGGGAAGAAGAGATTGAATGGGTGTTCAGTTGTTATCACTACACTGAGGCAAAGAAGATCAAACTTGCAACAAGTGGATTCAGTGGTCATGCCATCCATTGGTGGGATCAGATTGCATCCACAAGGAGGCACCATGGAGAACCTCAGATTGCTTCTTGGTTTGAGATGAAATTTGTAATGAAAAAGAGGTTTGCTCCAGATTATAAAAAAATTGGTTTATTGCAGGACAAACACCAAAGAAGATCACATGAGAGACTAACCACACGCCCATCATCAGCCAAGTTGACACGCCAGGAGCATAGGTGTTCTCAGGAAAAACTGGTCTTCCAACAGCCAGAAATAAAACATTTTAGTCCAATCTGCAGAGGTAAGAAACAAAATTCAAATTTAAAAGATTTCTCTAATGAATCTTTTATGTACAACTACAGGAAACAAAATCCTAGAAGATTGTTTGTGGTGAGTGCTGAGAATAACAATGAGAACTTTGAGGAGGAGATACCAGTAGAGGTACCCAAGAAAGCACCACCAGCCATAGGCAGGGAGATGCTGAAAGTTGCTAACGATGCCAATGGAGTTAGAGGAAGAAGGAAGATGTCTGATCCATTGCCAAATTCGCCTAAGAGTGAGACATCACTAGCTGAAGGTGGACTGTTGGTAAAAGAAAATCCCTGTGAGCTTGACAAATATATTTTCTATGTTCCATCAGCTAGAGTATTATATGATACTTGTATAAGTGTTACTAATCTTAAACCGGTGCAACCGAGTAGCAATGAGCTTTCCTTGCAGGACCATGAAGAGAAACTATTGAAGGAATCACCAAGGGAATTGTCTTTGGACAATAAATTGGTACCTACAACTAGCTGGAAGTTCAACTCCTTCACTCCTTCTTTCATTGATGAAAGTCATCTCAAACTCTGTAAGGATATTGGTGTGACAAATTCTTTACCTAGTTTGTTTGTGATTGTTACACCTGAAGAAGAGAAACAATTTAGTTTAGAGAATGTGAAAAAACTTTGTGTTTCTAAGTTTATTTTTGATAAGATGATTCAATCCTTTGAAGCACCTAGACATGAAATGTTTTCTAGATCAAAATGTTCTTTGATTGCTGAAACTATGAGTTCTGAGTTTGCTTTGAGTCACAAGTTGATTAAGAGAACATTAGGACAGAAATCGATGAGGATTGATGCAGATCTTGTGAATGATGAATGTTTTTCTAATAAAAGGTTGCAGGATTCAAATTTAGTTAGAAAAAGCTGTGAAAATTTGTGCTGTGAAGAGTTTTGGATTTTAAAACCTTGTGATAAGAACCCTGCATTGAGTAAAAACGTTTTTGGAAGTTTTTCAACTTTGAACACGAATTTGCATTGCTAGAATGGTGGTATAGGAACCTAACCCTTCTCTAAGTATCTTATATCCAAAAGGATGCACTTTAGAGACCAATGGGTAAATGATAAAGGCAACCACTCTCTTCTTTCTCTCCCTTGTAATTTTTCATTACTACCACCATTCATTCCTCGTTATTGTCACTTATTCAACCAAGGTTCATGAGAACAATGGAAGAACACAAAGAAAACCATGGGTATTTGCTTTTACCCACTGGTTAAAAACAAAAATTCAAATTTCAAATCTATTATCCACTGGATAAAGCTATAATCCAGCGGTTACAAGAGAACGACTGAGAATTCTGAAACACGATTTCTTGGATATGAAAGATGAGAGATTGAATTGAAGAATGGTATGAACAATTATCAAGAAATAAAAGATCATAATCTCTCACAACTCAGCACCATTAGGTTTTGAGGATTATTCAATCTCAGAGTGAGTAGATTATAAAGATTTATTGCAAGAGTAGGAAATGAATTTGCTTGATTCAAAACCTTGCTCTGATACCATGTTAGAATTTGCGGAATTAAATAGAATTAAGAGAGTTTACAAAAGAGTTTGGTTGGAGATTTTGGGTAGAATGAAGAACAAGAGAATAAACTAAGAGAATGAGAGAATGGAGAATTTGTGAAGGATGAGTATATTTCCTTAATTGATTTATGGTGAGCATACAATGTATTTATAGCCAAAGAGTAGAGAATAAGACCAAGGCACTTCACCACATGGTGAAAGTGACAGCTCCTAACAGCTAGAAATTCAAATTAGTTAAGCCAACATGTGACTCTTCCTTCCCTCTTCAAACCCACGCCTAGGAGAGCTTCTAGAAGGTGTCTTGGGCTTGTTTGGGCTGACTTATTTCAGGCCTTGTGCTGCACAAGTGTGGACAGACCCTGGGCTTCACTCCTTGGGCTTCACTTCATTATCTCAGCCTAATGCACAGACCTTCTTTATCTGATTTGGTCTTGGGCTGGACAGACATTAGCCCAACTTGCTATGGGCTGGAAGGTCCTTTTGCAAGCCCATCTCTTTTGTCTTTATTTCTTCAGTCCAATAGTTTATATGACACCACCTCCAGGCCTTGAAGATACAATTACACCAGGAAAAGTACTAAAGCTGAGAAAGGCAATCTATGGACTCAAACAGTCTCCAAGGGCCTGGTACCACAAGCTTTGTTCAACCCTACTCAACCGTGGATTCAAGAAATCGGAATCAGATCACACTCTCTTCATCCTCACAGGCCAGAAAGGTATTATAGTCATTCTCATATATGTAGATGATATTATCATCTCTGGGAATGACAAGGTAGGAATTCTTGATACAAAAAACATATCTTAAATCCATATTTGACATTAAAGATTTAGGAGAGCTCAAATACTTTCTTGGTATAGAAGTGTGTAGATCAAAGAAAGGATTATTTTTATCACAGAGAAAATATGCACTTGACCTTTTAAGTGAAGCAGGTGACTTAGGAGACAAACCGGTTACAACACCCATTGAGGACTCATACAAGACTAATAGACAGGGGGAGATTGAAGATAAACCATTTGAAGATGTGACTCAATACCGCAGGATGGTTGGTAAGCTCATATATCTTACAATTACAAGAACTGACTTATGCTTTGCTGTGAACCAGGTTAGCCAACTGGTGCGATCCTAGAAAGGCCCAACAAGTATGTTAAGCGATCTGGACAAGAAGATAATCTTGTTCAGATGAAGCTGGACCAAAACAAGGAAAACATGGGCTTCAGAGGCTTGGAAAGCTTGGAACAACCCATCAATGCTGGGTGGGCAATTAGGAAGGAGCTAGAGAAGCAGCCCATGGATGTGGAGTTGGACCAAGCCCAGAGAGGAGCAAATCAAGTGGCCCAAGGAACATAAGATCAAACCAATGCGGCCCAAGAAGAAGACTCAAGCCAAGCAGCCCAAACCCAAGGAGTCATGGATTTGTGGTTTGGCCTAATAATTAGGCCCATAGTTAAAACCCAAAGAAAACTCATTCTTCAAGTGATTTGGGCCTGTCTAAGAAGGAAAAAGAAGCCCAAAAAGAATAAACCAATTAGGCTGGTTTAGTTTAATTTATTGGTTTATGATTAATCACTTAAATTAAACCAAAGGGATTAGGATAAATCAAGATATCTGTTGGCATTTAAAAAAAGAATTAAATAAGTCAAAGATATTCTTGTTAGCTAGAAGTTAGGAATAAAGTAGTTAGGATATTATTTTGTAGATAAAGTTTAGGTAGGAATATCTGCCTATAAAAAGGCTTCACCTCTCCCATTGTAAATCAACATCGAATTTTATAAAATATTTCAAAGCACTTTTGCTTCTTGCTTTCTCTGTTCAGCATAAGAACATTGTTTTCATTCACTTAAGGGTAGAGGAATCTACTGTGAAATTCCATAGCTCTTTGCAGGGTGATCCTGTGCTAGTGGAATCAAATCCATCATCATATACACCTAATTGGAGAGGTAGTAGCCTCCAATCCATTCCCCAATCAATCCGCTGCCAAGAGAAATGCTAGTAGCCTTCTCCTTAACCAGATCACCTTCCTTCAAGACGATCCTTTGGTTTTAAAACAACCAGGGCCGCACCAAGTGGTATCAGAGCCTCTTGAAGGTTAGGGTTTTTGAAATCACTTTGATTTCAAAACCACCATCAATTTCTTTTCAATTTTTTTAGTTTAATAAACAAATTCTTTTATTTCTATCTGTTGTAAGTCACCTAAGCCTTTCCCTGAATTACAAAAGATCTAAGAAAAGGATCTATATTTAAAAAAAAAAAAAAAAAAAAATCTCGAAAATTTTTATATAAAAAAAAAAGTATATAGCAGAAGAGAAACACTGCTAGGAAACGGTTAATCAGCTGACGAAAAAAATGTTGCAATCTTTCTATCTTAATCACATTAGGTTATAGCTCTAGATCTTAGGTGATTGGGCTTTGATCTATTCTGAACTTGTGGGAATAGCAAAAGGATTGAACACTGAGAGAACCAAAAAAAAAGAGAGAGAGAAAGAGGATTTTCTAATCTGTTTGCTGAGTTTGTTTCAGGAACTTCATGGCAAGGAAAAATTCAGTGGATCAGATTGTTCATCTTGATCAGTTCCAATGTGAAGCTATGATGGCTGAGATCACTAGGAAGCTGCAAAAAGATTTCAATAGGACTAACCATGCTAATGAGTTTCATGACTTTTCAATTTCTGCAGGCAGAAAATCAGGAGTTAACTCTTATCACCATTGTCGCCATACAACAGAAGAATACCTTAGTCAATCCAAGCTTGGGATTCCATCATTCCATGGGAAGATTGATCATGAAGCTTATCTGGAATGGGAAGAAGAGATTGAATGGGTGTTCAGTTGTTATCACTACACTGAGGCAAAGAAGATCAAACTTGCAACAAGTGGATTCAGTGGTCATGCCATCCATTGGTGGGATCAGATTGCATCCACAAGGAGGCACCATGGAGAACCTCAGATTGCTTCTTGGTTTGAGATGAAATTTGTAATGAAAAAGAGGTTTGCTCCAGATTATAAAAAAATTGGTTTATTGCAGGACAAACACCAAAGAAGATCACATGAGAGACTAACCACACGCCCATCATCAGCCAAGTTGACACGCCAGGAGCATAGGTGTTCTCAGGAAAAACTGGTCTTCCAACAGCCAGAAATAAAACATTTTAGTCCAATCTGCAGAGGTAAGAAACAAAATTCAAATTTAAAAGATTTCTCTAATGAATCTTTTATGTACAACTACAGGAAACAAAATCCTAGAAGATTGTTTGTGGTGAGTGCTGAGAATAACAATGAGAACTTTGAGGAGGAGATACCAGTAGAGGTACCCAAGAAAGCACCACCAGCCATAGGCAGGGAGATGCTGAAAGTTGCTAACGATGCCAATGGAGTTAGAGGAAGAAGGAAGATGTCTGATCCATTGCCAAATTCGCCTAAGAGTGAGACATCACTAGCTGAAGGTGGACTGTTGGTAAAAGAAAATCCCTGTGAGCTTGACAAATATATTTTCTATGTTCCATCAGCTAGAGTATTATATGATACTTGTATAAGTGTTACTAATCTTAAACCGGTGCAACCGAGTAGCAATGAGCTTTCCTTGCAGGACCATGAAGAGAAACTATTGAAGGAATCACCAAGGGAATTGTCTTTGGACAATAAATTGGTACCTACAACTAGCTGGAAGTTCAACTCCTTCACTCCTTCTTTCATTGATGAAAGTCATCTCAAACTCTGTAAGGATATTGGTGTGACAAATTCTTTACCTAGTTTGTTTGTGATTGTTACACCTGAAGAAGAGAAACAATTTAGTTTAGAGAATGTGAAAAAACTTTGTGTTTCTAAGTTTATTTTTGATAAGATGATTCAATCCTTTGAAGCACCTAGACATGAAATGTTTTCTAGATCAAAATGTTCTTTGATTGCTGAAACTATGAGTTCTGAGTTTGCTTTGAGTCACAAGTTGATTAAGAGAACATTAGGACAGAAATCGATGAGGATTGATGCAGATCTTGTGAATGATGAATGTTTTTCTAATAAAAGGTTGCAGGATTCAAATTTAGTTAGAAAAAGCTGTGAAAATTTGTGCTGTGAAGATTTTTGGATTTTATAACCTTGTGATAAGAACCCTGCATTGAGTAAAAACGTTTTTGGAAGTTTTTTCAACTTTGAACACGAATTTGCATTGCTAGAATGGTGGTATAGGAACATGCATGATCTTCTTAGAGCTAAGAGAAGTTCTGAATTTGAATATGTTGAAAGAGTTTCTAAGTTAGCATAATCCAATATGTTTGCTAGCATTGATATCTATTTGTTTGGTTTGTGTTCAAAAGAAAAGTTTTGTTCCAGTGAGTGTTCTAATGCTAGAATGATATATGATCTTGTCTTAGATGGTGATTCTAGGAACCTGAATCTTGTTTTTAAGATCTTAAACCAAGGGAATTCAGTTGTCTATCTCTGTTGCATATTTGATGTGGTTTTCCTAGTGTTTGAAAAAAAGCAGGATAGACAAGTTATGGAGTTTGTTCTAAGAACAAGGACGATTCAGGGCCTGGACAAACAAGTTGAATATGGACCAAAGCAACACTTGTTTGCTCCTACTTGGCAACCGCCTTCAACATTCCAAGGTGAGGACATTCTTGATCACACATCCAATGATTTTAACATGATTTCTTTTGTTGCAGAAGAACTGGATTTGAGGTCAAATCCTTTCAAAGGAGGAGGGGATGGTGCGATCCTAGAAAGGACCAACAAGTATGTTAAGCGTTCTGGCCAAGAAGATAATCTTGTTCAGATGAAGCTGGACCAGAACAAGGAAAACATGGGCTTCAGAGGCTTGGAAAGCTTGGAACAACCCATCAATGCTGGGTGGGCAATTAGGAAGGAGCTAGAGAAGCAGCCCATGGATGTGGAGTTGGACCAAGCCCAGAGAGGAGCAAATCAAGCGGCCCAAGGAACAGAAGATCAAACCAATGCGGCCCAAGAAGAAGACTCAAGCCAAGCGGCCCAAACCCAAGGAGTCATGGATTTGTGGTTTGGCCTAATAATTATGCCCATAGTTAAAACCCAAAGAAAACTCATTCTTCAAGTGATTTGAGCCTGTCTAAGAAGGAAAAGGAAGCCCAAAAAGAATAAACCAATTAGGCTGGTTTAGTTTAATTTATTGGTTTATGATTAATCACTTAAATTAAATCAAAGGGATTAGGATAAATCAAGATATCTGTTGGCATTTAAAAAAAGAATTAAATAAGTCAAAGATATTCTTGTTAGCTAGAAGTTAGGAATAAAGTAGTTAGGATATTATTTTGTAGATAAAGTTTAGGTAGGAATATCTGCCTATAAAAAGGCTTCACCTCTCCCATTGTAAATCAACATCGAATTTTATAAAATATTTCAAAGCACTTTTGCTTCTTGCTTTCTCTGTTCAGCATAAGAACATTGTTTTCATTCACTTAAGGGTAGAGGAATCTACTGTGAAATTCCATAGCTCTTTGCAGGGTGATCCTGTGCTAGTGGAATCAAATCCATCATCATATACACCTAATTGGAGAGCTAGTAGCCTCCAATCCATTCCCCAATCAATCCGCTGCCAAGAGAAGTGCTAGTAGCCTTCTCCTTAACCAGATCACCTTCCTTCAAGACGATCCTTTGGTTTTAAAACAACCAGGGCCGCACCACCAACACATGAAAGCTCCAAGAATGCAGCATTGGAACATGGTGAACCGCATACTCAAGTACATCAGGGGAGCTCCAGGACAAGGCATTTGGATGGGGTGTAATGGGAGCTCTGAGATTGTTGGATACTGCGATGCAGATTGGGCAGGAGACCGTGATGACAGGAGATCTACCACAGGGTATTGCACATTCATTGGAGGTAACTTAGTTACCTGGAAGAGCAAGAAGCAGAAGATCGTGGCATGTTCAAGTGCTGAGGCCGAATACAGAGGAATGAGGAGACTCACAACAGAGTTAATGTATCACAAACTCCTATCACAATGCATTGTGATAACCAAGCAGCAATTCACATTGCCTCAAACTCAGTCTTTCATGAACGGACAAAGCACATAGAAGTGGATTGCCACAAGGTCAGAGAGCAAATACAACTTGGTGTGATCCTGCCATGCTATACAAAGAGTTCAGAACAGCTTGCTGACATCTTCACCAAAGCAACTAGTTCCAGAGTTTGTGAGTTCGTCCATGATAAACTTGGACTCACAAACCTGACTCGCCAATAGTCCTCTTAAGCAATGGAGACCATACTCTTTTTCCCTTGGTATATTTTTATCCCAAAGTGGTTTTTTCATACTTAGGTTTTTAATGAGGTGGTTCTTCATTGTTCCAAGATAAACCATTTATTATGGTTGATCTTGAGGGGGAGTATTGAGCTGAATAAAGGAATGGACCAAGTATGATAAGGGAATGGACTATGGACAACTTAAGACTCAACACGGCCCAGCGAGCATGGCGCGGTACATGGACAGCCCAGCGAGTGTTATATGGGACGGTTCAAGAAATGGAGAGGCCCAGATGAATAAGACATGGCCCAATAGTTTCTATGCAAGGATTAATGTTCTAGAAGGAGTTTATGAAGAGGAAAGAGTCGTTGGAGACACACGACTTGAGGAATCACGTGTGGAAGTAGGCTCCCACCCGGTAGGAGCTGTCACTTTCATGTCTTGGATCCAGCAAGTCTCTCTTTGTTTATTATTTGTGTCACTATCTTGTGTAAGCCTAGAGTCTGAAGTGTCTGTCTATAAATGTCCAGTGTCCTACATTGTATTTGACTTAACAAAGGAAATCGATTTCTTCCTTGTTCCTAATCTCTCTCTTTCTCCATTAAACTTCTGTCTAAACCTCTCTCATTCTCTTTGAATCTCTTAATTCCGCAAACTTAATCAAACTTTCAATAAGCTGCTAGTAGAGATGCCTCAAGGGAGTTTTGAAGAATTGCTAACACAAGTTGATCCTCTTGAAACCACTTGCTTTCCATGTCCTGATCCGCTTGTCGATCTGCTTCAAGAACTTCTCCTTCAGTAGATAAACTAGGTGGTCTTTTGGTAAGAATGTGAGTCCAAAGCCCCCTACTGCACAATGTAGTCTTCATTGTTCTGGACTACAACAGATAGTTCATGCCCTTGAATGTAATTGGAGCCATCAATTGCTTATGAAGCTCCATAATAAAAGCGTTGATATAGCCCACACAATCAACCACAAGATTAACTTGAGAACACGAGAATGTAGCAACAAGAACCTGACGACAAATCCGAAGCTTCTTAACAAATCCGAGCAATACACACTTGATATGCAAGTCAAAACAGAGTAACACCGACTTAACAGTCTTCCAACTACTGGTCAACAGAAGAAACAGTTCTTCTAACAACCTAGTTGCACAATCATTTGAAATTTGAACTATCTAATCTTATCTTCAAAGAAAGCAGAGGAAGACTCTGACCAACGTAGTCAAATCCAATCCTAATACTTTTCTTGACAAAGACGAAAGACTATTCCAGATGAATTTCACAATCCAGTGATCCAAATCACTCTTTGAACACAATAATCGTTGAATTCACTCATAGGATCAGAAGATTAAACGGATTAAAGCTCGAATGGCAGAGAATTAAAGATCGGCAAGTTCTGTTGAAATTTCTTGGAGAAAAGAATCAGATACCTTGCGATCGAAGATTTTGAGATTCTAACCTTGACGATCTGCAACTTCTGATAGATCTTGTGAATATAATCAAGATGGACTGAAGATCGGCAACTTCTGATCACAATTCACTTGATAAACACGATCCAGAAGATTCAACCCTAGGTTTAGATGATTCGCGAACAGAGGAACTTGGCGCGAAGGAAAATTTTTCGAAAATTTCACGATCTTGATCAATCTTGTGAAATAAAACCAACTACAGATTGAATATCGGCACCTTCTAATGTTGATTCGCTTGAGAAAGATGATCCAGAAACTTCCAATTAACAAGATTGAAGATCGAAGATCATCGTTTTCGAATCCAGTTTTGGCGCCAAACAAGCAAGCTTTAATTCGATCGCAAGAAACCGATCCATCTTATCAAATTCTGCAACTCTGATGAATGGATAATCAGAAATCACCAAAGAGATTGCCGTTTGAGAAGAAACTGATGTGAAATGATGAGAATCTCGCCGGAATACTCGCCGGATGATCAAGATCCTCCGTGACTAGGCTAGTTTTAAAGGTGAAGATGCAATCTTGAAGAAAAAAACAGAGAAATTTGCAGAAAACCTGCTCTGATACCATGTGACAATTTAAGAATGATGATAGAGAATATGCAGAGAGATTTCGAATTAGAGAGAATACTAAAGAATGAGAGAATTGTATATTAACTTTCTAAAGTAAGGAACAAGGAGTTTATATAGTAGTTTACAAGACTTGTTATTAAACACCTTTTAACACACGCCTAACACTCTAAACTCTCCTCTTTGTAAAGTATGTTTAAACATCCTTTTAATCTAACAGGCTCTCCCTCACGGATTGCTCTCCTTCAGTGACCTTTGAGGCTGTGAGGCTTTTCCTCACGGGTTGATTGATTAGGATCACCACTAGCACTATTAGTGTCACTTCCTGCATAAGAAGAATCACAAACACAGCACTAGATTCTCATGACTTCAAGAGTTAGACTCATAATAGCATAACCAGAGGACATATTCAAGAGATTTTGAAACAAACTCCAATTCTTTCGTTCTTAATATTATATTTTAGATTTGTGCTTTTGGATTCAACACAGTTTCTGATGCAATGCATACCACCATGGTTCTCTTTCCCAAATCCTCACAGAAGCACAATAGGATTCATCATGGTTTTTAAGTTCTGTATTAGCTTATTAAGATTTCTGATGTGGAGGATCCATTATAATGGCAACCACAGAGCATACTCTCAATCATAACTTAGAACTTTATTCATGGTTCTCTATTGTGCTATAAAAACTGACTCCAACCACACTTCAATGGACTTTGTTGTTTCACATTTCACATGAATGGAAAATTAGTCCAAGGTTTTGTGAGAATTTGTGAGAATTATTGAAGAATATGAGAGAATTAACAAGATTTAGAAGAAGAATGAGAAAGATTAGCTTAAGTTTAGAGAGAGAATTTGATTTTAGATGAATAAGAATGAATGAAGTATATTTTCTCATTAGCTAAAGCAAGAGTACATGGGGTTTATATAGTAGATCACAAGTCATTGAGTGGCCATAGCCTTACACCTTATCCACGAATTATAAAACCTTCTTCTTACTTAGTATATCTAAAAATACTTCAATCCTACACTTCCCCTCAAGCTTAACCATGATGAATGGTTAAACTTGGTAATGACATAGGAAACCACCTCATTAAAAACCTTGAAGGTGTAAAACCCAGTGGGATAAAATCACCTATAAGAGAAAAAGAGTATGATTCCTATGACTAAGGAGATCATCCAGCAATACTTGTAAGACCAAGTCTTGAGTAAATGGAGTCACATACCTTGGTAGAAGTGGCTTTAGTGAAGATATATGCTAATTGATCTGAACTCCTTGTATAGCATTGCAATATATTTCCTTGTTTAACTGCTTGCCTTACTTTGTAACAATCTATCTCTATATGCTTTGTCCTTTCATGAATAACTGAGTTGGAAGCAATATGAATGGCTGCCTGGTTGTCACAATGCATGGTAATAGGGTTTGAGTCTTCAATCTGTAAGTCTTTAAGCACTGCCTTGATCCATATTAACTCATTTGTAAGGTTCTTCATGGCTCTATACTCAGCTTCAGCACTAGAACATGAAACAACCTTTTGTTTCTTAGTCTTCCAGGTTACAAGGTTTCCTCCTACAAATGTACAATAGCCAGTGGTTGATCTTCTATCTTTTCTATCTCCAGCCCAATCTGCATCACAATATCCAACTATATCTGTGCTTTTGTTGCAACTCATCCAAATTCCATGATCATAAGTGCCTTTCAAGTATCTGAGAATCCTTTCTAACATTCTCCAATGATAAACTGTGGGTTCTTGCATCCGCTGGCTCACCTGGTTCACTGCAAAACAAATGTCAGGGCTAGTGAGAGTAAGATAAATGAGTTTACCTACCAGCCTCCTATAGCTTTGGATCTTCATAAAGTTCTTCTTCAAGCTCCCCCTTACTAGCGGCTTTGTAATCGTCTTCCAAGGGTGTGCTGACTGATTTTGCTTCCATCTTTCCTGTTTCTTTCAACAATTCAAGAGTATACTTTCTTTGGGATAAAAAAAACCCTCTTTGGATCTACATATTTCTATACCTAAGAAATATTTCATTAAACCAAGATCTTTAATATCAAATTTTGACTTAAGATAAGCATTAGTTTCTTGAATACCTTCCTTATTACTACCTGTGATAATAATATCATCAACATATACCTAAACCACAATAATACCTGAGCAGCTAGGTAGAGTAAAAAGTGTGTGATCAACCTCAGACCTTCTAAAACCTTTATTCCTTAATGTCATGCTTAGTTTGTGATACCAAGCTCTTGGAGATTGTTTCAATCCATAAATGGCCTTTCTTAACCTCAAGACATTACCATTATTTACTAAGTTTTCTAATCCAGGAGGTGGTCTCATGTATACCTCTTCTTCTAATTCTCCTTGAGGGAAGGCATTCTTTACATCCATCTGCCACAACTCCCATTCTAGATTAGTAGCAAGAGAAAGAACAATCCTATCTGTATGGAGTTTAGCAACTGGCGTAAAGGTATCTCCAAAATCCTCACCATATGTTTGAGTAAACCCTCTAGCAACTAATCTAGTCTTATACCTTTCAATCTCACTATTATTTTTGTATTTAATGGTGAATACCCATTTTGAACTTACTGCTTTTTTACCTTTGGGCAGATATGATTCATCCCAAGTATGATTCCTTATCATTTCTTCCTTTTCATCTTGAACAGCATCCCTCCATACCTTTAATTTCGTAGCTTCCTCATATGTGTTAGGAATTTGATTTTGATCCAAAGAACTTATAAATACCTGACGTTCTTCCGGAAAATAAGCAAAGGAACAAGTAGCTTGTATAGGATGCTCCACCACATTAGCATTGTAGTAAACCCTAGTATTGACCCAGTTGACTGGATCTCTTCTTATCCTTGTACTTCTTCTTAGCACTTGAGGTGATTCAACAACAGCCACCCCATGATTATCCTCAGCTTCTATTCCTTGTAATTCTTGGATATAGTCTTGATCTTGATCAAAAACCATAGGTAAGCTTGTATTATCCCCCTCATGATCATGACTAGAATCCAGATTGGAAGATGAGCCAGGCAAAAACTCCCCCTGTCCATGATCGAACCATGTCTCACGATCAGGACCTTGTCTTCCCTGTACCTGACCATGTTCAATTCCTGCTAAACCTTGATCACTTGTTACTGGTCCACGATCACTGGATGCTGGTACATTCACATAAGAATCCGAGTCATGACCATGTGTTCCTGGGACGTGCTGAGATGATGCTGGAACATATTGAGGGATTGAAGCCGAACTGTGTCTGGAATTTGGAGCTTGTACTAGCCTGAATGCTGGCTGCCTAGAAATATCAAAGCTTTCCAACAACTTTCTAAGGTAAGCATTACTATCAGTACTAGAATTAGTGATATCTTGTATAGTTTCCCAAGTACCATCAGTCTAATAATGCAAGATTATGCGGATTAGCATGTGGAAGAATAGAGAGTTTCTGAGTAAGATGAAGAACACAAGTATGGAAGACTAAGAGAATTTCGTGACAAGAGAGAGAGAGAGAGCTGGCGGCTGCTTTTAGAGAATAGAGAAGGATGATTGTATTTTCTTGACAGATTAGTTACATAGGTTAGAGTATTTATAGCCTAAGATACAATAAATACATTATTTACATTAATTAGGCTCACATATTTACTTTCCATAAACTATTTGTTGCCTAAATCTAAAAGGGGAAGCAATTAACTTCCTTTCCAAACTTGATTAATCGACATCCAAGGCCATTAAAGTCTCCCAGCCGCCTGTATCTTTCTTCTAGAAGTCTTCTGGTTGGGCTTGGGCTTCCTTAAGTATTCCAGCTCCAAGCCTAAGTTAGTTGGGCCTTCTCCTTGCTGTCGTGTGTAGTTTAATACTCCCCCTCAAGCTCACCCATGATGAATGGTTAAGCTTGGAACCATAAAGACTCACCTCATTAAAAACCTTAAGATGCAAAACCCTTTGGGACAAAATATCTTAAGGGAAAAAGAGTATGGATCTTTTGGCTAGAGTATTCCCAGGTTGGGAAGGTTTATGAGTCCAAGTTCTGGAAATATGGACTCACATACCTTTAAACTTGCGGATTTGGTGAATATATCTGCAAGTTGATCCGAGCTCCTTGTGTAACATGGTAGAACAATTCCTTGCTCCACTACTTGTCTCACTTTGTGGCAGTCTACTTCAATGTGTTTGGTTCTCTCATGAAACACATTGTTGGATGCTATATGTATAGCAGCTTGGTTGTCACAATGCATGGTGATTGGTGTTGTGACTTCTATGTTTAGATCCTTGAGCAGATTCTTGAGCCAGGTAAGTTCTGTGGTGAGCTTCCTCATGGCTCGGTATTCAGCTTCAGCACTTGAACAAGAGACCACCTTCTGCTTCTTTGTTTTCCATGTAACTAGGTTGCCTCCAATGAATGTGCAATAACCGGTAGTTGATCTCCTATCATTCCTGTCTTCAGCCCAATCAGCATCACAGTAGCCCACGATTTCAGAGCTTCCGTTGTGCCCCATCCAGATGCCTTGGTCGTGCGTCCCTTTTAGGTATCTTAAGATCCGGTCCACCATGTTCCAGTGATGCACCTTTGGGGCTTGCATATGTTGACTGACCTGATTCACAACATAACACAAGTCAGGTCTAGTAATGGTTAGATAAATTAGCTTACCAACCATCTTCCTATAAAGTTTGGTGTCTCCAAACATCTCATCTCCAAGCTCCCCCTCATGTTCCACCTTGTACCCTTCTTCTAAGGGAGTCTTCGCTGGTTTAGCTTCTAATCTACCTAAATCAACTAGAAGTTCAAGTGTGTACTTCCTTTGTGATAAGAAGAGGCCTTCTTCTGTTCGGCATACTTCTATCCCTAGGAAGTACTTTAGTTCACCCAAGTCTTTTATATCAAACATAGATTTAAGATAAACCTTAGTGGAATGAATTCATACCTTGTCATTCCCTGAGATGATTATATCATCTACATAAATGAGAATGACTACAATACCTGTTTGACTTTGGAGTGTGAAGAGGGTATGATCTGCCTCAGACTTCCTAAAGCCCATATCTCTGAGTGTGATACTTAGCTTATGGTACCAAGCTCTTGGTGACTGTTTAAGGCCATAGATAGCTTTTCTCAGCCTTAGAACCTTTCCTGGAGTCACCGTATCTTCAAGGCCTGGTGGAGGTGTCATATATACTTCATCTTCTAGTTCTCCTTATAGGAAGACATTCTTGACATCCATCTGCCACAACTCCCAATCAAGGTTAGTAGCTAAAGAGAGAAGAACCCTTACAGTGTGTAATTTGGCTACTGGTGCAAAGGTGTCACTGTAGTCTTCTCCATAGGTCTGAGTGAAACCTCTTGTAACTAGTCTTGCCTTGTATCTTTCTATCTCTCCATTGCTTTTGTATTTAATGGTAAAGATCCATTTGGAGCTCACTGTCCTCTTGTCCTTAGGTAAGTCGGCCTCATCCCAAGTGTGGTTGATGTCCATGGCATTGCATTCAGCCTTAACTGCATCTCTCCACACCTTAAGCACCTTTGCTTCCTCATAGTTTATTGGTATATATTCTTGGTTGAGGACTGCTGCAAATGCTTGATGATCTAAGGGAATATGAGCTAAGGATCAAACAGCTTGAGTTGGATGAGCTACTGCTTGGGCATTGTAGTATACTCTTGTGTTCATCTAATTTGAAGCTGGTTGCCTCACTCTTTGACTCCTTCTAAGAACCACTGGATTGTCTTGTTGGGCCGCTTGTTCTGTCTGTTCTTCTTCTTGTTCTTGTTGTTCCTCCTAAGGTTCAGATTGATCATGGATGTGTGGGCTTGTTTCTTGGTTGCTCTGTCCAAGTTCAAGCTCATCACCTTCTACGCCTCCCTCATGATCAATCGAGCTAGCCGAAGGAGTACTAGATGGAGAAGTGGTTGGCGGTTCTTGGAGAGTTGGCTTTGGTGGTTTTGGTAATGTTATCCCAAGATTCTCCATAAGGTGTCTGAGGTTGGTGGCTCGGTCCGAGGTAGATTGGGAGAGGTCTTTGAGATCATCCCAATTCTTTTCTTCATAGAATCCTTTTGATTCTACAAATTGCAGATCCCTTGATACAAGTACCTTCCTAGTCTCTGGATTGTATCACTTGAATCCCTTTTGAGTAGTTGAATAGCCAATAAACATGGCTTTAACACTCTTGGCTTCCAATTTATTTCTTTGTTCTCCTGGAACAAGTACATAACACACACAACCAAAGACTCGTAAGTGTGAGATAGATGGTTTACTTTTATTAAGTACCACAAATGGAGTTAGGTCCTCCAAGACTTTTGTAGGTAGGCAATTGATGAGATAACAAGCTGTGACAAGGGCATCTCCCCAAAATTTCTTTGGAACATTGTTTTGGAACATGATGGACCTTGCCACCTCCATGAGATGCCGGTTCTTCCTTTCAGCCACTCCATTCTGTTGTGGTGTGTATGGACAGCTAGTTTGGTGGATGATTCCATGTTTTTCCAAGTATTGCTTGAATGCTAGACTTGTGTATTCCCCTCCATTATCTGATCTAAAGATTTTGATTTTGGCATTGTAATGGTTAGTCACATATGCATGAAACTTAGTGAATGCTTCTAGGACCCTATCTTTTGTAGGTAAGAGTGTTATCCAGGTATATTTTGATTTTTGATCTATAAATGTGACAAAGTACTTATGATTATCCATAGACATGCATGTTGAAGTCCAAACATCAGAGTGAACAAGATCAAAACAATTTTCATAAATAGTTGAAGACTTGGGAAACACTGATCTACAATGTTTTCTAAGTATACAAGTGTTGGAATGAAGCAATCTATCAAAGGAAGGAGTGTAACGGCTATGTAATGTTTCTAGAAGGGCCTCCAGTGATGAGTCATTCACGCCAGCACAAAAGAGGAAAGGAGACTCCAGCTCGAAATGGAATATAGGGAATATACTTCACCTAAAGTAGATTGTATTAGGTGTATGACATTTGCTATAAATAAGCTCCTTATGTATTCATTGTATGCAAGTTTAATCTCTAATAGAAATCATGTTCTTCATTCGTCTCTAGTCTAAAACTCTCATAATCTATCTTTCAATCCATAATCTCTCACAAATCTAACATGCTATCAGAGCATTTGCTCACAAACTCTCTTTAGATTCTGCAAATCTCTTCCTTCTCCTAAGATTCAAGCGCTTTCCTTGGGATAAACATGCCTTAGTCTATCCTCTCTGAGATCTAAGATCCTCAAAACCATGGGTGATGAGTTGAGGAAGGCTAAGTGTGAGTATCTCTTGTGACAAAGTAGCTTATCTTCTTCGGATTTCTCTTTTCTGTCTTCTCACCATTGTTGTACGGTTTCCACCCACCTAAAAGCTCACGGACCTAAGGTTTTTCTAGCTCCAATCGTAGCACAGAAAGTCTCATTCCTCTTCTTAGGTGTTCAGGACACAGGAGGCATAGAAAAGGTGTGGCCTTTGCTTCAATTCGAGCTAGCCGTATTCATCTTCCTCCTACCCGTTCGAAATACCAGTGACCGTACATCTTCAAAGAAAGACTCAAAGACAGTGACTTTCTCTCCATTTTTCATCTGTTCCTAAAACTTTTCAACCGATTTAAAGTTTTAAGATACAAAGAAGGCATTTCAAACACCCCTTGTTGCATTTGTGGAAGAGGGTTTCGAAGGTGTCCGTACTAGTCAAAAATCTCACAAGGCAGAAGCTCTAAACTAGCTAAAGGAAGCTCCTTTCAGTCTCTCCAAGCTTCCTCACTCTCGTGTATCATCTACATACGAGACTTCCTGACCAAGACTCAAACTTTTCAAACAAAGCGTGGAGCTCAAGCCTTGTCCGCCATTTATGTACGGACCTCAAAGTTTGAAGAATGGAGAACTCTCGCCAAATAGCTGTGCCGGTTATTCTAAAAGGTCTAAACTATGTTTTATGGTCCCGGATGATCAAAACTGCTCTAGGGGGCAGAGGCCTTGGAGATCACCTTCTCTTTAATGAAGCACCACCTAGCCTAATCCAAAATGAAGATGGAGATGAAATGGTAATCACGGATGAAAGGAAGTGGCACCAAGAAGACTTGTATGTTCTTTCAGTTCTACAAAACTCTCTAGATGGCCCGATTCTAGAGTCTTACTCACATTGTGAAACCTCAATGGAACTGTGGGAGATCCTTAAGAAGGTTTATGGCAACACCACCAACCTTAGCAGGTCAAACAAGCTATCAACAATCTCAGTTAAGAAGATCCAGACTTCACCTCTCTCTTTGGGAAGTTTAGCTCGTTATGGGCAGAACTCGATATGCTCAGGCCTATGTCCTTCGATCCTGAAGTCATTAAAGAAAGGCGTGAGCAGGATAAAGTTTTCAGCCTCCTTATGATTCTGAGTCCAGCATACAATGATCTAATTAAACACATCTTGAGGTCTGACAAGCTTCCATCCCTTGAAGATGTATGCTCTCAAATACAGAAAGAATGCGGATCAAATGGATTGTTTGGACGAAAAGGAGACCTTCTCACGGCCCATAAGAGCACCTACAAGACAGAAGAAGAGCCTATCTCCAAACAAAGGCTTCTACAGACCGGAGGACAAGAAGAGCATGATGTGTGACCATTGTAAAAGGAAAGGCCATACCAAAGATAAGTGCTGGATTCTTCACCCACACTTAAAGCCAAGCAAATGGAAGGAAATTCCAAGGGCCCACTACACTCAGGAGACAGGACATTATCCCAAGAAAAACTTCTCTTATCAACTAGCTCATGGTCCAGCCAGTTCCAACCAACCAGCAAGCTCTTCCAATTCTTCTTGCATCGGTAGCTCTCAAGTTCAGCCAGCTCATATGGTGCCATATCAACCAGTCCAGTCAGAGTATGTCAAGAAATCCGACCTTGAAGCGCTTATCAAAGCCTTTAAAGACAACTCTGGTAATGTGGTTCTTGGTAGATCTTTACATGCCTCTTTTAACGCATTCACTAAGTCTAAACCATTAATTGTAGATTCAGGGGCATCCCACCATATGATCAGTGATCTGAATTTGATTAAACATGTAGAACCGGCCATAGGGAATGTTTTGATAGCAAATGGAACTAATGTGCCAATAGAAGGAATAGGTGATCTTAGATTATTCAACAAGGACTCTAAAGCCTTTTATATGCCTTCATTCACTTCTAATCTTTTATCAGTCAAGAGAGCAACAACTGATTTAAATTGCCATGCAATCTTTGGGCCTAATGACTTTGTGTTTCAGGATATTGAAACTCAGGAGATTCTTGGACAAGGTGTTACAAGAAATGATCTATATGTGCTGGAAGATCTATCTCCTAGCTCGTTTAGTCATCTATCTACTTGTTTTTCAAATTTTAATAAGTCTAAGATGAATGGTGATTTGTGACATGCTAGGCTTGGTCATCCTCATCTTAAAGTTTTAGAGATAATGTTTCCTAGGATGTCTTTTAATAATGAATTATGTGAAGCTTGTATCCTTGAAAAACATTGTAGGTCTGTTTTTCCAAAATCCAAAACTCTGTATGAAAACTGCTTTGATCTAGTTCACTCTGATGTTTGGACAGCCCCATGTTCTTCTAGAGATAATCACAAATATTTTGTTAGTTTTATTGATGAGAAGTCAAAATACACTTGGGTAACCTTAATGCCATCTAAGGGTAGAGTTCTTGAGGCTTTCATGAATTTTAACAAATATGTGACTAACCAATATGATGCAAAGGTTAAGTGTCTCAGATCAGATAATGGTGGGGAGTATACTAGTCAAGCCTTTAAACATTACCTCAACAAATATGGCATTGAACACCAAACAAGCTGTCCTTATACTCCTCAACAAAATGGTGTTGCTGAGAAGAAGAATAGGCACTTGATGGAAGTCACCAGAGCCATGATGTTTTATATGAATGTTCCTAAACAATTTTGGGGAGATGCCTTGGTTGCTGCTTGTTACCTGATCAACCGTCTTCCAACCAAAGCCTTACTTGATATTTCGCCAATTGAGGTACTTACCAAGAACAAACCTCATCTTGATCATATTAGAGTTTTTGGATGTGTTTGCTATGTGTTGATTCCAGGGGAACAACGAAACAAATTAGAAGCTAAGAGTGCAAAGGCTATGTTTCTTGGATATTCAACCACGCAAAAGGGCTATAAGTGTTACAATGCTGAGACCAACCGTGTTCTCATCTCCCGGGATGTCAAGTTCCTAGAGACTACAAGCTACTTTGAGAATGGAACTTGGGAATCTATCAAGGATATATCCTCTCATCCCTCTGACCGTGCCGAGAATTCAAGAAAGATCCTGGAAGGACTTGTACTTGACTTATCATCCTCTGATCCAACAATGCCAACAATGCCACAACCTGCGTCCACTCATCCTCTTCATACTGAGGGGAGGCAACAAGATTATGCTCATGATCAAGAGGATTCAGCTGCTAGTTCAGGCAATACACCAAGAGAATCAGCTGAGGAACAAGTTGGACCAAGCAATACGCAGGGAAACTCATAGGGGGATTCAGAAACCGGCTCAAGTTCAGAAGGCATTCAAAACATTACTCCTCAAAACTCACCACCATTGGAGCTCAGGAGAAGCACTAGGCAAAGGTTTCCACCGACAAATTGGAAGAACACTAGGGTGTATTACAACAACAATGCGATGGCCCACCCTGCTCAAGCGGTTTGTAACTTGGTGCACATCCCACAAGAACATCTAGCATTCATGAATCTGTTCTAGATCAAGAATCTGTTCCAAGAAGTTATGAAGAAGCTAAGAACATCAAAGTCTGGAAAGATGCTGTGGGAGATGAACGAAGGGCAATGGAGAAGAATCACACATGGGATGAATCAGACTTACCCAAAGGAAAGAAAGCTGTAACCTCCAGATGGATCTTTACTATTAAGTACAAAATCAATGGAGAGATTGAAAGGCACAAGGCCAGATTGGTTGCAAGAGGCTTCACTCAAACCTATGGAGATGACTATAGGGATACATTCGCACCAGTGGCTAAGATGCATACAATCAGGGTTGTTCTTTTTCTGGCTGCTAACTTGGAATGGGAGCTTTGGCAAATGGATGTCAAAAATGCATTTCTACAAGGAGAACTAGAGGAAGAAGTTTATATGACTCCTCCACCAGGATTAGAAGACTCAGTTGCACCAGGAAAAGTTCTCAGACTAAGAAAAGCAATCTATGGATTGAAGCAGTCTCCTAAAGCTTGGTATCACAAGCTGAATGTCACTCTGAGAGACAGGTTTTAGGAGGTCTGAATCCGATCACACCTTGTTCACCCTACATAGCCAAGAAGGTATAGTTGTCATTCTCATCTATGTAGATGATATTATCATCTCTGGGAATGACAAGGTAGGAATCTCTTCAACAAAAGATTACCTTAAGTCTATGTTTGAAATTAAAGACCTTGGTGAACTTAAATATTTCTTAGGCATTGAAGTATGCAGGTTTAAACATGGACTGTTTATTTCACAAAGAAAGTATGTTGGAGACTTATTAACTAGTGCAGGAATGATGGAAGCAAAAGCAGCTAAAACCCCACTGGAGGATGGCTACATAGTTGAACCTGAGGGGGAGCAAGATGAAGATACATATGAAGATCCTAAGCTCTATAGAAGACTAGTTGGTAAGCTGATATACTTAACAATTACTAGACCTGACCTATGTTTTGCTGTGAATCAGGTAAGCCAGCATAAGCAAGCACCTAAGAAGAGTCACTGGATGATGATTCAACGAATTCTAAGATATCTAAAGGGGACATATACTCAAGGAATCTGGATGGGAAAGAATGGAAATGCTGAGATCATTGGCTACTGTGATGCTGATTGGGCTGGAGACAGGAAAGATAGGAAGTCAACAACCGGCTATTGCACCTTCATAGGAGGAAACTTGGTAACATGGAAGACCAAGAAGCAGAAGGTTGTGTCCTGTTCAAGTGCTGAGGCTGAGTACCGGGCCATGAGAAAGCTCACTACTGAATGCATATGGCTGAAAGCACTACTTAAAGACTTCAACATAGAGAACAATACGCCAATCACAATGCATTGTGATAATCAGGCGGCTATCCACATTGCATCAAACTCTGTCTTCCATGAACGGACTAAGCACATTGAGGTAGACTGTCACAAAGTAAGGGAGGCTGTGGAAAAAGGAATCATATTACCATGCTATACAAAGAGCTCTGATCAGTTGGCCTATATATTTACTAAAGCAGCAAGTTTAAAAGTCTGTGAGTTCATCCATGCAAAGCTTGGACTCACAACTCTTCCATTCCAGTAACTTCCCTATCAAGAAGGATTCATACTCTTTTTCCCTTAAAGTGTTTTTCTCCCACTGGGTTTTGCACTCAAAGGTTTTTAATGAGGTGAATCCTTTTGATGTCCAAGTTTCAACCATTTCCAATAGTTTAAACTTGAGGGGGAGTGTTGGAATGAATCAATCTATCAAAAGAAGGAGTGTAACGGCTATGTAATGTTTCTAGAAGGGCCTCTAGTGATGAGTCATTCACGCCAGCACAAAAGAGGAAAGGAGGCTCCAGCTCGAAATGGAATATAGGGAATATACTTCACCTAAAGTAGATTGTATTAGGTTTATGACATTTGCTATAAATAAGCTCCTTATGTATTCATTGTATGCAAGGAAGTTTAATCTCTAATAGAAATCATGTTCTTCATTCGTCTCTAGTCTAAAACTCTCATAATTTATCTTTCAATCCATAATCTCTCACAAATCTAACAAATAGCTTCACATTCATTATTTTTAAAAGACATGCTTGGCAACAATAGTTCTAAAGCCCTAGAATGGGGATGTCCTAGTCTAGAATGCCAAATAGCACTATTAGCCTTATTTAAAATAGAATTAAAAGCAATAGATGGAGTTGAGTCTGGTTGTATGTCTTCAAGTACATACAAATCATTCTTGGACACTCCTTTTCCAAAGACTTTATTGGTCTTAATATCCTGAAAATAAACATCATTAGGACCAAAGATTGCATAACAATTAAGATCAGAGGTTGTCTTCTTAACACTTAGTAAGTTGGAGGTGAATGTAGGCATATAGAAGGCAGTTGATTCTTTATCAAACAACTTAAGGTTCCCAATTCCTCTAATTGGTATCTTATCTCCATTAGCTATTAATACATCTCCTAAAACCGGTTCTATATTGCTCAGTAGATTCTTATCACTAATCATATGATGAGAGGCTTCTGAGTCTACAATAAGTGGTTTAGAGAAGCTTGGAAGGAGTTACCAGAGAAGTTTGATTTTTTGAGTGCCTTAACCAGTGCATCAAGGTCGGATTTCCTCACAAACTCTTGTTGGAATGTTGCAAGTGATTTCCCATCTCCCTCAGTGATTGGCGTGAATGAGCTTGGGCTTGCCTTGTTCCTTGGTTCAAGATTTACTTCTTGAGTGAGGTTGACTCTTGGTTGGTTTTCCATTTTTGGCTTTAAGTGTGGATGGAGGATCCAACACTTGTCCTTGGTATGCCCATCCTTTTTGCAGTGATCACAGTATGCCCTCCTTTCTCCACGATTTAAGCCTCCCTTATGGTACACAGCTGCTTTGTTGGCTGAGATGAGTTCTCCTTTGCCTCCAAAGTGTGAATTTTATTAGAATGGTAAACAATTGAGAGAGATTTAGAAGAGTGATTGAGAGAGAATAAGAGAATATCAAATTGAAGAATAATATGTGTATGTATCTAATACTCGTGTACAATCCCCTTTATATAGGGGTTTTCATGACAAAGTATTTTAATCACTCTTAATACATGATTACATACTCATTGTACACTCTAACTCTTCTTAAATTCTAACACTCCCCCTCAAGCTTAACTATGATGAATGGTTAAGCTTGGACAACATATAGGAGATCACCTCATTAAAAACCTCAAAGTGTAAAACCCAAAATGGGACAAAAACAACTTTGAGGGAAAAAGAGTATGATTCCTATAGTTAGAGGATTACCCAGGAATTCTAGTTAGTCCAAGTCTTGGTAGAATAGACTCACACACCTTAGTAGTAGCCGCTTTAGTAAAAACATCTGCCAATTGATCTGAGCTTCTTGTATAACAAGGTAAAACAATTCCCTGTTCAACCGCCTGCCTTACCTTGTGGCAATCTACTTCAATGTGTTTAGTCCTCTCATGGAACACTGAGTTGGAGGCTATGTGAATAGCTGCTTGATTATCACAATGCATAGTGATAGGTCTTGAATCTTCAATTTGCAAATCCTTAAGAACAGCCTTGATCCAGATTAGTTCATTTGTGAGTTTCTTCATGGCTCTATACTCAGCTTCAGCACTAGAACATGAGACCATCTTCTGTTTCTTGGTCTTCCAAGTCACAAGATTTCCTCCCACAAAAGTACAATAGCCTGTTGTTGATCTTCTATCATTCCTATCACCAGCCTAATCAGCATCACAATAACCTACTATCTCTGTGTTTTTGTTGCAGCCCATCCATATGCCATGATCATACGTGTCTTTCAAGTATCTTAGCACTCTTTCTAACATCTCCCAGTGATTAACAGTCGGTGATTGCATATGTTGGCTCACCTGGTTTACTGCAAAACAAATATCAGGTCTAGTAAGTGTAAGATAGATAAGCTTACCTACCAATCTCCTATACTGTTTCGGATCTTCATAGAGAAGATCTCCAGCCTCCCCTTCATTAGCCGCTTTGTAGCTGTCTTCAATAGGGGTGCTAATAGGTTTTGCATCCTTCTTTCCTGTTTCATTCAACAATTCCAATACATACTTTCTTTGGGACAAGAATAAACCCTCTTTAGACCTACATATCTCAATTCCTAAGAAATATTTCATCAAACCAAGATCCTTTATATCAAACTTAGACTTAAGATATGCCTTAGTCTCTTGAATACCTTCCTTGTCACTACCTGTGATAATAATGTCATCAACATAGACTAATACCATAATTATACCTAAACAACTAGGAAAAGTAAACAGAGTATGATCAACTTCAGATCTTCTAAAACCTCTATCTCTTAAAGTCATACTGAGTTTATGATACCAGGCTCTTGGAGATTGCTTTAATCCATAGATAGCTTTTCTTAATCTCAGGACATTGCTATTAACCACTAAGCCTTCTAAACCAGGAGGCGGTTTCATGTACACTTCTTCCTCTAGCTCTCCTTGAAGGAATGCATTCTTCACATCCATCTGCCACAACTCCCATTCAAGATTAGTAGCAAGAGAAAGTACAATCCTTACAGTGTGAAGCTTGGCTACAGGAGCAAATGTATCACCAAAGTCTTCACCATATGTTTGAGTGAAGCCTCTTGCTACAAGTCTGGCCTTATATCTTTCAATCTCACCATTACTATTATATTTAATAGTAAACACCCATTTAGAACTTATTGCTTTCTTACCCTTAGGCAAGTATGATTCATCCCAAGTGTGATTTCTTATCATAGCTTCTATTTCATCTTGAAAAGCATCTCTCCATTACTTCAATTCCATAGCTTCCTCATATGTGTTAGGAATTTTATTTTGATCTAAAGAACTTATGAATACCTGATGTTCCTTTGGGAAATGAGCAAACGAACAAGTAACTTGAATAGGATGTCCTACTGCTTGAGCATTGTAGTAGACCCTAGTGTTAATCCAGTTGGCAGGATCTTTCCTTACCCTTGTGCTCCTTCTTAACACTTGAGGAGATTCAACAACTGCTACTTCATCATCAGCTTCAGCTCCTGTACCCTGTAACTCTTGGACATAGGCTTGATCATGAACTACTGGTATACTTACATTCTCCCACTCATGATCAGGACTAGGATCCATGCGTAAAGAAGATGAACCCAGATCAAACTCCCCCTGGCCACGACCTTGCCCCATCCCTTGACCTATGCCAGGCCTGCCAAGAATCGAATCATTTTCACTCACAGTCGGTCCTATACCTCTTGTGGCCGGTCCATGGTTATCAGAAGGCCCAATATTCGCACTTGTCTCCGGATCATTTTGAAATGGCACCTGAGGATTTGAAACCCGTGCTGGTCCAGAAGCTATAGTCCTGGAAATATCAAAACTTTCCAACAACTTTCGAAGATACACATTCCTATCAGTATTAGAATTAGACAAACTCTTTATGTTTTCCCAAGTTCCAACAATGTAAAATGACTGGTTTTCCATAAACTTTACATCTCTAGAGATCAAAACCTTTTGCAATTCAGGATCATAACACTTATAACCTTTTTGGGTTGATGAGTAGCCCAAAAACACTGCCTTGGTACTCGTCTCATCCAGTTTATTCCTTTTTCCACCTGGTACTAAAACAAAGCACATACAACCAAACACTTTCAAATATTCCAGATGAGGTTTAGTTCCATTAAGTACCTCAAATGGTGAGATATCATGAAGAACTTTAGTAGGTATTCTATTGATCAAATAGCATGCCGTGAGTACTGCATCTCCCCAAAATTTCTTGGGTACATTCCTATGGAACATCATTGACCTTGCCACTTCCATTAGATGGCGGTTTTTTCTTTCAGCCACCCCATTCTGTTCTGGTGTGTATGGACAGCTTGTTTGATGAACAATACCATACTTGAGAAGGTAATCCCTAAATGCTTTGCTTGTGTATTCCCCTCCATTGTCTATCCTAAACACTTTAACCTTTGCATTATAATGATTAGTAGCATATGAATGAAAATTAATGAATGCTTCTAAAACTTTATCCTTAGAAAGGAGCAAAGTAATCCAAGTATATTTAGACTTCTCATCTATAAAAGTGACAAAATATTTTTGTTGTTCTCTAGATGCATAAGGAGCAGTCCAAACATCAGAATGTATTAGGTCAAAACAGTGATCATACGAATGTGTAGAGTTTGGAAATACAACTTTGCAATGTTTACCAAGAATGCAAGCTTCACACTCATTTTGATTAAAGGAAATATTTGGAAACATCAGTTCAAGAGCTTTAAAGTGTGGATGGCCTAGTCTAGCATGCCATAATGTTCCATCAGAAAGCTCATTATTACTAGTCAGACAAGATCCTAAACTAGAAGCAGAAAGATCACCAAGAATGTAAAGATCATCCTTTGTACCTCCTCTTCCAAGTACTCTTTTTGTTTCAATATCCTGAAAACAACACTCATTAGGACCAAAAATCACATGAAAATTCAAATCAGTTGTTGCTCTTTTAACAGACACAAAATTAGATGTAAAAGATGGCATAAAGAAAGCTTTACTATCCTTATTAAACAATCTCAGATTACCTATGCCTTTAATTGGTATTTTGGTTCCATTAGCAATCACTACATTTCCTAAGGCAGATTCCAAGTTGTTTATTAAGTTGATATCACTAATCATATGGTGAGATGCCCCTGAGTCTATTATCAAAGGTTTATTCATATTATGAGCAACATAAGAAGCATGGAGAGATTTACCAACAACTTTACCAGATTCATCTTTGAAAACCCTTAGTATAGCTTCTAAGTCTTATTTTCTGACAAACTCTTGATCAAATGTTGAAGGTCCAAGTTGTATTTCCTTCCCAGCTCGCTGGATCGATTGTGCCATACCATCTTGAGATGTACTCGCAGTAGGTATATGAGAGGACACAATTGCTTGATTCACGGTTTCTGAAGTGTTGTTCTTAAGACCTGCAGGTTTGAGATGCGGATGCAATGACCAACACTGGTCCTTGTGATGACCCTTTCGTTTGCAGTGTGAACAGGTAGACACACCCTTCTTATCATCCCTTTTGTAGAAGCTCTTGTTTGCAGTGACAAGTTCAACTTTATCCCCAAATAATACATGAGAACCTTGTTCCACAAGCACACACCTCCTCTAGACTAGGTAATTTATCTTGTCTCAAAAGGTGCTTTGTGAGGTCTGTATAACTGGAATTTAGTGTCATCAACAATCCAAACACTTTGTCCTGTTCTCTTCTTTCATTAAGAGTTATAGGATCAGTAGTAGCTGGCCTCAACATTTCTAACTCAGCCTATAAAGCTCTAAAAACTCCAAAATGCTTAGTAAATTCAGCCTCCCCCTGTTGAAGTTGATTCAAAGATTTCTTAACTTGAAAGATTCTTAAAAGATTGGAGGTGTTACCATAAACATTCTGAAGAGTATCCCACAGCTCCTTTGCATCTTCACAGTATGAATATGCTGCTAATAGTGATGCCTCAAGTGAGTTTTGTAGAATAGCTAACACAAGCTGATCTTCCTGAAACCACTTGCTTCCCATGTCCTGTTCTGCGTGTTGGTCTGCTTCAAGAACCTCCCCTTCAGCAGCTATACTAGGCGGCCCTTTGGTGAGAATATGAGTCCAAAGCCCCCTACTGCACAATGTAGTCTTCATTGTTCGAGACCACAGCAAATAGTTCATACCTTTCAATGTAATTGGAGCCATCAATTGCTTATGAAGTTCCATAGCAACTGCTTTGATATATCCCACACACACAGCAACAAGATCACTAGAGAATGATTTGAAATTGAAGACCAGCAGACTTAACCACCTACTCGGTTGCACAACCTTCTCAAATCCAGTTATCTAACCTAATCTTCCAAGAAACCAGATTAAGAAACTGAGAAACTAACCTTCTCCACTCCTAATCCTCAAGTTATACAATCTTGAAAACCAAATTGAAGATCAGGTACCAGAGAATGGAAGATCGGCGATGTCTGTTGAAGTTTCTTGAGGCGAAAGAAACTGATACCTTGCGATTTGAAGAATTGAGTTTTTAACTCCACGATCAAAATCGATCCTGTGAAGTAGATCAAATGGACTGAAGATCGGCACAAACTGATGATGATCCAAGTGAAAAAGACAGCCCAGAAGAATCAACTGGGAAATTCGAAGAATCTGCGAACAGACTCGAACTTTTGAAAAATAGATTTGGCGCGAAGAAATGATTTGATCAATTCGATGATCAATTGATCAAATCTCGTCAATCTATCCAAGAATCAACAATCTGAATCTTTAAACTTGATGAAGAAGACTGGAAACGCGTGATTTGGTTGACTTTCTTTGCTGCAAGTTGAAGAATCCACGGCGGAGAGATCGCAACACCGTACGAATGAGATTTGATAACTTCCGATCTAATCAACCAAAACAAATGATTCCTCCGGCGATGCAATCAGATTTCACCGGTGAATGAATCACAAGAAAGAAAATTGCAGAAGAAAAACAAGATTCGCAGAGAATCAAGACGAAAAGAAAAAAAACAAACGACTTCTAGGCTTGATTAGTTTTAGAGTCGTGATGAAGAATAGAATAGAATCGAAAGATTTGCAGGTAAACCTGCTCTGATACCATGTGAATTTTATTAGAATGGTGAAGAATTAAGAGAGATTTAGAAGAGAAATTGAGAGAGAATAAGAGAATATCAAATTGAAGAATAATATGTGTATGTATCTAATACTCGTGTACATACCCCTTTATATAGGGGTTTTCATGACAAAGTATTTTAATCACTCTTAATACATGACTACATACTCATTGTACACTCTAACTCTTCTTAAATTCTAACACAAAGAGACCAAGTGAACCTTGTTCCTTCTGAATCTTATTGCACACTATTGAGCAAGGGAATGCATTGGGCATCACGGCCCACGCCAAGTTTGAGCAGTCCAGGTTCAAATAAGGCCTAAGCCCACTAAATAAAGACAAGAAGAGTTTTGGTTGCAAGGAAGAGTTTCTAGAAGAAAGATGAGGCAGCAAGGAATCACGTGTGGCTACAAGACCGTTTATGAGCGGTCTCTTTCAGGCCTTGGGAAGGCTCCAATATTTGAATTTTGAATTTGAATTCTTTGCCTTGTGTCCAGCCTATATTAAGGCATTATCTCACCTTGTATTCGATACACTTTTAAGAAATATACTTCTCTGATGCAAGCTTGGAGAATCTCACAGGCTAGGCGCACAATTAGGCAAACAAGGAAGCTTGTAATCTGCACAAGGTGTTGTGCAAGAACAAGGGAGAAGCTCTCCAAGTTGTGGCACGGTTTTGGGGAAAGGAATTGGACCACACGAGGTATGGGGATTCTCGTGATACACCAAGAGATCCTTCAAGGTTGAATGAGTTTTCATCAAGAGAAGGGTGTTTTCTCTAACCTGCTGGCGGCTGAGAGAGAGAGAGAGAGTCTATTTTTCTATTAGGTAAAGACTTGTGTTTATTCCATTAGATGGCTTAGGTATTTATAATAACCTAAGCCTAAAAAAAAACAACAGGAAGTTTTTAAAATAAAAACAACATGAAGTTCAAGCCAAATTAAAAACAACAAGTAGTCTAAAAACCCTAACACTTAAATGGCAGGAAGTCCTAAAACACATAGAATGTTTTTGGGTCTTCTTAGTGGTGATCTTCAGCTCCTGATTATTCCAAGACTTGTGAAAGATGAATGATGGTGAACAAGTCTTGAATTGCACACTAGAGGTGTTGCCTCATTAAAACTCTCTTTGGAAAACCTTGTGGGACAAAACCAAGGAAAAAGAGTACAACTATCTAGCATGTCTTTTGTGCCTTTATCTTAGAGAGATGGTAAAGACACCAGAAGCTGATGTCTCTTGACTGAGGAGCCTCCATGGCTCATGTGATGCTGCAAACAAGCTGCGGTTTGCTGGATCTTCCTCCTTTTGCGTGTGAGTTTATGAGGAAGGCATTTCGTGGAGTGGTTCTTGGGTGATCAAGAAGTCTATAAACTGGCTGAATTTGTGACCAATAGACCGGGCTTTGAGGCGTGTTAATGGACCTTCTGGAACTCTGGGAATGATAGTCTCCAAGGTCGGCTCATCATCTAGCTTGGAGTGATCAATGTCCTCATCATTCCCTCCCCTTTCAAGGCGTTTTGTCCTCAAAACTGGATCATCCCCTGTATCAAAGAGTTCTAGATCAGCAACATTGAATGTAGTGGATGATAGTTTTTGTAAGAGTTTGTGACAATCAATCTCTATGTGCTTCGTTCTCTCATGGAAGACCGAGTTTGAGGCTATATGAATGGCTGCCTGGTTATCACAATGCATGGTCATTGGCTTGGTTGTCTCTATTCCCAAGTCCTTCAAAATGGCTTTGATCCATGTTAGCTCATTAGTGAGTTTCTCCATGGCACGGTATTCGGCTTCAGCACTGGAGCAGGAGACTATCTTCTGTTTCTTTTTCTTCCATGTGACTAAGTTGCCTCCAACAAAGGTGCAATAGCCTGTCGTGGATCTCCTGTCTTCTCTATCTCCAGCCCAGTCTGCATCACAATACCCCACTATCTCTGAACTTTTGTTAGCTCCCATCCAAATTCCTTGCTCTGAAGTTCCTCTCAAGTATCTAAGAACTCTTTCCAGCATGTTCCAATGATGAACCTTGGGAGCTTGCATGTGCTGGCTGTTGAATTTGCGGAAGTAAGAATGAAGAAGTTTAGAGTTTAAATGAGTTCCATGAAGAAACTCGACAAGGAGAATGAAGAGGATGACAAAGAGAATAAGGGAAGAGGTTTATTGCAAAAAGTATATCTACAACAATGTGAGGAAGTGCCTTAATATAGGCTGAGCTACACAGGTGAATTCAAACTAGACAATGACATGGGAGCAAGCCCAAGGAGTGAAAGTGACATCTCACATACGGTTCTCTCCACCCGTGACTCTGCTGGCGCCTATTCTCTCCTTCTAGAAGCTCACTCTTGTTGACAAAACTCTCCTGGACGTTATTGGATGGGCTTTAGGCCTTATTGGACTTTGTCTCGTCATGGGCTACACAAACTTGGACTTAGCTTCTTTTGAGTTGAATGCGGCCTAAGGTAAGCCGTGATGTCCAAGTCATGTTGCCTTGCTCAATACTCCCTCTCAAGTTTAGCAATGGAGATGTTAAGCTTGGAAACCCTTAGAGAAACACCTCATTAAAAACCTCATCATAGAAAAACCGCTTGGGATAAAAACTATGATGAGGGAAAAAGAGTGTGTTGTCTATAGGTTAGGGAAGCACGGCTTATGGTTGTGGAAGGTCTATCAGCCCAAGTTTGCTATAGATGTGGGAGCAAACTTTGGAGCTAGCAGCCTTGGTGAATATGTCAGCTAACTGGTCTTCACTTCTTGTGTAGCATGGGAGAATTACTCCTTCAATCTTCTCTCTGACCTTGTGGCAGGCCACCTCTATATGTTTGGTTCTCTCATGGAAGACTGAGTTGGTTGCAATATGGATGGCTGCTTGGTTGTCACAGTGCATAGTGATTGGAGTGTCCTCAACAACATTAAGATCCTTGAGAAGTGCCTTCAGCCATGTTAATTCATTTGTTAACTTTCTCATTGCACGGTATTCTGCTTCAGCTGTTGAGCATGCCACCACTTTCTGCTTCTTAGTTATCCAGGTGACCAAGTTGCCTCCTATGAAGGTGCAATAGCCAGTTGTAGATTTCCTATCTGCTTTATCTCCAGTCCAATCTGCATAACAATACCCAACGATTTCTGTGTCCTGGTTCTTGCCCATCCAAATGCCGCGATCCAAGCTTCCTTTAAGGTACCTTAAGATCCTTTCAACCATGCTCCAGTCATGCTTTGTGGGAGCCTTCATGTGTTGACTGACCTGATTCACAGCAAAGCAGAGATCAGGTCGAGTGATAGTAAGGTATATGAGCTTACCCACAAGGCGTCTATATTGTGCAACATCTTCATGCAGCTCATCTGTGTTCTCCCCCTCTCGAATGACCTTGTAGCCATCGTCCAATGGTGACTTGGCTGGTTTGGCATCTATATAACCTGTCTCATTTAAAAGATCAGTCACATACTTTCTTTGGGAAAGAAAAAGGCCATCAGGGGAACGGCATACTTCAATCCCAAGAAAGTACTTGAGTTCACCTAAATCTTTTATGTCAAAGGTGGATTTAAGAAAGGATTTAGTGGTGTGAATACCTACCTTGTGTTGGAATGAAGAAGAATGATGAATGCATCTAAGTAAAGTATTGGCGACATCACCATGTATTTGTCTTAGACTTATGTAGGTTAATGATAAGTGTATCTCTGTATCCAAACAAGTCTAGAATAGGATTAGTATAAATAGATGTCTCTCACTCACTTTGTAAGCATGAAAAATCATTTTTCTAAAAATCATAATAAGATCATTCTCTTTTCTCTCTAATCTCTTTCTCTCTCAATCTCTAATTCACAAATTCTCTCAATCATCAAATCTTTCACCTTGTTGTCCCCTGAGATGATTAGATCATCTACATATATGAGGACAACAACAATACCTTGGTCATTCTGAAGAGTAAACAACGTGTGGTCAGCTTCTGAGCGTCGGAAGCCATGATCTCGTAGGTGAAGCTGAGTTTGTGGTACCAGGCCTGGGGAGACTGTTTGAGACCATAGATGGCTTTCCGTAATCTGAGGACTTTGCCTGGTGCAACAATGTCATCTAGGCCCGGAGGAGGTGTCATGTAAACCTCATCTTCAAGCTCCCCCTGAAGGAAGGTGTTCCTGACGTCCATTTGCCACAAATCCCACGATAAATTGGTGGCTAGAGAGAGGACTATTCGTACTGTTGGTAGCTTAGCTACTGGGGAAAATGTATCACCATAGTCCTGGCCGTATGTTTGAGTGAATCCCCGAGCGACTAGCCTGGCCTTGTACCACTCAATATCTCCATTAATCTGGTACTTAATAGTGAACACCCACTTGGAGCTGACCGCACGTTTCCCTTTAGGGAGGATGGCTTCGTCCCAAGTGTGATTTCTTTCCATGGCCCCTACCTGATCAGCTACAGCATCTCGCCAAACCTTTATTTGCTTAGCTTCTTCATAGGAAGAAGGAATGGTGTCTTTCTCAATTTTGCCAAGAAAGGCCTGATGATCAGATGGGACAAGGGCAAGAGAGCATGTGGCCTGGATCGGATGAGCCACGGATTGAGCATTGTAGTACACTCTGGTGTTGATCCAGTTGGATGGATCTAGTCTTAGCCTTGTGCTGCGCCGAAGGACTTGTGTAGAGCCGACCCCTTCCTCCACGGCCACAGCCTGTCTTGGCCTAGAGGATGAACCGTTCTCGTGGGAAAGGTTTGGTTGGAATGCTTCTGGAGAGTCTGCATGTGGAGTTGGCGAACCAGGACCTAGATGGGAACCATCTGATGGAAGTGGATGCTGCTGTTGAGGTTCGAAGGGCTGATGATGATCCAGGTGATCAAGAAGGAACCGGAGACTGGCCGCCTGGTCCGAGGGCTTGGCCAGGTCTTTCAAGCTGGCCCAGGCTTGTTTGTCATGGTAACCCTGCTCTTCTAGAAATTTAACATCTCTGGAGATCATGGTTTTATTAGTGTTTGGATCAAAGCACTTGTATCCTTTTTGACTAGATAAATAGCCAATGAAAATACATCTTGTGCTTTTGGCGTCCAACTTGTTCCTTAGCTCCCCTGGAATCAATACAAAACACACACATCCAAATACCCTAAGGTGATCAACCACTGGTGGAGTTTTGTTAAGTACCTGAAATGGTGATTGATCATCCAAGATCCTGGTAGGTATACGGCTGATGAGGTAGCAAGCGGTCATGACTGCATCGCCCCAAAAACGTTTGGGTACATTAGTGTGGAACATCATGGAAAGGGCCACCTCCATGAGGTGCCTATTCTTTCTCTCGGCCACCCCATTCTGCTGTGGGTTGTATGGGCAACTGGTTTGATGCAATATCCCATGTTTGGTGAGGTGCTCTTTAAACTAATGACTCATGTATTCACCTCCATTATCTGTTCTCAAAATTTTAATGTTAGCTTGGTAATGGTTAGTGACATAGTTTTGAAATTTTGTAAATGCTTCAAACACACGGTCTTTGGATGGTAATAGAGTGAGCCATGTGCATTTGGACTTTTCATCTATAAAGGTCACAAAGTATTTGTTGTTATCTCTAGATGAGCAAGGTGAAGTCCAAACATCTGAGTGGATTAAATCAAAACATTTTTCATAGATAGTGGTAGATTTAGGAAAAACGGATTTGAAATGTTTCCCTAGAATACAAGCTTCACAACTAGAATTCTCAAAAGAAACATTGAGTAGCATAAGCTTTAGTGCACGAAAATGAGGATGACCTAGCCTAGCATGCCACATGGCATCAAGCTTAACCGAAAAACATGATTTAAAAGGAACAAATTGAACGCTACTAAGAGAAACATCGTCCAAAACAGATAAGTCATCTTTGGCTACTCCTTTTCCAAGCAGTCTCATGCTCTCAATATCCTGAAAATGAACATTGTTAGGACCAAATATAGCATAGCAATTCAGATCAGTAGTGGTCTTCTTTACAGATAATAGATTAGATGTGAAGCTAGGCATAAAGAGAGCTTTAGATTCCTTATTAAATAGCTTAAGATTGCCTATTCCTTTAACTGGTATTCTTTCTCCATTGGCTATTTCTACATTACCTAGAGCTGGTTCTAAGTTGTTTAACAGTTCAGGGTTACTAATCATGTGGTGTGAAGCCCCTGAGTCAACAACTAAAGCCTCACTAGGTCTATGAGAGTAGAGAGAGATACCAGACTCTTTGAGGGACGCAATGGACTGGAGAATGACCTCCAAGTCTGATCTGCGCATTATGTCATTTGGTGATGGTGCATGAGGGGTTGTGCCGTGTGCAGTCTTAGCAGCTCCATCTTCATGCCTCTTTGATGGACCAGCTTGTCCTTGTTCACTCAGTGAGTTCTGACCAAAATTTGCCTTGGACCCTCCTTGGAAATCTTTGAAGGGACGGTTGATGGAAGGTTTTGGTGTGCTCGGCCTGAGATGAGGATGGAGGATCCAGCATTGTCCCTTATTATGCCCCTTTCTTTTGCAGTGATCACAGATCCATGGCTTCTTATCATCATGTCTAAACATGACTTTGTTGGCTGTGGGAAGTTCTCCTTTTCCACAAAACAGGCCATGTGATCCTTGTTCCTTCTGAATTTGGGCACACACCTCATCAAAGCTTGGAAGCTTATCTGACCTCAGTAGATGCTTGATTAAGTCATTATACATTGTGTTTAGAGTTAGCAAGAATCCAAACACACGATCTTGTTCCTTTCTTTCAAGGAGGACTGTCTGGTCCAAAGAGTTGGGTCTTAGTGCTTCTAGTTCTTCCCATAGTGCCTGATACTTGCCAATATGCTTAGTGAAGTCTCCATCTTCTTGGCTAAGTGTGGTGAGTGATCTTTTAATCTCAAACACCCGAGTTAGGTTTGATACATTGCCATACACATTCTTGAGAGTCTCCCAGATGTCCTTGGCTGTTTCACAGTAGGAACACGCCTCAAGGATGGAGACCTCAAGGGAGCTTCGAAGTATGGCCAACACGGTTTGATCTTCTTGAAACCATTTGGTTTCTTCAGCCAGAGCCACCGTTTCTTCTTTTTCTGTGGAGTCTTCCTTTGAAGCATAAGTTTTGTGAGTATGCTCCCAAAGTCCGCGGCTACACAACGCGGTCCTTGCTGTCCTGGACCACAGCAAGTAGTTCTGTCCCTTCAGAATGATAGGAATGATAAGTTGCTTGTTGTTGTCCATGGCGGCCTTTTGTGAATTTTAAATTTCAAAAGTATGGACCACTGGTTAATGCTATTGTCCAGCGGTTAAAGGGAATTGGCTGAGAGTTTGGTAGCACGGTTTGTGGGAGAATGAAGCTGGAGATATGAATTTGACAATAGGATGAGAAATCCCAAGAAATACCCAATCCTACCTTCTCACAACTCAGCACCAAATGGATGTTTGAGGATTGTTACAATCTCAGAGTGAGTAAGATAGGAGAGTTTATTTAATGAGTCGGTATGTTATACACACCTTAAGAGAGTTTAAACGTGAGCTTGGATTTGGTTGAGGAAGAAATTTTGCTATTACCCAATGGTCAATAGCGAATGAACCCAGTTTTAGGTGTTCTTGAGTGAAGAAATGAATGGAATGAGATGAGAAATGAGTGAGGACGTGAGAGTTTATAGAGTATAGAGAATGTAGGTGAGTATTTGACAGAGTTTCATGGACCAAATTGCTCTGATACCATGTTGAATTTGCGGAAGTAAGAATGAAGAAGTTTAGAGTTTAAATGAGTTCCATGAAGAAACTCGACAAGGAGAATGAAGAGGATGACAAAGAGAATAAGGGAAGAGGTTTATTGCTAAAAGTATATCTACAACAATGTGAGGAAGTGCCTTAATATAGGCTGAGCTACACAGGTGAATTCAAACTAGACAATGACATGGGAGCAAGCACAAGGAGTGAAAGTGACATCTCACAAACGGTTCTCTCCACCCGTGACTCTGCTGGCGCCTCTTCTCTCCTTCTAGAAGCTCACTCTTGTTGACAAAACTCTCCTGGACTATATTGGATGGGCTTTAGGCCTTATTGGACTTTGTCTCGTCATGGGCTACACAAACTTGGACTTAGCTTCTTTTGAGTTGAATGTGGCCTAAGGTAAGCCATGATGTCCAAGTCATGTTGCCTTGCTCAATACTGGCTAACCTGATTCACAGAGAAGCACAAATCAGGTCTGGTGAGAGTTAAATAGATTAACTTACCTACTAATCTTCTGTAGAGCTGTGGGTCATTGAATGATTGATCTTCAATCTCCCCCTTACTGATAACTTTGTAGCTATCTTCCAGGGGTGTGGTCGCCGGTTTTGCATCTAACTTCCCTGTTTCAGACAATAGATCAAGAGTATACTTCCTTTGAGATAGAAATAGTCCTTCCTTTGAACGACATATCTCAATCCCTAGGAAGTACTTAAGCAGACCTAGATCTTTAATATCAAATATAGACTTAAGGTAAGTTTTGGTTTATCTAATTCCTTCCCTGTCATCACCGGTGATAATGATATCATCCACATAAACCAACACCACAATGATACCTGACTTGCTAGGAAGAGTGAAAAGGGTATGATCAGCTTCTGACTTCCTGAATCCTCTATCCCTTAGTGTCATGCTCAACTTGTGATACCAGGCTCTAGGCGATTGTTTCAAACCATAAATAGCCTTTCTCAATCTCAAGACTTTGACTGGTTGAACAATTCCTTCCAAGCCTGGAGGTGGTCGCATGTACACCTCTTCTTCAAGCTCTCTTTGCAAGAATGCATTCCTCACATCCATCTGCCACAGATCCCACTCTAGATTTGTTGCTAGAGATAACACAATCCTCACAGTGTGTAATTTTGCTACAGGAGCAAAAGTATCACAAAAGTCTTCACCATAGGTTTGAGTGAATCCTCTTGCTACAAGCTTTGCCTTATATCTTTCAATCTCCCCATTACTCTTGTACTTGATTGTAAACACCCATTTTGAACTCACGGCCTTCTTTCCCTTGGGCAGCACGGCTTCATCCCATGTATGATTTCTTTCCATGGCTCATGTCTCATCACTTATAGCATCTCTCCAAACTTTGAGTTCCTTAGCTTCTTCATACGATGTAGGAATATGTACCTGATCCAAGCTGCTTATAAAGACCTTATGTTCTTCAGGAAATGAAGCAAAGGAGCAGACGACTTGGGTCGGATGAGCAACTGCATTGGTATTGTAGTACACTCTTGTATTCACCCAGTTTGATGGATCCTTCTTGAGTCTTGTACTTCTCCTTAGAGATAGAACTGGCTCGGATGAATTGGCTCGGATGGTTCTTCAACTTGATCATGGCTATCATCTGATTGTGCTGATACTTGATCGTGGCTATCATGTTCAAGGTCATCAAGTGTCCCCCCTTCACGGTCAAGTGCAGCTCCTATGTTTGGTATGTGCCGGGACGGGTCAGGACCAGGTTGAGACGAGTTAGTGTCATGGGAGGATGAGCGTGAAGGACTAGAATCATTCTGCGGGACAGGATATGAACCAGGAGCCGGACCAGGACCAGCCGTAGTGAATGGAATGCCAAGGTGATCCATGATATTGCGAAGCTTCGTGGCACGATCCATGAAGATATCAGACAAATCGGCTAAGTCATCCCATTGCTGCTTATCATAATAGCTTCGGTGTTCAATGAACTTGACATCCCTTGACACCAGAACCTTCTGAGCTATTGGATCATAACACTTATAGCCTCTTTGTGTGGTTGAATACCCAATAAACATTGCCGTTTTGCTCTTAGCATCCAATTTTGTTCTGTTTTCTCCTGGAATCAAGACAAAACACACACAACCGAATACTTTCAAGTGAGCTATAGAAGGTTTGGTTGAGTTCAATACCTCAAAGGGGGAAATGTCATCCAATATCCTTGTAGGGATGCGGTTAATGAGATAGCAAGCTGATAGCACAGCATCTCCCCAGAACCTCTTTGGAACCTTGGAATGAAACATCATGGACCTTGCTACCTCCATTAGATGACGGTTTTTCCTCTCGGCCACACCATTCTGATGTGGTGTGTATGGGCAGCTCGTCTGATGAAGAATGCCATGCTTGGTAAGGTGGTCTTTGAAGGCATTGCTGGTATACTCTCCACCATTGTCTGTTCTTAAGAGTTTAATCTTTGCATTGAATTGGTTAGTGACATAGTTCTGAAAATTCACAAAGGCTTCTAATGCTCTATCCTTAGATTGAATCAAAGTTAGCCAAGTGTACTTGGATTTTTTATCTATGAAGGTGATGAAGTATTTGTGATTTTCTCTAGATAGACAAGGAGCAGTCCAAATATCAGACTGCACAAGATCAAAACATTTTGCATAAACTGTCTTAGACTTAGGGAAAATAGACTTGCAATGTTTGCCTAAGATACAAGCTTCACACTCATCATTTTTAAACACAACATTAGGCAACATTAAGCTTAAAGCCCGAGAATGGGGATGTCCTAATCTAGCATGCCACAACGCATTATTAGCATAAGCAGGAGTAGAGTCTAAAGAGCATGAAACAGAAGATAAAACAGAAGATAAAACAGAAGATAAAGGCTGATCATCCTTCAGTAGATAGAGACCATCCTTAGTTATTCCTTTCCCAAGAATCTTGCTTGTCTTAATATCCTGAAATTTCACATCATTAGGGGTGAAGATAACATTGCAATCCAAGTCATTTGTGGCCTTATGAACAAAGACTAAATTAGAGGTGAAATCAGGCATAAAGAAGGCTCTAGTCTTTCTATCAAATAGGTTCAGGTTGCCTACTCCTTTAATTGGAATTCGATCACCTAATCAATTCAACATTGCTAATCATATGGTGAGATGCACCAGAGTCAATCACTAATGGTTTATCATCCAATTTTATAGTGTGAGCAGAAGCATGAAAAGAGAAACCCATAGTATTACCATAACTTTCTTTCAAGGCTTTGATGAGTGCCTCAAGTTCTGACCGCTTTACCACCTGATCTTGATCCGCTACTTGTGCAGCTTGAGCATTGATTACAGCCATCCCATCTCCTTCTGGATTGCGTGAAGATGTTCGATGGTCAGCTTTCGCCTTGGTAATGTTGGCTCGGACATCTCTGAACTTGGGTGGCTTGAGATGCGGATGCAGGATCCAGCACTTATCCTTCCCATGGCCCTTCCTCTTGCAGTGTTCGCAAAATGACCCTCTATTAATCTACACACGACAGCAAGCCCAACTATAAGACTTCTAGAAGAAATATACAGGCGGCTGGGAGAAGTTAATGGTCTGTGATGTCGATTACTCAAGTGAGGAAAGGAAATATAATCCTCCTTCTCTAATTCTCTCATACCAGCCGCCAGCTCTCTCTCTCTCATTTGTCACGAAATCTCTTCCTCTTAGTCTTCCATACTTTTGTTCTTCATCTTATTCAGAAAACTCTCTCTAATCTTCTCTTATATTCCGCATATTCTTACATGGTATCAGAGCCTTGGCTCTTATATTCTCAAAATCTCTGTACACTCTTGAAATAAATCCTCCTAATCTAGCATGCCACAACGCATTATTAGCATAAGCAGAAGTAGAGTCTAAAGAGCATGGAACAGAAGATAAAACAGAAGATAAAGGCTGATCATCCTTCAATAGATAGAGACCATCCTTAGTTATTCCTTTCCCAAGCATCTTGCCTGTCTTAATATCCTGAAATTTCACATCATTAGGGTTGAAGATAACATTGCAATCCAAGTCATTTGTGGCCTTATGAACAGAGACTAAATTAGAGGTGAAATCAGGCATAAAGAAGGCTCTAGTCTTTCTATCAAATAGGTTCAAGTTTCCTACTCCTTTAATTGGAATTCGATCACCATTAGCAATAACAACATGACCATTAGCCGGTTCTAAATCTCTAATCAATTCAACATTGCTAATCATATGGTGAGATGCACCAGATTCAATCACTAATGGTTTATCATTCAATTTTATAGTGTGAGCAGAAGCATGAAAGGAGAAACCCATAGTATTACCATAACTTTCTTTCAAGGCTTTGATGAGTGCATCAAGTTCTGACCGTTTTACCACCTGGTCTTGATCAGCTACTTGTGCAGCTTGAGCATTGATTACAGCCATCCCATCTCCTTCTGGATTGCGTGAAGATGTTCCCTGGTCAGCTTTCACCTTGGTAATGTTGGCTCGGACATCTCTGAACTTGGGTGGCTTGAGATGCGGATGGAGGATCCAGCACTTGTCCTTCCCATGGCCCTTCCTCATGCAGTGTTCGCAAAATGACCCTCTTCTATCATCTGGCTTGAAGTATACACCTTTGTTCGCTGTCACCAGCTCCCCCTTTCCACTTAGAAGCCCATGGGAACCTTGTTCCCTCTGAATGTATGCGCATACTTCTTCAAGGGATGGGAGCTTATCTGACCTCAAAATTTGTTTGATCAAGTCATTGTACATTGGATTCAGGGTGAGAAGGAGAACAAAGACCTTGTCCTGTTCACGCCTTGCAAGGAGAACCTCTGGGTCAATAGAGTTTGGTCTCAGCATTTCAAGCTCGGCCCATAGAGAGCGAAATTTGCCAAAATGTGCCGTGAACTCCAAGTCTTCCTGGTGGAGGTTGTTGATTGCTCTATTTACTTTGACCACCCTACTTAGATTTGTAGTATTGCCATACACCTTCTTGAGTGTTTCCCATAGCTCCCTAGCACTCTCACAATACGAGTATGCCTCCAAGATAGGTCCATCAAGTGAACTCTGAATGATGGACAGAACAAACTGATCCTCTTGAATCCATTTTTCTTCATCAACAATCATAATCTCATGTCCATCCTCCTGTTGGAATACCTTTGGTGGTGCTTCATCTAGGAGAAGATGCATTCCAAGTCCACGACCACCGAGAGTGGTTTTCACCATTCTGGACCATAGTAAGTAGTTGAGACCCTTTAAAGTGACCGGGATAACCATAGGCCTAGTATTCTCCATTTGTGAAGATCTCTAGTGAGCAACCTCAGCAGCTGGAACCGTGAAAAATGATGTTTTATGGTTCAAAATACTTAGTTACCGCCTTGGACACCCAAAGCAACCCCTTTAAGACTGCTTTTAAGGTTTGAACCCAAAGTGTACGGACACTGTAAAACCCTTGCCGAGGAAGACGAGTACGGACACGCTTGTGTTCCAACTAAAGATGCTTCCTTTCTTGCTTCTAAGGGCACAGATGAACACAAGATAGAACCTTGCACCTTTGGGATGAAAAGAGAAGAAGTTTCAATCGTGAAAGACACGGTCTTTAAGGAGATGGACCGTACAACAATGGCGGACACAGATTTAAGATGAGCAGGAGCTCTAGACTTGCTCCGACCGCCGAACCTTAACAACGGATGATCTGAGGTAAGCTTCTTTCACCTCTCAGATGAAGAAAGGAGCCATCTTTACTGCTGAGTGGAGCTTCCTTGGGAGATTCATCCGTGCATCAATGGCGGATATCTTAGACTTTGCTTAAAAACAACTAAACGCAAGTGATAACCATGTCTAGCCTTCATTCAACTCATTTCCCATGGATTTGAGGATCTTTGATCTCAGAGAATATAGATTAAGACATGATTAACACAAGGTAAGCGTTTTTGCAAGTATAACACGATTTGAAGAGTCAAGGAAAGGAAAGCACATGAATAAAATATTTGCGGAAGGTTAGAAAGGATTAAGACTGCTCTGATACCATGATAGTTTTTGTAAGAGTTTATGACTGGATGAAGAATAAAGTATGAGAGAATAGAGTAAAGGAGAATTAGATGATGAGGGAAATCGATTTCATTATTGTGTGTTGATTACAATGAGGCTGCATAGCCTTAAATAGAAAGATACCTAGGTCACCTAGACTAGGGATAAGTAGAATCACATATATATGACCGTTATAGGATAGCTTATCAAGACACGCTTCCTTATCATATCATTTGCATAAGTAGCTCTTCCTTCCTTACCACCCTTTCCTTATCATGCGACCAAGATGCTTATACTTAGGCGGAGCAGACACTAACCAATGTAACCAGACCGTCCAATAGTGGACACATTAAACTCGCCTGGTAGTTCCAATTGATATGCGTTGTCACTGATCTTTTTGATGATCCTAAAAGGTCCATCTCCTCGTGGAGCTAACTTGTTCTTCCTCTTATGGGGAAACCTTTCTGGCCTAAGGTGCAACCAGACCCAGTCTCCTTCCTTGAAGATTACTTATCTCCTCCTTTTGTTTGCCTGTTTTGCGTAGGCTTCTGTTCTCTTTTCCAAGTTCTCCTTAGCTTTTTGATGAAGCTTTTTGATATAATCAGCCTTGGTCTTACCTTCCAGACTCACTGCTTCTGCTGGTGGTAATGGCGTGAGGTCAAGAGGAGAAGTTGGGTTGAATCCATAAACAATCTCAAAGGGGGACAACTTAGAGGCTGAATGAACTGCTCGATTGTATGCAAACTCCACGAATGGGATGCATTCGAGCCATGTCTTCAGATTCCTTCCTGTGGTGGCTCTCAACAACGTGGATAGAGTCCTGTTGACGACCTCTGTTTGTCCGTCAGTTTGCGGATGACATGTTGTAGAGAATAGAAGCTTTGTGCCCAGCTTCTTCCACAAGGATCTCCAGAAGTGGCTTAAGAATTTAACATCACGATCTGACACTATCGTCCGGGGTATCCCATGAAGTCTCACCACTTCTATAAAGAACAAGTCTGCTGTTTGTGATGCGTCATTGGTTTTTGAACAAGGTATGAAATGAGCCATCTTTGAGAACTTGTCAACAACAACAAAAATAGAGTCTTTGTGGTTTATCTTAGGTAAACCTAGAACAAAGTCCATAGATAGGTCAGTCCATGGTGTTGTTGGAATGGGCAGAGGCATGTATAGACCGTGTGGGTGTGATCTTGACTTAGCTTTCCTACACACCAAGCAACGAGCACAATGCGCCTCAACATCCCTCCTTTGATGTGGCCAATATAAGTGCTCCTTCAACATGCTTAGTGTCTTATCCACGCCAAAATGTCCCATCAGGCCGCCTCCATGGGCTTCTCTTAGCAACAACTCTCTGAGTGATCCTCGGGGAACACAAAGCCTCTTTTCCTTGAACAGAAAGCCATCAAACAGATAGAACTTGTGAAAGGCTCCCTTACCGTGTTCCCTGTAGCTATCTTTGAAGTCCTCATCTTCAGCATACAGATCTTTGATCATCTCAAATCCCAAAACCTTGGATTCCATGATTGAGATCAAGGCATATCTCCTTGATAACGCATCAGCTACGACATTGTCTTTCCCTTTCTTGTATTTGATTACATAGGGAAAGGTCTCGATGTACTCCAGCCAACGAGTATGTCTTCTTTTCAGCTTAGTCTGCCCTTTCAAATGTTGTAGCTTTTGATGATCAGTGTGTATGACACACTCACGAGCTAGCAGATAATGTTGCCATGACTCCAATGCTCTTACTAACGCATACAACTCTTTATCATAAGTTGGATAATTTAGGGCTGCTCCACTTAACTTCTCACTGAAGTAAGCCACGGGTCTGCCCTCTTGTGTTAGGACAGCTCCAATTCCCACTCCCGATGCATCACATTCCACCTCAAATGTTTTGTTAAAATTTGACAATGATAGAACTGGTGCGTGTGTGAGTTTCTCCTTAAGTAGGTTGAAGGCGTGCTCTTGGTCTCTTCCCCATTTGAACTCCTGATTCTTCTTAATGATAGACGTCAAGGGGCTAGCTAGGCTGCTGAAATCCTTCACAAACCGGCGATAGAAGCTAGCCAGACCATGGAAACTCCGGACCTGACTAATGCTCTTCGGTGTTGGCCACTCCTTAATGGCTTTGATCTTGTTTTCATCAACCTGTAAATCCTGTGCACTCACAACAAAACCTAGAAAAACAACCTTATCAGTGCAGAATGTGCACTTCTTAAGATTAGCATACAACTTCTCCTTCTGAAGTGTTTGTATAACTAACTCAAGATGTGTCACATGTTCAGAATACGATGAGCTATAGATAAGGATATCATCGAAGTAAACAACCACAAACTCACTAATGTATGATCTAAGAACATGGTTCATTAGACGCATAAAGGTGCTAGGGGCGTTAGACAACCCAAATGGCACGACCACCACTCGTACAACCCCTGCTTAGTCTTGAATGCGGTTTTCCACTCATCTCCTTCTCGCATTCTCACTTGATGGTAACCGCTTTTCAGGTCTATTTTAGAGAAGATGGTGGCACCACTCAACTCATCAAGCATGTCATCTAGCCTGGGTATGGGATGCCTATACTTGATGGTTATGTTGTTGATGGCTCGGCAATCTACACACATTCTCCAACTCTCGTCTTTCTTTGGTACGAGCAATACTGGCACTGCACAAGGACTGAAACTCTCCCGGACATATCTTTGCGCCATTAACTCTCTAACCTGCCTCTCTAGTTCCTGGGCTTCATCCGGATTTACACGGTATGCTGGACGGTTTGGGAGTTGAGCACCAGGGATGAAATCTATGTTGTGCTCTATGCCTCGAATGGGAGGCAAACCCACTGGAAACTCCTCAGGAAACACATCAGCATAAGTCTCCAGTAACTCGTCTACCTCTGAGGGAAGTTTGTTCTCGGCGCCTTCTGCACTCAAAAGCTCTTTATACAATAATAAAAGAACGTTAGAAGGGTTAGTACCAATTGATTTACGAACATCACTAGAATTCACAAGGAAGTTCTCCTTGCGTGTCTTCTGGTCCTTAGTCATCTTCGTTTGCATTTCTCTTACTTGCTGAGGCGTCATAGGTGCAAAGTTGTACCTGCGCTTATCTAAAACAAAAGAGTAGAGATTAGTTCTTCCATTGTGTGTGGTTTCCCTATCAAACTGCCATGGACGTCCCAATAAGAGATGGCCAGCTTGCATTGGAACCACATCACATACAACTTGGTCACTGTACCTGCCTATGCTAAAGGAGATCTTAACCTGTTCAGAAATTTGTAACTCGGACTTGTCATTGAGCCACCTCAACTTGTAAGGGTTAGGGTGCTTAGTTCTCTCAAGACCGAGTTTCTCAACCATGTATAAACTAGCTGCATTGGTGCATGATCCTCCATCAATTATAAGGGAACATACCTTTCCTTGGATTGTGCATTTGGAATGGAAGATATTCTCACGCTGAGCAACTTCCTCAGGTTCTACTCTAGAGTTAAGAACTCGCCTCATCATGAGTAGTTCTCCCACGTCTGCATACTCCACATCACTGTCTCCAGCCTGGGGTAGCTCTTCTTCATCCTCTCCTTGGGACTCATAGTCGCCTGAAGGAGTGATGATCATCACTCTCTGGTTTAGGCACTCTCGCGATATGTGCCCCCTTCCACTGCACTTGAAGCACACAATGTCTCTGCTCCTTTGGGGTTTGGAAGACTGAGCCGTAGCTGGTGGTTGATTGGAGCCAGTCCTGGGTGTATTGGTGTTGTCAATGTTTCTTCCCTTGAACCGTGAATCAGCTTGTACTCCATTGCCTTTGTCAAACGGTTTGGGAGTTGAACTCCAGGTTGCTTTAGGCCGGTTATTGGTAGCTATTGTCTTACGCTTGTTCTGCTGCTCTACTTGGGTTGCAAGGTGTAGCAACTCTCCAAGATCATGGTAGGTCTGCCTCTCAACTTTCCGTGCTATCCTCTCCTGCAAACCATCAAGAAACTGAGCCATTAGACTCTCCAATGAGTTTTCAATTTCCAAGCGGTTTCTCAGGTGTTCAAACTCCTCAAAGTATTCTTCCACACTCTTTGCTCCTTGAGTTAAACGTCTAAATCGCCTCTGCAACTCTCAGTGGAAGTGGGGTGGAACGTAACGTCTCCTCATAACATGTTTGAGCTCTTCCCACGCCATGATGCCTGGGTATCTATGCCTTCTCCTCTCAGCTACTTCTCTATCCCACCAGGTCAAGGCATGATTTGTAAATTGGGCTGTAGCTAAAGCCAGCTAAAGCCACTCTCCTTGGGTCGGTGTATCTGTAGTACTCGAAGATGTGTTCCATCCTTCTCTCCCAATCAAGATAGGCTTCTGGATCAACTCTCCCAGCGAATGTTGGAGGATTCAACTTAACATCAGGCGGGGGTGGAGGTGGTGGTCGGACAGGAATCTCCTCTTCCTGCGGTTCTCGCATCCGTGGTCCTTGTTGCACGGGCGGTGGCACTGCATGATCTCCATAGGCAGCTCCTCCTCTTCTCCGAGAAGACTCAGGTATGTCTGGTCTTGGATAAGGGGCCGGTCGCTCCATACGTTCTACTCTAGAGGTGAGTTGGGTCAGTTGTGCATTAATGTTAGCCAACATCTGAAGCATAGCATTGTTGACATCTCCTTGATCAGATTCTTCAGACATGGTTGCACCTTGCAATGAAAGAAAAATTTCACAAACAGAAATTAGGTGAGAAAAGATTTGCTAAAATTTTTTTTTTCTTTTTTTTTATTCTATGCAATCTTAGTTTTTTTTTTAAAATATAATATTCCTAACAACCTAGATTCTAAAAATCCTAACAATCTAGATTCTAAAAATCCTAACAACCTAGATTCTAAAAATCCTAACAACCTAGATTCTAAAAAATCCTAACAATCTAAAAAAAATATCCTAACAACCTATATTCTAAAAATCCTAACAACCTAGATTCTAAAAATCCTAACAACCTAGATTCTAAAAATCCTAACAACCTAAAAAAAATATCCTAACAACCTAGATTCTAAAAATCCTAACAACCTAGATTCTAAAAATCCTAACAACCTAGATTCTAAAAATCCTAACAACCGATCAAGATTCTTGATCCAGTTCGATGTTAGGCTAAGGTTTTCTAAATTTTTTTTTTTTTTTTCGAATAGTCTAGCAGCACAAATGTTAGAGTTGACTCCAAATTGGTGAAACACACAATCTAGAGATGCAGAAATTCGACTAACAACCAACTAGGGTTCTTAATCAATTCGAATATGATACATGCTAGGGTTCTTCTTTTTTTAAAAAAAGTTTGATAAATGAATGAAAAATGAAATAAAAGATAGGTTTAGACACTCCCTGAGATGTAGAATCTTCAGCTCTGATACCAGATGATGCAAGCTTGAAGAATCTCACAGGCTAGGCGCACAATTAGGCAAACAAGGAAGCTTGTAATCTGCAGAAGGTGTTGTGCAAGAACAAGGGAGAAGCTCTCCAAGTTGTGGTACGGTTTTGGGGAAAGGAATTGGACCACACGAGGTATGGGGATTCTCGTGATAGACCAAGAGATCCTTCAAGGTTGAATGAGTTTTCAACAAGAGAAGGGTGTTTTCTCTAACCTCCTGGCGGCTGAGAGAGAGAGAGAGAGAGAGAGAGAGAGAGTCTATTTTTCTATTAGGTAAATACTTGTGTTTATTCCATTAGATGGCTTAGGTATTTATAATAACCTAAGCCTAAAAAAAAACAACAGGAAGTTTTTAAAATAAAAACAACAGGAAGTTCAAGCCAAATTAAAAACAACAAGTAGTCTAAAAACCCTAACACTTAAATGGCAGGAAGTCCTAAATCACATAGAATGTTTTTGGGTCTTCTTAGTGGTGATCTTCAGCTCCTGATTATTCCAAGACTTGTGAAAGATGAATGATGGTGAACAAGTCTTGAATTGCACACTAGAGGTGTTGCCTCATTAAAACCCTCTTTGGAAAACCCTGTGGGACAAAACCGAAGATAGGAATAAGAGTACAACTCTCTAGCATGTCTTTTGTGCCTTTACCTTAGAGAGATGGTAAAGTTACCAGAAGCTGATGTCTCTTGACTGAGGAGCCTCCATGGCTCATGTGATGCTGCAAACAAGCTGCGGTTTACTGGATCTTCCTCCTTTTGCGTGTGAGTTGATGAGGAAGGCATTTCGTGGAGTGGTTCTTGGGTGATCATGAAGTCTACAAACTGGCTGAATTTGTGACCAATAGACCGGGCTTTGACGCGTGTTAATGGACCTTCTGGAACTCTGGGAATGATAGTCTCCAAGGTCGGCTCATCATCTAGCTTGGAGTGATCAATGTCCTCATCATTCTCTCTCTTTATATTGAACTGAATAAGGGAATGGATCGAGTTTAATAAAGCAATGGACAGTGGACATGAAGCGGTTTAGGACATGGACGGCCCAGCGACATGGTGCGGTACATGGACAGCCCAGCAAATCCAAAAGATGGACAAGGCAAGAAGTAAGGTGGCCCAGGTGAAGAAGACATGGCCCAATAGCTGAAATAATGTTCTAGAAGGTGTTTGGAGCCGTTGGAGACACTCGCCAAGGAAGATCACGTGTGGAGACAAGCTCCAACCCGTTAGGAGCTGTCACTCTCATGCCTTGGATCCAGCAAGTCTTCTCTTTGTTTATTATTTATGTCATTGTCCTGCACAGGCCTAGTGTCTCACTTGTCTGGCTATAAGTATCATGTGTCCTACATTGTATTCGAATCAAGAAATGGAAATACACTCTTCCTTCTTCTAAACTCTCTCACTCTCGCCATTAAACTCTCCTTCAAGCTCTCCACTCTTCTATCTAAACTTAAATTCCGCAAACACATACATTCTTACACTTTATTCTCTTTGTCTCCTTCTGTATTCTTCTGGTCTAGTTCCCCATGGAACTCGCGTAATCTCCTTATCTCTCTCTTCTTACTTCCGCAAAATCAACATGGTATCAGAGCATTCTTGATCCATAATCTTCTCCTAAACTCTTTTACTCTATTTACACTCTTAAACTCCCACACCAAATACTCCATAATCTTCTTCACGCCATTGCTCTCCTCACTCAAGAACACTCATAATCTGGGTTTAGAAACTATTGTCCATTGGGTAATAGCCAAAACTTCTTCACAGCCTTACTCAAACTTACGCTCAAACCCTCTCTAGGTGTGTAGAACATACCGGCTCACCAAATAAACTCTTCTATCTTACTCACTCTGAGATTGTAACAATTCTCAAACATCCATTTGGTGCTGAGTTGTGAGAAGGTAGGATTGGTTATTTCTTGAGATTACTTGTCCCATTGATAAATTCATACCTCCATCTTCATTCTCCCACAATCTGTGCTCTTAAACTCTCAGTCAGTTCTCTTTAACTGTTGGATAATAGCATTAACCAACGGTCCATACCTTTGAAATTTTAAATTATTGAGAATTCGCCATGGACAACAGCAAACAACTTGTCATTCCCATCATTCTCAAAGGACAAAACTAGTTGTTATGGTCTAGAACAGCAAGGACCGTGTTGTGTAGCAGCGGACTTTGGGAGCATACTTACAAAACCTATGCCTCAAAGGAAGACTCCACAGAAAAGGAAGAAACGGTAGTTCTGGCTGAAGAAACCAAATGGTTTCAAGAAAATCAAACCGTACTAGCCATAATTCAAAGCTCCCTTGAGGTTTCCATCCTTGAAGCCTATTCCTATTGTGAAACCGCCAAGGACCTCTGGGAGACTCTTAAGAATGTGTATGGCAATGTATCCAACCTAACTCGGGTGTTTGAGATTAAAAGATCACTCACCACACTTAGCCAAGAAGATGGAGACTTCACCAAGCATCTCGGCAAGTATCAAGCCTTATGGGCAGAGTTAGAAGCGCTAAGACCCAACTCATTGGACTAGACCGTGCTCCTTGAAAGGAAGGAACAAGATCGTGTGTTTGGACTCTTGCTCACCCTAAACACAATGTATAACGACTTAATCAAACATCTACTGAGGTCAGACAAGCTTCCAATCTTTGATGAAGTGTGTGCCCAAATCCAAAAAGAACAAGGATCACATGGTCTGTTTGGTGGAAGAGGAGAACTTCCCACAGCCAACAAAGTAATGTTTAGACATGATGATAAGAAGCCATGGATATGTGACCATTGCAAAAGAAAGGGGCATAATAAGGGACAGTGCTGGATCCTTCATCCCCATCTCAGGCCGAGCACACCAAGACCTTCCATCAACCGCCCTTTCAAAGATTTCCAAGGAGGCTCCAAGGCAAATTTCAGCCAGAACACACTAAGTGAACAGGGACAAGCCGTTCCATCAAAAAGACATGAAGATGGAACAGCCATGACTGCACATGGCATAACCCCTCACGCACCATCTCCAAATGACATAATGCGCAGATGAGACTTGGAGGTCATTCTCCAGTCCATTGCCTCTCTCAAAGAATCTGGTATCTCTTTCTACTCTCATAAACCTAGTCAGGCTTTAGTTGTTGACTCATGAGCTTCACACCACATGATAAGCAATCCTGACCTATTAAGCAATCTAGAACCGGCTCTAGGTAATGTAGAGATAGCAAATGTAACAAGAATACCAGTCAAAGGAATAGGCAATCTTAAGTTATTTGATAAAGATTCCAAAGCTCTATTTATTCCTAGTTTTACCTCTAACCTATTATCAGTAAAGAAGGTCACTACTGATCTAAATTGCTATGCCATATTCAGTCCTAACAATGTTCACTTTCAGGATATTGAAAGCATGAAGCTGCTTGGAAAAGGTGTAGCTAAAGACGATCTATATGTCTTGGAAGATATTTCTTCTCTTAGTAGTTCACAATCTGTTTCTTTTAATTCATGTTTTCAGTTAAACTCGATGCAATGTGGCATGCTAGGTTAGGCCATCCTCATTTTCGTGCATTAAAGCTTATGTTACCCAATGTTTCTTTTGAGAATTCTGGTTGTGAAGCTTGTATTCTAGGAAACATTGCAAATCTGTATTTCGTAAATCTACTACTATCTATGAGAAATGTTTTGATCTAATTCATTCGGACGTTTGGACTTCACCATGTATATCTAGGGATAACGACAAATACTTTGTGATATTCATAGATGAAAAATCAAAATATACATGGCTCACCTTACTTCCATATAAAGATCGTGTGTTTGAAGCATTCACAAAATTTCAAAACTATGTGACTAATCACTTTCAAGCTAACATCAAAATTTTGAGAACAGATAATGGAGGAGAATACATTAGCCATCAATTTAAAGACCACCTCAACAAACATGGCATACTGCATCAAACTAGCTGCCCATACAACCCACAAAAAAATGGGGTTGCTGAAAGGAAGAATAGACATCTTATGGAGGTGGCCCGTTCCATGATGTTCCACACTAGTGTGCCTAAACGGTTTTGGGGGGATGCAGTCATGACAGCCTGTTATCTAATCAACCACATACCTACACGTGTCTTGAATGACCAATCACCATTTCAGGTATTGAACAAAACCCCACCAGTGGTTGATCACCTTAGGGTATTCGGATGTGTGTGTTTTGTTTTGATACCAAGGGGAACTAAGAAACAAGCTGGAAGCTCGGAGCACAAGGTGTATCTTCATTGGCTACTCCTCTAGTCAGAAAGGGTATAAGTGTTTTGATCCCACCACTAATAGGACTGATAGTTTTGTAAGAGTTTATGAATGGATGAAGAATGAAGTATGAGAGAATAGAGTAAAGGAGAATTAGATGATGAGTGAAATCGATTTCATTATTGTGTATTGATTACAATGAGGCTGCATAACCTTAAATAGAAAGATACCTAGGTCACCTAGACTAGGGATAAGTAGAATTACATATATGACCGTTATAGGATAGCTTATCAATACACGCCTCCTTATCATATCACTTGCATAAGTAGCTCTTCCTTCCTTATCACCCTTCCCTTATCATGCGACCAAGATGCTTATACTTAGGCCGAGCAGACACTGACCAATGTAACCAGACAGTCCAATACTCCCCCTCAAGCTAAATTCTGATGAAGAACTTAGCTTGGAAACCATAAACAACCACCTCATTAAAAACCTTATGGTGCAAAACCCAATGGGACAAAAACACACATAAGGGAAAAAGAGTATGATTGCTTATGGTTAGAGAAGTTATGGAGTAGCAATATCAATGAGTCCAAGTCTGGGTAGAATGGACTCATATACCTTAGATGTTGTTGCCTTGGTAAAGATGTCAGCAAGCTGATCCACACTCCGAGTATAGCATGGTAGGACTATCCCTTGTTCCACAACTTGCCTTACTTTGTGACAATCGATCTCTATGTGCTTTGTTCTCTCATGGAAGAACGAGTTTGAGGCTATATGAATGGCTGCCTGATTATCACAATGCATGGTCATTGGCTCGGTTGTCTCTATTCCCAAGTCCTTCAAAATGGCTTTGATCCATGTTAGCTCATTAGTGAGTTTCTTCATGGCACGGTATTCGGCTTCAGCACTGGAGCAGGAGACTATCTTCTGTTTCTTTGTCTTCCATGTGACTAAGTTGCCTCCAACAAAGGTGCAATAGCCTGTCGTGGATCTCCTGTCTTCTCTATCTCCAGCCCAGTCTGCATCACAATACTCCACTATCTCTGAACTTTTGTTAGCTCCCATCCAAATTCCTTGTTCTGAAGTTCCTCTCAAGTATCTAAGAACTCTTTCCAGCATGTTCCAGTGATGAACCTTGGGAGCTTGCATGTGCTGGCTAACCTGATTCACAGAGAAGCACATATCAGATCTGGTGAGAGTTAAATAGATTAACTTACCTACTAGTCTTCTGTAGAGTTGTGGGTCATTGAATGGTTGATCTTCAATCTCCCCCTTACTGATAACTTTGTAGCTATCCTCTAGGGTTGTGGTCGCCGGTTTTGCATATAACTTCCCTGTTTCAGACAATAGATCAAGAGTATACTTCCTTTGAGATAGAAATAGTCTTTCCTTTGAATGACATATCTCAATCCCTAGGAAGTACTTAAGCAGACCTAGATCTTTAATATCAAATATAGACTTAAGGTAAGCTTTGGTTTCTCTAATTCCTTCCCTGTCATCACCGGTGATAATGATATCATCCACATAGACCAACACCACAATGATACCTGACTTGCTAGGAAGAGTGAAAAGGGTATGGTCAGCTTCTGACTTCCTGAATCCTCTATCCCTTAGTGTCATGCTCAACTTGTGATACCAGGCTCTAGGCGATTGTTTCAAACCATAAATAGACTTCCTCAATCTCAAGACTTTGCCTGGTTGAACAATTCCTTCCAAGCCTGGAGGTGGTCGCATGTACACCTCTTCTTCAATCTCTCCTTGCAAGAATGCATTCCTCACATCCATCTGCCACAGATCCCACTCTAGATTTGTTGCTAGAGATAACACAATCCTCACAGTGTGTAATTTTGCTACAGGAGCAAAAGTATCACCAAAGTCTTCACCATATGTTTGAGCGAATCCTCTTGCTACAAGCCTTGCCTTATATCTTTCAATCTCCCCATTACTCTTGTACTTGATTGTAAACACCCATTTTGAACTCACGGCCTTCTTTCCCTTGGGTAGCACGGCTTCATCCCATGTATGATTTCTTTCCATGGCTCCTGTCTCATCACTTATAACATCTCTCCAAACTTTAAGTTCCTTAGCTTCTTCATAAGATGTAGGAATATGTCCCTGATCCAAGCTGCTTATAAAGACCTTATGTTCTTCAGGAATTGAAGCAAAGGTGCAGACGACTTGGGTCGGATGAGCAACTACATTGGCATTGTAGTACACTCTTGTATTCACCCAGTTTGATGGATCCTTCTTGAGTCTTGTACTTCTCCTTAGAGATGGAACTGGCTCGGATGGTTCTTCAACTTGATCATGGCTATCATCTGATTGTGCTGATACTTGATCGTGGCTATCATCATGTTCAAGGTCATCAAGTGTCCCCTCTTCACGGTCAAGTGCAGCTCCTATGTTTGGTATGTGTCGGGACGGGTCAGGACAAGGTTGAGACGAGTTAGAGTCATGGGAGGATGAGCGTGAAGGACTAGAATCCATCTGTGGTTCCGGTATATGCTGAGAAGAAGTTTGGTCAAGGTCATTCTGCGGGACAGGATATGAACCAGGAGCCGGACCAGGACCAGCCGTAGTGAATGGAATGCCAAGGTGATCCATGATATTGCGAAGGTTCGTGGCACGATCCATGGAGATATCAGACAAATCGGCTAAGTCATCCCATTGCTGCTTATCATAATAGCTTCGGTGTTCAATGAACTTGACATCCCTTGACACCCGAACCTTCTGAGCTATTGCATCATAACACTTATAGCCTCTTTGTGTGGTTGAATACCCAATAAACATTGCCCTTGTGCTCTTAGCATCCAATTTTGTTCTGTTTTCTCCTGGAATCAAGACAAAACACACACAACCGAATACTTCATGTGAGCTATAGAAGGTTTGGTTGAGTTCAATACCTCAAAGGGGGAAATGTCATCCAATATCCTTGTAGGGATGCGGTTAATGAGATAGCAAGCTGATAGCACATCATCTCCCCAGAACCTCTTTGGAACCTTTGAATGAAACATCATGGACCTTGCTACCTCCATTAGATGACGGTTTTTCCTCTCGGCCACACCATTCTGCTGTGGTGTGTATGGGCAGCTCGTCTGGTGAAGAATGCCATGCTTGGTAAGGTGGTCTTTGAAGGCATTGCTGGTATACTCTCCACCATTGTCTGTTCTTAAGAGTTTAATCTTTGCATTGAAATGGTTAGTGACATAGTTCTGAAAATTCACAAAGGCTTCTAAAGCTTTATCCTTAGATTGAACCAAAGTTAGCCAAATGTACTTGGATTTTTCATCTATGAAGGTGATGAAGTATTTGTGATTTTCTCTAGATAGACAAGGAGCAGTCCAAATATCAGAATGCACAAGATCAAAACATTTTGCATAAACTGTCTTAGACTTAGGGAAAATAGACTTGCAATGTTTGCCTAAGATACAAGCTTCACACTCATCATTTTTAAACACAACATTAGGCAACATTAAGCTTAAAGCCCGAGAATGGGGATGTCCTAATCTAGCATGCCACAACGCATTATTAGCATAAGCAGGAGTAGAGTCTAAAGAGCATGAAACAGAAGATAAAACAGAAGATAAAACAGAAGATAAAGGCTGATCATCCTTCAGTAGATAGAGACCATCCTTAGTTATTCCTTTCCCAAGAATCTTGCTTGTCTTAATATCCTGAAATTTCACATCATTAGGGGTGAAGATAACATTGCAATCCAAGTCATTTGTGGCCTTATGAACAAAGACTAAATTAGAGGTGAAATCAGGCATAAAGAAGGCTCTAGTCTTTCTATCAAATAGGTTCAGGTTGCCTACTCCTTTAATTGGAATTCGATCACCATTAGCAATAACAACATGACCATTAGCCGGTTCTAAGTCTCTAATCAATTCAACATTGCTAATCATATGGTGAGATGCACCAGAGTCAATCACTAATGGTTTATCATCCAATTTTATAGTGTGAGCAGAAGCATGAAAAGAGAAACCCATAGTATTACCATAACTTTCTTTCAAGGCTTTGATGAGTGCCTCAAGTTCTGACCGCTTTACCACCTGATCTTGATCCGCTACTTGTGCAGCTTGAGCATTGATTACAGCCATCCCATCTCCTTCTGGATTGCGTGAAGATGTTCGATGGTCAGCTTTCGCCTTGGTAATGTTGGCTCGGACATCTCTGAACTTGGGTGGCTTGAGATGCGGATGCAGGATCCAGCACTTATCCTTCCCATGGCCCTTCCTCTTGCAGTGTTCGCAAAATGACCCTCTATTAATCTACACACGACAGCAAGCCCAACTATAAGACTTCTAGAAGAAATATACAGGCGGCTGGGAGAAGTTAATGGTCTGTGATGTCGATTACTCAAGTGAGGAAAGGAAATATAATCCTCCTTCTCTAATTCTCTCATACCAGCCGCCAGCTCTCTCTCTCTCATTTGTCACGAAATCTCTTCCTCTTAGTCTTCCATACTTTTGTTCTTCATCTTATTCAGAAAACTCTCTCTAATCTTCTCTTATATTCCGCATATTCTTACATGGTATCAGAGCCTTGGCTCTTATATTCTCAAAATCTCTGTACACTCTTGAAATAAATCCTCCTAATCTCCTCACTCTGAGATTGAACAATCCTCAAATCCTTGTGGTGCTGAGCTGTGAGAGGTTAGGATTATTTATTTCTTGAAAACACTTCATCCTACTCTTTCATCACCTAAATCGTTTGTAATCATCATGGAAGGCACAAGAGTTGTTGTTCCAGTGACTTTGAAAGGGGTTAATTACCTCCTCTGGGCTAGAACCACCAAGACAGTGCTATGTAGCCGTGGGTTATGGAGCCACATCCTTAGGAGTGAAGCACCTAATGCCACGGTTGAAGGAACTGGTCAGGAAGTGGCTATCACCAATGAAGACAGGTGGTTTCAAGAAGACCAACTAGTCCTATCTGTGATTCAAAACTCACTTGAATCAACTATCCTTGAAGCATACTCCTACTGTGAGACAGCCAAAGAGCTGTGGGAGACTCTTCAAAATGTCTATGGCAACACCTCCAATCTCAGCCGTGTGTTTGAAGTTAAGAAAGCCATCAATGAGTTAACTCAAGAAGACATGGAGTTCACTCAACATTTTGGAAAATTCAGATCCTTATCGGCTGAACTTGAAATGCTTAGACCAAGCACAGTGGATCCCATGGTTCTGAATGAGAGGCGTGAGCAAGATAAAGTCTTTGGACTTCTCTTGACTTTAAATTCCTCCTACAATGATCTCATCAAACACCTCCTAAGGTCAGACACCCTTCCAAGCCTTGAAGAAGTGTGCAATAAGATTCAGAAGGAACAAGGTTCACTTGGTCTCTTTGGAGGCAAAGGAGAACTCATCTCAGCCAACAAAGCAGCTGTGTACCATAAGGGAGGCTTAAATCGTGGAGAAAGGAGGGCATACTGTGACCACTGCAAGAAGAAAAGGCATACCAAGGACAAGTGCTGGATCCTCCATCCACACTTAAAGCCAAAAGTGAGAAACCAACCAAGAGCCAACCTCACTCAAGAAGTAACTCTTGAACAAAGGAACAAGGCAAGCCAAAGCTCATTCACGCCAATCACTGAGGGAGATGGGAAAGCACTTGCAACATTCCAACAAGAGTTTGTGAGGAAATCCGACCTTGATGCACTGGTCAAGGCACTCATAGAATCAAACCTCTCTGGTAACTCATTCCAAGTTTTAAATACCTCTAAACCACTTATTGTAGACTCAGGAGCCTCTCATCATATGATTAGTGATAAGAATCTAATGAGCAATATAGAACCGGCTTTAGGAGATGTATTAATAGCTAATGGAGATAAGATACCAATTAGGGGAATTGGGAACCTTAAATTGTTTGATAAAGAATCAACTGCCTTCTATATGCCTACATTTACCTCTAACTTACTAAGTGTTAAGAAGACAACCTCTGATCTTAATTGCTATGCAATCTTTGGTCCTAATGATGTTTATTTTCAGGATATTAAGACCAATAAAGTTCTTGGAAAAGGAGTGTCCAAGAATGATTTGTATGTATTTGAAGACATACAACCAGAGTCAACTTTATCTATTGCTTTTAATTCTATTTTGAATAAGGCTAATAGTGCTATTTGGCATTCTAGACTAGGACATCCCCATTCTAGGGCTTTAGAACTATTGTTGCCAAGCATGTCTTTTAAAAATAATGAATGTGAAGCTTGTATACTTGGAAAACATTGTAGATCAGTGTTTCCCAAGTCCTCAACTATTTATGAAAATTGTTTTGATCTTATTCACTCTGATGTTTGGACTTCACCATGCATGTCTAGGGATAATCATAAGTACTTTGTCACATTTATAGATCAAAAATCAAAATATACTTGGATAACTCTCTTACCAACAAAAGATAGGGTCCTAGATGCATTTACTAAGTTTCAAGCATATGTGACTAACCATTACAATGCCAAGATCAAAATCTTTAGATCAGATAATGGAGGAGAATACACAAGTCTAGCATTCAAGCAATACTTGGACAAACATGGAATCATCCACCAAACTAGTTGTCCATACACACCACAACAGAATGGAGTGGCTGAAAGGAAGAACCGGCATCTCATGGAGGTGGCGAGATCCATCATGTTCCAAAGCAATGTTCCAAAGAAATTTTGGGGAGATGCCCTTGTCACAGCTTGCTATCTCATCAATCGCCTACCAACCAAAGTCTTAGAGGACTTAACTCCATTTGAGGTACTCAACAAAAGTAAACCATCTATCTCACACTTACGAGTCTTTGGGTGTGTGTGTTATGTACTTGTTCCAGGAGAACAAAGAAATAAATTGGAAGCCAGGAGTATTAAAGCCATGTTCATTGGCTATTCAACTACTCCAAAGGGATACAAATGCTACAATCCAGAGACAAGAAAGGTTCTTGTATCTAGGGATGTGAAGTTTGTAGAATCCAAAGGATTCTATGAAGAAAAGAATTGGGATGAACTCAAAGACCTCTCCCAATCCACATCTGACCGGGCCACCAACCTCAGACACCTTATGGAGAATCTTGGGATAACATTACCAGATGCACCAAAATCAACTCACCAAGAACCGCCAACTACTTCTCCATCTAATACAACTCAAGCGGCTAGTTCTCTTGATCATGAGGGAGGCAATGAAGGTGATGAGCTTGATGAGCTTGAACTTGAACTTACTAACCAAGAAACAAGCTCACACGTACATGATCACGAAGAACATGAGGAATCCGAAACTGAGGCTGAACAACAAGCAGAAGAACAGGTGGCCCAACCAGACACCCAAGTAGTAGTAAGGAGAAGCCAAAGGGAAAGGCGACCAGCTTCAAATTGGATCAACACCAAAGTATACTACAATGCCCAAGCAGTAGCTCACCCAACTCAAGCTGTTTGCTCCCTAGCTCATGTTCCCTTAGAACATCAAGCATTTGCAGCAGTCCTCAACCAAGAACATATACCAAGATACTATGAGGAAGCAAAGGAGCTTAAAGTGTGGAGAGATGCAGTTAAGGCTGAATGCAATGCCATGGACATCAATCACACTTGGGATGAGGCCGATTTACCTAAGGACAAGAGGACAGTGAGCTCCAGATGGATCTTTACCATTAAATACCAAAGCAATGGAGAGATAGAAAGATACAAGGCAAGACTAGTTGCAAGAGGTTTCACTCAGACCTATGGAGAAGACTACAATGACACCTTTGCACCAGTAGCCAAATTACACACTGTAAAGGTTCTTCTCTCTTTAGCTACTAACCTTGATTGGGAGTTGTGGCAGATGGATGTCAAGAATGCCTTCCTACAAGGAGAACTAGAAGATGAAGTGTATATGACACCTCCACCAGGCCTTGAAGATACGGTGACTCCAGAAAAGGTTCTAAGGCTGAGAAAAGCTATCTATGGCCTCAAACAGTCACCAAGAGCTTGGTACCATAAGCTAAGTATCACACTTAGAGATAGGGGCTTTAGAAAGTCTGAGGCAGATCATACCCTCTTCACACTCCAAAGTCAAACAGGTATTGTAGTCATTCTCATCTATGTAGTTGATATAATCATCTCAGGGAATGACAAGGTAAGAATTCAATCCACTAAGGTTTATCTTAAATCTATGTTTGATATAAAAGACTTGGGTGAACTAAAGTACTTCCTAGGGATAGAAGTATGCCGAACACAAGAAGGCCTCTTCTTATCACAAAGGAAGTACACACTTGATCTTCTAGTTGATGCAGGAAGATTAGAAGCTAAACCAGCGAAGACTCCCCTAGAAGAAGGGTACAAGGTGGAACGTGAGGGGGAGCTTGGAGATGAGATGTTTGGAGACACCAAACTCTATAGGAAGATGGTTGGTAAGCTAATTTATCTAACCATTACTAGACCTGACTTGTGCTATGCTGTGAATCAGGTCAGTCAACATATGCAAGCCCCAAAGGTGCATCACTGGAACATGGTGGACCGGATCTTAAGATACCTGAAAGGGACAGGAATGATAGGAGATCAACTACCGGTTATTGCACATTCATTGGAGGCAACCTAGTTACTTGGAAAACAAAGAAGCAGAAGGTGGTTTCTTGTTCAAGTGCTGAAGCTGAGTACCAAGCCATGAGGAAGCTCACCACAGAACTTACCTGGCTCAAGAATCTGCTCAAGGATCTAAACATAGAAGTCACAACACCAATCACCATGCATTGTGACAACCAAGCTGCCATACATATAGCATCCAACAATGTATTTCATGAGAGAACCAAGCACATTGAAGTAGACTGCCACAAAGTGAGACAAGTAGTGGAGCAAGGAGTTGTCCTACCATGTTACACAAGGAGCTCGGATCAACTTGCAGATATATTCACCAAATCCACAAGTTTAAAGGTATGTGAGTCCATATTTCCAAAAATTGGGCTCATAAACCTTCCCAACCAGGGAATCCCCTAGCCAAAAGATCCATACTCTTTTTCCCTTAAGATGTTTTTGTCCCAAAGGGTTTTGCATCTTAAGGTTTTTAATGAGGTGAGTCTTTATGGTTCCAAGCTTAACCATTCATCATGGTTGAGCTTGAGGGGGAGTATTAATCTACACACGACAGCAAGCCCAACTATAAGACTTCTAGAAGAAAGATACAGGCGACTGGGAGAAGTTAATGGTCTGTGATGTCGATTACTCAAGTGAGGAAAGGAAATATAATCCTCCTTCTCTAATTCTCTCATACCAGCCGCCAGCTCTCTCTCTCTCATTTGTCACGAAATCTCTTCCTCTTAGTCTTCCATACTTTTGTTCTTCATCTTATTCAGAAAACTCTCTCTAATCTTCTCTTATATTCCGCATATTCTTACACCGTCTTCTATCATCTGGCTTGAAGTATACACCTTTGTTTGCTGTCACCAGCTCCCCCTTTCCACTTAGAAGCCCATGAGAACATTGTTCCCTCTGGATGTATGCGCATACTTCTTCAAGGGATGGGAGCTTATCTGACCTCAAAAGATGTTTGATCAAGTCATTGTACATTGGATTCAGGGTGAGAAGGAGACCAAAGACCTTGTCCTGTTCACGCCTTGCAAGAAGAACCTCTGGATCAATAGAGTTTGGTCTCAGCATTTCAAGCTCGGCCCATAGAGAGCGAAATTTGCCAAAATGTGCCGTGAACTCCAAGTCTTCCTGGTGGAGGTTGTTGATTGCTCTCTTCACTTCCAACACCCTACTTAGATTTGTAGTATTGCCATACACCTTCTTGAGTGTTTCCCATAGCTCCCTAGCACTCTCACAATACGAGTATGCCTCCAAGATAGGTCCATCCAGTGAACTCTGAATGATGGACAGAACAAACTGATCCTCTTGAATCCATTTTTCTTCATCAACAATCATAATCTCCTGTCCATCCTCCTGTTGGAATGCCTTTGGTGGTGCTTCATCTAGGAGAAGATGCATTCCAAGTCCACGACCACCGAGAGTGGTTTTCACCATTCTGGACCCTTTAAAGTGACCGGGATAACCATAGGCCTAGTATTCTCCATTTGTGAAGATCTCTAGTGAAAAACCTCAGCAGCTGGAACAGTGAAGAATGATGTTTTCTGGTTCAAAATACTTAGTTACCGCACTAGACACCCAAAGCAACCCCTTTAAGACTGCTTTTAAGGTTTGAACCCAAAGTGTATGGACACTGTAAAACCCTTGCCGAGGAAGACTAGTACGGACACGCTTGTGTTCCAACTAAAGATGCTTCCTTTCTTGCTTCTAAGGACACAGATGAACACAAGATAGAACCTTGCACCTTTGGAATGAAAAGAGAAGAAGTTTCAATCGTGAAAGACACGGTCTTTAAGGAGATGGACCGTACAACAATGGCGGATGCAGATTTAAGATGAGCAGGAGCTCTAGACTTCCTCCGACCGTCGAACCTTAACAACGGATGATCCGAAGTAAGCTTCTTTCACCTCTCAGATGAAGAAAGGAGCCGTCTTTACTGCTGAGTGGAACTTCCTTGGGAGATTCATCCGTACATCAATAGCGAATATCTTAGACTTTGCTTAAAAACAACTAAACGCAAGTGATAACCATGTCTAGCCTTCATTCAACTCATCTCCCATGGATTTAAGGATCTTTGATCTCAGAGAAGATAGATTAAGACATGATTAACACAAGGTAAGCGTTTTTGCAAGTATAACACGATTTGAAGAATCAAGGAAAGGAAAACACACGAATAAAAGATTTTCGGAAGATTAGAAAGGATTAAGACTGCTCTGATACCATGATAGTTTTGTAAGAGTTTATGAATGGATGAAGAATGAAGTATGAGAGAATAGAGTAAAGGAGAATTAGATGATGAGTGAAATCGATTTCATTATTGTGTATTGATTACAATGAGGCTGCATAGCCTTAAATAGAAAGATACCTAGGTCACCTAGACTAGGGATAAGTAGAATTACATATATGACCGTTATAGGTTAGCTTATCAATACACGCCTCCTTATTATATCACTTGCATAAGTAGCTCTTCCTTCCTTATCACCCTTCCCTTATCATGCGACCAAGATGCTTATACTTAGGCTGAGCAGACACTGACCAATATAACCAGACCGTCCAATAAGGACCATGGTCTCCCGGGACGTCAAATTCTTGGAAGAACAAGGATATCATGACAAACAAGATTGGGACAGTTTGAAAGACCTTGCAAAACCTTCTGACAAGGCAGCAAGCCTCCGGTTTCTTCTAGACCACCTAGATCATCCCCGGTCATTCCCACCATCAGAACATCCACCACCAAATCCATCCTCATATCCACCGGACCACCACCAGCCAGCCACTCCACAGACCTCATCTTCTCCACCCATCCTCATATCCACCAGACCACCACCAGCCAGCCACTCCACATACCTCATCTTCTCCACCGGAACACCATCAATCTGCCCAACCTGATCACTCGCTTTGAGGAGAGCCCTCTGGACCTGAACAAACTGCAGAGGAAAATGAAGAAGTTGGTTTCACTTATGGTACCACACCAGTTCTTAGACGAAGCACCAGAGTTAGGCGGGATCCGTCCAATTGGATCAATACCAGAGTTTACTACAACGCTAAAGCTGTGGCTCACCCTATTCAGGCGACATGCTCTCTTGCCCTCGTCCCATCTGATCACCAAGCCTTCCTTGGCAAGATTGAGAAAGACAACATTCCCTCGTCCTATGAGGAGGCTAAGCAAATGAAGGTATGGCGAGATGCTGTCGCTGATGAAGTGGGGGCTATGGAACGCAATCACACATGGAATGAATCCATTCTCCCTAAGGGCAAACGTGGGGTCAGCTCCAAATGGGTATTCACCATTAAGTACAAGAGCAATGGAGACATTGCACGTTATAAGGCAAGACTTGTAACTCGTGGGTTCAGCCAAACGTTTGGCCAAGACTATGGGGACACATTTGCACCAGTGGCTAAGTTACCCACTGTGAGGGTGATTCTATCTCTGGCCACCAATTTATCTTGGGACTTATGGCAAATGGACGTCCGCAGTGCTTTTCTTCAGGGGGAGCTTGAGGATGAGGTTTACATGACCCCACCTCCGGGCCTTGATGAACTCGTTGCACCAGGAAAGGTCCTACGCTTAAGGAAGGCCATCTATGGCCTCAGACAGTCTCCCAGGGCCTGGTACCACAAGCTCAGCTTCACCCTTAGGGACCATGGTTTTCGACGCTCAGAAGCTGACCACACATTGTTCACTCTTCATAATGATCAAGGTATTGTAATTGTCCTTATCTATGTAGATGATCTCATCATCTCAGGGGACAACCAGGTTGGCATTCAAACTACTAAATCCTTTCTCAAATCCACATTTGACATTAAAGACTTGGGGGAACTCAAGTATTTTCTTGGGATTGAAGTGTGCCGTTCCACTGATGGTCTCTTTCAGTCCCAAAGAAAATATGTTACTGACCTTTTAACTGAGACAGGATATCTAGATGCCAAACCAGCCAAGTCACCATTGGAAGATGGCTACAAGGTCATTCGAGAGGGGGAGAACGCTGATGAGCCCTATGATAATGTTGCACAATACAGACGCATTGTAGGTAAGCTCATATACCTCACTATCACTAGACCTGATCTCTGCTTTGCTGTGAATCAGGTTAGTCAGCACATGAAGGCTCCCACAAAGCATAATTGGAGCATGGCTGAACGGATCTTGAGTTACCTGAGAGGAAGTCTAGACCGCGGCATTTGGATGGGCCAGAACAAAGACACAAAGATTGTGGGATATTGTGATGCAGACTGGGCTGGAGATAAAGCTGATAGGAAATCCACAACCGGCTATTGTACATTAATAGGAGGAAACTTGGTCACTTGGAAGACCAAGAAACAAAAGGTGGTGGCATGCTCCACAGCTGAAGCAGAATACCGTGCAATGAGAAAGTTGACCAACGAATTGACATGGGTGAAAGCACTTCTCAAGGATCTCAACATTAATCAGAACACTCTAATCACCATGCATTGTGACAACCAAGCAGCCATCCATATTGCAACAAATTCAGTCTTCCATGAGAGAACCAAACACATAGAGGTGGACTGCCACAAGGTAAGAGAGAAGATTGAAGGAGTGATTCTTCCATGCTATACAAGAAGTGAAGACCAATTGGCTGACATCTTCACCAAGACTGCTAGCTCTAAAGTTTCCTCTCATATCTATAGCAAACTTGGGCTGGTAGATCTCCCACAACCATAAGCCATGCTTCCCTAACCTATAGACAACACACTCTTTTTCCCTTATAATAGTTTTTTTTTTATCCCAAGTGGTTTTTCTATGATAAGGTTTTTAATGAGGTGTTGCTCTATGGGTTTCCAAGCTTAGCCTCTCTTATGCTAAGCTTGAGGGGGAGTATTGAGCAAGGGAATGCATTGGGCATCACGGCCCACGCCAAGTTTGAGCAGTCCAAGTTCAAATAAGGCCTAAGCCCACTAAATAAAGACAAGAAGAGTTTTGGTTGCAAGGAAGAGTTTCTAGAAGAAAGATGAGGCAGCAAGGAATCACGTGTGGCTACAAGACCGTTTATGAGCGGTCTCTTTCAAGCCTTGGGAAGGCTCCAGTATTTGAATTTTGAATTTGAATTTTTTGCCTTGTGTCCAGCCTATATTAAGGCATTATCTCACCTTGTATTCGATACACTTTTAAGAAATATACTCCTCTTTATTCTCTTTGTCTCCTTCTGTATTCTTCTGGTCTAGTTCCCCATGGAACTCGCGTAATCTCCTTATCTCTCTCTTCTTACTTCCGCAAAATCAACACACACTTCTTCAAGGCTTGGAAGAGTGTCTGACCTTATGAGGTGTTTGATGAGATCATTGTAGGAGGAATTTAAAGTCAAGAGAAGTCCAAAGACTTTATCTTGCTTACGCCTCTCATTCAGAACCATGGGATCCACTGTGCTTGGTCTAAGCATTTCAAGTTCAGCCCATAAGGATCTGAATTTACCAAAGTGTTGAGTGAACTCCATGTCTTTTTGAGTTAACTCATTGATGGCTTTCTTAACTTCAAACACACGGCTGAGATTGGAGGTGTTGCCATAGACGTTTTGAAGGGTCTCCCACAGTTCTTTGGCTGTCTCACAGTAGGAGTATGCTTCAAGGATAGTTGAATCAAGTGAGTTTTGAATCACAGATAGGACAAGTTGGTCTTCTTAAAACCACCTGTCTTCATTGGTGATAGCCACTTCCTGACCAGTTCCTTCAACCGTGGCATTAGGTGCTTCACTCCTAAGGATGTGACTCCATAACTCACAGCTACATAGCACTGTCTTGGTGGTTGTAACCCATATGAGGTAATTAACCCCTTTCAAAGTACTGGAACAACAAAAACTCTTGTGCCTTCCATGATGATTACAAACGATTTAGGTGATGAAAGAGTAGGATGAAGTGTTTTCAAGAAATAAATAATCCTAACCTCTCACAACTCAGCACCACAAGGATTTGAGGATTGTTCAATCTCAGAGTGAGGAGATTAGGAGGATTTATTTCAAGAGTGCACAGAGATTTTGAGATTATAAGAGCCAAGGCTCTGATACCATGTAAGAATATGTGGATTAGTATGTGGAAGAATAGAGAGTTTCTGAGTAAGATGAAGAACACAAGTATGGAAGACTAAGAGAATTTCGTGACAAGAGAGAGAGAGAGAGAGAGAGAGCTGGCGGCTGCTTTTAGAGAATAGAGAAGGATGATTGTATTTCCTTGACAGATTAGTTACATAGGTTAGAGTATTTATAGTATAAGTTACAATAAATACATTAATTACATTAATTAGGCTCACATATTTACTTTCCATAAACTGTTTGTTGCCTAAATCTAAAAGGGGAAGCAATTAACTTCCTTTCCAAACTTGATTAATCGACATCCAAGGCCATTAAAGTCTCCCAGCCGCCTGTATATTTCTTCTAGAAGTCTTCTGGTTGGGCTTGGGCTTCCTTAAGTATTCCAGCTCCAAGCCTAAGTTAGTTGGGCCTTCTCCTTGTTGTCGTGTGTAGTTTACTAAATAAGGCTTATTCTCTAAAAATTTTAACATCACTTGAAACTAACACCCTTTGTGATTCGGAATCATAGCATTTATAACCTTTGTGAGTAGAGGAATAGCCTATAAAGACTACTTTAGTACTTTTTCATCCAACTTGTTCCTTTTATCCCCTGGTACCATAACAAAGCAAACACAACAAAAGACATTTAAATGATGAAGGTGTGGTTTGATGTTATTTAGTACCTCAAATGGTGAAATGTCATGAAGAACTTTAGTAGGAATTCTATTAATCAGGTAACAGGCTGTAAGAACTGCATCTCCCAAAAATCTCTTGGGCACATTCCTATGAAACATCATGGACCTGGCTACTTCCATAAGATGTCGGTTCTTGCGCTCAGTGATGAAATATGAGATTGTTAAGAATTTAGAGGAGAGTTTAAGAGATTCATGAAACAAGAATAGAGAGAATAGAGTCTTTATTATTTCTTGCTTAGATTACATAATAACCATTACATAGTTTAAATAGATAGATTAGAAGGAATATCCAGAGCATCTACTTTAGCATCTAAGGGCGTGGCATAGTGAGCTGGAGTCGGCCGTTGGAGCTGGCCAGTGTGGCCTTATCCATTCACCTTCTAGAACCTCTCTCCCTTTAGTCTTCATAAACACTCTTTAATTCCAACACTCCCCCTCAAGTTTAACCATGAATGAATTGTTAAACTTGGATATCATGAGAAACCACCTCATTAAAAACCTTAGAATGCAAAAACCAGTGGGATAAAAACATTCTAAAGGAAAAAGAGTATGGTTCTCATGATAAGGGAAGATTATGGACTTGGAATCTTCATGAGTCCAAGCTTGGGAAGAATGAACTCACATACTTTTGAGCTAGCTGCCTTTGTAAATATATCTGCCAATTGCTCTAAACTTCTTGTATAGCACGGCAGAATCACCCCTTTCTCTACAGCCTCCCTGACCTTGTGACAGTCAACCTCAATGTGCTTGGTCCTCTCATGGAATACAAAATTTGAGGCTATATGAATTGCTGCTTGATTATCACAGTGCATTGTGATAAGAATCTTGACTTCAATCCCTAGATCTTGAAGGAGAGCCTTGAGCCATATGGATTCGGTAGTTAACTTTCTCATTGCCCTATATTCAGCTTCTGCACTTGAACATGAAACAACCTTCTGCTTCTTGGTTTTCCAGGTAACAACATTTCCTCCAATGAAAGTGCAATAACCAGTAGTAGACTTCCTATCATGTCTGTCTCCAGCCCAATCAGCGTCACAGTATCCAACAATCTCAGTGTTCCTGTTGTTCCCCATCCAGATTCCTTGAGCATGAGTCCCCTTGAGATATCTTAGCATTCGATCTATCATCCTCCAATGGTACATCTTAGGTGTTTGCATGTGCTGACTTACCTGATTCACAGCAAAGCACAAATCAGGTCTGGTTATGGTAAGATAAATTAGCTTACCAACTAGTCTCCTGTAGAGTTTGGCATCCTCAAAGGCGTCTTCTTCTTGCTCCCCCTGAGTTCCAACTTTATACCCTTCTTCTAGTGGAGTCTTAGCTTCCTTGGCTTGCAACATTCCTGCATTTGTTAGTAAATCAAGAATGTACTTCCTCTGAGAGATAAACAAACCATCATTAGTCCTTCATACTTCAATCCCATGAAAATATTTGAGTTCTCCAAGGTCTTTGATGTCAAAAACAGATTTCAAATATTCTTTAGTACAAAGAATTTCTACCTTGTCATTCCCTGAGATGATAATATCATCTACATAGATGAAAATGACAACAATACCTGCTTGGCTCTGAAGTGTGAACAAGGTATGATCAGCTTCTGATCTCCTGAATCCTTTATCTCTCAGTGTAACACTAAATTTGTGATACCAGGCTCTAGGGGACTGTTTGAGACCATAGATTGCTTTCCTCAATCTTAGAACTTTCCCTGGAGCAACAGTGTCTTCTAGGCCAGGTGGTGGTGTCATGTACACCTCTTCCTCTAATTCTTCTTGAAGGAAGGCATTCTTGACATCCATCTGCCATAGATCCCATTCTAAGTTGGTGGCAAGAGAGAGAATGACCCTAACTGTATGAAGCTTGGCAACTGGAGCAAAAGTGTCCCTGTAGTCATCTCCATACGTCTGAGTGAAGCCCCTGGCCACAAGCCTTGCCTTGTATCTCTCAATTTCTCCATTGCTTCTGTATTTGATTGTGAATACCCATCTAGAGCTTACTGCCTTCTTGCCTTTTGGTAAATCGGACTCATCCCAAGTATGATTCCTTTCCATAGCAAGTCTTTCATCAGCAACGGCTTCTTTCCAAACTATGTGTTCCTTAGCCTCCTCATAATTCTTAGGAACACGTTCTTGATCCAAAGTTCCAATGAAGGCCTGATGTTCCTGAGGTATGTACACCAAGTTACATACAGCCTGTTCTGGATGTGCCACAGCCTGGTTGTTGTAGTAGACCCTAGTATTCTTCCAGTGTCCAGGTGGGAACTTCACCCTCTTGCTTCTCCTTAGCTCAATCACACCTTCTTCTTGATCGGATTGGTTGTTTCCTTGTGGAGCTGATGATGAAGTTGTAGATTGCTGTCCTTGGTTGTCCTGATTATGAGCTTCTTAGTATTCAGGAATATCATGCCCCCCTTCATGATCAGGACTATCACTTGGTTCATCCGGCCAGGTTGCTGATTCTTCTGAAACTGGTGCCATAGGAGTGGAAGTCTGCCGAGGAGTAGAGTCATAATGCTGTAGACCAAGATCCTCTAGGAGCTGTCTAAGACTGGTAGTTCTATCTTCTGATGGTGTTGAAATGTCTTTAATATCTTCCCACTTCTGTCCATAATAGAAACTTCTATGTTCAAGGAATTGAACATCTCTTGACACCATAACTGGCCTAGTATCTGGTACATAGGACTTGTAGCCTTTTTGTGTTGGAGTATACCCAAGAAAAATGGCCCTTATACTTTGCATCAACTTATTTATGTGATCACCTGGAATATAGACAAAGCACACACACCCAAACACCCTTAGATGATCAAGTGAATGTTTAGTTTTATTAAGTACCTCAAAGGGTGATTGATCAGAAAGGATGCGAGTAGGAGTTCTGTTGATGAGGTAACATGATGTGACCACTGCATCACAACAAAACCTCTTTGGGACATGCATATGGAATATTAAAGTTCTGGCCACCTCCATCAAGTGTCGGTTCTTTCTCTCAGCCACACCATTCTGCTGTGGTGTATAAGGACAACTTGTCTGATGTGTAATCCCTTTTTCAGCAAGAAAGTGCTTGAATCCATGGCTAATATACTCCCCACCATTATCTGACCTTAAACATTTGATGTGCACATTATATTGGTAAGATATGTGTGAGTGAAAGTTCTTAAAAGCTACTAAAACCCTATCTTTCGATGGAAGCAATGTGATCCAAGTGTATTTTGATTTCTCATCTATGAAGGTAACAAAGTATTTGTGATTATCTCTTGATTCACATGGGGATGTCCAAACATCAGAATGAATAAGTTCAAAGCATTCATTATAAACTTTGGATGAGGGAAAAATACTCCTACAATGTTTACCAAGGATACAAGCTTCACATGAGTCATTATTAAATGAGATCTTAGGGAATAAAAGTTCTAAAGCTTTCAAGTGGGGATGACCTAGTCTAGCATGCCATAAACCATTTTCACGATTAAAAGCATTAAGACTAGATGCATTATTAACAATAGAACGACTAGGGGCTAATGATATAGGCTGGAGATCTTCAAGCACATATAAGTCATTCTTTGTTCCTCCTCATTAGGCCCAAAAGTAGCATAGCAATTAAGATCATTGGTTGTTCTTTTCACAGACAACAAATTTGAGGTAAAGGATGGCATAAAGAAGGCTTTTGATTCCTTTCCAAATAGTCTAAGTTTGCCAATTTATTTAATAGGTATCTGTTCTCCATTAGCTATCATCACATTTCCTTGAACCGGTTCTATATCACTAATCAACCTAGAGTCACTGATCATATGGTGAGATGCTCCTGAATCAACTATCAATGGTTTTAAAATATTCAAATCATCACAAGAGCTAGTGAAAGAGGCAGTATAGGTGTGACCAGAAATACCAGACTCCTTGAGAGCTTTGATGAGAGCTTCAAGGTCTGAGTTAGTCACAACATTGTTTGGAGGCTGGATCCTTTCATCTGATAAGTTGTGACTGTATGAGCTGATCTGACTGGAACTTCCCCGGCTAAGGCTGATTTGATTTGCAGTGCATTGCACCCCCTCATGGTTTGGTCTGGATGGATGCCGCGAGTTGAGCTGGGTTATGCGTGATGATATATCTTGTGAAGCATGGGCTTTTGAGTCTTTCCACCAAATCAGCTTTAAGTGTGGATGAACCAACCAACATTTATCCTTGGTGTGTCCCTTTCTCTTGCAATGTTCACACGCAAGACCTTTCTTTGTTTCCGGTTTGTGCCACACCTTGTGAGCTGTGACAATCTCTCCCTTGTTTCCAAACAGACCTTGAGATCCTTGTTCTTTCTGGATCTTGGCACACACATCTTCAAGACTTGATAGTTTATCTTCTCTGAGGAGATGCTTAATGAGGTCTGTATAGCTCGGGTTTAATGTCATGAGCAAGCCAAAGACCTTATCTTGCTCTCTCCTTTCATAAAGAGTGATAGGATCAATGATACTTGGTCGTAACATTTCAACCTCTGCCCACAAAGCCCTGAACTTCCCATAGTGCTTAGTAAACTCCATATCCTCTTGATGAAGTTCATTTAGAGCTTTCTTCACTTCAAATATGCGGATGAGGTTTGATCTATTTCCATACACATTTTTAAGTGTGTCCCACAAGTCTTTCGATGTTTCACAGTAAGAGTATGCCTCCAACAAGGATCCTTTAAGGGAGTTTTGGAGAATGGAGAAGACTAGTTGATCCTCTTGAAACCATTTGTTCATGGCTTCTGTGGTTAATCTTCCTTGGTCACCGAGAGCTTCATCTTCTATAGTTTCTCTTGGAGCTTCATCAAGGAGAACATGGTTCCACAAACCTCTACTACACAAGGTAGTTTTCATTGTTCGTGACCATAACAAGTAGTTTAGCCCTTTTAATATCACAGGAGCTACAATCATCTTGGGGTTTTCCATTTAAAGAACAAAGTCAGCTTATGGCTTGGCTTGTATGGAATGAGTTTTGAATCGCAGTTTCAGACGGGAAGATTAGGAATAGATTTAAATCTTAAAAAATCTTTCTTTGAGCTTGGGTATCTTCAAATAGTCCACTCCATCTTTAGAAAGGAATCTTCTTAGTGTGAAAAAGGAGCTGCCTTTCGACCGGGGAGTGACTTCTACGGTTTCTGGTTCGCGGGTAACTTGGGGAAGATGAGTACGGACAAGAGCAAAAGATGTCTCCTTTCACTTGTCTTGAGGTCAGGATCCAAGGCTGCTTGTAAAGAGAGATAAACGAACACACAAGTTCTTGTTTTAAGGACTCGCCGAGCTATATCGCAGCTCTCGTCCGTACATCCATGGCACGGTACGATCCTGCTTCGACCAGAAGTGACCAAAAATAGAATAGAAGCGTCCCAACACGTTCTGGTTCGATCAACAGCTATGATTTAAACCAAAAGATGTGACCTTGACCAGAAACGAGCTATCTTTGGAAGCTTGAGACCGTACAACAATGGTGAAAGAGGGTTTGAGAAAAAGGAAAACTGCGAATAAAAAAAAAACAAGTCTTAAGCTCAAAGGAAACAAACAATAACCATATCTAATCTCCCATAACTCATCACCAAATGGATATTTGAGGATTTTAATCTCAGAATGGGTAGATTAAGAGATGTTTATTATGAGTTTTCAACAAGAGCCGAAGAGAAATAAGATTTTGCGGAAGTTTTAGCACCTTAGGAGCATAAGATGCTCTGATACCATGATGAAATATGAGATTGTTTAAGAATTTAGAGGAGAATTTAAGAGATTCATGAAACAAGAATAGAGAGAATAGAGTCTTTATTATTTCTTGCTTAGATTACATAATAACCATTACATAGTTTAAATAGATAGATTAGAAAGAATATCCAGAGCATCTACTTTAGCATCTAAGGGCGTGGCATAGTGAGCTGGAGTCAGCCGTTGGAGCTGGCCAGTGTGGCCTTATCCATTCACCTCCTAGAACCTCTCTCCCTTTAGTATTCATAAACACTCTTTAATTCCAACACTCAGCCACTCCATTCTGCTCAGGTGTGTATGGACAACTGGTTTGGTGAAGAATTCCATATTTGAGAAGATAATCTCTGAATATCTTGTTTGTGTATTCTCCTCCATTATCAGTCCTAAAAACCTTAATCTTTGCATTATATTGGTTAGTAACATAATAATGAAAGTTAATGAAAGCTTCTAGAACTCTATCTTTGAAGGAAGTAAAGTAATCCATGTATATTTAGATTTCTCATCTATAAAAGTAACAAAATATTTTTGTTGTTCTCTAGAAACACTAGGAGCTGTCCGAACATCAAAATGAATTAGATCAAAGCAACGATCATAAGTAGTAGACGAAGTAGGAAAAACAGTCTTGCAGTGTTTACCAAGAATGCAAGCTTCACATTCATTTTGATTAAAAGAAATTTTTGGAAACATGAGTTCAAGAGCTTTAAAATGAGGATGGCCTAATCTAGCATGCCACAATGATCCATCATTCAACTCATTACTACTAGACAAACAAGATAATACACTAGAAGATAGGTCACTTAGAATGTAAAGGTCATCCTTAGTGCCGCCTCTGCCAAGCACCCTCTTTGTTTCAATATCCTGAAAACAACACTCATTAGTGCCAAAGATCACATTACAATTCAAATCATTTGTAGCTCTCTTTACAGAAACCAAATTAGATGTAAATGATGGCATATAAAATGCTTTACTATCTTTCTCAAACAGCCTTAGATTACCTATTCCTTTAATTGGGATTTTAGTTCCATTAGCAATAACAACATTCCCTAAGACATGTTCTAAATTGTTTCTCAAACTTATGTCACTAATCATATGATGAGATGCTCCTGAATCTATTATTAATGGTTTGTTAATAGTATGAGCATTATAAGAAGCATGAAGTAATTTACCAACAACTTTACCAGAACTTTCTTGTAAGGCTTTGACGATGGCATCAAGATCTGACTGGGTAACATAATCATGACCTGATGAAGTAGTTGCAAGCTGCACTTCCTTTCCTGATCTCTGGCCAATTTCAAGAGTATTATTAGCCTGTGAGACATGTGATGGAACACTTACTTGGTTCCCTCGTCCAGATAGGTTATTCCTGAAGTTGGCCGCTTTATTAGAATCACGCCATCTTGGAATAGAAGCAGGTTTTAGATGTGGGTGAAGCGTCCAACACTGATCCTTATGATGACCCTTCCTTTTGCAATGAACACATACCACATGTCGCTTATCATCCCCATTGAAAAAGCTCTTGTTTGCAGTTACCAAGTCCCCTTTGCTTCCAAACAAGCCGTGAGAGCCTTGTTCTTTTTGGACCTTTGCACATACATCTTCCAAGCTTGGCAACCTATCTTCACGCAAAAGATGTTTAATCAAGTCGGTATAGCTGGAGTTCAAAGTATTAAACTACACACGACAGAAAGGAGAACGCCCAACTAACTTAGGCTTGGAGCTGGATGTTGGAATGAAGATGTATTCTAACAATGGAAGGAGTGTTCTAAAACGGCTAGTAGGATCTTCTAGAAAGCATGGTGACTCATCTATGCCAGCACAAAAGAAGAAAGGAGGCGCCAGCACAAAAGAAGAAAGGAGGCGCCAGCACAAAAGAAGTTCACGCTCCCCTTCCTAAAGTAGAATCATCTAGGTTTTATCCATTTGCTATAAGAGGACCACTTAGGCCTTCATTTGTATTTAAGCAATTCGAATAATAAAACATGTTTCTCATACTCTCTAAACTCCCTAAATCTCTCTAAATCTCTTAAACTCCCTAAAACTCTCTAAACTTGAATCTCTAAAACTCTCATGGTATCAGAGCAATCGCTCTTTCATCCTTCATAATCCGCAAAATCTCTTTCTTTTCCTTTTTCATTTGAATCCAAAGCTAAGAACCAAGCACTTACCTTGAAGATAAACATGTTTTAGTCTATCCTCTCTGAGATCTAAGATCCTCAGAACCATGGATGATGAGTTGAGGAAGATTAGATGTGGTTATCTCCTGTGTCTTAGTAGCTTAGTTTCTTAGTTATCCCGCTTCACCATTGTTGTACGGCTTTCTCTGTTTCGCCATTGCTGTACGGACCAAGTAAACCAGAAGCTCACGGCCTAAGGTATTCCAGCTTCAAGGTATGTGAAGAAGACTCACCCTTTCAGTAGAAGCAACTGGAGTTTTAAGAAGTCAAAGAAAGGCAAAGCCTTATTCTCTATTTGAAGAGGCCGTACCCTTCTTCTTCGTAAAACCCAGTGTCCGTACACCTCATCAAAACACATCAAAGAAAACCCCTTTCTGGTCATTCTTCATCATTTCAAGAGACTTATCCACAGATTAAACTCTTGAAACCACAAAGAAGACGCCTTGAATACCATATGCGAGACTGGGTTCATCGTCCATCGTCCGTACCATCTGCAAAACCTCTCAAGAAAAGAGCTGAACCAAACTAAAGGCAGGTCATTTCAAGATAAAAACAGCTCAACTCAAGTTCCTCCTACACGCGGTCCACTCTCTTGTTCAAATCTCAACTCATTTAGCTAAACGTGGGTCTCAAACATCTTGAAGCATGGAAAACTCTCGGCAAATCTCTGTCCCGGTCATTCTCAAAGGCCTCAAATATGTGTTGTGGTCTCGGATGATTAAAACTGCCCTAGGAGGCAGAGGGCTTGGTGACCACTTACTGTTTAATGAAGCACCTCCTTGCCTGATCCAAAACGAGGATGGAGAAGAAATGGTAATAACTGATGAGAGGAAATGGCACCAAGAAGACCTCTATGTTCTCTCAATACTTCAAAACTCATTAGATGGTCCTATCCTTGAGTCTTACTCTCATTGTGAAACCTCAATGGAACTTTGGGAAATCCTCAAGAAGGTTTATGGCAATACCTCAAATCTTACCCGCATCTTTCAAGTCAAACAAGCAATTAACAATCTCAACCAAGAAGATTCTGATTTCACAGTCCTCTTTGGGAAATTTAGTTCTCTTTGGGCAGAACATGATATGCTTAGGCCAACCTCTTTTGATCCAAAAGTTATCAACGAGAGACGAGAGCAGGACAAGGTTTTTAGTCTCCTCATGATCTTGAGTCTAGCCTGTTAGATTATAAAAGAATTATGAGGAGGATCATTATGGGCGACTATGAGAGTGTTTGGTATCCATGATTAGATAGTCTTGTATTTAGATTAACCCTGTATCCAAACACACCTAGGAAGCTTAGTATAAATACTCTTCTAATCACACTTGTAACACTTACTCTCAGATAATAAAATTTTGATTCTACATTCTTTAATCTCTTTCTCCTTAACATACGATTCATTCTCTCCATATTCTCTCTCAATTCTCACTCTTCAACCCTAAATCTTTCTTAAATCTTCTAGTTTACATGGTATCAGAGCAGGTTTCTCCTGCAAATCTTTCGATTATATCCTATTCTTCTTCGTAACGTAGAAACCAAGCACGCCGAGGAGTTCTCTGTTCTTCCGTCTTGATTCTCGGCAAATCTTGCTTCAATCCTGCATTTTTCTTTCTTGTGGATCATTCATCGGTGAAATCTAAATTCATCACCGGTGGAATCACGCATTTCGGTTGATTAGATCGAAAGTTATCAAACTCTTTCCGTACGGTGTCGTGTTCTCTTCGCCGAGGATTCTCCGATCTGGATCAACCAAATTCTTCAAAGACTTGTTTCAAGTCAAGTATTTCTAGTCTTCTTCATCAAGATTAAAGACTCAATTTGCTTATTCTTGAGTAGATCAACAGGATTTGATCTATTGATCTGGAAAAACCGATCAAACTAATTTTGGCGCCAAAATTGTTTTCGAAAATTCACGATCGTGAAACTCGATTTGGTTGTTCTTTGTCTTCTGGATCGTCTTTCTCCTGTGGATTTTCATCAGAACTAGCCGATCTTCAATCCATTTCAACTCTAATTCAAGATTCTGAGAATTTGCTAAAGATCGGCTCAGTTTTTCGAAATCTTTGATAGCAAGCTAAACTTACTTCTTCTCTACAAAAGTTCGAACAGATAGTTCCGATCATCAATCCTTTGGTTCCTGATCTTCAATCTGGTTGCTCTCCAACTCCCTGATTGTGTTCGTGTTTGTTGTGATTAAGAGAATCCGAGGCTTCTGTAAAATTGTTCTCGGATCATCGAATACTTCCTCTGCAAGTAAGGTTCTTATCTTCGAATTCTAATTACCCGCCTTCAGTGTAAAGATTCAAGTTGGTATCAAGATGGTTTGACTTCGGAGTTAGTAGTGAATCTATCTGGATTATTCACTTGATGACTTTGGAAGTAAAGTCTTGATAAATTGTTGGGGAATTAGGATTGATTGGTTATCTTAGAAGGAAGTAAATCTAGGTTTGAAATTTGCTATCATCTAGTCAAAAGAAGTGGTAAATACGGTAGATTGGACTGCAAATTTGGTTGTCCTGTGTGGTGTTTTCCGTGTGGCCATTGTGATTGGAGGTCTTGAAAAGATTAGTCATGGAGCTCCAGAAACGAATGGTTATGGCTCCAATTATTCTCAAAGGAGCAAATTATCTTTTGTGGACCAGAACAATGAAGACAACTTTGTGCAGTAGAGGTTTATGGTCACATGTTATTCTTGGTAGAGCTTCAAATAATGTTGCAGAAGGGGAGGTTCTTGAAGATCATGCGGCTCATTCTGAAGAAGAAGGGAAGTGGTTCCAAGAGGATCAGATGGTTCTCTCCATCTTACAAAATTCTCTTGAGAAGTCCCTATTAGAAGCTTATTCCTATTGTGAGAATGCAAAGGACTTATGGGATACTCTTCAGAATGTCTATGGCAATACCTCAAACCTCATGAGGATCTTTGAAGTCAAGAAGTCTATAAATGAACTAAGACAAGATGAGGTTGAATTCACCAAGCATTTTAGAGTTTTTAGAGCACTTTGGACAGAATTGGAGATGTTAAGACCGATTACTACTGATCCAATGATACTTCATGAGGGACGGGAACAGGATAAAGTATTTGGGCTCTTGATGACCTTAAACTCCAGTTATGCCGACTTGATTAAACATCTCTTGCGTGAAGATAAGCTGCCAAGTCTGGAAGATGTATGTGCAAAGGTCCAAAAGGAGCAGGGTTCTCATGGCTTGTTTGGAAGCAAAGGAGAGTTAGTAACTGCAAACAAGAGTTTCTACAAAGGGGATGACAAGAGAAATGCGGTTTGTGCTCATTGCAAACGAAAGGGTCATCATAAGGACCAATGCTGGACTCTTCACCCACATCTAAAACCGGCTTCTATTCCGAGATGGCGTGACAAAGCGACCAACTTCAGGAACAATATATCTGGACGAGGGAACCAAGTAAGTGTTCCATCACATATCTCACAGGCTAACATTACTTGTGAAATTGGCCAGAGATCAGGAAAGGAAGTACAGGGTGCATCTACATCATCCAGTCAGGAGTATGTTACCAAGTCAGACCTTAATGCTATTATCAAAGCTTTACAAGAGACTTCTGGTAAAATTGTTGGCAAATCTCTTCATGCTTCTTATAATGTTCATACTATTACTAAACCATTAATAGTAGATTCATGAGCATCTCACCATATGATTAGTGACATAAGTTTGATAAACAATTTAGAACCTGCTTTAGGGAATGTTGTTATTGCTAATGGAACTAAAATTCCAATTAAAGATTGTTTGAAAAGGATAGTAAAGCATTTTATATGCCATCATTTACAGCTAACTTGGTTTCTGTAAAAAGGGCTACAAATGATTTTGAATTGTAATGTGATCTTTGGTCCTAATGAGTGTTGTTTTCAGGATATTGAAACAAAGAGGGTGCTTGGCAGAGGCGGCACTAAGGACGATCTATACATTCTTAGTGATCTATCTTCTAGTTTAGGTTCTTGTTTGTCTAGTAATAATGAGCTTGATGATGGAACATTGTGGCATGCTAGGTTAGGTCATCCACATTTTAAAGCTCTTGATTTGGTGTTTTCGAATATTTCTTTTAATCAAAGTGAATGTGAAGCTTGCATTCTTGGTAAACATTGTAGAACTGTCTTTCCAAATTCTTCTCATAAGTATGATTGCTGCTTTGATCTTATTCACTCTGATGTATGGACAGCTCCTTGTGTTTCTAGAGAACAACAAAAATACTTTGTTACTTTTATAGATGAAAAGTCTAAGTATACCTGGATCACCTTGTTACCTTCTAAAGATAGAGTTCTAGAGGCTTTCATTAATTTTCACTCTTACATTACTAATCATTATAATGCAAAGATTAAGATTCTTAGAACAGATAATGGAGGGGAGTACACAAGCAAAGCATTAAGAGATTATCTACTCAAATATGGAATTCTTCATCAAACTAGTTGCTCATATACACCTGAGCAGAATGGGGTAGCTGAGAGAAAGAACCGACATCTTATGGAGGTTGCTAGGTCTATAATGTTCTATAGACATGTACCCAAAAGGTTTTGGGGTGATGCTGTACTCACGGCTTGCTACCTAATCAATAGACTACCCACTAAAGTTCTTGATGACATCTCACCATATGAGGTACTAAATAAAACAAAACCACATATTGATCATTTGAAAGTTTTTGGTTGCTTGTGCTTTGTCTTAGTACCAGGAGAAAGGAGGAATAAGTTGGAAGAAAAGAGTACTAGAGCAATGTTTATAGGCTACTCATCTACTCAAAAGGGTTATAAGTGTTATAATCCTGAGTCACAAAAGGTATTAGTAACTAGAGATGTCAAGTTTCTTGAAGAAAAGTCTTATTATACTGATGGGACTTGGGAAACAATCAAGAATTTATCCAATTCAAGTACTGATACTAATGCCTATCTTAGAAAATTGTTGGAAAGTTTTGATGTTTCTAAGCAGTCTAGATCAGGGCCTGAACCGACTCAAAGTTCTCAAGAAGGACCTTCTTCTTCTCAGCATGAACCAGTGGTACCACCTACTGCGCATGTACCAGCTCAAAGTGATCATGGGTCGGCAGTATCTGATCAGGGAAAAATGGGACTGAGACACGGCCCTGATGGAGAGGGGGAGTATACTCAAAGTAGTTCTTCAAATGTGCATCCTAGTCTTGCTCATGAGGGGGAGAGTGTACCAGCTGGTCCTGATCAAGTCTATGATCATGAAGTAGCGGTTGTTGAATGACCTCAAGTATTACGAAGAAGCACAAGGATAAGGAGAGATCCGGCTAACTGGGTCAACACTAGGGTCTACTACAATGCTCAAGCAGTAGAACATCCTATACAAGCCACTTGTTCATTTGCTCAATTCCCAACAGAACATCAGGTATTCATTAGCTCATTAGATCAAAATCATATTCCTAACACATATGAGGAAGCTATGGAACTGAAGGTTTGGAGAGATACTGTTCAAGATGAAATAGAGGCTATGATGAGAAACCATACTTGGGATGAGTCATATTTGCCCAAAGGTAAGAAAGCAGTAAGTTCTAAATGGGTGTTTACTATTAAGTACAGGAGTAATGGTGAGATTGAAAGGTATAAGGCTAGACTTGTAGCAAAAGGTTTTACTCAAACATATGGAGAAGACTTTGGAGATACTTTTGCTCCAGTTGCAAAACTTCACACTGTAAGGATTGTACTTTCTCTTGCTACTAACCTTGAATGGGAGTTGTGGCAGATGGATGTGAAGAATGCATTCCTCCAAGGAGAACTAGAGGAAGAGGTGTATATGAAACCTCCTCCCGGTTTGGAAGGATTAGTAAATGATCATGGTGTTTTGAGATTAAGAAAAGCAATTTATGGATTGAAACAATCCCCAAGAGCTTGGTATCACAAATTGAGCATGACATTGAGGGATAAAGGTTTCAGGAGGTCTGAGGTTGATCACACACTCTTCACCCTGCCTAGTTGCTCAGGTATCATTGTGGTGTTAGTATATGTTGATGATATTATTGTCACAGGTAGTGATAAGGAAGGTATTCAAGAAACCAAGACTTATCTTAAGTCAAAATTTGATATTAAAGATCTTGGTCTAATGAAATATTTCTTAGGAATTGAAATATGTAGATCCAAAGAGGGTTTGTTCTTATCACAAAGAAAGTATACACTTGAATTGTTGAAAGAGACAGGAAAAATGGAAGCTAAACCAGTTAGTACTCCCTTGGAAGATGGGTATAAAACCGTGAGTCAGGGAGAGCTTGAAGCAGAGCTTTATGAAGATCCAAATCTATACAGGAGGCTTGTAGTTAAACTCATTTACCTTACTCTTACTAGACCTGACATTTGTTTTGCAGTAAACCAAGTGAGCCAGCAGATGCAAGAACCCACGCTTTATCATTGGAGAATGTTGGAAAGGATCCTCAGATACTTGAAAGGCACTTATGATCATGGAATTTGGATGGGTTGCAATAAAAACACAGATATAGTAGGGTATTGTGATGCAGATTGGGCTGGTGATAGGAATGATAGAAGATCAACAACAGGTTATTGTACTTTTGTGGGAGGAAATCTTGTGACTTGGAAGACCAAGAAACAGAAGGTGGTCTCATGTTCTAGTGCTGAAGCTGAGTATAGGGCCATGAAGAAACTCACAAATGAACTAATCTGGATCAAGGCTGTTCTTAAGGACTTGCAAATTGAAGATTCAAGACCTATCACAATGCATTGTGATAATCAGGCAGCCATTCATATAGCTTCCAACTCGGTATTTCATGACCAAACACATAGAAGTAGACTGCCACAAGGTGAGACAAGCTGTTGAACAAGGGATCATATTACCGTGTTACACAAGGAGTTCAGATCAATTGGCAGATGTCTTTACAAAAGCAGCTACAATAAAGGTGTATGAGTCTATCCTTCCAAGATTGGGACTAACAAGTATTGCTGGGTAATCCCCTCAACTTTAGGAGTCATACTCTTTTTCCCTCAAAGTTGTTTTTGTCCCAATTGGGTTTTACACTTTGAGGTTTTTAATGAGGTGATTTCCTAGAGTTTATCCAAGCTTAACCATTCATCATAGTTAAGCTTTAGGGGGAGTGTTAGATTATAAAAGAATTATGAGGAGGATCATTATGGGCGACTATGAGAGTGTTTGGTATCCATGATTAGATAGTCTTGTATTTAGATTAACCCTGTATCCAAACACACCTAGGAAGCTTAGTATAGATACTCTTCTAATCACACTTGTAACACTTACTCTCAGATAATAAAATTTCGATTCTACATTCTTTAATCTCTTTCTCCTTAAAATACGATTCATTCTCTCCATATTCTCTCTCAATTCTCACTCTTCAACCCTAAATCTTTCTTAAATCTTCAAGTTTACACAGCCTACAATGATCTAATCAAACATATCCTGCGGTCAGACAAGCTTCCCTCTCTTGAAGATGTATGTTCTCAAATTCAGAAGGAATGTGGATCTAATGGGCTATTTGGAAAGAAAGGAGAGTTAATCACAGCACATAAAGGCATCTACAAGCAAGATGAAGAGACAAGTACTGCTAACAAAGGGTTATACAAGACGGAAGACAAGAAGAACATGTTGTGTGATCACTGTAAAAGGAAAGGGCATACCAAAGATAAGTGTTGGCTTCTTCATCCATACTTAAAGCCTAGCAAATGGAAAGAAATTCCCAGAGCTCACTACACACAGGAGATAAGTCACTACCACAAGAAAGGCCTTCCTTACCAAATGACTCCAGCAAGTTCATCAAATTCATCCAGAACGGGTGGTGGTACTCAAGTTCAACCAGCCCAAATTGTGTCTTATCAGCCGGTTCAGTTTGAGTATGTCAAGAAATCTGATCTTGAGGCACTCATCAAAGCCTTCAAAGATAACTCTGGTAATGTTGTTGGTAGATCACTACATGCCTCATTTAATGCATTCACTAAGTCTAAACCACTGATAGTAGACTCAGGACCATCACACCATATGATAAGTGATCTAAACCTGATTAAAAATATTGAACCAGCCATAGGAAATGTTTTGATTGCAAATGGTACTAATGTGCCAATAGAAGGAATATGAGATCTTAGGCTATTCAACAAAGAATCTCATGCTTTTTATATGCCATCTTTCACTTCAAACTTACTCTCTGTCAAGAGAGCCACAACAGATTTAAATTGTCATGCTATCTTTGGGCCTAATGACTTTGTGTTTCAGGATATTGAGACTCAAGAGGTACTTGGAAAAGGTGTCACAAGAAATGATCTATATGTTCTTGAAGACCTTTCTCCCAGCCGCTTAGTTACTTGTTTTTCCAATTTGAATAATTCTAAAATGAATGGTGATTTATGGCATGCTAGGCTTGGTCATCCTCATTTTAAAGTTTTAGAAATAATGTTTCCTAGGATGTCTTTTAATAATGATCTATGTGAAACTTGTATCCTAGGAAAACACTGTAGGTCTGTTTTTCCTAAGTCTCAAACCATGTATGACAACTGTTTTGATCTTGTCCACTCTGATGTATGAACTGCTCCATGTTCATCTAGAGATAATCAGAAATACTTTGTTAGTTTCATTGATGAGAAATCTAAATACACTTGGGTAACCTTAATGCCATCTAAGGGAAGAGTTTTGGAAGCCTTTATAAGCTTTAATAGATATGTTACTAACCAATATGATGCAAAGGTGAAGTGTTTTAGATCAGACAATGGAGGAGAGTATACTAGCCAAGCATTTAAACATTATCTCAACAAACATGGCATTGAACATCAAACCAGTTGCCCCTATACTCCCCAACAAAATGGCGTTGTTGAAAGAAATAATAGGCACCTCATGGAAATCACCAGAGCTATGATGTTTCATATGAAGGTGCCTAAACGATTCTGGGGAGATGTATTATTAGCAGCTTGCTACCTGATCAATCGCATTCCAACCAAGACATTACTAGATCAATCCCCATTTGAGGTACTTACAAATTCTAAACCTCAGCTTGATCATATTAGAGTTTTTGGGTGTGTTTGCTATGTGTTGATTCCAGGAGAACAAAGGACCAAACTAGACGCCAAAAGCACGAAAGCCATGTTCCTAGGATATTCCACCACACAGAAGGGCTATAAGTGCTACAATGCTGACACAAATCGTGTTCTCATATCCCGGGATGTAAAATTCTTAGAGGCTACTAGCTATTTTGAAGATGGTACATGGGACTCTATCAAGGACATCTCCTCTAACACTTCTGATCGAGCTGAGAACTTAAGAAAGATCTTGGAAGGACTTGGCATTTTATCACCACAGAGTTCTCCTAGCTCTCATCCTCTTCATCCTCTTAATTCTGAGGAGGAGCAACGATTCTCTAGTCATAATCAAAAGGATTCAGATGTTGGTCCAAACAGTAGTCACATGGATTCAGAACCGGAGAAAGATCAGGCAGAGGCTGATGGTAATAGACAAAAAGACTCAGAAGCTGGATCAAGTTCAGGAAGTACTCAAAGACTTACTCAAGACTCAGAAGCTGGATCAAGTTCAGGAAGTACTCAAAGGCCCACTGAAAGTTCTACTCAGAATCAAGCTCCTATAGAACTCAGAAGGAGTACTCGGCAAAGATTTCCAGCTGACAACTGGAAGAATACCAGGGTTTATTTCAACAATAATGCGGTGGCTCATCCTGCTCAAGCCGTGTGCAATTTAGTACAAATCCTTTAAGGTCATCAAGTGTTTCTTGGAAGCTTAGATCAAGAATCTGTGCCTAGAAGTTATGATGAAGAAAAAGACATTAAAGTCTAGCGAGATGCTGTAGGGGATGAAAGGAAAGCAATGGAAAATAATCATACATGGGATGAGTCAGACTTACCTAAGGGAAAGAAGGCTGTCAGCTCCGGATGGATCTTTACTATTAAGTACAGAAGAAATGGAGAAATTGAAAGGCACAAGGCCAGATTAGTTGCAAGAGGCTTCACACAGACCTATGGAGATGACTATAGAGACACATTCGCCCCTGTAGCAAAGATGCACACAATCAGAGTTATACTTTCTCTAGCTACAAACTTGGAAAGGGAGCTATGGCAAATGGATGTCAAAAACGCATTTATACAAGGAGAACTAGAATAAGAAGTCTACATGACTCCACCACCTGGATTGGAAGACTCTGTTGCACAAGGAAAATTCATAAGACTAAGAAAGGCAATTTATGGCCTAAAGCAGTCTCCTAGAGCCTGGTACCACAAGTTGAATGTTACTCTCAGAGACAGAGGCTTTAGGAGATCTGAATCCGATAATACCTTGTTCACCCTCCATAGCCAAGAAGGTATAGTTGTCATTCCCATATATGTGGATGATATTATCATCTCAGGGAATGACAAGGTAGGAATTGCTTCTACAAAAGAATACTTTAAGTCTATGTTTGACATTAAAGATCTTGGTGAACTTAAGTATTTCTTGGGTATTGAAGTATTCAGGTTTAAAGATGGATTGTTTATTTCACAAAGAAAGTATGTTGGAGACCTACTAGCCAATGCAGGAATAATGGATGCAAAGGCGGCTAGAACCCCCTTAGAGGAAGGATACAAAGTTGAAACTGAGGGGGAGCCAGAAGAAGAAGCATTCGAAGATCCTAAGCTCTATAGAAAACTTGTTGGTAAGCTCATCTATTTAACAATCACAAGACCTGACTTATGTTTTGCTGTGAATCAGGTGAGTCAGTACATGCAAGCTCCTAAGAAGAACCACTGGAAGATGATTCAACGCATTTTAAGATATCTAAAAGGAACTTACACTCAAGGAGTTTGGATGGGAAAGAATGAGAATTCTGAGATTGTTGGCTACTGTGATGCTGATTGGGCTGGGGATAGGAAAGACATGAAATCAACCACGGGCTATTGCACCTTTGTAGGAGGAAATCTTGTCACTTGGAAGACCAAGAAGCAGAAGGTAGTATCTTTCTCAAGTGCTGAAGCTGGTTACCGGGCCATGAGGAAACTAACCACTGAGTGCATATGGCTAAAGGCTCTCCTCAAAGACTTCAACATTGAAAGCAACACACCAATCACAATGCATTGTGACAATCTGGCAGGCATTCATATTGCATCCAATTCTGTCTTCCATGAACGTACTAAGCACATTGAAGTTGACTGCCACAAGGTGAGAGTGGCTGTGGTTCAAGGAATTATACTGCCATGTTATACCAAGAGTTCTGATCAATTGACAGATATATTCACCAAGGCAGCTAGTGTAAAGGTTTGTGAGTTCATTCATTCAAAGCTTGGACTCACATCTCTCCCATTCCAGTAACTTCCCTATCAAGATGAATTCATACTCTTTTTCCCTTAGAATGCTTTTGTCCCACTGGGTTTTGCATTCTAAGGTTTTTAATAAGGTGAATTCTCTTGGTTTCCAAGTTTTAATCATCCACCAATGATTTAAACTTGAGGGGGAGTGTTGGAATGAAGACGTATTCTAACAAGGGAAGGAGTGTTCTAAAACGGCTAGTAGGATCTTCTAGAAGGCATGGTGACTCATCTATGCCAGGACAAAAGAAGAAAGGAGGCGCCAGCACAAAAGAAGTTCACGCTCCCCTTCCTAAATGTAGAATCATCTAGGTTTTATCCATTTGCTTTAAAAGGACCACTTAGGCCTTCATTTGTATTTAAGCAATTCAAATAATAAAACATGTTTCTCATACTCTCTAAACTCCCTAAATCTCTCTAAATCTCTTAAACTCCCTAAAACTCTCTAAACTTGAATCTCTAAAACTCTCACTGGAATACTTAAGGAAGCCCAAGCCCAACAAGAAGACTTTTAGAAGAAAGATACAGGCGGCTGGGAGACTTTAATGGCCTTGGATGTCGATTAATCAATTTTGGAAAGGAAGTTAATTGCTTCCCCTTTTAGATTTAGGCAACAAATAGTTTATGGAAAGTAAATATGTGAGCCTAATTAATGTAATTAATGTATTTATTGTAACTTAGGCTATAAATACTCTAATCTATGTAACTAATCTGTCAAGGAAATACAATCATCCTTCTCTATTCTCTAAAAGCAGCCGCCAGCTCTCTCTCTCTGTCTTGTCACGAAATTCTCTTAGTCTTCCATACTTGTGTTCTTCATCTTACTCAGAAACTCTCTATTCTTCCACATACATACCCGCATATTCTTACATGGTATCAGAGACTTGGCTCTTATAATCTCAAAATCTCTGTGCACTCTTGAAATAAATCCTCCTAATCTCCTCACTCTGAGATTGAACAATCCTCAAATCCTTGTGGTGCTGAGTTGTGAGAGGTTAGGATTATTTATTTCTTGAAAATACTTCATCCTACTCTTTCATCACCTAAATTGTTTGTAATCATCATGGAAGGCACAAGAGTTGTTGTTCCAGTAACTTTGAAAGGGGTTAATTACCTCCTATGGGCTAGAACCCCCAAGACAGTGCTATGTGGCCGTGGGTTATGGAGTCACATCCTTAGGAGTGAAGCACCTAATGCCACGGTTCAAGGAACTGGTCAGGAAGTGGCTATCACCAATGAAGACAGGTGGTTTCAAGAAGACCAACTAGTCCTATCTGTGATTCAAAACTCACTTGAATCAACTATCCTTGAAGCATACTCCTATTGTGAGACAGCCAAAGAGCTGTGGGAGACCCTTCAAAACGTCTATGGTAACACCTCCAATCTCAGCCGTGTGTTTGAAGTTAAGAAAGCCATCAATGAGTTAACTCAAGAAGACATGGAGTTCACTCAACACTTTGGTAAATTCAGATCCTTATGGGCTGAACTTGAAATGCTTAGACTAAGCACAGTGGATCCCATGGTTCTGAATGAGAGGAGTGAGCAAGATAAAGTCTTTCGACTTCTCTTGACTTTAAATTCCTCCTACAATGTTCTCATTTAACACCTTCTAAGGTCAGACACTCTTCCAATCCTTGAAGAAGTGTGCAATAAGATTCAGAAGGAACAAGGTTTACTTGGTCTCTTTGGAGGCAAAGGAGAACTCATCTCAGCCAACAAAGCAGCTGTGTACCATAAGGGAGGCTTAAATCGTGGAGAAACGAGGGCATACTGTGACCACTGCAAAAAGGAAGGGCATACCAAGGACAAGTGCTGGATCCTCATGGTTGAATGGGTTAATAAAGAGTTCCGTGCAAAGTTAGGGACTTCCGGAAGGACCGTGCAAAGTCGGGGACTTCTGAAAATCAATAATGTTGGATTGAAGTTACAAAGAGGAAAGAGGCCCGTGCAAAGTTGGGGAGTTCCGGAAGGTCCGTGCAAAGTTGGGGACTTCCGGAAGTACCGTGCAGAGTCTGGGAGTTCTGGAAATCATAAAGTGCAAAGTTAGGGAGTTCCAGAAAGAGCTTTAGGAAGGATAAGGCTTCCAGAAAGCAAAAGCATAAAGCAGAAAGCAAAAGGTGATCAATAAAGCAAAAGGATAAGGCATCTTCTCTTTAGCATCTAGCATCTTTTTAAAATCCTTTAGAGGCTCACATACATTGTATCTAGACACATTTTCCTTTGTAAATTTCGTGGGCATGCTCTATATAAAGCAGCCTTACCCATTTGTAATCCTTCAAGCATTTCTATTAAGAAAAAGCTTTTATCTCTCTCTCTCTCTTTCTAGGCTACGAATTTCCCTTCCTTTTTGCTTTGTTCTTCATTTGTTCTTCATAAAATAGCTTAATCTTTTTCAAATCTAACATGGTATCAGAACCAGGTTGCTCTTATTCTGTTGTATTTCCGCATAAAATCTCTTTTACTTCTTTAAAATCTGTTTTTCTTGACAAGAACCCCATTGTTGAATGGACGGAGGTTTCAAACCCAGGAAATCCATGAAAAAAAAAACTCTTCAAATTCGTGGGTTAGCTTCAAAGTTCATACTTTTGAGTGCTAAATCAAACATTCTGAAGGAAAGAAGTGTTCTTGAGCTATTTTCTTCTTTAAAAACGTTTTTTTTATCAAGAACACCAATGGTGTAAGGATGGAGGTCTTAAGCCCAGGAAATCCGTGAGTAACACCTCTAAATCATGTGTTTTGGCTTTGAAGTTTATGTTTTATTGTGCCAAACCAAGCGGCCTGAAGATCCTTTCTCTGAATTTGTGTTCTTGAGTTTTTTTTTTTCTGTTGCAAAACTCCATTAATGTACAGATGCTTTCTGGGTTTAAGCTTTGTGTCTGTACATAATCTTTAAAATCTTGTGTTTTGCTTCAAAATTTCTTCCTTTCTTAGTTAAACAAGCAGCAAATGTTTTACACACTAAATGTGTGTCCTTAATCTCAAAAATACTTCTTTAAAACTGCTTGTTCTTGTGTCTGTCTTTTGATTCTAAGAGATTATAAGCTTGGAATGATAGGTTATAGTGCCTTTCCTTTGTGAATATAAGACACTATAATCACAAACTACTTAGAACTCCTTGGATATCAGACTGCAAGTGTTTTGAAACCTTGGGCATGTCCTCCTTGTTATGAAGTGAGTGATAATTAATCCCATTGCATCTTGTTGTTTTAAGTCTTGCAGTTCTGGTCAGATTCATGATTATTCCTACAATAGTGAATCATGGCTAAAAGGGTTAAGCTAATAAAAAGAGTATGCTCTGTGGTTGTCACTAATGGATCTTCCACATCAGAAACCTTATTAAGCTAGAAATCGCTGTAAGCCTTGTTAAATCCTATTGTAGTGTTGCAAAGAAGTAATGAAATGAGCGTGAACCCATAAGCCTTTAATGTGCATCCTTATGGATATAAGACACTTAGAGAAGGGTCAAGTTAATCACTTTTTTCTTACTCAAATAAACTGCTACTTTGAAATCTTAGACTTGTGTTCATTCTTATGAACTATGTGACTCATCAGTCCATCTTGTCTGTATTGCGGTTTGATACATGAGTCTTGGTTTGTTTTAAAACCTTGGATTAAGTTTCTTTCATTAAGAAACGAGGAAGACCAAAGTCCATTGAATTTTTTAAGGGAATTCTTGCCTAGCTGTGGTATGATAGAGAACCATGCCTAAGGTCTTAAGGTTGGATTAAAAGTATGCTCTGTGGTTGCCACTTAAATGGAACCTCCACATCAGAAATCATTCTAATCTAATAAAAGCCTTGTAAGCATGATGCATCCAATTATACTCATATAAGGTTTTAGAAATGAGAACCATAGTTGTATGCAATGCATCAGAAACTGTGCTGAATCCAATGATCCAAATTTAAACCTTAAAGATAAGAGAGAGAGATATATATAAAGAGGGAAGTGAACCTTGGCTAATTGTGCAAAGCATTTAGGGCCTTGTTGAATCCAAAAGCCTAGCTGTGGTATGATAGAGAACCATGCCTAAGGTCTTAAGGTTGGATTAAAAGTATGCTCTGTGGTTGCCACTTAAATGGAACCTCCACATCAGAAATCATCCTAATCTAATAAAAGCCTTGTAAGCATGATGCATCCAATTATACTCATATAAGGTTTCAGAAACTGTGCTGAATCCAATGATCCAAATTTAAACCTTAAAGATAAGAGAGAGAGAGATATATATAAAGAGGGAAGTGAACCTTGGCTAATTTTGCAAAGCATTTAGGGCCTTGTTGAATCCAATAATCATCTTGAGTCTTAAGGGAAGAGAACCTTGATCTTCTTTACTCTTATGAGTATAAGAAGTCATGATGAATCCAAAAGTCCTTAAAAAAAGAAAAGTTAATTTGTTTGATAAACTTTTTAAATCAGTCTCATGGGTTTGCTCTTATGAGTCTAAGCCTTGAAGACATGAGAAGACTTGTGTTTGGTTTGTTTTATTTTTTTCAGGAATTCTTCCAAACCACCAGTGAAGAGAAGTTCCAATGGAGGAGCTCAATTCGTGAAGGAAGAACCTTCAATCCGAATCATTCAGATTCGCTCTCCTTATGCTGAATCGCAAAGGCTTAGTATCAAAGCCTTTGTCCATGAAAAAGGCTATTTCTAAACATTTATCTATGTCATGTTTGTGAGTTTTATGAAAAGTTCTAGAGAGTGTTGGAGAGTTTAGAGAGATTGCACAAGAACAAATATATGATTTTCATTATTCGAATAAGTTGCATACAAGAGAGGCTGCTAATGCCTTTTTATAAGCTAAATGATAAACATAGAAACATCCAAAAGAGATAACAAGCTGACGACTCCTTTTGTGCTGGCATGAGTGACTCATCCAAGGTAGGCGCTCCCTGATCTTCTAGAAGGCTTGACTAGCCGTTGTAGAGTGACTAGAAACCTCCCTCCTCTTGTAGAGTTTCTTCATTCTAACACTCCCCCTCAAGTATAAACCATAGAATGATGGTTTAAACTTGGACACCAAGAGAATTCACCTCATTAAAAACCTTAGAATGCAAAACCCAATGGGACAAAAACATTCTAAGGGAAAAAGAGTATGAATTCATCTTGATAGGAGAGTTACTAGAATGGAATAGTTGTGAGTCCAAGTTTTGCATGAATGGACTCACATACCTTCGAACAAGCTGCCTTAGTAAATATATCAGCCAACTGGTCAGAACTCCGAGTGTAGCATGGGAGTATAATTCCTTTCTCCACGGCCTCCCTAACTTTATGACAGTCGACTTCTATGTGCTTTGTTCTCTCATGGAAGACTGAGTTGGATGCAATGTGAATTGCAGCTTGGTTATCACAGTGAACCGTGGTAGGAGTTTTGCTTTCAATGCCAAGGTCTTTAAGCAGAGCCCTTAGCCAAATACACTCAGTTGTAAGTTTCCTCATAGCTCGGTACTCAGCTTCTGCACTTGAACATGATACAACTTTTTGTTTCTTGGTCTTCCAGGTGACTAAGTTCCTCCTATGAAGGTGCAATATCCAGTGGTTGATCTTCTGTCTTTTCTATCCCCAGCCCAATCAGCATCACAGTATCCTACAATCTCAGCATTCCCATTCTTTCCCATCCAAACTCCTTGAGAATAGGTTCCTTTTAGATACCTCATGATGCGCTGAATCATTGCCCAATGATACTTCTTAGGAGCTTGCATATGTTGACTTACCTGGTTCACAGAAAAACATAAGTCAGGTCATGTAATTGTTAAATAGATAAGTTTACCCACAAGCTTTCTATAAAGTTTAGGATCCTCAAAGGTTTCGTCATGTTGCTCCCCCTCAGTTTCAACTTTGTAGCCATCCTCCAGTGGTGTCCTAGCTGCCTTGGTTTCCATTACCCCTGCACTAGTCAGTAAATCGAAAACATACTTTCTCTGTGATATGAACAGCCCATCTTTAAACCTGCATACTTCAATCCCTAGAAAATATTTAAGTTCACCAAGATCTTTGATGTCAAACATGGATTTAAGGTATTCTTTTGTGGAAGAGATTCCTACCTTGTCATTCCCTGAGATGATAATATCATCTACATAGATGAGAATGACAACTATACCTTCTTGGCTATGGAGAGTGAACAATGTATGAGCTGCTTCTGACCTTCTAAATCCTCTATCTCTTAGAGTGACATTTAATTTATGGTACCAAGCCCTTGGAGACTGTTTCAGACCATAGATTGCCTTTCTTAATCGCAAAACCTTCCCTGGTGCAACTGAGTCTTCCAAACCAGGAGGGGGAGTCATATAGATTTCTTCCTCTAGCTCCCCCTGAAGAAAGGCATTCTTCACATCCATTTGCCAGAGATCCCACTCTAAGTTGGTAGCAAGGGAAAGAACCACCCTGATTGTGTGCATCTTTGCCACTGGAGCGAATGTGTCCCTGTAGTCATCACCATACGTTTGAGTAAACCCTCTTGCAACAAGTCTGGCCTTATGTCTTTCAATTTCCCCATTACTTTTGTATTTGATGGTGAATATCCATCTGGAGCTCACAGCCTTCTTCCCTTGTGGTAAATCTGATTCATCCCAAGTGTGATTCCTTTCCATTGCTCTCCTTTCATTTCCCACAGCATCTCTCCAAACTTTGATCTTCTTTGCTTCATCATAATTTCTTGGTACTATTTCCTGATCTAAGCTTCCAATAAACACTTGATGTTGTTGTGGGATGTGAACCATGTTGCACACGGCTTGAGTAGGATGAGCTTCAGATTTGTTGTTGAAGTAGACTCTGGTATTCTTCCAGTGTGAAGGTGGGAACCGCTGCCAGGTGCTCCTCCTTAGTTCAACCGGTTCTGAGGTGGTAATTCCTCATGAACTTTGACTAGGTATGTCATGATTATTTCTGAAATCGGCTTTTGAGGTTTCTGAAGCATCTAGACTAACCTCTGATGATTCTCTTTGGGAGTGACTTGAGTCAGCTTCAGATAGGTTCCTCTGAATGTTACTTGGACCAGCTTCTGAATCCAGTTGATCTTGAGTATCTGACAATTTTCTCCCCCCAGGATTAAGAGGATGAGGAAGCGGTACATCAGTTGAGGAGCTTGTTGGAGTGGAAATACCAAGTCCTTCTAGGATTCTCCTCAGGTTTTCAGCCCTATCAGAAGAGTTGGACGATATGTCTTTAATGTTATCCCATGTTTCATCAGCAAAGTAACTCCTTGTCTCAAGAAACTGAACATCCCGGGATACCAGTACACGGTTTGTATCAGCATTGTAGCATTTATAGCCCTTCTGAGTGGTGGAGTAGCCAAGGAACATTGCTCTTGTACTTCTGGCCGCAAGTTTATTTCTTTGTTCACCTGGAATCCACACATAGCAAACACACCCAAACACTTTTATATGGTCAAGATGAGGCTTGGTGTGAGTAAGTACCTCATAAGGAGATGCATCATGTAAGTTCTTGGTAGGAGTCTGGTTGATTAGATAACAGGCTGTGACCAAGGCATCTCCCCAAAAACGCTTTGGGACCTTCATATGAAACATCATGGCCCTTGTTACTTCCATTAGGTGCCTGTTCTTTCTTTCAGCAACCCTATTCTTGTTGGTTTTGCGGAAGTAAGAGGAGAGATTAGGTGAGTTTCATGGTGAAGCTCGACAAGAAGAATGAGGAAGAAGACAGGAAGAATAAAGTGAAGAGTTTATTGCTAAAAGTATATTTACAACAATGTGGGAAGTGGCCTTTATATAGGCTGAGCTACACATGACTTTATTCAAATAGGAAAGGGACGTGGTGGCTTGTCCAAGGAGAGAAAGCGACCCCTCATAAACGGCTAGCACCACCCGTGACTTCTCCTTGCAGCCTTACTTCCTTCTAGAAGGTCTTCTTGTTGTCACAACAAGACTTCTTGACATTATTAATGGGCTCGAAACTCATTTAGACTAGGCCAAAATGGGCTGCACAGGTTTGGACAATACTTGGACCAAGCCTTTAACGAGCCGTGATGCCCAAGTGTGTTTGCCGTGCTCTATACTCCCCCTCAAGCTTAGCATTGGAGAGGCTAAGCTTGGAAATCCATAAGGCACCACCTCATTAAAAACCTCATCATAGAAAAACCACTTTGGGAGAAAAACTATGATGAGGGAAAAAGAGTATGATGTTTATGGATTAGGGAAGGCTAGATCACGACTGTGGAAGATCAATCAGCCCAAGCTTGCTATATATGTGAGAGCAAACTTTGGAGCTGGCAGCCTTAGTGAAGATATCAGCCAATTGGTCTTACTCTTTGTGTAACAAGGAAGGATCACTCCTTCTTCAATCTTTTCCTTGACTTTGTGGCAGTTCATCTCTATGTGCTTGGTTCTCTCATGGAAGACTGAGTTGGTTGCAATGTGGATGGCTGCTTGGTTGTCACAGTGCATAGTAATTGGAGTATCCTGATCAATGTTGAGATCCTTGAGGAGTGCCTTCAGCCATGTCAATTCATTTGTTAACTTCCTCATTGCACGGTATTCTGCTTCAGCTGTTGAGCATGCCACCACTTTCTGCTTCTTGGTCTTCCAATTCTGCTTCAGCTGTTGAGCATGCCACCACTTTCTGCTTCTTGGTCTTCCAAGTGACCAAGTTGCCTCCTATGAAGGTACAATATCCGGTTGTGGACATCCTATCAGCTCTATCTCCAGCCCAGTCTGCGTCACAGTACCCCACAATCTCTGTATCCTGGTTCTTGCCCATCCAAATGCCGCGGTCTAAGCTTCCTTTAAGGTACTGCAAGATCCTCTCAACCATGTTCCAGTCATGCTTTGTAGGAGTCTTCATGTGCTGACTGACCTGATTCACAGCAAAGCATAGATCAGGTCTGGTGATAGTAAGGTATATTAACTTACCCACAAGCCGTCTGTATTGTGCAACATCTTCATATAGTTCAGCTGCATTCTCCCCCTCTCGAATGTGTTGGAATGAAGAAGAAGTGATGAATTTATGAAAGCCTTTATTTCTAGATAAATGGCGATTTATATGTATGTAAAAGGGAGAGTCTAAGGCTTGATTGTATTATAGAATTATGTTATCCTTGTAAGCCATTTATGTATAAGGCTATCCTTATATCCAAACAAGCCTAGACTATATTAGTATAAATACTTTACTCCTTTCACATTTTGTAAGTAAGAATTCATAATTCTCATTTTCTAATAAATCATTCTTCTCTCTAATTCTCTAATTCTCTCATTCTCTCATTCTCTCATTCTGCAAATCTCTCAATCTTATAATCTTTCATGGTATCAGAGCCAGGTTACATCAAACCTGGGTAAATTTCTTCATTCTTTCATTGATTCAACAAGAATCCATCTTGTTCTTCATCTGTTTCTGGATTTTTTTCGAACGTCATCGCAAATCAAATTGCGATCAATCCACGACTCCAATTGACGATCTGCTTTCACTGGAGTGTGCATCGGCAAATTCCGAATCCACAGCCACCGAATTCGTATCATTTGGCCCAGGGAATCGAAAGTTACGAATTTTCTTCCATGAGGTATTCGTGATCGCGTTCGTTTCAAACCTCTATATTTCCCAGGTCATCTCAACGTCAATTTTCCTTCAAATCGTGTTTTTCAAAAGCCTAAACTCAAGCCCCTTGAGTCTAGTTTCTGTTTAAAGAAAGCAGAACTCGATTCCATTGAGTTTAAAGGGTTTTCTTGAAGTTTTCCTCAAAGTCGTCCAAAATCACCTGTATCAAGACTCTGGTGATATAATCCTAATTCTCTTTGTGAAAATGCAAAAGATCTATGGAACACTTTGCTTAAGGTGTATTGAAACACCACTAACCTTTTGAGAATTTTTGAAGTAAAGAAGGCTTTGAATGAATTAAGGCAGGAGGATGCTGAATTCATAAAGCACTATGGCTCATTCAAAGCTTTGTGGGCTGAGCTAGAAATGCTAAGGCCAGCCACTATTGAACCACTTGTACTCCTTGAAAGAAAGGAACAAGATAAGGTATTTGGGTTACTTTTAACTCTTAATTCTACTTACTCAGATCTTATTAAGCATATTCTCAGGTCTGATAAGTTGCCTAGCTTGGAGGAAGTGTGTGCTCAAGTTCAAAAGGAGCAAGGATCACATGGATTGTTTGGCAACAAAGCTGAACTAGTAGCTGCTCACAAAAGTTACTTCAAGCCAACAAATGCTTCTAGGAAGAGGAGGCAATTTTGTGATCATTGCAAGAAGGATGGTCATGCAAAGAAGGATTGTTGGGAACTCCACCCTCATCTGAGGCCATCATGGGCTTCACGCCCTACACTGCATCCGGCCATGTCCTCGGCCAGGCAAGCTCACGGTGTTGGGTCATCAAGGGCGGTTAGAAGCAGCGGTTCACTTCCTGTCTCAGCCTCCACTAATACCATGCCACAAGCATCAGAATTTGTGACAAGATCAGACTTAGAAGCCCTTATCAAGGCACTAAAGGATAGCAATGTGATGGGTAAAACTTTTCATACTTCTTTTCAAACTCTTTTTACTTCTAATGCTCCTAAACTCTTTTTGAAAAATCTATGCATACATATGAAAATTGTTTTGAATTGGTGCATTCTGATGTTTGGACATCTCCATTTCCATCTAGAGAAAACCATAAATATTTTGTGACATTTATTGATGAAAAGTCTAAATATACATGGGTCACATTACTTAGTTCTAAAGATAGAGTATATGATGCATTTTTAAACTTTCAAGCATATGTTACTAATCAATACAATGCTAGAATTAAATGCTTTAGAACAGATAATGGAGGAGAATACACTAGTACCAGACTTCAAGAACATCTAGCTAAACATGGCATTGAACATCAGACAAGCTGTCCTTACACTCCACAACAAAATGGAGTAGCTGAAAGGAAGAATAGACATTTAATGGAAGTTGTGAAAACAATGATGTTCCACATGAAAGTACCTAAACAATTTTGGGGAGATGCCCTTGTAGCTGCATGCTACTTGATTAATAGGACTCCTACAAAAGTCCTAGATGACCTGTCTCCATTTGAGGTACTAAACAAAACTAGACCTAATATTGATCACTTAAGAGTTTTTGGTTGTGTTTGTTTTGTATTAGTTCCAAGGGAGCAAAGGAACAAGCTGGAACCAAAGAGTACCAAAGCTATGTTCATTGGATATTCATCCACACAAAAAGGGTACAAATGTTATGACCCAGAAACTAGAAGAGTCTTGGTGTCTAGAGATGTCAAGTTCCAAGAAGAAAAAGGATTTTTTGAAGAGAGAACTTGGGAACAATTTAAAGACATCTCATCAACAAGAACTGACCAAGCTGAATACTTGAGACAACTCTTGGAAAGTATTGGAATAAGAGGTGGTCAGCACACAGTCTCATCACCTGCCCCAGTTGCAAGTAGCCGCGGACCCGTGGTTCAGCCTGGTCCACAAGACCGTTCAAGCCCCGCTTCCGGTCCATCTTGCCCAGCCGCATCCGGCCCTTCCGGTCCATCTAGTCCAGCCGCATCTGATCCTTCCGGTTTGTCTCGGCCATCATCCTTTCCTGGTTCTCCTGGGCTTCCTCCTCTTGAACATGGGGGGGAGAAACCTCTACTCATGTCCAACAAGACTCAGCAGGAGAGGATTCCATTCTAGCTTCAGCTTCCAAAAGATCTAGACCTACTCTCATTGAAGTTTTGAGTGAAGAAGAGGAGGCTCCACCTACAGTGTTAAGGAGAAGCACAAGACAAAGAAATCCACCAGTTTTCTACAATGGAAATGTTGTAGTTCATCATGACCAGGGAGTTTGTAATATTGCACACTTACCTTCTACTCATGTTGCTTTTATTTCTAGTCTTGACAATGAGCAGATTCCAAAGACATATGAAGAAGCTATGTCTATAAAGGAATGGAGGGAAGCTATCTCAGCTGAGAAACAAGCTATGGAGAGGAATGGTACATATGCTTCAGCCACTTTACCAAAAGGAAAGAAGGCTGTAAGTTCTAAATGGATTTTTACCATTAAATACAAAAGCAATGGTGAAATTGATAGATATAAAGCTAGGTTGGTAGCTAGGGGTTTTACTCAGACATATGGTGAGGATTATAGGGATACATTTGCTCCTGTTGCTAAGCTACATTCTGTCAATGTTGTGCTTACTGTTGCTACTAATCTTGAATGGGAATTGTGGCAAATGGATCTCAAGAATGCTTTCTTACAAGGTGAACTAGAAGAAGAGGTTTACATGTCACCTCCACCTGGCCTAGAAGATGAGGTTGGAAGCGGTAATATACTGAGGTTAAGGAAGACTATTTATGGCCTTAAACAATCTCCAAGAGCTTGGTACCACAAGCTAAGTGTAACCTTAATGGATAAAGGTTTTAAAAAATCTGAAGTGGAACATACTCTTTTCACATTAAAAGGTAAGGAAAGTATTGTGGTAATCCTTATCTATGTAGATGATATAATCATATCTGGTAATGATAGTGTTGGTATTGCATCTACTAAAGATTACTTAAAGAGTGTCTTTGATATAAAGGATTTAGGAGAACTTAAATACTTCTTAGGAATTGAAGTATGTAGGTTTAAGGAAGGTCTCTTTCTCTCTCAAAGGAAGTATATTGTAGATTTACTAACATCCACAGGTATGATGGAAGCTAAGCCAGCCAAAACACCCTTAGAGGAAGGCTACAAAATCGCAACTAAGGGGGAGCTAGTTGAAGAAATTGATTTTAATGATCCTAAGCTCTATAGGAAAGTGGTTGGTAAGCTTATTTATTTAACCATCACTAGACCAGATTTATGTTTTGCTGTGAATCAGGTATCACAACACATGCAAGGACCAAATATGAGACATTGGGAGATGGCCATGCGAATTCTAAGATACATAAAAGGCACACATGAACAAGGTATATGGATGGGTAACAATAAAAACACAAATGTGGTTGGTTATTGTGATGCAGATTGGGCAGGAGATAGGGAAGATAGGAGAAGTACTACTGGATATTGTACTTTCATAGGTGGAAACCTTGTGACTTAGAAAACCAAGAAGCAAAAGGTGGTTTCATGTTCTAGTGCAGAATCAGAGTATAGAGCAATGAGGAAGCTCACTACTGAATGCATCTGGCTGAAACAAATTTTGGGTGACTTAGCCGTGGAGTGTGAGGAACCTATCACCATTCATTGTGACAATCAAGCCGCCATTCACATAGCCTCCAATTCAGTGTTTCATGAGAGGACCAAGCATATAGAAGTGGACTGCCACAAAGTTAAAGAAGCTATTGGGAAAGGTATCATTTTACCTTGCTATACAAGGAGTGAGGACCAACTAGCTGATGTATTTACCAAGGCAACATCTCTTAAAACTGGCGCCTCAATCTATCCAAGACTTGGCCTCATGACCATTCCACACCAATGATCCCAACATGGAGTGTTATACTCTTTTTCCCTAGAAAAGGTTTTGTCCCAATTGGGTTTTCCTTCTCTAGGTTTTTAATGAGGTAATGCTTCATGGTTGCAAGCTTAAACATCTTATGTCTTAAGCTTGAGGGGGAGTGTTGGAATGAAGAAGAAGTGATGAATTTATGAAAGCCTTTATTTCTAGATAAATGGCGATTTATATGTATGTAAAAGGGAGAGTCTAAGGCTTGTTTGTATTATAGAATTATGTTATCCTTGTAAGTCATTTATGTATAAGGCTATCCTTGTATCCAAACAAGCCTAGACTAGATTAGTATAAATACTTTACTCCTTTCACATTTTGTAAGTAAGAATTCATAATTCTCATTTTCTAATAAATCATTCTTCTCTCTAATTCTCTAATTCTCTCATTCTCTCATTCTCTCATTCTGCAAATCTCTCAATCTTATAATCTTTCAGAATGAACTTGTAGTCATCTGCTACAGGTGACTTGGCTGGTTTGGCATCTAGGTAACCTGTCTCAGTTAGAAGGTCAGTAATGTATTTTCTTTGGGAAAGAAAAAGGCCTGTCAAGGAGCGGCATACTTCAATCCCAAGAAAATATTTTAGTTCCCCTAAGTCTTTGATATCAAAGGTGGATTTGAGAAAGGATTTAGTATGTTGAATACCGACCTGGTTGTCCCCGGAGATGATAAGATCATCTAAATAGATGAGGACAACAACTATACCTTGGTCATTTTGAAGGGTGAACAATGTGTGGTCAGCCTCTGATCGTCTGAAGTCATGATCCCTAAGGTAAAGCTAAGCTTATGATACCAAGCCCTGGGAGACTGTTTAAGGCCATAAATGGCTTTTCTCAACCGAAGAACCTTGCCTGGTGCAACAATGTTATCAAGGCCAGGCGGTGGTGTCATAAAAACCTCATCTTCAAGCTCCCCCTGAAGGAAAGCATTCCGGACGTCCATTTGCCACAAATCCCATGATAAATTGGTGGCTAGGGAGAGGACAACTCTCACTGTTGGGAGCTTAGCTACTGGGGCAAATGTGTCACCGTAGTCCTGGCCGTATGTTTGGGTGAACCCTCGAGCGACCAGTCTTGCCTTATAGCGTTCAATATCTCCATTACTCTGGTACTTGATGGTGAACACCCACTTGGAGCTGACCGCACGTTTGCCCTTAGGTAGAATGGCTTCGTCCCATGTGTGGTTTCGTTCCCCTACTTCATCAGCAACAGCATCTCGCCAAACCTTCAGTTGCTTAGCTTCCTCATAGGACGAAGGAATGGTGTCTTTCTGGTGCGGCCCTGGTTATGTTAAAACCAAAGGATCGACTTGAAGGAAGGTGGAATGGCGAATTGAGGAGGTTACTAACACTCCTTTGTGACCACGGCTGTAAGGAGGTATGGAAGGAGGCTACTAGCTCTCCTTAGGCAGCGGATTGATGAATGTTTGGAAGGAAGCTACTAGCTTCCCTTGTAGACAAGTGTTGATGGTGGATGGATGGGTAAGGGTTTGGATGTTACTAACTCTCCAATTGATGTGATTGATGAGGGGTTTGATTCCACTAGCACATGATCACCCTGCAAAGAGCTATGGAATTTCACAGTAGATTACTCTACCCTTAAGTGAATAAAGATCAATGTTCTTAAGCTGAACAGAGAAAGCAAGAAGCAAAAGAGCTTTTCTAAGTTTTATAAAATTCGATGTGTTTTTGTACAAGGGGGGGGGTGAAGCTTTTATATAGGCTGAAAATCCTATCTAGGTCATATCTACAAAATCATATCTTAACTACTTCTCCTAGATTCTAGCTAGCAAGAATATCTTTGATTTTAATTGATTTATAATTTAAATTCAAATAGATATTCTTACTCTATCCTAATCTCCTTTGGTTTAATTTAAGTGATTATAAACCATTAAATTAAATTAAACCAGTACAATTGGTTTATTCTCTTTGGGCTTTCTTTTCCTTCTTAACCAGGCCCAAATCACTTGCAGAATGGGTTTTCTCTTGTCTTTAACTCTAGAATGAGTTAGTTGGTTTTTAAACACGTCTTGGGCCTCATCTTCTTGAATCTCCACGTCCATGAGCTTCTCCTGGTACAGCTCCACGTCTAGCTCCATTTTATCAAGATCCTCTTCTTGTCCATGTCGCTTAGCATTCTCATTGGACCTGTCTAGGATCGCACCATCCCCTCCTCCTTTGAAAGGATTTGACCTCAAATTCATTTTTTCTGCACCAAAAGAAATCAAGTTAAAATCATTGGATGTGTGATCAAAAATGTCCTCACCTTGGAATGTTGAAGGCGATTGCCAAGTAGAAGCAAACAAGTGTTCCTTTGGCCCATAATCAACTTGTTTGTCTAGGCCCTGAATCCTCCTTGTTCTTGGAACAAACTCCATATCCTGTTTTTCCTGCTTCTTTTCAAACACTAGAAAAACAATATCAAATGTGCAACAGAAATAGACAAAAGAATTCCCTGGGTTTAAGATCTTAAAAACAAAATTCAGGTTCCTAGAATCACCATCTAAGACAAGATCATAGATCATTCTAACATTACAACACTCATTGGAACAAAACTTTTCTTTTGAACACAAACCAAACAAATAGATGTCATTGCTAGCAAACAGATTGGATTGTGCTAACTTAGAAACTCTCTCAACATATTCAAATTCAGAACTTCTTTTAGCTCTAAGTATGTCATGCATGTTCCTAGACCACCATTCTAGCAATACAAACTTATGATACTTGGACAAACTCCCAAAAACGTTTCCTCTCAAGACTGAGTTAATATCACAAGTTTTTAAAACCCAAAAACCTTCACAGCACAAATTTTCACAGCCTTTTCTAACTGAATTCGAATCCTGCAACCTTTTATTAGAAAAACATGCATCATTCACAAGATCTGCATCACTCCTCACCGATTTATGTCCTAATGTTCTCCTAATCAACTTATGACTCATAGCAAACTCAAAACTCTCAGTTTCAGCAATCAAAGAACATTCTGATCTAGAAAACATTTCATGCCTAGGTGCTTCAAAGGATTGAATCATCTTATCAAAAATAAACCTAGAAACACAAAGTTCATTCACATTCTCTAAACCAATTTGTTGCTTTTCTTCACGTGTAACAATCACAAACAAACTAGGTAAAGAATTTGTCACACCAATATCCTTACTGAGTTTGAGACGAATTTCATCAATCAAAGAAGGACTGAAGGACTTGAACTCCCAGCTAGTTGTAGGCACCAATTTACTGTCCAAAGATAATCCCCTTGGTGATTCCTTCAATAGCTTCTCTTCATGGTCCTGCAAGGGAAGCTCATTGCTACTCGGTTGCACCGGTTTAAGATTAGTAACACTTATACAAGTATCATCTAATACTCTAGCTGATGGAACAGAGAAAATATATTTGTCAAGCTCACAGAGATTTTCTTTTACCAACAGTTCACCTTCAGCTAGTGATGTCTCACTCTTAGGAGAACTTTACAATGGATCAGACATCTCCCTTCTTCCTCTAATCCTTAGCAACTTCCAGCATCTCCATGCCTCTGGCTGGTGGTGCTTTCTTGGGTACTTCTCCTGGTATCTCCTCCTCAATATCCTGTGAAGAGAAAACAAGGCTACTCGGACTCACCGGTTCACAGATGGTTAGTTTTCTACAAATCTCTCTTCCATTAAGCATAAAATCAATTTGAGAAGATGGTAGAAAACACTTACCTGTGTTTGAGTCATTTGAGAAGTTTTCAGTCCCAAACAACCTCCTGGAAACCATGGCTTCATTTGAAGAATATGAAGTTTCAAAAATTTCTTTCTTATTTTTGCAGATTGGACTATAATGATTGAGATCTGGCTGTTGGGGAACCGGTTTCTCCTGGGAATACAAATAATCTTGGCGTGTCCACTGGATGGGTGATGGGCGTGAGCTTGGTCTCCTCTCTTGGTTGCTCTTCATAGTCTTAGACCTCTCTGATCTACTCCCAATAGTCCTCCCTTGTGAACTCCTTTGGTATTTGTCCTGCACATAACCAAATTTATTATAATCTGGAGAAACTTCTTTTTCATAACAAATTTCATCTCAAATCAAGAAGCAATCTGAGGTTCTCCATTGTGCCTCCTTGTGGATGCCATATGATCCCACCAATGGATGGCATGACCACTGAATGCACTTGTTGCAAGTTTGATCTTCTTTGCCTCAGTGTAGTGATAACCACTGACACCCATTCCATCTCTTCTTCCCATTCCAAATAAGCTTCAGGATCAATCTTCCCATGGAATGATGGAATCCCAAGCTTGGATTGACTAAGGTATTCTTCTGCTCTATGGCGACAATGGTGATAAGAATTAACTCCTCCTGCTTTTCTGCCTGCAGAGATTGAAAAGTCATGAAACTCATTAACATGGTTAGTCTTATTGAAATCTTGTTTCAGCTTCCTAGTGATCTCAGCCATCATAGCTTCACATTGAAATTGATCAAGATGAACAATCTGATCCACTAAATTTATCCTTGCTATGAAGTTCCTGAAACAAACTTTAACAAACTGTTAATTAAAACTCTCTCTCTCACTTTTTTTTTTTTTTTTTTGATTTCTCAATAGATATTCCTCTTGCTATTCCCAAAAGTTCAGAATAGATCAAAGCCCAATCACCTAAGATCTAGAGCTAAAACCTACTACAACTTTAAGATAGAAAGATTGCAAGATTTTATTCGTCAGCTGATTAACCGTTTCCTAGCAGGGTTTCTCTTCTGCTGTTTACTTTTTTTTTTTTTTTAAAAAAATTATCGAGATTTTTTTTTTTTTTTTTGAATATAGATCCTTTCTTAGATCTTTTGTAATTCAGGAAAGGCTCAGCTGACTTACAACAGATAGAAAGAAAAGAATTTTATTTATGAAATTAAAATTGAAAGAGATTGATGGTGGTTTTGAAATCAAGGTGATTTCACAAACCCTAACCTTCAAGAGGCTCTGATACCACTTGGTGCGGCCCAGGTTATGTTAAAACCAAAGGATCGACTTGAAGGAAGGTGGAATGGCGAATTGAGGAGGTTACTAACACTCCTTTGTGATCACGGCTGTAAGGAGGTATGGAAGGAGGCTACTAGCTCTCCTTAGGCAGCGGATTGATGAATGTTTGGAAGGAAGCTACTAGCTTCCCTTGTAGACAAGTGTTGATGGCGGATGGATGGGTGAGGGTTTGGAGGTTACTAACTCTCCAATTGATGTGATTGATGAGGGGTTTGATTCCACTAGCACAGGATCACCCTGCAAAGAGCTATGGAATTTCACAGTAGATTACTCTACCCTTAAGTGAATAAAGATCAATGTTCTTAAGCTGAACAGAGAAAGCAAGAAGCAAAAGAGCTTTTCTAAGTTTTATAAAATTCGATGTGTTTTTTTACAAGGGGGGGTGAAGCCTTTATATAGACTGAAAATCCTATCTAGGTCATATCTACAAAATCATATCTTAACTACTTCTCCTAGATTCTAGCTAGCAAGAATATCTTTGATTTTAATTGATTTATAATTTAAATTCAAATAGATATTCTTACTCTATCCTAATCTCATTTGGTTTAATTTAAGTGATTACAAACCATTAAATTAAATTAAACCAGTACAATTGGTTTACTCTCTTTGGGCTTTCTTTTCCTTCTTAACCAGGCCCAAATCACTTGCAGAATGAGTTTTCTCTTGTCTTTAACTCTAGAATGAGTTAGTTGGCTTTTAAACACGTCTTGGGCCTCATCTTCTTGAATCTCCACGTCCATGAGCTTCTCCTGGTACAGCTCCACGTCTAGCTCCATTTTATCAAGATCCTCTTCTTGTCCATGTCGCTTAGCATTCTCATTGGACCTGTCTAGGATTGCACCACTTTCTCAATTTTGCCAAGGAAGGCCTGATGATCAGATGGGGCAAGGGCAAGAGAGCATGTGGCCTGAACTGGATGGGCCACGACATGAGCATTGTAGTACACCCTGGTGTTGATACAGTTGGATGGATCCCTTCTTAGTCGCGTACTTCGCCTAAGAACTGGTGGACCGACTTCTTCATCTGCCACCACGGTCTGACCTGATCTAGAAGATGAGCTTTCTGTTTGTGAAGGGTCCGGGTGAGCCACGACATGTGGAGTTGGTGGACCGGAAGTCCCTTCATGACTAGGAACCGCAGGAGTGTGGTCTGATGGAGGTGAAGGCTGCGGTTGTTGTCCTGATGGTGTTGTTGATCTATAATGATCCAGGTGATCTAGGAGGAACCGGAGGCTAGCTGCCTGGTCAGAAGGCTTAGCGAGGTCTTTCAGGCTGGCCCAATCCTGTTTGTCATGATATCCTTGTTCCTCTAAGAACCTCACGTCCCTGGAGACCATAGTTCTATTGGTGGTTGGATCAAAGCACTTGTACCCTTTCTGACAAGATGAATACCCAATGAAGATACACCGTGTGCTTTCGGCTTCCAACTTGTTCCTTAGTTCTCCTGGAATCAACACAAAGCACACGCATCCGAATACCCTAAGGTGATCAACCACTGGTGAAGTTTTGTTAAGTACCTGAAATGGTGATCGATCATCCAAGATTCTGGTGGGTATTCGGTTGATCAAATAGCAAGCGGTCATGACCGCATCTCCCCAAAAACGTTTAGGTACACCAGTGTGGAACATCATGGAACGGGCCACCTCCATGAGATGCATATTCTTTCTCTCGGCCACACCATTCTGCTGTGGATTGTATGGGCAAGAAGTCTGGTGAAAAATCCCATGTGTGGTAAGGTGTTCCTTCAATTGCTGACTGATGTATTCACATCCATTATCTGTTCTTAGAATTTTAATGTTAGCTTGATAATGGTTAGTGACATAGTTTTGAAATTTTGTAAATGCCTCAAACACACGATCCTTAGATGGTAGTAAAGTGAGCCATGTGTATTTGGACTTCTCATCTATAAAGGTCACAAAATATTTGTTGTTATCTCTGGATATGCAAGGTGAGGTCCAAACATCTGAGTGGATTAGATCAAAGCATTTTTCATAGATGGTGGTAGATTTAGGAAAAACGGATTTGCAATGTTTCCCTAGAATACAAGCTTCACAACTAGAATTCTCAAAAGAAACATTGGGTAGCATAAGCTTTAGTGCACGAAAATGAGGGTGACATAACCTAGCATGCCACATTGCATCAAGCTTAACCGAAAAACATGAATTAAAGGAAACAGGTTGTGAACTACTAAGAGAAGTGTCTTCCAAGATATATAGATCATCTTTAGCTACTCCTCTCCCAAGCAGTCTCATGCTCTCAATATCCTGAAAGTGTACATTGTTAGGACTGAATATGGCATAGCAATTTAGATCAGTAGTGGCCTTCTTTACTGATAATAGGTTATAAGTAAAGCTAGGCATAAATAGAGCTTTGGATTCTTTATCAAATAGCTTAAGGTTGCCTATTCCTTTGACTGGTATTCTTGTTCCATTAGCTATCTCTACATTACCTAGAGCCGGTTCTAGATTGCTTAATAAATCAGGATTGCTAATCATGTGGTGTGAAGCTCCGGATTCAACAACTAAAGCCTGACTAGGTCTATAAGAGTAGAGAGAGATACCAGACTCCTTGAGGGAAGCAATGGATTGGAGAATGACATCCAGGTATGATCTTCTCATTACATCATTTGGTGATGGTGTAGAGGAGTTTTTAACACTGGCGGTCATAGCAGCCCCATCTTCATATCTTCTTGATGGACCAGCTTGTCCCGGTTCATTGGGTGTTATCTGGCCAAGGTTTGCCTTGGACCCTCCTTGAAAGCGATTGGTAGGTGGCCTCGGTGTGCTTGGTCTGAGGTGGGGATGGAGAATCCAGCACTGCCCCTTGTTGTGTCCCTTTCTTTTGCAATGGTCACATATCCATGCTTTCTTATCTTCGTTTCTGAACATGACCTTGTTGGCTGTAGGGAGTTCACCTCTTCCTCCAAAGAGACCATGCGAACCTTGCTACTTTTGAATCTGTGCACACACTTCATCGAAGCTTGGGAGCTTGTATGACCTGAGGAGGTGCTTGATTAGGTCATTATACATGGTGTTTAAGGTGAGCAGAAGACCAAATACACGGTCTTGTTCTTTTCTTTCAAGTAGGACCGCTTGGTCCATGGTGTTGGGCCTGAGGGCTTTTAGTTCTGCCCAAAGTGCTTGGTACTTGCCAAGGTGTTTAGTGAATTCTCCATCTTCTTGGCTAAGTGTGGTAAGGGACCTCTTTATTTCAAATACCCGAGTCAAGTTAGACACATTGCCATACACATTCTTGAGAGTTTCCCAGAGATCCCTTGCGGTTTCACAATAGGAATAGGCTTCAAGGATGGAAACTTCAAGAGAGCTTTGGAGTATGGCCAGCACGGTTTGATCTTCTTGAAACCATTTGGTTTCTTCAGCTAGAGCAACCGTTTCTTCTTCCTCTGTGGAGTCTTCCTTTGGGGCAAGAGTTTTGTGGGTATGCTCCCAAAGTCCGCGGCTGCACAACGCGGTCCTTGCTGTCCTAGACCGTAGCAAGTAGTTATGTCCCTTCAAGATGATGGGAATAACAAGTTGTTTGTTGCTTTCCATGGCGGTTCTTTCTGGATTTCAAATTTCAAGAGTATGGACCACTGGTTAATACTATTGTCCAGCGGTTAAAGAGAGATGACTGGGATTTTAAGGAGACGGTTTGAAGGAAGATAAAGATGGAGAGGTGAATTGAACAGAGTGGTGGATAATCTCAGGAAATAACCAGTCCTATCTTCTCACAACTCAACACCAAATGGATGGTTGAGGATTGTTACAATCTCAGAGTGAGTAAGATAAGGAAAGTTTATTTGAAGAGTCGGTATGTATGTTACACACCTAGAGAGAATTCGAAGTGAGTTAGGGAAGATTTTGGAGAAACTTTGCTATTAACCACTGGTCAATAGCGGATGAGCCCAGAATTTGAGTGTTCTTGAGTGAGGAGGTTAATGGCGTGAGGTGAAGGAGTGTTAAAGAGTATGAAAGAGTATAAAGGAGATTATGGATCAAGATTGCTCTGATACCATGTTGGTTTTGCGGAAGTAAGAGGAGAGATTAGGTGAGTTTCATGGTGAAGCTCGACAAGAAGAATGAGGAAGAAGACAGGAAGAATAAAGTGAAGAGTTTATTGCTAAAAGTATATTTACAACAATGTGGGAAGTGGCCTTTAAATAGGCTGAGCTACACATGACTTTATTCAAATAGGAAAGGGACGTGGTTGCTTGTCCAAGGAGAGAAAGCGACCCCTCATAAACGGCTAGCACCACCCGTGACTTCTCCTTGCAGCCTTACTTCCTTCTAGAAGGTCTTCTTGCTGTCACAACAAGACTTCTTGACATTATTAATGGGCTCGGAACTCATTTAGACTAGGCCAAAGTGGGCTGCACAGGTTTGGAAAATACTTGGACCAAGCCTTTAACGAGCCGTGATACCCAAGTGTGTGTGCCGTGCTCTATAATTTTGTTGGGGAGTATATGGACAACTGGTCTGGTGCTCAATTCCATGGTTTGCGAGATAGTGTTGGAATGCTTGACTAGTGTATTCACCTCCATTGTCTGATCTTAAACACTTAATTTTAGCATTATACTGGTTAGACACATATTTGTTATAGTTCATAAATGCTTCAAGAACTCTTCCCTTAGAAGATAACAAGGTGACCCAAGTGTATTTACACTTAGCATCTATAAAACTAACAAAATATTTGTGATTATCTCTAGATACACAGGGAGCAGTCCAAACATCCGAATGAACCAGATCAAAACAGTTGTCATACAAGGTTTGAGATTTTGGAAAAACAGTTCTACAATGTTTTCCTAGGATACAAGCTTCACATAACTCATTATTAAAAGAAATCCTAGGAAACATTATTTCTAAAGCTTTAAGGTGAGGATGACCCATTCTAGCATGCCACAATTCGCCATTCACCTTAGAATTATTCAAATTTGAAAAACAAGTAACTAAAGAACTAGGAGCGAGCTCCTCAAGCACATAAAAAGATCATTCCTTGTGCCTCCTTGTCCAAGAATCTTTTGAGTCTCAATATCCTGAAACACAAACTCATTAGGTCCGAATATAGCATGGCAATCTGTTGTAGCACGTTTAACAGAAAGAAGATTTGAAGTAAAGGATGGCATATAAAAAGCCCTAGATTCTTTGTTGAATAGCTTAAAATCACCTATTCCTTCTATTGGGACATTAGTCCCATTTGCAATTAACACATGTCCTCTAGCCGGTTCAACATTCCTAATGAGATTTAGATCACTAATCATGTGATGAGAAGCTCCTGAATCTACAATTATAGGTTTAGACATAGTTAATGCATTAAAAGAGGCATGTAGAGATCTTCCAACAATGTTACCAGAGTTGTCCTTTAAGGCTTTGATGAGAGCCTCAAGTTCTGACTTCTTAACAGACTCGGATTGGGAAGATTGATATGGAACCATATGAGCTTGAGGAAGTTGAGTGTTCATGCCGTTGTAAATTGGAGTGGATGAACTTGCTTGTGAGTTCCCGGATTGGTATGATGCTCCTTTCTTGTAGTAATAGCTGGAGTCCTGAGTGTAGTGCGTCTTTGGGAGTTCCTTCCATTTGGTTGGTTTTAAGTGTGGATGCAGAATCCAACATTTTTCTTTGGTATGACCTTTCCTTTTGCAATGATCACACATTATGTTCCTCTTATCTTCAACTTTGTAATGACCATTATTAGCTGTAATGACTTCTTCTTCTGGTTTAAGAAGACCTTTGTGAGCGGTAAGAAGGTCTCCTTTTCCTCCAAACAATCCAAGTGATCCACATTCTTTCTAAATCTGGGAACACACATCTTCAAGGGTTGGAAGTTTTTCAGACCGCAGAATGTGTTTAACAAGGTCATTGTAGGTTGGTCCAAGAATCATGAGGAGACTGAAGACCTTGTCTTGTTCCCGTCATTCCTTGATGACTTCAGTATCAAATGAGACTGGCCTTAACATATCGAGTTCTGCCCATAGTGAGCTTAACTTGCCAAATAGAGAAGTGAAATCAGAATCATCTTGGTTGAGGCTGTTGATGGCTTGTTTAACTTGAAAGATGCAACTTAGATTCGATGTGTTGCCGTAAACCTTCTTAAGGATCTCCCAGAGCTCCATGGATGTTTCGCAGTGAGAGTAAGATTCAAGGATGGGACTATCTAGAGAACTCTGAAGAACAGACAGAATATAAAGATCCTCTTGATGCCATTTCCTTTCATCGGTCACAACCATCTTATCTCCAGCTTCATTTTGAATGAGAATAGGCGGGGCTTCATTAAACAAGAGGTGGTCTCCTAGACCTCTTCCTCCAAGAGCTGTCTTAATCATTCGAGACCACAGGACATAGTTAAGACCTTTAAGGATTATCGGAACTGCAATTGGTCGAGAGTTTTCCATAGCAAGAGTTTAGAATCCGTACAACAATGGTAAGAGGGTTTAAGATACTTGTTTCTCAAGAAAACTTTATGGGTTTTGAGTTTTCCAGAACAAAAGACCGACCAAGAGATAGAAATGATTCCTTGAGGATGAAAAGAACTGTTTTTAGCTTCAAAGGAGAAATCTTTCTTGGATTTTAGAAGTGGTACGGATGGATTTCAAGGTTTTTCAAACACAAGTTGATAGAAAGATTTAGATGAAGCCTTTTATGGTTTAAATGACTGAAAAAGGAAGCTGAGCAAGGTAAAGGAGGAAGCTTTTGAGGGAAAGCGAGCTCCCTTTGGCAGGATTTCGAAGGTGTACGGACTCTGGTTCTCGACCAGAATGAAGAAGACGAGTACGGCCTTGGTGAAATAGAAAGAAAGACAATTCCTTTTGGGGTTGAATCGAAAGGAAATGATCAAAAAGAGGTTAATATGCAACAAAGATCCCTTTTTGAGCTGAGAATATGAAGATATGAAGAAATGGTCCGTACATCAATGACAGAGGAAGAGTTTAAGCGAACAAAGTTGCCGACTAAAAGGAGTAACCAAGCCTAGTCTTCCTCAATTCATCACCCATGGTTCTGAGGATCTTAGATCTCGGAGAGGATAGGCTAAGGCATGTTTACTTCAAATATGAACTTGTTGCTTAGAAAAGAAAACACGGAGAGGCAAAGAAGATGAAGATTGCGGATTGTATAACAAGATTATGAGCAACGCTCTGATACCATGTGAGTTTTATGAGAAGTTCTAGAGAGTGTTGGAGAGTTTAGAGAGATTGCACAAGAACAAAGATATGATTTTTATTATTCGAATAAGTTGCATACAAGAGAGGCTGCTACTGCCTTTTTATAAGCTAAATGATAAACCTATAAACATCCAAAAGAGGTAACAAGCTGGCGACTCCTTTTGTGCTGGCATGAGTGACTCATCCAAGGTAGGCGCCCCCTGATCTTCTAGAAGGCTTGACTAGCCGTTGTAGAGTGACTAGAAACCTTCCTCCTCTTGTAGAGTTTCTTCATTCTAACAATGTTGACTTAAGTGGTGATTTAGGGCAATTGTGAACCTTGGTGAATTATGCTTTGCATTTAAGACTAAGTTGAATCCATATGTTCCTTTGAAGTAACTTAAGGGAAGTGAACCTTGGTTTCCATATACTATCATGAGTATATGGGATTATGTTGAATCCAAAAGTCCTTAAGGAAGTCTTTGTGTTTATTCTGCTTATATTATACTATAATCTCTTTAATATTTTTCTAAATCTTTTTAAACTCCCTAAATCTCTCTAAACTCCCTAAAACTCTCTTTAAACTCTCTTAAAATCTCTTTAAATCTTAAACTCTTTTATAATCTTGTTTAAATTCTGCTTACTTTTAATCTCTGGTTACTAAAATCTCTGGTTACTTAGATCATATTCTTCATCTCATTGTGTTGAAATTATCTGCCTTAGCTTAATGATTCGTGTCCTCTTATTGTTTTCATCTTGATCATTTAAAATCTCTGATATTCCTCATGGCAAACTTATAATCTTTCTTCTTTATATCTTGTTTAAGGATAAAGAAGACCATGAGAGCCTCAGAGAAAAGATGGCAAGGATGAGCTCTTGTAAGAATACATCAAGTCATGAAAGGCTAAAGGGCTATGAGTTGAAAAGAAGGCTACAAGGAATGATACTCTTCAGCAAGCCGCCTACATTTAGAAAGCAGCTATGATGTCAAGAAGTGTACATTCTAAAGTGTAGAAAGAAATGCCCATCTTTCAGAGCCTACACCAGAAAGTGTATATTCCTGAAGATGGAGAAAGAAGAAGCCCTCCTGTCAGTGCCTACATCAAGTTTGTACTTTCCTGAAGGAGGAGTGTTAGAATTTAAGAAGAGTTAGAGTGTACAATGAATATGTAGTCATGTATTAAGAGTGATTAAAATACTTTGTCATGAAAACCCCTATATATAGGGGATTATACACGAGTATTAGATATATACACATATTATTCTTCAATTTGATATTCTCTTATTCTCTCTCAATCTCTCTTCTAAATCTCTCTCAATTCTTCACCATTCTAATAAAATTCACATGGTATCAGAGCAGGTTTACCTGCAAATCTTTTGATTCTATTCGATTCTTCATCACGACTCTAAAACTAATCAAGCCTAGAAGTCGTTTATTTTTTTTTTCTTTTCGTCTTGATTCTCTGTGAATCTTGTTCTTCTTCTGCAATTTTCTTTCTTGTGATTCATTCACCAGTGAAATCTGATTGCATCGCCGGAGGAATCATTTGTTTTGGTTGATTAGATCGGAAGTTATCAAATCTCATCCGTACGGTGTTGCGTTCTATCCGCCGTGGATTCTTCAACTTGCAGCAAAGAAAGTCAACCAAATCACGCGTTTCCAGCCTTCTTCATCAAGTTTAAAGATTCAGATTGTTGATTCTTGGATAGATTGACGAGATTTGATCGATTGATCATCGAATTGATCAAATCATTTCTTGGCGCCAAATCTATTTTTCAAAAGTTCGAGATAAGTAAAACTCGATCTTGTTGTTCTTCACCTTCTTGATCATGTTCTTCCTGTGAATTATCATCAGAACGTGCCGATCCTTGATCCATTTGATCCATTTCACAAGATTGATCACGATCTGTTCACGGAAACTCAAATCTTTTCTTCCCGCCAAAACTCTGTTCGCAGATTCTTCGAATTTCCCAGTTGATTCTTCTGGGCTGTCTTCTTCACTTGGATCATCATAAGTTTGTGCCGATTTTCAGTCCATTTGATCTACTTCACAGGATCGATTTCGATCGTGGAGTTAAAAACTCAATTCTTCAAATCGCAAGGTATTAGTTTCTTTCGCCTCAAGAAACTTCAACAGACATCGCCGATCTTCCATTCTCTGGTACCTGATCTTCAATTTGGTTTTCAAGATTGTATAACTTGAGGATTAGGAGTGGAGAAGGTTAGTTTATGAGGTTCTTAATCTGGTTTCTTGGAAGATTAGGTTAGATAACTGGATTTGAGAAGGTTGTGCAACCGAGTAGGTGGTTAAGTCTGCTGGTCTTCAATTTCAAATCATTCTCTATTGATCTTGTTGCTGTCTGTGTGGGATATATCAAAGCGGTTGCTATGGAACTTCATAAGTAATTGATGGCTCCAATTACATTGAAAGGTATGAACTATTTGCTGTGGTCTCGAACAATGAAGACTACATTGTGCAGTAGGGGGCTTTGGACTCATATTCTCACCAAAGGGCCGCCTAGTATAGCTGCTGAAGGGGAGGTTCTTGAAGCAGACCAACACGCAGAAAAGGACATGGGAAGCAAGTGGTTTCAGGAAGATCAGCTTGTGTTAGCTATTCTACAAAACTCACTTGAGGCATCACTATTAGCAGCATATTCATACTGTGAAGATGCAAAGGAGCTGTGGGATACTCTTCAGAATGTTTATGGTAACACCTCCAATCTTTTAAGAATCTTTGAAGTTAAGAAATCTTTGAATCAACTTCAACAGGGGGAGGCTGAATTTACTAAGCATTTTGGAGTTTTTAGAGCTTTATGGGCTGAGTAAGAAATGTTGAGGCCAGCTACTGCTGATCCTATAACTCTTAATGAAAGAAGAGAACAGGACAAAGTGTTTGGATTGTTGATGACACTGAATTCCAGTTATGCAGACCTCACAAAGCACCTTTTGAGACAGAATAAATGACCTAGTCTAGAGGAGGTGTGTGCTTGTGTTCAAAAGGAACAAGGTTCTCATGTATTATTTGGGGATAAAGTTGAACTTATCACTGCAAACAAGAGCTTCTACAAAAGGGATGATAAGAAGGGTGTGTCTACCTGTTCACACTGCAAACGAAAGGGTCATCACAAGGACCAGTGTTGGTCATTGCATCCGCATCTCAAACCTGCTTGGTGGCGTGACCAGACTAAGCCTGTAGGTCTTAAGAACAACACTTCAGCAACCGTGAATCAAGCAATTGTGTCCTCTCATATACCTACTGCGAGTACATCTCAAGATGGTATGGCACAATCGATCCAGCGAGCTGGGAAGGAAATACAACTTGGACCTTCAGCATTTGATCAAGAGTTTGTCAGAAAATCAGACTTAGAAGCTATACTAAGGGTTTTCAAAGATGAATCTGGTAAAGTTGTTGGTAAATCTCTTCATGCTTCTTATGTTGCTCATAATATGAATAAACCTTTGATAATAGACTCAGGGGCATCTCACCATATGATTAGTGATATCAACTTAATAAACAACTTGGAACCTGCCTTAGGAAATGTAGTTATTGCTAATGGAACCAAAATACCAATTAAAGGCATAGGTAATCTTAGATTGTTTAATAAGGATAGTAAAGCTTTCTTTATGCCATCTTTTACATGTAATATTGTGTCTGTTAAAAGAGCAACAACTGATTTGAATTGTCATGTGATTTTTGGTCCTAATGAGTATTGTTTTCAGGATATTGAAACAAAAAGAGTACTTGGAAGAGGAGGTACAAAGTATGATCTTTACATTCTTGGCGATCTTTCTGCTTCTAGTTTAGGATCTTGTCTGACTAGTAATAATGAGCTTTCTGATGGAACATTATGGCATGCTAGACTAGGTCATCCACACTTTAAAGCTCTTGAACTGATGTTTCTGTTGGAATGAAGAAGAATGATGAATGTATTTGAGTGAAGTGTTGGCGTCATCTCTATGTATATATCTTAGACTTGTATAGGTTAATGATAAGTATATCTCTGTATCCAAACAAGTCTAGAATAGGATTAGTATAAATAGATGTCTCTCACTCACTTTGTAAGGTGAAGAAATCATTTTCTCTGAAATCTAATAATAACATTCTCTTTCTCTCTCAATCTCTAATTCTCAATTTCTCTCTAAATCATAAATCTTTCATGGTATCAGAGCCAGGTTGGATCAATCTGGTATTCCAAAATCGAAATCTTCTTCATCAAGTCATTGAAATTTCTTCGATCTCATGTTTCCGGTTGATCGCGAGTTCATCATTGTCGCGATTCAAGACTGCATCCAAAGTTCTTCGATTCCTACTGCAAGATCTCAAGTCTTCTGATCAAATTCATCATCTGGCTCTTTCCTCCGGCTATTTCTGTTGATATTCCCGTTAATTTCATCGAATTTGGTTGAGAAAATCGGAAGTTTTCATCATTTGATCACGGTGGTCCTGCGAAGGTTTTCACCGCAAGGACCTGGGGTTTAAAGGTGCACAATTTCTTTAATTCTTCATCAATTCTTGTGATTCCAAAGTCGAAACTCAAGATTAAGAGGACTAGTAGATGAATCGAGAGGTCATTGTTACTCTTTTGCAAGTTTTGGTGCTTCCTTGATCAGTTTCTTGAAATCGACTCTGTTCTTCATCCGCATCTGGTTTTTCTCTGGAGGTGCGATTTTTGATCGGTTTCTTCGACAAGGATTTGTGATTTCTTGCTAGTTTCTTTATCTTGGATTCATCTCCGGCGAAATCTGGGAATTTCATTGGTGATTTTATCAATTTTGGTTGTCAGAATCGAAAGTTATCGACTTCTCTTCGTCGACGGTTTCGCAATCCAGCCGCCGTGAAAACCTGGGTTTCAAACTCGTGTTTCTTCTTCAATTCTTCATCAAATTTGGTGATTAAAAAGCCGAAACTCAAGGAATTTGAATCTAGATTATGAATCGGCAGGTCCGCTTTGCTCAATCAAAAGTTTTGTAAGATTCCTCATCAATTCCTTGTTATTGGTCCAGTTTCGCTAATCTGGGTTCTCGACTGCATTTTTCAAATTGGTCTCAATCTTCATTGATTTTTGATCGATCCGCATTAAGTTTAGGATCGTGTGGAGGAGTTCTGACGATTTAAAAGTGATCCATTGATTTTAAATCTAAAAGAATCGATTCCTTGTCAAGGAAGGCAGATTGTTTTTCAAATCGAAAAAGGGCGGGAACTTCAAAATTGTGTTTAATCCATTCTTAAACTCAATTTTATATCTCAGATCATTTGTGGTACATAGATTTTCAGAAGTATTGAAGAAAAGTGTTGATTGTTAGACAAGTGATCATCAGTTTGGGTTTGTGTTACTCTTGGTACTTGTTGGTGTGTGTGTATCTGGTCTTGGGATCTTACTTGTGCAGGCTTTAAATCGAAACCTATGGAGTTGCATCCTCAAATGAAAACTCCTGTAATGCTCCAGGGAGCAAATTACTTGCTCTGGTCCAGAACAATGCGGACTACATTGTGTAGCAAGGGTTTATGGAGCCACATTCAAGAACCAGCACACTTATTGACAGATGAAGAGTCCCAAGCTGAAACCGCAGAACAAGCTCTATGGTTCCAACAAGATCAAATGGTACTTGCAATTCTTCAAAGCTCTCTAACTAGTTCTCTGTTAGAAGCATATTCTTACTGCTCTAGTGCTAAGGAACTTTGGGAGACATTGAAAACTGTCTATGGCAATACAACTAACCTCTTAAGGATTTTTGAGGTAAAGAAAGCTTTGAATGAGCTTAAACAGGATGATTGTGAGTTCACTAAACACTATGGAATATTCAGAGCACTGTGGGCAGAGATGGAAATGCTTAGACCTGCCTCAGTTGATCCAATCACTCTTCTTGAAATAATGGAGCAAGATAAGGTGTTTGGTCTTCTTATGACTTTGAACAACTCATACACTGACCTGATCAAACATATACTTAGGGAAGATAAACTACCAAGTCTTGAACATGTTTGTGCAAAGATTCAAAAGGAACAGGGGTCCCATGAACTTTTTGGTCACAAAGTTGAGATGGTAGTGGCGCATAAAGGTGTTTTCAAATCGACTGATGTCAGGAAGAAGAAGCAGCTATGTGACCATTGTAAGAAAACAGGCCACAGCAAGAAGGAGTGTTGGGTGCTTCATCCAGAATTAAAGCCTAGCTGGTTTGTTGAAAGGAACAAGAAGCCGCCTACTGGTCCTAAAACTTCACCCATTGTTCATGTTGCAGGCAGCTCAAGCGTAGGTAACATGGTGCAAGGAAACCCATCAATTCTGGCGGCTAATTCAACATCCTCACCAATGGCTACACCAAATGAATATGTTACCAAGGCTGATCTTGAACAACTTCTTAAAGCATTCAAGTCTGGTAATGTTTTGGGTACAACTTATCATGTTTCCTTAAATACTTCTATGGCTTCAACTTCTTTAATTGTGGATTCTGGTGCTTCTCATCACATGATAAAGGACCTAGGTTTGCTAGATAATATAGAACCTGCTTTAGGTAGTGTTGTGATTGCAAATGGAGTTAATGTTCCAATCAAAGGAGTAGGCAAGCTTAATTTGTTTGATAAGGAATCTAAAGCTTTTTACATGCCTTCTTTCACATCCAATTTGCTTTCTGTTAAAAGAGCTACTACTGATTTGAATTGTAAAGCAATATTTGGGCCTAATGATTTTTACTTTCAGGATATTGAAACAAGTAAGAAGTTTGGCCAAGGAACTACAAGGAATGATTTGTATGTACTAGAAGATTTACCTGATTTTTCTTTCATTAAACCGTGTGCAAACAATGTTGATATGAGTAAAATTTTCTATTACCAAATTATAGTAAAATTGGGTTTATGAGGTAAATATATGTTAGGGTTTGTAATCATTCTTCACAAAGTTTATAATAAGAAATTCTAGACAAAGGATATTTGCCCTAGTTTGATTTTTTGTTTTGTGTTTTTTTTTTCAGTTTTAAATTCATTGAGTTTATTCACCCGAATTCGCAACATGTTCAAACAATGTTTTTCTTTAATATTCATAACTTGTATTCATAAGATAATACTGTATAAATGCGTTTATTAATTCGAACATTATAATGATACTGAAGAAATAAAATAATACTTTTTTGAAGATAATAAATTCTAAATGGAATTTCTCTCTATATATTTTCAGAATCATCATCGTATGTTTGATGAAACTACTATATTATATGTGGCCTACGAAGAAAACACTCTTAAAATGTTGACAAAATATTATAATATATATGCGTGCAAAATAAAAAGAAATCTCTAATTAAAACGAAAAAAGAACTACTGCTATACAAAAACGTCTACACATACATATCTGATATCTTGTCTTTCGTTTATGTATTGTAAACATCGGGATCGTGTCATAATACGTTTGTTTATAAGCTCATGCATTTATATGCGTTTTGGAATTAATCTTAAGCGAACATATATAATAAGCATGCATGCACACATGTTCGACACAATCTCTTAATCTTCATTAATATTCCTAATAATTATACAATTATTAGTCTCTTCTTTCTGACAATACTAAAAGTGTCGTGCTAAAAAGTATATGTAGAGAAAAGCTACAACAAAACACAGAGAGAGAAATGAAACCTGCAAAAGAGACAGAGATAGCTGAAGCTGAAACAATCAGAAAGAAGAAACCAAGTTTCTTCACCATTAACGGCGAAACACCCATAACTTTATCAGCTCTCCTTGGAATTTCGATCCTCGGGAAAAATTGGTGCGTTTAATGGGTCGTGACTCTTTAGGTATTATATATGAGAATCAATAGAAGGCTTAAAGAGTTCATTTATCATTATAATATATATGGGGTAGTATTGTAAATATGATTAGGGACATAATTGCTACTTGAAGATTAATAGAAATTAATATATTTTATGTTTTTTTGAGAAATTTTTAATTAGTTGTTCATAGAAATGGGAAGAAGAAAAAGTTGAAAGGAGACCACTTTCTTGTTGTTGGACACCATAAGTCTAAAGAAGTTAGTGGTTTTGAGTTTAATATTCTTTCTTTTTTCTTGATTTATGTATTCTGTGACACTCATTCGATTAATTATCATTTACTCCTGTTGGAAAGTAAGCAGCACTAGCAAATGTGAAGAAAAGAACTATGCAAATGTGAAGAAAAGAACATCTTATTCACTCCACGTATATTTTCAACATTCTTTGTAATATTTACCAAACTTTATTTAATATACTTAACAATATTGATTTATTTATTCCAATAATGGATGGTGTATAGGCCTTGGATGGTTAACGATGAAGGGTGAAAAGTGTACGGGGTCACATTAAATATTATTTCGATGGATGGTGATGAATAATGTTCTGTGTACGTTACACAACATCCGTATGATAGACAATGTGTACAGTGAGCACTATACCGATCGTAGATGGTGGGAAGTATATGGCAAAGACTATTTTTCACCATCTAAATAGTGTACACTAGCTTAGACATATTAATCATTATATAAGAATAATGTTATAATTTTTTCTATCCTTAACAGTGAAAAAACTCAAATACACCAATTTAATTAAAGGCTACCAATTTTTACAATTTTATCTACAAAATTGTTATGTAATTGGATTTACGAATTATGATAAAATGCTTTCAGTAATCAAAAACTTTCGGAGTTTAAAATTAGTAATTTTCTCAGATTGAAGACCAAATTAGTTATTTACTCATATCTAGTACTAGAACTTTTGAGTTTAATTACTCTACTTAGAGCATCTCCAATGGATATTTTATTCTGAAGTTTTAAGGTTTTCTCTCCAACATTGCAACTTCAAATCTAATTTCAAATAAGTGTTTATTATGCATTATGGTCCTTACTATTAATCATAATTAATAAAATCATAAAACTCTTATAATAAGTATAACACATACAATAAAAAATATTACAAACAATATTAATTAATAAAAGCTTATATTATGATACAAAATTACATCTAAATGACTATAACATCACACATACTACATTATAAATAAAAAAATAAAATACCAAACTACTCAATAAAGCTACTTCCATGATACTTAATTATAATAAATATTTAAAATATTATGAAATATAAACTTTTAGGGATTATAATGGTAAAACAAAACCAAAAAAACATTTTTTATAAAATATATATTTATAGAGACTAAAATGCAAATAAAAAGACGAAATTTCATATTCGAATTATTAAATAGTGATACTTCAAATTTGAAGTCTCACTGTTCAATACTCAAAAATATGAAGTTTCATAATTGTTACTGGAGTGCATAAAACTTCAAATTTGAAGCTATGAAGTATCCCTTAGAAATGCTCTTAGTTGGGTGGCTACGATAAATTGATGTCGTTAAGTTTTAATGAAGATACATAGTTAATGAGCCACAAACATACACACACATACACATATGTTCAACCATACAGAAGCAAAGTTTCAATAATATTTGGTAGCCTGGATTCGTGAAAGATATTATAGATTCTTTAGGGTGGATCAACCTCAAACAAACAAACAAACTTACGCTGAAATCAATAACGGTCAAAATGAAATAGAACATTGATATATCATCTTTTCTCGGATTTAAAGGTGAAATTTAATTTGAGAGCTGGAAAAAGAAAAAATGAGTAAAATAGTTTGATCTAAGCTGGGTTAGAAGAATCTGCGACTAAATCTGATATTTATAGAACATACGAGATAACTGATTTAATGTTAGAATTGATCCCATAGTTTTATAATTCAAATTGGCTATTTCTTAATTTAGAATTCGCTTAGGTCAAAAAAAGTTTCTAAAACTTTCTAATGTGCGAAATAGTAAAGTACTTTTTTTTTTAGATGTGTGCGTAAACCTGATTGCGAATATTGAAGTTTATATGTAAATATAATCTGTAGAAGTGAGGTTTCAATAATTCATAAGGACAAAGAAACATTCACCTAATACAAAACTTTGACAGGAGAGTGGTGGAGAATAAAAAAATAATTCTTTTGTAAATTGAATATTTTAACTATAAGTTAACCTTTATAAAAAGTTTAGAAATTAGTACTATAAGATAACTTTATTTTTTATTCATAATATAATATAATAAAAGAGCAAAAAGGCAGTTGAGAGGAATTGTGTTTTAGTTTAATAAAATAAGTTTAATAAAAGCTGTTATAGCAGAAATTATAATTATCAAAAAACCTAAATAATGAATTATTTGAGAATCGAATTTGTTTAAAAAGACAAAAAATCCAGTGTCAAAGATTTAGTAAAAAATGAAATAAGCAAAATGAAATGAAAACTGAAAAAGAATGAAAGTAAAAGTGTTTAGTGTTTATGACTCCGTAACTTCTCCGTGTTTTTTTTTTTTGTTTTTTTTTTTTGTTTTTATATTTAAAATATTTAAATTTTTATTTACCTGATTGATTTGATATTTATTAATATTTATTTTAATAAATTTAGCCGTTACTAATGAACTTATAAACTTATAATCTGAGTTGACAAAAAAAAACTTATGAGTTGAGAGATTCATGGAGTAACGTATAAACTTATGATTTATCAACAAAGTAAATTTGTCTTACAAGTTGTGGTGATCGATGTAGACTATATGCTATGATATATGATTTCAATGACTCATGGATGATTAGCATGTCCATAATTTCTTAATGAAACGAGATCTTTATGGTTATCAAATGGTAAAAAATTTAAAACTTATTAGCATGTCCACATAATTTCCGTTTGCCAACCAATTAAAAATTATTTGCAATCACATTAACTATACACTAAGAATAGTTAATACCATCACCAACTCAAACTTAAATTAATTATCCTTTACTCGCACGAGTTAAATTACGTATAAGTAGAACGTCAAAGCATGTCTCTAGTGGCAAAATCCACTTTTTGCTTAAAAAACAAAGTTATATTATAAACCGTCGGGATCGAAGAGTTAATTTCACGAAGATGCATTTACATATTCCTCATGTGTTTTTCATTTGATCTTGTTTCCAGAGAGGACACTATTGTTCGTTCGCCGGTTTTTGCAAATTGGTTCGTTGATTTAGAAGCTGAAAAACTGAAAAAAAAATACAACAAAATCTTTAGGGACATAGACAAATTAAGAACGTTGGAACTTAATTAAGAATATAGAGTATTAATTATCATCTTACCAGCCTCTTCTTCTTCTTCTTCTTTTTGTTCTCAATGTATGCAAGAATCTCCTTCTGGTTGACGATCGTTTCATCCAAAGCCTAAACCGGAAAAAGAAGACAAATCAATCATTTACTATATTGGTTTACCAGTGTCATCTACTTGTTGTAGAATATCTGAGTTTTTTTATGTACCTACCATATTATATTTTGATATCTCATTTATCAGATGATTTTATATATTTAATATTATTTAGCACATTAAATATTGGTAACTCCGTTTAGGAAAAATAGCAAATAAATATATTCTTGAAAATAACGTGTTCATTTTCACTAGTAGTTTTTTACCGGTTTCTTTTTGGTGTTTTCTTAAAGCAACTTTTAGCATTTGTTATTTTACTAATTAAATCTTTGTTCTTTGTCAGTTACCTAATTAATCAACCTTACTTTGATTGAGATTATTACCTTTTTGGTCTCGGATAACTCATGCTCAAGCACTTGAACCCGGCTTAGCGCAGCTTGAAGTCTCTGTTCTTTCTCTAAAGCGTCATCCTCTGGTTTCGGTTCAAGGGACATGTATTTTTCTTCAAGATCGGCCATTCGTTTCACCATTAATACATACTCGGAGCTTGAGACTGGTTCTGAAAATTGATCTTGGTTTGGTTTAGACAATTCTGAGTTGCCAATTATTGCAGCCTCCGTGAGCTTGCGTGGAACGTCTTTAGATAGCCGAACCATTGCTAAAATTCCCATGACAAAGGCGATAACCCCTCCCATAAGAAAACTATCGTCTTTCTTTTGTGGCCCCTTCTCTACGTAACAGTGTATGGAAAGAAGTAAACAAACAAGAATTGTTCACAAGAAATTTATACATCTTCAAACTTCAGCTTTAATGTCAATACATACAAATTTACCTTTTCTTTGGATTATTTGAGGTTTTGCAGGCAAAGACAGAGCCATGAACTTGTCAACCACTGCAATGGTCTTACACACATCGTCTTCGATGGTTTTCTTCTTGTTTCTTTCTAGAGGCTACGAAGATAATCCATAAAAAAATATTCTTAGGTACATGCTTCAAGATAATTCTATATGTTTGAAAGAAAATAAATCGCGTTAAAGCTTTTTTGGATTGTTGACAAATTAAGTTTTTAGCTTACTTCGAAGACCATTGACATTATTGTTCCTTCTTCTGCAAGCTTCTCTTCGTCCTCTGTAATAGTTGAGAACTTAGCTTCAGGACTCCTCGCCATCTGCTAATAACACACTTACGTTTGGTAAGAGACTCTTAACTACTTAGTTAAACATAAGTATGAAGCTCAAAAGTTAACCTTAAGAAGCTCAGAATCATTCCATGGACCTTTATCTGATCGCATGCATCCACCTTTGTCTTCACAAGTGCAACGGCCGCCAAGGAAATGTGGCAACTCGCTAACACCACAGACGAGATTTATAGAAAAATTAGCAATAAGTATAGTAGTCCATGATTTCTAACACAAAGCAAGATATATACATGAGTTAAAAGACTAATAATCTTACCTAGCGTCGATGGCTTCGAGCAGTTTGGCCTGGTATTTGCTCCCAAGAACATGAATCTTCGATGTCGTTTTTGGATCAAGGAATGATTTGACTGGTCCCCACAAGAGCCGAAATCCAGGACCCGCATTGATGATGAACATTCTATTTAAAGTCTGCGAAGAAATACTTTTTAACAATTGTTGCTACCGTTATTAAAATGATACGATGTTTGTGATTAACTACCTCAGGGTAGTTGTCGTTATCAATCTTGAGAAGGCGTTGAAGAAGCTCTCTCGCACATTTATTGAAGTTCTTGAGCCCCTATTTTTCGAAAAATATTGCCACAAACTTTGAACATTTAAACTTTTCTTCGCATTTAATAGTTTTCGGAAGAAGAATCGAGTATAAAATGGTAACGTACCACGCCTTGCACATCAAAAATGGTTGTGCTTTGATCAATGTGCTTCTTGGCTGCGGCTGAGCAAGAAGGGAACTTGATCGTGAACATCTTCTCGAACTCTTTCACATGGTATTTCTCGTACCGGTCCATTGTAGTCACTTGCAACAGCTTGTTAGCATCGATTTGCCCTAATCTCTCAATGTAAACCGGCCTTCCTTCTTTGTCCACTCCATGATAGCCTTGAGGATAATGTTTGACTACTTCATCAATCTCTTCGAAATCGAAATCCTACACCATCATAAAAGGAAAAAAAAAAAGGTATCATAGACTGTATTTTACTCGGCATGAGATGTTTCAAGATTCATGGAGAAAAGGTTGACCTCAATGATCGTGTCGGCTCCAAAGTCCTTTCTCCATTGGAGCATGTCACTCCACATTTGCTTCGCTTTCTCAATGTCAAGTTTTCTCGCTCTTAAGAATCTGTGTTGATTAGACAAACATCGAAGATTGTAACATAGTAATTTGACAATCGCATTAATTCTTTTAATAACATATAATATCAAAATTTCCTAGCAAAGAATGACGATTATAAGTTCAAAAAGATCATGTATATATGTCATAGAAAGGTATATAAATTATTTGATTCTCTCGTAAGATTTGGACCTTTTCCGATCTGATATGAAGTTATGATATGTTAACACATAAATTTTTTTGTCATCTATATATTGATATTAACTAACTTCCAAAATATTTTGACTAATGCATTTCGACGTCGAAAACTAATGTTCCCCAAAAGTAGAGATAAGTTTTCATTATGTCTAAGTACTAAAATTAGACCGTTATTTACATTTCATTATGAGATAGTTAAATAGGGCTCGCTGTCGATCTTGGATTTAGCCAACAAACATAGATTCGTTATTCAAAAGGTCAATCATGTTATAATAAAAAAACCTGAGCATCATGTGAGGATCGTCGTGTTTGGACGGCAAAAGGTCGTTGAGAATAAGGAGTTGACGGAATGCCTCAATAGACTGAAAATCCTCAGCGTTGATGTCATCTATGATTGGTTCGGACACGATTCTGCTCCTGGTCCTGCGAGTCTTCCTCTTGAACGAGTTCTTAAATTTGTTTGATGCACTGATCGCTTTCTTTTTGAACGAGCTAAGCTTCACTATCTTCCGTTCATCCTCTGAAGTTTCAATATCTAAACCACCCATGATTCATTCATTTACATCAACATTAGAAAGGAGAAACTTATTATATTTATATCGCTTAGACAAATGCATTGACTTTTAACCTTGTTTGGTGTCAGCCATGGTTAGATGAACTTAATGCAACACCTACAAGACGATTAAGATTGTTCCAAGATAAGTATTGGCCGACAACTAAAAGAAAATAACAACTGATGAATGAAAAGAGAATCAAAAATAAGAATAATCAAGATTGAGAAAGAAGTTTTTTTTTTTCATTTTTACCTTAATGGAGATGAATGCTTGAGAAGGGAAAGGGTGGAAGATGGTAATGGAGAGGATGATTTGAAACTAAGACATGTAGAAAAGTACTTTATTTATAATCTAACAAGCTATTGATAAGGTCCAAAGGCTTTTCTGTTTCACAACTTGTTTTGTCTTAATATTTGGAAATGAACATTTGAGTGATATATTATTAAAATTTATGAACGACCAATCGTATAAGTACAATAAACCTATATATAACAGAAGAGAGAGTGACGCCTATGCTGACTAAGTTCAGGCCACTACTTGGATATTGAACATATTTTACATCAACCATGGTATATCAAAAATATAAAGAAGTATATATTATCCACATTTCGTTTTAGATTAGTAAATGAAAACACGTATACACGTAACACGGTAGACCCAATGGTTTTTAGTAGTGGAATTTTTCATTTCACTTTTCTAAAACTGAATCACACATGTTAGATTTGGCTTTGGATACACCGAATAAAGCATAACTATATGACAAAATGTTATTATATTATATAATTGATATAAAACGCATAATTCAACCAATAATTTATGAATTTGTGAAACAAATGGTAGAAGCTCATTTGGTTTATAGGATTCTTTGGGAAGGAGATTGAGTCCTTGTTTCCAGGTTTGAAGAAAAAAAAAATGGTTTATGCTCCTCTATGCGCATGTTCGATAAAATTTAAAATTATTTTATTTGGAGATGGTGCTCGGGAGTAATTTACAGATAGTTATGTAAAACGATTTATACGATCAGTGTATCTGAAAAGCTGGTTCAAATACTAAGAAAATAGTCGTACATAAGAAAAATGAATACAAAAGTCATGGTTCGAGGTTTCACTATATTCTGCGAGCCGCACGATGATTAGTACTTGTGATCATCCGCGAATGCCACCTATCTGCCCGGTCCGGCCATATACTTTACGGATGCTCTTCTCCCGAGAGTACCTCTGATGACAGAAACAGCTCCTAGAAAATATAACTTGACTCATGTTGAAAAATTTGCTTGCTTCTTGGCATAGGTCCTCATAATGATTACTACATGATTGCCACCATATCCTTGAATCGTGCAATTGTTAGATATTTACACCAGCAGCCTTTTTCATACAAAATCTCTGAAAACTTTTTGAGTGGGGACGTTCAATTGTATTGCAAATTTTCAAATCTTTAAAATGTACATAGATTATTAAAATTTTAAAATTCTATCAAACTTTTGTGTTATTGGAACATGAATTGTATCCCCAAAATAATCCTCATAAAACAAAAACTTTTAAAATATTATATATTTACATATATATATATATATATTTCTTTTTTTATCAATAACTGAGAATATAATAGAAAACAATTTTAAAATATTAAAAAGAAAAGTTGACCATGTTGGTGGGGAAGAATCATTATGCACTGTGGCTGTTGGTAGACGTCTTACACATTGGATCAAGTTATCCACTTTTATATTCCTTATGCATCTGCTGAATTCATTTTACTGCAAAAGATGGCCAATCATCTCATGATTTCATCATCTTGGCCACATCCACACTGTGGTGAAGACAGGTGAAGACAATGTATAATTACTGAAACATATTCATACACTTTATTGTTGCTCTTCAACTCAATGTGTAAAGAGGATTGGTTACATCGTGTGGTCCGAGCTCCTAGCAAAAGTTCATCCATCCCATTCTTTGTTCATACCTAATCCTGTCTTGAAAAACTATCAGACTCTTTTCACGATTTAGCCACATGCCACCATCATATATCTCATATGAATATAAGGCAAGTGGATGTAACTTTTGTGTAATTCTTGTTTAAATTCTTAAAATTATTATAATAAAATATTTTGATTGTTTTTTTGAATATTCAAGATTCTTTACAAATCTAACAAAATTCTTTACAAATTTAATAAATTCTTCATATTTTAAAATCAACATTAGATATTCACTTCCACTAACCTAACCTCTCTTGTAGGAATCATGTGGTATAATGGTAGTCATATCTGTATTCATTACACATGTTTGGAGTTCGAATTCAGTATCCCGTATGTTATTGGAGATAGCCACTATGTTGATAAAAAATGTAAAAAAAAAAAAAAAAACTAAATGGACGTTAAATGGACGTTAAGGCCCTTTTTGTATTTTGTTTAGGGCTTTTCATTGTAACGAATACGCAGTTTTATTGAGAAGGCCCCGTCCTTACACAAAATCGCTCTCTTTAGGTTTTCTTTTCTTCAGATCTTTCGTCCATTGTAGCGCCGCTCCTCTGTTCTTCAATTTCTTCAATGGTGGGTGCTCTCTCTATCGGTCTATTTTCGTATGATGATAATCTGATAATGGTTTCTATTGCTGACTCCAGGCACCGAAGAAGGACAAAGTTCCACCACCATCCTCTAAACCCGCCAAATCTGGCGGCGGAAAGCAGAAGAAGAAGGTCGTTTTCCAACAAATAACATCGTATTGCATCGTATCGACGTTGATCCGTGCGTTGTTTCCTTACGTTTCTCTTTTCGTTTCTTGATTCAACAGAAGTGGAGCAAAGGGAAGCAAAAGGAGAAAGTGAACAACATGGTTCTCTTCGATCAGGCAACTTACGACAAGCTTCTGTCCGAAGCTCCCAAGTTCAAATTGATCACTCCTTCTATCCTCTCTGACCGTCTTCGGGTAATTAACTATCTCCACTCTTGAAAGTTTCCAACTTTTCGCTGGATGGATAAGCTCTTCATGGTGTCTGTTTGTGGAACTTATTGAGCTTTGGAAAGTCTAATTCGATGGGTTTGGATATTTAGTAGTATCTTTTGCATCAGTTTGTTAAAACTCAAATCTTTCGGACAGTCGGAATGAGTTATTCTTTACTCTTGTAAAGCCTAAGCAAGAAATGTACTCTCTTAAGTTTTGAGCTTTGATTAGTCTAACTCGATGTGTTTAGATAAGTTATCAATGTCTTTGCATCAGTTTGTTATACCTCAAAAGGTTCCTAGTTTTCAAAATTAGTGATTTTGTTTGTTTTTGGGAACGCTTGTGGCGCTGAAGTAAGAAATGTCATTCTTGCTTATGGCTAAATGATCTTATTTCATATGATTTTGCACACAGATTTTGTATTGGTTCTGTCATTATATACAGTCTGTGACCTGGTGATATGTGTGTTATGCAGATCAATGGATCGCTTGCTAGGAAGGCGATCAGAGATTTGATGGCTAAAGGAACGATCAGGATGGTCTCAACTCACTCAAGCCAACAGATTTACACTAGGGCTACCCACAACTAAGTTTCCTTTCAATGTTTTTACCTCTTTTGTCCCATGTATTTCTCAAGTCTTGACTCAATGTTTAGATGTTGGTCCGTTTCCCGTCAATCAAGATTTTCGAAAATGGAGTTTAAATTGTTCTGGTCTTTATCCCAAAAAGGATTTTATACTTTCCTCCTGCAATTCTTAGTTAAGTGCTTGTAGGAAATCATGACTATATTGTGTTAGGTAATAGCTGCATCGATTACAAAATGGAATAGTGTTGCTGTAACGACTAAAGAAGTTTTATGATACAAATAAGTTATTCATACATAAGAACTGATAAATAATGAGACTGACCTCTAAGTAGACTTGATGAAATAGGACCTGTCAAAATTTAACGTGGTTCGGTGATCGAAGACTGATAACTAGTACTGGTGTTCTTGTTTACAAATCGTAATGATAACGAGGAAGATCAGGATGATGATTTTGGTTTCCTACCTTAAATCCCGAGCATTCCAGACCATGAGAGACTCGGTCTTTTTAAGACCATACGGGTTTAAACCGCTCAGAGCCTTCCCCATCAGTGCCATGGCTGCAATACTCGGATACTGTTTTTTCTCGAATTCCTTTTGGTTCTCTGGCTCAAAGCTAACTTTTCGCCCTTCTGGTTGATCTATCGATGTAGCTTTCTTCTTGCACCATCTCTGGATCCATGGATGCAGAAGCGTAATATCTTCACCTCCCTGGTTCAGATTCTTGATTTGTGAAGTCACGGGTTCTTGATTTCTTGGTTGGAGATTGTTGATACCTGCTTTCAAAATTTCAAGGAACAGGTTGTTCCCTTTCTGTCCCGGCGATACTTCTTCGATCATCATGCTCTTGGTTTCATCATGTCCGCTGGAATCCGACGCGTTTCTCTTCAGACGCTTGACCCATCTACTGCTGGGTTCCAGTTCTGGTTCCAACCGCACACGTTTGCAGTCTCTTGAAAGAAAGTGGTCCACGTTCATACTTTGAGTAGCCGAGTTGCTTGTTTCTCCCTCATGCCCATCTACTGAGTTCTCTCTATCCATAACCAGAGGCGGTTCTTCATTCATGTCAGGTATTTCAGTTCTAGCAATGGCTGAATCGCCTTTTGTTTCTTTGCCCTACAAAAATCTCAAGATCGGTGATTAAGGTTTCGTGATCTTTCACAACCACAACTGAAAAAGGCTTTTGAGAACATAAGAAGACAGAAGTAGATCGAACAATACCTTAGTTGACAATGAAGAAATGGAGCCTGCCAAAAAGAATGAGAATCAGAAATGTATGAGAATAGACAGAACAAGCAGCTAATGAACATGTACCTAAGGTTTTCAATATACCTGAAAGATGTATCATCTGAAGTCTATCCATTTCCAAGATATCAGTCTCCGCCGGTGATTCATTTTTTCTCGGCTCATATCCTTCGGTATCCTTTGAGCTTTCTAGAGACTGCAGCGTCACTCCACCTTGATGTTGGTGATCTACATTGGGAAACAGATCAAGATACGCACCAAAAATTTTCCCTTTGAGTTTCATGGAAACCGTGGAACCATTCAATAGCTGATGACCATCTTCTTCTGGCAAGTTAGTCTCTGCAGAAACTCTTTGAACCGAATCAACCATTGCGTAAAACCTCACCGGTCTTATCAACTCTAGCAGGTTCTCTGTAGTCTTCTCTTGAATTGGGAAGTCAAGACACTTATTAGAACTCAATTTCTCTCTCTCTCCTTGAGCATACAACCAAGGCATTCTATTAGCCATCACAGCTTTCGAGCTTGAACCCACATCGTCTTTAGTTTCCAATACCGGATAAGCTTGACGCTTTGTTGTACTATCTCTCTTCTGATAGACATTGAACATAGGAAACGGCAGGACCTCGACTCCATCGTCCCCAGATTTTCTCTCTTTTACATTATCTTCAGGCCTAATCAACTCCTTAGAGTCACCATTACTCTGATCATGAAACTTCACTTCATTACCTAACTGCGTCCAACGACCTAACCAAGCAGATTCGTAACCTTGGACTGACGATGTCTTGCTCATTCCTTTGTTAACTTTACCCATTAACATAACCTGTTCAGACATTGTACCCAACAGATCTTCTCTCGATTCAGATGAGCCTTAAGAGACTTCTCCAGAGGCCTGATCAAATCACATGTAAAATAAATTTCCTTTTCTTTCTCAAGTACAATGGATAATTTCCAAAACAAAAAGAAAAGGCTAATCCTTTCCTCATCAAGCTTCCAGATTTCACCCAAATATCTACATTTTGATTCAACATTTCATCAAACTAGTGGATAATTACTGTGATCTCATCAATTTCTTCACCAAATTCACACAATCTCAAAATTGAATAAACAAAATATAAGTCCGCAGACTCAAGCAAAGGTCTAAGATCACATTGTTGTTTTTCAATCAATTCTCCAAAAAAAGATCATCGATTCCCAAATATTGCACTTACAGACAAGACATACAAATGAATGAGCAGCTTTATCATTTAGAGATTTGAGATTGTTACCAGAGACGAATACGTGGTGAGAAACTGTCCAAAGAACTAACATAAAAAGATGAAGCTCAATTTTTTCTTTATAACCAATTGATTCTTTCTCTCAAGGAAGAAAAAAGTCTTGAGTAAACCTTTATCAGTGTCTTCTTCTTGATGTTTCAGAAGGAAACGAGAGAGAAGGCCAAGATCATCAAATCCATTTCTACAAGAAGGTGTTAAAAAGAAACCTCGTATTTCGCATTGCATCAACGAGTTACAATTATTTCCCAATTTTTAATAAAGTCAAAATTTTATTTTAATTGGAAAATTGACGTGTTCCTTTTCCTGCCATGGCTAATGCAAAAGGGCACGATAATATCAGACATATATCTAGATATTATTTTGTTATTATATATGATGTCAGGTTGTAAATATCTTCTCTTCCCATATAGTTAACATTTTTTATAGTAACCATATAGATTATAAAACATAAAGGAATATCAATCTCCATAACCTGTAATAATGTATATAACTGGGGAGTTTTTTTTTCATCTAAAGTTTTCACATCAACAAAATAAAAAAAATTATTATTCAATTGGATTCATCGTTTAATGCATACTAATTATATAACTGTTACTTTTGTTTAATGTAGATTGAAATAGAACAAAAAAAATTCAAACAAACTAAGTAAATAAATATAAAATTGTAATAAATTAACAAAAACAAAAATGTTATTATGTATGAAATACTGAAATATTCTAATACTAAAATAAAATATATATAGTTAGATTTTCAAGCAAATATTTTATTTAGGATTTATTCTACTAAAATATTATAATATATTTATGATTTTAAGAATAGAAAAAGAATTATAATTAATATAATGAAAATTTAATTAATTTACAGTATACATAATAGATTTTAAATATAGAGATTGTCTTCTTATTTCATTTTCAAATTTAAAATTATATTATAAAAATATAAAAAAGTTGTTATTATAAAATGCAAATTTTAATAGAAGCTTTTTTTTCTTCCAATTAAAGTGTCTACATCAGCAAAACTAAAAGAAATTGAACATACGGTGTAAATGCTACTACATTATCCTTGGTTCCAAAGATGACAAATGCTATTCATATGAGAGACTTCAAACCGATTGCTTGTTGCAATATGATCTCCAAAGTCATATCTAAGATTATTGCAAACAGGCTCAAGTCTGTTCTTCCGGAAAATATGGTTCCAAATCAAACCTATTTTGATCCCTCTGATCAGTTGGGTCACACTTTTCGTATGTAACTGATAAGATGGGTGGATGCCTCGTAATAACGAGCGACGAGCAAAACAACACTGGTAAATCCCTGAGGGGAGAACATAAAATCTTCAATGAGTAGGCAACATTATCTCTCTTTGAGATGGTACTAGTCCATGGTCACAAACACCAAATCATGCATAACATATCATAGGTTTGCGTTCGATCGATGGACACATCCAGTTACTTAGTTGATGAGCCGGGTATATTGAACCTGACTTCAGTGTGTTCTAACTAAGGCGACGTGCATATGACAAGAGTTGAAAATCCCCTTGAAGGAGGATAACGTTCATAAAAACAACATTCGGGTAGAGAAAAATATCATTTTCTAAGGCATCCATGCAAACTCTATAGTAAAGATCGACGTCCTACCTTTTCACTGGGAAAGAGCGAAAAAGTCTAGGGCAATTATTTCGACCAGTTTTCATCAGTTAATCTCATAACTACACGTAGCAAGAGGGTCCCATCTAAGGGTCATCTAGATGCGTCTAGGGCCTAAACACAGTCAATTTTGGCTACTAATCCGGTAATAAAGAATGATGAGATGGGTTAAACAGAGAAGTTCAACTTATGGGATAGATCGTTGACCATTCTCCTTATAAATAGAGGAGGAATGGACCGAGAGCAAGGTAAGTAGTTTTTTCCACATATGTCCGCATATGGACCTATGATGTATTGCTAGAGCAGAGTTCTAACACCACTTCGGATACTAGTAATCGCCTAAACACAATACATAATGGAGTCCTAATCCATGGACGGGGCTTCTTACTCAATGCGACACATTTTCTAAATACACTATTTATTTAGAATATGTCTAACTTAGGATTCAGAGAGTTTTCTAGAGAGAAACCCTTATTCTTTTTTTTTCTTGAGGCCTTTGAAGTCCATTTACTTGTGCATGATGATATCGCTCAGTCGTTATTTCATGACTCGTATATGGGTCACGCCTCATTTCCCAGAAAATGAACACCTACCCTATTTTCAACCATTAATTTATAAGTTTTTGACACTTTTAATTAACAAAAAAACCACTCAAATAGAATTTCAAAACATTAACAATATATACACAAAATAGATATTTTTGAAAGATATTGGAGTTTATATACAAAAGCATGTATTAACCTATCTTTTTAATGGTTATATATGAAAATGTTAATCTTCTTTCTTATGGTTATACGTATTATGCATAATTTTCTCAAATAAAAAAATGGTTGACAAATAAAAGAGAGAAGAAACTGACCAAAAGGATTTAGTTTTAACGTTACTATTTTTGATGAAAATATATGGGGTGAAAATAGAAAATTCATAAGAATACAGTGACGTCTTTGAAATCTATTCCAGCCATCATTTATTCGTTAGTCGGTTCTTCTTCATCTTCTTCAGTAAAGATCTGCTCTTGCTTCTTACGCCATTTTCAGGAATTATCGCAGTTCTCCTTCGCTCGAAGAAACCGTAACTCTTGTTCAAGTCAGTTTCTCCTCTTCCCTAACCTATTTGCCTTCACTTTTTCGTTTCTTCGTTTTCGACATTTAGCGTTGTTCCTTCAAGTCGTCGTCTTCACCCTTCCTCGTAATTTTTATCGATAATCTTTCTTACATTTCTGGGTGAATTTAATGTTTCCGTTTGCTTCGGATGTGAAGTTCCTGCGTTTCGTTTCATTATGTTATGATTGACTATACAAGAATCTTGCATAAATTTTCGGGATAGTTCTGATTTCGAGATCTGATCTTTGGAATGTTGAGTTTATCTTCCATTTCCAAGTATAGATTCTCGAATTTTCGCTTAATTACTAAAAAAACGTAGTGTTAGTAAGTCGATTCAAGTCTGTTTTCGTCTTATTGAGTCTTGATTTGGTCCCTGAGTTTGATATATCATGCAGTATACTTGATGGAAAAGTATGTGTAAGAACACATATTTGAGTTTTTTGAAAGTATTGAGTCTAATGTTAGATTGATCTATTTCAGGTGAAACTGCTAAATCAATTGTATTTTGAGAAACTACTCAAACAATTGATAGGACTATCTTGTTGAGTTTGCAGATTCTTGACATCACTGGAAATGGAGGGAGTTGTAGGCGACAGTGCTTCAATGGTATCACCTGTACAACAGCGTGCGAGTGAGGCGTGGAGGTTGTATCAGTATTACTTAGACAAAACTACGCCTCATGCAACTAATAGGTGGATCGGGACTCTTGTGATGGCAGTAATATACTGTTTGAGGGTTTACTATGTTCAAGGGTTCTATATCATTTCTTATGCGCTGGGGATTTATGTTCTGAACTTGCTGATTGGGTTTTTATCGCCACTGGTCGATCCTGAGCTTGATACTTCTGATGGTCCGATGCTACCTACCAAAGGTTCAGATGAGTTCAAGCCGTTCATTCGTCGACTTCCAGAGTTTAAGTTCTGGTAATTTACAAAGTGCAAGCTCTGTTTATGTGCTAATATCTGCTGAGCCCTAATGCCTTGTGGAACATGTTATCACGGAATATATGCTATTGTGTCATTATGGTATGTCCTGTTTCACACGTTGCTTCAATGGATATTCCAGTTGAAGATTAAGAATGATGAACCAAGTCAAATCGAACCATATGTGACGCATCTAGAGTATGTTTGCTTATGACCAGAATAAAGTAGTGTCTGTTAGCTTAGGGAACTGATGGTAAATCTGTTTTTAGTATATTGAGACGAGTCTCTAAGTTCTGGTAATTTTACAGAACAAGCTCCTTTTATGTGCTAATATATGCTGAGCTCTAATGACTGGTGAAGCATGTTATTCATGGAGTATATGCTATTGTGTCATTATGGTCTGTCCTGTTTCATTCGTCGCTTTAACTGATTTTCCAGTTGCCACATTAAGCATGATGAACCATGTCAAATCAAAACCATATGTGAGACATCCAGAATATGCTTGCATAAACCGAGAACAAATCTGTGCCTATTAGCTTAGGGAAACTGATATTAAACTTGGTTTTAGTTTATGGCGATGACTCTCCAAGAGACTTATATTCAGATCTGACAACACCTTGTTCAGAATATTAATTACGTAAGTGTTATCTCACTGCATAATTAATATCCTTTTATGTGTTGACAGGTACTCAATGACAAAGGCTTTCTTCATAGCGTTTGTGATGACATTCTTTTCATTCTTCGACATCCCTGTCTTTTGGCCAATACTTCTCTGCTACTGGATCGTTCTGTTTGTTCTGACAATGAGGCGCCAAATCGCACACATGATGAAGTACAAATACATCCCCTTCAGTCTAGGAAAACAAGTAAGCTGTGCATGCTAATGAACTAATTTATACTTAATCTCTTCTGGTTTAGAAACATAAATGGCTTTGAATGTTGATTTTGTGCATTACTTGATCTCAAAAACAGAAATATGGAGGGAAGAAGGGTTCTGGCAGTAGCAGCAGCAACTCTCGCGCAGACTGAAGCATATGGACATTTTTGGAGAAGTAGTAGTTTCTTGTTCTTGATTTTGTCAGCTCTTTGACAACCTGCATTCAAAATACTCTTGAAACTGTTTTGGAGGCTTTGATAATACTCATACTGTAGAATAGATCTTTCGGGTATCGAAAAAGCTTGTCACTTAGAATTAAATTTTTATGTAGAGGCAAGCATCATCGAAAGGTATTGTCAGTTTCAACAACTTTTGACGAATGTGATTCCTTGGTCGTACTCCTAGAAGGCTCGAGGTCGTAGCATTGGCATGTGTGATCGTTTTCAAAACAGCTTTATATGATTTTTCTGAAGGATGCCTTTGGGATGCTATCATCATACGCTGGATTAATCTCTGCCAACAATAACTTTTTTTTAATAAATTTCCCATTATGTTTTTGCATAATTGAAGATCTATCGACCTCAACGAGTACATGAATGATGACAAAAAAAAAAACACGAGTTCATGAACTTCTATATCATTTCATGAAACTTTTTTTAGGCTGAAAAAAAACAAACACGAAATTGTTCTTTTGACAACCATAATCTTTTGAGAAAATCATTGTTGAACATTTATATTTATGAAACTTATTTGAATTGGAAGACCTCAACCAAGAGTTCATGTAATATGATCAATAATATTCATGTATTACATGTTGTACTACAATTAGAAAAAAAAAAAATACTGGAATATTCCATTGTTCTAAAGTTTCACCATTAGAAGTGAAAACACAATATAAAATTTTTCATCCATTGTGCCGAAGAAAAAACAGAACCAACATTATTTTTTTATCATCCCAATTTCATCCATATCTACTTTAGCCACTAATTATTGTAATGCATATTATTTAGATCGTTAGATTATTTTCTAATTACTTTCTTCTATACAAGGCTGTTTTTATGTGTGTTTTTTTGTTTGTTCGCATGTCTCTCGTGATCTATCTATCTTTCTCTATGTGACCAATGATTCTTTTTCCCCTTTTTTTCTTTGCCTTTGTTTTTGCTAATATTAGCGTCAGTTTTCGTTATACGACCTAAGTCTTGTCTATCTCATTTTTCGTGTTTGGCCAAAGTAAGAAGAATCTTTTATAATTTGTTTGCACGTTGTTTATTTTTTCTACTTTCTTTGTCTTTTCTCTTATCAAGATTCGTCTCCCCGAGAAACCGACATACACTAAGTTGTTCCCACGTATCTCTAAAATCTCTTTTTTTAAAAGAAAAATAAAAAAGACAAAAGGAATTCTTGATAACTAAATTGGTGTCACATTTGCTCATACTGTATATAGAGATCTCTTGCTATTTTAGTTATACGGACCCTCACAGAAATGATAACTAGAAACATTGAACATTGAGACTTGATCTAAACCACAACCGCAAGAGATGGATAGAATGGTCTGCGTAATGACACCGAAGCGTCATAGCTCAGTTAAAGAGTAACCAAGTTACCAAAAAAAAAAGAACCTGTTCATTTGCGATCGTTGAAAAAGATTGTCTTGCAAGACCGTGATTTTTGTCGGAAGATTGAGTTAGTTGGTGAAACTACAAGAATTCCGCAATCCATAAATTGTAATTAACGACATACTACGTTTGTCATAAGTAGAGTAACCAAAATATTAGGAATATGAGAACTTGGAAAACCAATATTTAATGACTTTATCAGTAACCAACATTTAGAAACTTAGCAAAGCCCATTAAAATACTTTTTTTTCCAACTTGCAAACTTAATTTTTAATGACTTTAAAATTTTTTAAACTTTTCAGTTTGTTACAAATGACTTTGACCATAGAAGAATTTCTTGCTTGTTACATCTCTTACTATTTATTTAGACTCATAGTTTAGAATGGTTTTATTATACTATACTTTTACAAAAAATAATTTTATTATTTTTATAATCTCTTACATTTGTACAAAAATGTTGGGAAACATATCAATGATTAAATGTAATTTGTGACGACAACAACAATAATACTCCTCTGTATCCCCAATAGTGTAATAGAGGAACATGGTTCTCTTGCTTTACAATGTTACATCTCCTGTTTGAAGTTGTTTGTGTTCATCGAGCCTGCCCAAATAAAAAAAAAACGAATGTTCAATCACTGAATCTTCAATATTGAATACAAATATATATATATATATATATATATGTATTATATATACCTGATGAAAATGCTTGAGGATTAGTAATTGTTGGTAACTGTGATAGCCCTTGATCCAATCCTAAACTGCTATAAAGATTCTGCATTTCAGAATCCCACATCCGATCAGAAATAGTTGCTTCTATTCCTGAAGATTGAACCACTTGTTGCATTGTATTGAACTGAAGATAATCGGAGTTAACTATGTCATGTGACGGCATCACAACATTCGTAAAGCTGGTGGTTTGCGCCGGGATAACCTGAATTTAATTTACATGAAGTTGTTAATCAAGTAACTAAACATATAATTAGAATTCTCTATATAGAAAGAGTCATAAAACATACTGACCTCTTTGCCAAAAATGTCGTCTACCGTCTGGTCCACAGAGGCCAGTTTCATGGACAAGAACTGCTTCCAAAACATCATTAAACATTTGTATTAAAATATTATATTGTAAAAAATTATGAGTTTAAGACCTCAATTTGACTTTGAAGAGATTGGACATAGTTAATGATTTCATCAAGCATCCCAGCTTTGCCTGTGATCTTGTTGCATCCAGGAACTAAATCTTGAAGAAATTTCAACCTCTCACTGATCTTCTCTCTTCTCACCTACATATTTTTGAATCCTCACTAATTAGTTATCTCTATATATTTCATCAAAACATCTAAATAAATTTGTCTGATCTCACTCTTTCAGCTAAGCTGTTACTGTCAGTGGCTTGGCCTCGTCGTGCTCTTACATGAATGTAATCACTCTTGGTCGAATCGGTTGATGAATTTTGTTGTTCCTTTGTGACTTTCTTCTTATTTCTGATGCTTTTGGTACTTCCTATGTTTTCCTCTGTTATCTTCGACTTCTCTTCTTCATCTTCTTCAATCCCTCTAATTATCTTCTTCTTATCGTTACCATCTTTTTCCGTTAATGCACCAAAACCCTAAAAAACCAAGAGACATGTATACGTTTTTAAAGCTCTTTTTTATATTACCTTTTAGTAATTAACAATTTCGGACCTAAATAGTCTCTTTAGCGACTTTCTTATCGTATTAACTGTAGTACCCAATATGAAAACCATACATATCCTAATAGGTTTTGTACTAGTGTCGATTTATATTCAAGCCCGCAAAATGCATGTTCTTGATAAGAATACAAAACAAGTACTAATACCTTCACATTCTCAGGCTTCCTCTTCTTGAAATTCCCTGATCGTATATCCGAAAATATCGATGGTGTTTCCTTAGCCTCAACCGGTGATCCATAATTCACCTGAAGAGACATGAATCCGAACCCTGGCCACCCGTTGTCCAAACCCGGGTTGGGACCTATGGATCCGACGATCGGTTCAGAGAAGATGGCAGCGATATTAGTGTCGTAACCGGGTTGGTCGAGATTAGTGTCGTTAAGCTGGTTTTGGTACTTAAGAAGATCTTCTTGACGCTCTAAGACAGATATATCCGTATGATTAATAAAGATATTGCCGGATGCTATAGCTCTCTTCATCGTATTTTTATTCTTGAAAGCAAATGAGAAACAGTGTAAAGGTAAGTGGAGAGGAGTCAGGGCTTCGTATAAGTAAAGGATTGAGCAGAGAAACAGAAATGACTTAAAAAATAGAAATTTTAATAACAACAAATTCTCAAATTTAATAAAACAAAACAGGAGTGGAATAATTATTAGAGACGGCAAAGTGGGCCGTAATATGTAGGACCAGTGACATGATCAACACGTGAGCATGTCCTAACTATCTAAACAACTTTTCTCTTTTTCTTTTTCCTTTTGAATAACATGGATTTTTTTTTTTAGATAATTTTTGATCGATACGAAATAATAGAAGTTTTATAAAATAGTAGAATAATAAAGATTTTATTGATCAAGTTTCCGTTACTACAACCACAAAGTTATAGTGATTTAAAGACTATCTAGAAACTTCTATAACTATATATCCATTACTTAGAAATAACTTTTATGCAGTGTTTTCCCGGGTGAAATAAATTATCCTAAATCTAGGATCCATGATTAATTCTAAATTTTCAAAAAAAAAAATCCAGATAATTGGAGGGTTGGATCCGTAACAAATAGTAAAATCGTTGATCTGTCAAAATCGGATCTGCATCTCGATATCATAATTTTCAAATCTGGACATTCAAATCCAAATATAGATTAACTAAATATATTAATTTTTTATTTATTAATTAAAATTTAATTTACTGAGATTTCTATATATAAAAATAAATTTATTTTTTTACAATATTATATTATATTTTTTATTACAATATATTTAATTTTTATAACATAATCTATAATTTTAAATTTTAATACTATTTTTAAGTTTTATATTTTTCTAAACTTTTTACAGATATGGATATACATCTGAATATATACATATATTTTAATGTTTGGATGGATATTTGAAAGTAGGTCTGGGCATTCGAGTTTTGGTTCGGATTTTGTTTGGGTATTTTGGGTTTCAGATATTTCGAGTTTCGAGGTATATGACTCATTCGGGTAATTATCTATTTTGGTTTGGGTTCGGTTCAGTAGATATCGGGTTCAGTTTGGTTCTAATACTATATTTTAAATTTCATTTTGTACTCATATACTTATCGGGTTCGGTTCGAATTCGGTTCCTAATTGAAATACTCAAACTGAAAAATCCCGATTGAATAAAACCGGAAGAAGAAAATAATAAAAACCCTAATAAAATATAAATTTTGATTTACTTTGGTTTAATTTGGGTTATCCGAACCAAACCCGAACTACTTAGGTTTAGAAACCGATCGGGTTTACTAACTCTCCAATTGATGTGATTGATGAGGGGTTTGATTCCACTAGCACAGGATCACCCTGCAAAGAGCTATGGAATTTCACAGTAGATTACTCTACCCTTAAGTGAATAAAGATCAATGTTCTTAAGCTGAACAGAGAAAGCAAGAAGCAAAAGAGCTTTTCTAAGTTTTATAAAATTCGATGTGTTTTTTTACAAGGGGGGGTGAAGCCTTTATATAGACTGAAAATCCTATCTAGGTCATATCTACAAAATCATATCTTAACTACTTCTCCTAGATTCTAGCTAGCAAGAATATCTTTGATTTTAATTGATTTATAATTTAAATTCAAATAGATATTCTTACTCTATCCTAATCTCATTTGGTTTAATTTAAGTGATTACAAACCATTAAATTAAATTAAACCAGTACAATTGGTTTACTCTCTTTGGGCTTTCTTTTCCTTCTTAACCAGGCCCAAATCACTTGCAGAATGAGTTTTCTCTTGTCTTTAACTCTAGAATGAGTTAGTTGGCTTTTAAACACGTCTTGGGCCTCATCTTCTTGAATCTCCACGTCCATGAGCTTCTCCTGGTACAGCTCCACGTCTAGCTCCATTTTATCAAGATCCTCTTCTTGTCCATGTCGCTTAGCATTCTCATTGGACCTGTCTAGGATTGCACCACTTTCTCAATTTTGCCAAGGAAGGCCTGATGATCAGATGGGGCAAGGGCAAGAGAGCATGTGGCCTGAACTGGATGGGCCACGACATGAGCATTGTAGTACACCCTGGTGTTGATACAGTTGGATGGATCCCTTCTTAGTCGCGTACTTCGCCTAAGAACTGGTGGACCGACTTCTTCATCTGCCACCACGGTCTGACCTGATCTAGAAGATGAGCTTTCTGTTTGTGAAGGGTCCGGGTGAGCCACGACATGTGGAGTTGGTGGACCGGAAGTCCCTTCATGACTAGGAACCGCAGGAGTGTGGTCTGATGGAGGTGAAGGCTGCGGTTGTTGTCCTGATGGTGTTGTTGATCTATAATGATCCAGGTGATCTAGGAGGAACCGGAGGCTAGCTGCCTGGTCAGAAGGCTTAGCGAGGTCTTTCAGGCTGGCCCAATCCTGTTTGTCATGATATCCTTGTTCCTCTAAGAACCTCACGTCCCTGGAGACCATAGTTCTATTGGTGGTTGGATCAAAGCACTTGTACCCTTTCTGACAAGATGAATACCCAATGAAGATACACCGTGTGCTTTCGGCTTCCAACTTGTTCCTTAGTTCTCCTGGAATCAACACAAAGCACACGCATCCGAATACCCTAAGGTGATCAACCACTGGTGAAGTTTTGTTAAGTACCTGAAATGGTGATCGATCATCCAAGATTCTGGTGGGTATTCGGTTGATCAAATAGCAAGCGGTCATGACCGCATCTCCCCAAAAACGTTTAGGTACACCAGTGTGGAACATCATGGAACGGGCCACCTCCATGAGATGCATATTCTTTCTCTCGGCCACACCATTCTGCTGTGGATTGTATGGGCAAGAAGTCTGGTGAAAAATCCCATGTGTGGTAAGGTGTTCCTTCAATTGCTGACTGATGTATTCACCTCCATTATCTGTTCTTAGAATTTTAATGTTAGCTTGATAATGGTTAGTGACATAGTTTTGAAATTTTGTAAATGCCTCAAACACACGATCCTTAGATGGTAGTAAAGTGAGCCATGTGTATTTGGACTTCTCATCTATAAAGGTCACAAAATATTTGTTGTTATCTCTGGATATGCAAGGTGAGGTCCAAACATCTGAGTGGATTAGATCAAAGCATTTTTCATAGATGGTGGTAGATTTAGGAAAAACGGATTTGCAATGTTTCCCTAGAATACAAGCTTCACAACTAGAATTCTCAAAAGAAACATTGGGTAGCATAAGCTTTAGTGCACGAAAATGAGGGTGACATAACCTAGCATGCCACATTGCATCAAGCTTAACCGAAAAACATGAATTAAAGGAAACAGGTTGTGAACTACTAAGAGAAGTGTCTTCCAAGATATATAGATCATCTTTAGCTACTCCTCTCCCAAGCAGTCTCATGCTCTCAATATCCTGAAAGTGTACATTGTTAGGACTGAATATGGCATAGCAATTTAGATCAGTAGTGGCCTTCTTTACTGATAATAGGTTATAAGTAAAGCTAGGCATAAATAGAGCTTTGGATTCTTTATCAAATAGCTTAAGGTTGCCTATTCCTTTGACTGGTATTCTTGTTCCATTAGCTATCTCTACATTACCTAGAGCCGGTTCTAGATTGCTTAATAAATCAGGATTGCTAATCATGTGGTGTGAAGCTCCGGATTCAACAACTAAAGCCTGACTAGGTCTATAAGAGTAGAGAGAGATACCAGACTCCTTGAGGGAAGCAATGGATTGGAGAATGACATCCAGGTATGATCTTCTCATTACATCATTTGGTGATGGTGTAGAGGAGTTTTTAACACTGGCGGTCATAGCAGCCCCATCTTCATATCTTCTTGATGGACCAGCTTGTCCCGGTTCATTGGGTGTTATCTGGCCAAGGTTTGCCTTGGACCCTCCTTGAAAGCGATTGGTAGGTGGCCTCGGTGTGCTTGGTCTGAGGTGGGGATGGAGAATCCAGCACTGCCCCTTGTTGTGTCCCTTTCTTTTGCAATGGTCACATATCCATGCTTTCTTATCTTCGTTTCTGAACATGACCTTGTTGGCTGTAGGGAGTTCACCTCTTCCTCCAAAGAGACCATGCGAACCTTGCTACTTTTGAATCTGTGCACACACTTCATCGAAGCTTGGGAGCTTGTATGACCTGAGGAGGTGCTTGATTAGGTCATTATACATGGTGTTTAAGGTGAGCAGAAGACCAAATACACGGTCTTGTTCTTTTCTTTCAAGTAGGACCGCTTGGTCCATGGTGTTGGGCCTGAGGGCTTTTAGTTCTGCCCAAAGTGCTTGGTACTTGCCAAGGTGTTTAGTGAATTCTCCATCTTCTTGGCTAAGTGTGGTAAGGGACCTCTTTATTTCAAATACCCGAGTCAAGTTAGACACATTGCCATACACATTCTTGAGAGTTTCCCAGAGATCCCTTGCGGTTTCACAATAGGAATAGGCTTCAAGGATGGAAACTTCAAGAGAGCTTTGGAGTATGGCCAGCACGGTTTGATCTTCTTGAAACCATTTGGTTTCTTCAGCTAGAGCAACCGTTTCTTCTTCCTCTGTGGAGTCTTCCTTTGGGGCAAGAGTTTTGTGGGTATGCTCCCAAAGTCCGCGGCTGCACAACGCGGTCCTTGCTGTCCTAGACCGTAGCAAGTAGTTATGTCCCTTCAAGATGATGGGAATAACAAGTTGTTTGTTGCTTTCCATGGCGGTTCTTTCTGGATTTCAAATTTCAAGAGTATGGACCACTGGTTAATACTATTGTCCAGCGGTTAAAGAGAGATGACTGGGATTTTAAGGAGACGGTTTGAAGGAAGATAAAGATGGAGAGGTGAATTGAACAGAGTGGTGGATAATCTCAGGAAATAACCAGTCCTATCTTCTCACAACTCAACACCAAATGGATGGTTGAGGATTGTTACAATCTCAGAGTGAGTAAGATAAGGAAAGTTTATTTGAAGAGTCGGTATGTATGTTACACACCTAGAGAGAATTCGAAGTGAGTTAGGGAAGATTTTGGAGAAACTTTGCTATTAACCACTGGTCAATAGCGGATGAGCCCAGAATTTGAGTGTTCTTGAGTGAGGAGGTTAATGGCGTGAGGTGAAGGAGTGTTAAAGAGTATGAAAGAGTATAAAGGAGATTATGGATCAAGATTGCTCTGATACCATGTTGGTTTTGCGGAAGTAAGAGGAGAGATTAGGTGAGTTTCATGGTGAAGCTCGACAAGAAGAATGAGGAAGAAGACAGGAAGAATAAAGTGAAGAGTTTATTGCTAAAAGTATATTTACAACAATGTGGGAAGTGGCCTTTAAATAGGCTGAGCTACACATGACTTTATTCAAATAGGAAAGGGACGTGGTTGCTTGTCCAAGGAGAGAAAGCGACCCCTCATAAACGGCTAGCACCACCCGTGACTTCTCCTTGCAGCCTTACTTCCTTCTAGAAGGTCTTCTTGCTGTCACAACAAGACTTCTTGACATTATTAATGGGCTCGGAACTCATTTAGACTAGGCCAAAGTGGGCTGCACAGGTTTGGAAAATACTTGGACCAAGCCTTTAACGAGCCGTGATACCCAAGTGTGTGTGCCGTGCTCTATAATTTTGTTGGGGAGTATATGGACAACTGGTCTGGTGCTCAATTCCATGGTTTGCGAGATAGTGTTGGAATGCTTGACTAGTGTATTCACCTCCATTGTCTGATCTTAAACACTTAATTTTAGCATTATACTGGTTAGACACATATTTGTTATAGTTCATAAATGCTTCAAGAACTCTTCCCTTAGAAGATAACAAGGTGACCCAAGTGTATTTACACTTAGCATCTATAAAACTAACAAAATATTTGTGATTATCTCTAGATACACAGGGAGCAGTCCAAACATCCGAATGAACCAGATCAAAACAGTTGTCATACAAGGTTTGAGATTTTGGAAAAACAGTTCTACAATGTTTTCCTAGGATACAAGCTTCACATAACTCATTATTAAAAGAAATCCTAGGAAACATTATTTCTAAAGCTTTAAGGTGAGGATGACCCATTCTAGCATGCCACAATTCGCCATTCACCTTAGAATTATTCAAATTTGAAAAACAAGTAACTAAAGAACTAGGAGCGAGCTCCTCAAGCACATAAAAAGATCATTCCTTGTGCCTCCTTGTCCAAGAATCTTTTGAGTCTCAATATCCTGAAACACAAACTCATTAGGTCCGAATATAGCATGGCAATCTGTTGTAGCACGTTTAACAGAAAGAAGATTTGAAGTAAAGGATGGCATATAAAAAGCCCTAGATTCTTTGTTGAATAGCTTAAAATCACCTATTCCTTCTATTGGGACATTAGTCCCATTTGCAATTAACACATGTCCTCTAGCCGGTTCAACATTCCTAATGAGATTTAGATCACTAATCATGTGATGAGAAGCTCCTGAATCTACAATTATAGGTTTAGACATAGTTAATGCATTAAAAGAGGCATGTAGAGATCTTCCAACAATGTTACCAGAGTTGTCCTTTAAGGCTTTGATGAGAGCCTCAAGTTCTGACTTCTTAACAGACTCGGATTGGGAAGATTGATATGGAACCATATGAGCTTGAGGAAGTTGAGTGTTCATGCCGTTGTAAATTGGAGTGGATGAACTTGCTTGTGAGTTCCCGGATTGGTATGATGCTCCTTTCTTGTAGTAATAGCTGGAGTCCTGAGTGTAGTGCGTCTTTGGGAGTTCCTTCCATTTGGTTGGTTTTAAGTGTGGATGCAGAATCCAACATTTTTCTTTGGTATGACCTTTCCTTTTGCAATGATCACACATTATGTTCCTCTTATCTTCAACTTTGTAATGACCATTATTAGCTGTAATGACTTCTTCTTCTGGTTTAAGAAGACCTTTGTGAGCGGTAAGAAGGTCTCCTTTTCCTCCAAACAATCCAAGTGATCCACATTCTTTCTAAATCTGGGAACACACATCTTCAAGGGTTGGAAGTTTTTCAGACCGCAGAATGTGTTTAACAAGGTCATTGTAGGTTGGTCCAAGAATCATGAGGAGACTGAAGACCTTGTCTTGTTCCCGTCATTCCTTGATGACTTCAGTATCAAATGAGACTGGCCTTAACATATCGAGTTCTGCCCATAGTGAGCTTAACTTGCCAAATAGAGAAGTGAAATCAGAATCATCTTGGTTGAGGCTGTTGATGGCTTGTTTAACTTGAAAGATGCAACTTAGATTCGATGTGTTGCCGTAAACCTTCTTAAGGATCTCCCAGAGCTCCATGGATGTTTCGCAGTGAGAGTAAGATTCAAGGATGGGACTATCTAGAGAACTCTGAAGAACAGACAGAATATAAAGATCCTCTTGATGCCATTTCCTTTCATCGGTCACAACCATCTTATCTCCAGCTTCATTTTGAATGAGAATAGGCGGGGCTTCATTAAACAAGAGGTGGTCTCCTAGACCTCTTCCTCCAAGAGCTGTCTTAATCATTCGAGACCACAGGACATAGTTAAGACCTTTAAGGATTATCGGAACTGCAATTGGTCGAGAGTTTTCCATAGCAAGAGTTTAGAATCCGTACAACAATGGTAAGAGGGTTTAAGATACTTGTTTCTCAAGAAAACTTTATGGGTTTTGAGTTTTCCAGAACAAAAGACCGACCAAGAGATAGAAATGATTCCTTGAGGATGAAAAGAACTGTTTTTAGCTTCAAAGGAGAAATCTTTCTTGGATTTTAGAAGTGGTACGGATGGATTTCAAGGTTTTTCAAACACAAGTTGATAGAAAGATTTAGATGAAGCCTTTTATGGTTTAAATGACTGAAAAAGGAAGCTGAGCAAGGTAAAGGAGGAAGCTTTTGAGGGAAAGCGAGCTCCCTTTGGCAGGATTTCGAAGGTGTACGGACTCTGGTTCTCGACCAGAATGAAGAAGACGAGTACGGCCTTGGTGAAATAGAAAGAAAGACAATTCCTTTTGGGGTTGAATCGAAAGGAAATGATCAAAAAGAGGTTAATATGCAACAAAGATCCCTTTTTGAGCTGAGAATATGAAGATATGAAGAAATGGTCCGTACATCAATGACAGAGGAAGAGTTTAAGCGAACAAAGTTGCCGACTAAAAGGAGTAACCAAGCCTAGTCTTCCTCAATTCATCACCCATGGTTCTGAGGATCTTAGATCTCGGAGAGGATAGGCTAAGGCATGTTTACTTCAAATATGAACTTGTTGCTTAGAAAAGAAAACACGGAGAGGCAAAGAAGATGAAGATTGCGGATTGTATAACAAGATTATGAGCAACGCTCTGATACCATGTGAGTTTTATGAGAAGTTCTAGAGAGTGTTGGAGAGTTTAGAGAGATTGCACAAGAACAAAGATATGATTTTTATTATTCGAATAAGTTGCATACAAGAGAGGCTGCTACTGCCTTTTTATAAGCTAAATGATAAACCTATAAACATCCAAAAGAGGTAACAAGCTGGCGACTCCTTTTGTGCTGGCATGAGTGACTCATCCAAGGTAGGCGCCCCCTGATCTTCTAGAAGGCTTGACTAGCCGTTGTAGAGTGACTAGAAACCTTCCTCCTCTTGCAGAGTTTCTTCATTCTAACAATGTTGACTTAAGTGGTGATTTAGGGCAATTGTGAACCTTGGTGAATTATGCTTTGCATTTAAGACTAAGTTGAATCCATATGTTCCTTTGAAGTAACTTAAGGGAAGTGAACCTTGGTTTCCATATACTATCATGAGTATATGGGATTATGTTGAATCCAAAAGTCCTTAAGGAAGTCTTTGTGTTTATTCTGCTTATATTATACTATAATCTCTTTAATATTTTTCTAAATCTTTTTAAACTCCCTAAATCTCTCTAAACTCCCTAAAACTCTCTTTAAACTCTCTTAAAATCTCTTTAAATCTTAAACTCTTTTATAATCTTGTTTAAATTCTGCTTACTTTTAATCTCTGGTTACTAAAATCTCTGGTTACTTAGATCATATTCTTCATCTCATTGTGTTGAAATTATCTGCCTTAGCTTAATGATTCGTGTCCTCTTATTGTTTTCATCTTGATCATTTAAAATCTCTGATATTCCTCATGGCAAACTTATAATCTTTCTTCTTTATATCTTGTTTAAGGATAAAGAAGACCATGAGAGCCTCAGAGAAAAGATGGCAAGGATGAGCTCTTGTAAGAATACATCAAGTCATGAAAGGCTAAAGGGCTATGAGTTGAAAAGAAGGCTACAAGGAATGATACTCTTCAGCAAGCCGCCTACATTTAGAAAGCAGCTATGATGTCAAGAAGTGTACATTCTAAAGTGTAGAAAGAAATGCCCATCTTTCAGAGCCTACACCAGAAAGTGTATATTCCTGAAGATGGAGAAAGAAGAAGCCCTCCTGTCAGTGCCTACATCAAGTTTGTACTTTCCTGAAGGAGGAGTGTTAGAATTTAAGAAGAGTTAGAGTGTACAATGAATATGTAGTCATGTATTAAGAGTGATTAAAATACTTTGTCATGAAAACCCCTATATATAGGGGATTATACACGAGTATTAGATATATACACATATTATTCTTCAATTTGATATTCTCTTATTCTCTCTCAATCTCTCTTCTAAATCTCTCTCAATTCTTCACCATTCTAATAAAATTCACATGGTATCAGAGCAGGTTTACCTGCAAATCTTTTGATTCTATTCTATTCTTCATCACGACTCTAAAACTAATCAAGCCTAGAAGTCGTTTATTTTTTTTTTCTTTTCGTCTTGATTCTCTGTGAATCTTGTTCTTCTTCTGCAATTTTCTTTCTTGTGATTCATTCACCAGTGAAATCTGATTGCATCGCCGGAGGAATCATTTGTTTTGGTTGATTAGATCGGAAGTTATCAAATCTCATCCGTACGGTGTTGCGTTCTATCCGCCGTGGATTCTTCAACTTGCAGCAAAGAAAGTCAACCAAATCACGCGTTTCCAGCCTTCTTCATCAAGTTTAAAGATTCAGATTGTTGATTCTTGGATAGATTGACGAGATTTGATCGATTGATCATCGAATTGATCAAATCATTTCTTGGCGCCAAATCTATTTTTCAAAAGTTCGAGATAAGTAAAACTCGATCTTGTTGTTCTTCACCTTCTTGATCATGTTCTTCCTGTGAATTATCATCAGAACGTGCCGATCCTTGATCCATTTGATCCATTTCACAAGATTGATCACGATCTGTTCACGGAAACTCAAATCTTTTCTTCCCGCCAAAACTCTGTTCGCAGATTCTTCGAATTTCCCAGTTGATTCTTCTGGGCTGTCTTCTTCACTTGGATCATCATAAGTTTGTGCCGATTTTCAGTCCATTTGATCTACTTCACAGGATCGATTTCGATCGTGGAGTTAAAAACTCAATTCTTCAAATCGCAAGGTATTAGTTTCTTTCGCCTCAAGAAACTTCAACAGACATCGCCGATCTTCCATTCTCTGGTACCTGATCTTCAATTTGGTTTTCAAGATTGTATAACTTGAGGATTAGGAGTGGAGAAGGTTAGTTTATGAGGTTCTTAATCTGGTTTCTTGGAAGATTAGGTTAGATAACTGGATTTGAGAAGGTTGTGCAACCGAGTAGGTGGTTAAGTCTGCTGGTCTTCAATTTCAAATCATTCTCTATTGATCTTGTTGCTGTCTGTGTGGGATATATCAAAGCGGTTGCTATGGAACTTCATAAGTAATTGATGGCTCCAATTACATTGAAAGGTATGAACTATTTGCTGTGGTCTCGAACAATGAAGACTACATTGTGCAGTAGGGGGCTTTGGACTCATATTCTCACCAAAGGGCCGCCTAGTATAGCTGCTGAAGGGGAGGTTCTTGAAGCAGACCAACACGCAGAAAAGGACATGGGAAGCAAGTGGTTTCAGGAAGATCAGCTTGTGTTAGCTATTCTACAAAACTCACTTGAGGCATCACTATTAGCAGCATATTCATACTGTGAAGATGCAAAGGAGCTGTGGGATACTCTTCAGAATGTTTATGGTAACACCTCCAATCTTTTAAGAATCTTTGAAGTTAAGAAATCTTTGAATCAACTTCAACAGGGGGAGGCTGAATTTACTAAGCATTTTGGAGTTTTTAGAGCTTTATGGGCTGAGTAAGAAATGTTGAGGCCAGCTACTGCTGATCCTATAACTCTTAATGAAAGAAGAGAACAGGACAAAGTGTTTGGATTGTTGATGACACTGAATTCCAGTTATGCAGACCTCACAAAGCACCTTTTGAGACAGAATAAATGACCTAGTCTAGAGGAGGTGTGTGCTTGTGTTCAAAAGGAACAAGGTTCTCATGTATTATTTGGGGATAAAGTTGAACTTATCACTGCAAACAAGAGCTTCTACAAAAGGGATGATAAGAAGGGTGTGTCTACCTGTTCACACTGCAAACGAAAGGGTCATCACAAGGACCAGTGTTGGTCATTGCATCCGCATCTCAAACCTGCTTGGTGGCGTGACCAGACTAAGCCTGTAGGTCTTAAGAACAACACTTCAGCAACCGTGAATCAAGCAATTGTGTCCTCTCATATACCTACTGCGAGTACATCTCAAGATGGTATGGCACAATCGATCCAGCGAGCTGGGAAGGAAATACAACTTGGACCTTCAGCATTTGATCAAGAGTTTGTCAGAAAATCAGACTTAGAAGCTATACTAAGGGTTTTCAAAGATGAATCTGGTAAAGTTGTTGGTAAATCTCTTCATGCTTCTTATGTTGCTCATAATATGAATAAACCTTTGATAATAGACTCAGGGGCATCTCACCATATGATTAGTGATATCAACTTAATAAACAACTTGGAACCTGCCTTAGGAAATGTAGTTATTGCTAATGGAACCAAAATACCAATTAAAGGCATAGGTAATCTTAGATTGTTTAATAAGGATAGTAAAGCTTTCTTTATGCCATCTTTTACATGTAATATTGTGTCTGTTAAAAGAGCAACAACTGATTTGAATTGTCATGTGATTTTTGGTCCTAATGAGTATTGTTTTCAGGATATTGAAACAAAAAGAGTACTTGGAAGAGGAGGTACAAAGTATGATCTTTACATTCTTGGCGATCTTTCTGCTTCTAGTTTAGGATCTTGTCTGACTAGTAATAATGAGCTTTCTGATGGAACATTATGGCATGCTAGACTAGGCCATCCACACTTTAAAGCTCTTGAACTGATGTTTCTGTTGGAATGAAGAAGAATGATGAATGTATTTGAGTGAAGTGTTGGCGTCATCTCTATGTATATATCTTAGACTTGTATAGGTTAATGATAAGTATATCTCTGTATCCAAACAAGTCTAGAATAGGATTAGTATAAATAGATGTCTCTCACTCACTTTGTAAGGTGAAGAAATCATTTTCTCTGAAATCTAATAATAACATTCTCTTTCTCTCTCAATCTCTAATTCTCAATTTCTCTCTAAATCATAAATCTTTCATGGTATCAGAGCCAGGTTGGATCAATCTGGTATTCCAAAATCGAAATCTTCTTCATCAAGTCATTGAAATTTCTTCGATCTCATGTTTCCGGTTGATCGCGAGTTCATCATTGTCGCGATTCAAGACTGCATCCAAAGTTCTTCGATTCCTACTGCAAGATCTCAAGTCTTCTGATCAAATTCATCATCTGGCTCTTTCCTCCGGCTATTTCTGTTGATATTCCCGTTAATTTCATCGAATTTGGTTGAGAAAATCGGAAGTTTTCATCATTTGATCACGGTGGTCCTGCGAAGGTTTTCACCGCAAGGACCTGGGGTTTAAAGGTGCACAATTTCTTTAATTCTTCATCAATTCTTGTGATTCCAAAGTCGAAACTCAAGATTAAGAGGACTAGTAGATGAATCGAGAGGTCATTGTTACTCTTTTGCAAGTTTTGGTGCTTCCTTGATCAGTTTCTTGAAATCGACTCTGTTCTTCATCCGCATCTGGTTTTTCTCTGGAGGTGCGATTTTTGATCGGTTTCTTCGACAAGGATTTGTGATTTCTTGCTAGTTTCTTTATCTTGGATTCATCTCCGGCGAAATCTGGGAATTTCATTGGTGATTTTATCAATTTTGGTTGTCAGAATCGAAAGTTATCGACTTCTCTTCGTCGACGGTTTCGCAATCCAGCCGCCGTGAAAACCTGGGTTTCAAACTCGTGTTTCTTCTTCAATTCTTCATCAAATTTGGTGATTAAAAAGCCGAAACTCAAGGAATTTGAATCTAGATTATGAATCGGCAGGTCCGCTTTGCTCAATCAAAAGTTTTGTAAGATTCCTCATCAATTCCTTGTTATTGGTCCAGTTTCGCGCTAATCTGGGTTCTCGACTGCATTTTTCAAATTGGTCTCAATCTTCATTGATTTTTGATCGATCCGCATTAAGTTTAGGATCGTGTGGAGGAGTTCTGACGATTTAAAAGTGATCCATTGATTTTAAATCTAAAAGAATCGATTCCTTGTCAAGGAAGGCAGATTGTTTTTCAAATCGAAAAAGGGCGGGAACTTCAAAATTGTGTTTAATCCATTCTTAAACTCAATTTTATATCTCAGATCATTTGTGGTACATAGATTTTCAGAAGTATTGAAGAAAAGTGTTGATTGTTAGACAAGTGATCATCAGTTTGGGTTTGTGTTACTCTTGGTACTTGTTGGTGTGTGTGTATCTGGTCTTGGGATCTTACTTGTGCAGGCTTTAAATCGAAACCTATGGAGTTGCATCCTCAAATGAAAACTCCTGTAATGCTCCAGGGAGCAAATTACTTGCTCTGGTCCAGAACAATGCGGACTACATTGTGTAGCAAGGGTTTATGGAGCCACATTCAAGAACCAGCACACTTATTGACAGATGAAGAGTCCCAAGCTGAAACCGCAGAACAAGCTCTATGGTTCCAACAAGATCAAATGGTACTTGCAATTCTTCAAAGCTCTCTAACTAGTTCTCTGTTAGAAGCATATTCTTACTGCTCTAGTGCTAAGGAACTTTGGGAGACATTGAAAACTGTCTATGGCAATACAACTAACCTCTTAAGGATTTTTGAGGTAAAGAAAGCTTTGAATGAGCTTAAACAGGATGATTGTGAGTTCACTAAACACTATGGAATATTCAGAGCACTGTGGGCAGAGATGGAAATGCTTAGACCTGCCTCAGTTGATCCAATCACTCTTCTTGAAATAATGGAGCAAGATAAGGTGTTTGGTCTTCTTATGACTTTGAACAACTCATACACTGACCTGATCAAACATATACTTAGGGAAGATAAACTACCAAGTCTTGAACATGTTTGTGCAAAGATTCAAAAGGAACAGGGGTCCCATGAACTTTTTGGTCACAAAGTTGAGATGGTAGTGGCGCATAAAGGTGTTTTCAAATCGACTGATGTCAGGAAGAAGAAGCAGCTATGTGACCATTGTAAGAAAACAGGCCACAGCAAGAAGGAGTGTTGGGTGCTTCATCCAGAATTAAAGCCTAGCTGGTTTGTTGAAAGGAACAAGAAGCCGCCTACTGGTCCTAAAACTTCACCCATTGTTCATGTTGCAGGCAGCTCAAGCGTAGGTAACATGGTGCAAGGAAACCCATCAATTCTGGCGGCTAATTCAACATCCTCACCAATGGCTACACCAAATGAATATGTTACCAAGGCTGATCTTGAACAACTTCTTAAAGCATTCAAGTCTGGTAATGTTTTGGGTACAACTTATCATGTTTCCTTAAATACTTCTATGGCTTCAACTTCTTTAATTGTGGATTCTGGTGCTTCTCATCACATGATAAAGGACCTAGGTTTGCTAGATAATATAGAACCTGCTTTAGGTAGTGTTGTGATTGCAAATGGAGTTAATGTTCCAATCAAAGGAGTAGGCAAGCTTAAGTTGTTTGATAAGGAATCTAAAGCTTTTTACATGCCTTCTTTCACATCCAATTTGCTTTCTGTTAAAAGAGCTACTACTGATTTGAATTGTAAAGCAATATTTGGGCCTAATGATTTTTACTTTCAGGATATTGAAACAAGTAAGAAGTTTGGCCAAGGAACTACAAGGAATGATTTGTATGTACTAGAAGATTTACCTGATTTTTCTTTCATTAAACCGTGTGCAAACAATGTTGATATGAGTTTGAATGCTGAACTATGGCATGCTAGACTATGGCATCCCCATTCTAGAGCTCTTGAATTGATTGTACCTGGAATAAAATTGCTTAATAACATTTGTGAATCTTGTGTGCTTGGTAAACATATTAGAACTGTTTTTGATCAATCAACCCATACTTATGAATGTTGCTTTGACTTAGTTCATTCTGATGTTTGGACATCTCCCTTTCCCTCTAGAGAAAATCAGAAATACTTTGTTACCTTCATAGATGAAAAATCTAAATATACTTGGGTAACATTACTTAATTCAAAGGATAGGGTATTTGATGCTTTTCTTAACTTTCAAACATATATTACTAACCAATATAATGCAAAGATTAAGATCTTTAGAACAGACAATGGAGGGGAGTATACTAGCAACAAATTTCAGCAGCATCTTGCTAAGCATGGAATTCAACATCAGACAAGCTGTCCATATACTCCACAGCAGAATGGAGTTGCTGAAAGGAAAAACAGACATCTAATGGAGGTTGTGAGAACTATTATGTTCCACAAGAAGGTTCCAAAACGCTTTTGGGGGGATGCATTACTGACTGCATGCTATCTAATCAATAGAACACCAACCAAAGTTCTGGATGATTTATCTCCTTTTGAGGTAATGAATAAAACTAAGCCAAATATTGATCACTTGAAGGTGTTTGGGTGTGTGTGTTTTGTTTTGGTGCCAGGGGAACTTAGGAACAAGCTAGAACCCAGGAGCATCAAGGCTATGTTTATAGGTTACTCTCCTACTCAAAAAGGTTATAAATGCTACAATCCAGAAACTAGAAAAGTTTTGGTGTCTAGAGATGTCAAGTTCCAAGAGAATAAAGGATTATATGAGGATGGAACTTGGGAAGAACTCCAAGACATATCTACATCTAATTCTGATCAAGCTGAGAACTTAAGAAGAATCTTAGAGAACCTTGGTATAGTTCAGCCTGCTGCTCCACCTGCTCCACCTGTCCATGTACCGCAGCAAGAGGGTCCAAGTCCAAATAATAGCTGGCATGGTTCAGCTACATCCAACGAGAAGTCGGCTTCTGGTCATGATCATACATCAAGTGCAACTGTTCCTGAACCTGACTTTGCAAATGATTTCCCATCTCCACATGAACCATCGACGAGCGCTAGTACACCCGGTCTATCCAACGTCCAACATCCACCATCTAGTCCTCTTGAACTTCATCCTCTTGATCTTGAGGGGGGAGAAGAGAGTACACATGTTCAAGATGACATTCTAGTTTCAGCATCAAAAAGGCCACCGGTTCAACCTAATCTTGTACAAGCCGCTTTAGAGGAAGAAACAAATCAACCTGTGGCACTCAGAAGGAGTACAAGGCAGAAGTTCCCACCTGACAACTGGAAGAATACAAGGGTGTACTACAACCACAATGCAATTGCACATCATGATCAGGGAGTATGTTCTCTAGTTACTATCCCTACTAATCATGTTGCTTTCACTGTGAGTTTAGATAAAGAACAGATCGCTAAAAGCTATGAGGAGGCTATGGAGATTAAGAAATGGAGAGATGCCATTCTAGATGAGAAACTAGCTATGGAGAAAAATGGAACCTATGCCCCAGCCACATTAACAAAAGGGAAGAAGGCTGTAAGTTCAAAATGGATATTCACCATTAATTATAAAAGCAATGGTGAGATAGATAGGTATAAAGCTAGGTTGGTGGCTAGAGGATTCACACAATCTTATGGTGATGACTATAGGGATACCTTTGCTCCAGTAGCTAAACTTCATTCTGTTAATGTTGTTATTTCTCTTGCTACTAACCTTGAATGGGATTTATGGCAAATGGATGTTAAGAATACTTTCTTACAAGGTGAACTAGAAGAAGAGGTTTACATGACACCACCACCAGGTTTGGAAGATGAGGTTAATGGCGGCAACACACTCAGACTGAGGAAGGCTATCTATGGCCTTAAACAATATCCAAGAGCTTGGTATCATAAGTTGAATGTAACTCTAAGGGACAGAGGCTTCAAAAGGTCAGAAGTTGAACACACTCTGTTTACACTTAAGAGTAAGGAAGGTATTGTGGTTATACTTATCTATGTTGATGATATAATCATATCAGGAAGTGATAAAGTTGGTATTGAATCAACTAAAGCCTATTTGAAAAATGTGTTTGATATTAAGGATCTAGGTGAATTGAAATATTTCTTAGGAATTGAAATATGTAGATTCAAGGAAGGTCTCTTTCTTTCTCAAAGGAAATATATTGTGGACTTACTAACCTCTACAGGCATGTTTGAAGCCAAACCAGCTAAGACACCTCTTGAAGAAGGTTACAAAATAGAACCTGAGCGGGAGCTAGGAAATGATAAATTTTATGATGCAAAACTGTATAGACAAGTGGTTGGTAAGCTTATTTACTTAACCATCACTAGACCTGACCTATGTTTTGCAGTAAATCAGGTATCTCAACATATGCAAGACCCAAGGACAAGGCATTGGGATATGATCATTCACATTTTGAGATATTTGCAAGGAACAAAGGAACAAGGTATATGGATGGGATGTAATAAGAACACAGAGATTGTAGGTTATTGTGATGCAGATTGGGCAGGAGACAGAGAAGATAGAAGAAGCACAACTGGCTATTGCACATTTATAGGAGGCAATCTTGTAACTTGGAAGACTAAGAAGCAAAAGGTTGTATCTTGTTCTAGTGCAGAAGCTGAATACAGGGCCATGAGGAAGCTCACAACAGAATGCATCTGGTTGAAGCAAATCCTCTTTGATATTTTAGGCGAGTGTCTAGAATCACCAATCACTGTCCATTGTGATAACCAAGCTGCCATACACATTGCTTCTAACTCTGTGTTTCATGAGAGAACCAAGCATATTGAAGTTGACTGCCATAAGGTAAGGGAAGCTATTGGAAATGGTACAATTCTACCTTGCTACACAAGGAGTGAAGATCAGCTAGCTGATGTGTTTACCAAAGCTGTAACCTTGAAGACAAGCGGCTCCATCTACCCTAGACTTGGTTTGATGTCTCTTCCACACCAATGATCCCAACATGGAGTGTTATACTCTTATTCCCTAGAAAAGGTTTTGTCCCAATTGGGTTTTCCTTCTCTAGGTTTTTAATGAGGTAATACTTCATGGTTGCAAGCTTAGGCATTTTTCATGTCTTAAGCTTGAGGGGGAGTGTTGGAATGAAAAAGAATGATGAATGTATTTGAGTGAAGTGTTGGCGTCATCTCTATGTATATATCTTAGACTTGTATAGGTTAATGATAAGTATATCTCTGTATCCAAACAAGTCTAGAATAGGATTAGTATAAATAGATGTCTCTCACTCACTTTGTAAGGTGAAGAAATCATTTTCTCTGAAATCTAATAATAACATTCTCTTTCTCTCTCAATCTCTAATTCTCAATTTCTCTCTAAATCATAAATCTTTCAGTTTCCAAATATTTCCTTTAATCAAAATGAGTGTGAAGATTGCATTCTTGGTAAACATTGCAAAGTTGTCTTTCCTAACTCTACACATTCGTATAATCACTGTTTTGACCTAATACATTCTGATGTTTGAACTGCTCCTTATGCATCTAGAGAATATTAATCTACACACGACAGCAAGCCAAACTATAAGACTTCTAGAAGAAAGATACAGGCGGCTGGGAGAAGTTAATGGTCTGTGATGTCGATTACTCAAGTGAGGAAAGGAAGTTAATGACCTTGGATGTCGACTACTCAAGTAAGGAAAGGAAGTTAATGGCCTGGATGTCGATTACTCAAGGTTGGAAAGGAAGTTAATTACTTCCCCTTTGAGAGTTAGGCAACAAATAGTTTATGGAAAGTAAATATGTGAACCTAATTAATGTAATTAATGTATTTATTGTAACTTAGGCTATAAATACTCTAACCTATGTAACTAATCTGTCAAGGAAATATAATCCTCCTTCTCTAATTCTCTCATACCAGCCGCCAGCTCTCTCTCTCTCATTTGTCACGAAATCTCTTCCTCTTAGTCTTCCATACTTTTTTTCTTCATCTTATTCAGAAAACTCTCTCTAATCTTCTCTTATATTCCGCATATTCTTACATGGTATCAGAGCCTTGGCTCTTATATTCTCAAAATCTCTGTACACTCTTGAAATAAATCCTCCTAATCTCCTCACTCTGAGATTGAACAATCCTCAAATCCTTGTGGTGCTGAGTTGTGAGAGGTTAGGATTATTTATTTCTTGAAAACACTTCATCCTACTCTTTCATCACCTAAATCGTTTGTAATCATCATGGAAGGCACAAGAGTTGTTGTTCCAGTGACTTTGAAAGGGGTTAATTACCTCCTCTGGGCTAGAACCACCAAGACAGTGCTATGTAGCCGTGGGTTATGGAGCCACATCCTTAGGAGTGAAGCACCTAATGCCACTGTTGAAGGAACTGGTCAGGAAGTGGCTATCACCAATGAAGACAGGTGGTTTCAAGAAGACCAACTAGTCCTATCTGTGATGCAAAACTCACTTGAATCAACTATCCTTGAAGCATACTCCTACTATGAGACAGCCAAAGAGCTGTGGGAGACTCTTCAAAATGTCTATGGCAACACCTCCAATCTCAGCCGTGTGTTTGAAGTTAAGAAAGCCATAAATGAGTTAACTCAAGAAGACATGGAGTTCACTCAACATTTTGGAAAATTCAGATCCTTATGGGCTGAACTTGAAATGCTTAGACCAAGCACAGTGGATCCCATGGTTCTGAATGAGAGGCGTGAGCAAGATAAAGTCTTTGGACTTCTCTTGACTTTAAACTCCTCCTACAATGATCTCATCAAACACCTCCTAAGGTCAGACACCCTTCCAAGCCTTGAAGAAGTGTGCAATAAGATTCAGAAGGAACAAGGTTCACTTGGTCTCTTTGGAGACAAAGGAGAACTCATCTCAGCCAACAAAGCAGCTGTGTACCATAAGGGAGGCTTAAATCGTGGAGAAAGGAGGGCATACTGTGACCACTGCAAGAAGGAAGGGCATACCAAGGACAAGTGCTGGATCCTCCATCCACATTTAAAGCCAAAAGTGGGAAACCAACCAAGAGCCAACCTCACTCAAGAAGTAACTCTTGAACAAAGGAACAAGGCAAGCCCAAGCTCATTCACGCCAATCACTGAGGGAGATGGGAAAGCACTTGCAACATTCCAACAAGAGTTTGTGAGGAAATCCGACCTTGATGCACTGGTCAAGGCACTCAAAGAATCAAACCTCTCTGGTAACTCATTCCAAGCTTTAAATACCTCTAAACCACTTATTGTAGACTCAGGAGCCTCTCATCATATGATTAGTGATAAGAATCTAATGAGCAATATAGAACCGGCTTTAGGAGATGTATTAATAGCTAATGGAGATAAGATACCAATTAGGGGAATTGGGAACCTTAAATTGTTTGATAAAGAATCAACTGCCTTCTATATGCCTACATTTACCTCTAACTTACTAAGTGTTAAGAAGACAACCTCTGATCTTAATTGCTATGCAATCTTTGGTCCTAATGATGTTTATTTTCAGGATATTAAGACCAATAAAGTTCTTGGAAAAGGAGTGTCCAAGAATGATTTGTATGTACTTGAAGACATACAACCAGACTCAACTCTATCTATTGCTTTTAATTCTATTTTGAATAAGGCTAATAGTGCTATTTGGCATTCTAGACTAGGACATCCCCATTCTAGGGCCTTAGAACTATTGTTGCCAAGCATCTCTTTTAAAAATAATGAATGTGAAGCTTGTATACTTGGAAAACATTGTAGATCAGTGTTTCCCAAGTCCTCAACTATTTATGAAAATTGTTTTGATCTTATTCACTCTGATGTTTGGACTTCACCATGCATGTCTAGGGATAAACATAAGTACTTTGTCACATTTATAGATCAAAAATCAAAATATACTTGGATAACTCTCTTACCAACAAAAGATAGAGTCCTAGATGCATTTACTAAGTTTCAAGCATATGTGACTAACCATTACAATGCCAAGATCAAAATCTTTAGATCAGATAATGGAGGAGAATACACAAGTCTAGCATTCAAGCAATACTTGGACAAACATGGAATCATCCACCAAACTAGTTGTCCATACACACCACAACAGAATGGAGTGGCTGAAAGGAAGAACCGGCATCTCATGGAGGTGGCGAGATCCATCATGTTCCAAAGCAATGTTCCAAAGAAATTTTGGGGAGATGCCCTTGTCACAGCTTGCTATCTCATCAATCGCCTACCAACCAAAGTCTTAGAGGACTTAACTCCATTTGAGGTACTCAACAAAAGTAAACCATCTATCTCACACTTACGAGTCTTTGGGTGTGTGTGTTATGTACTTGTTCCAGGAGAACAAAGAAATAAATTGGAAGCCAGGAGTATTAAAGCCATGTTCATTGGCTATTCAACTACTCAAAAGGGATACAAATGCTACAATCCAGAGACAAGAAAGGTTCTTGTATCTAGGGATGTGAAGTTTGTAGAATCCAAAGGATTCTATGAAGAAAAGAATTGGGATGAACTCAAAGACCTCTCCCAATCCACATCTGACCGGGCCACCAACCTCAGACACCTTATGGAGAATCTTGGGATAACATTACCAGATGCACCAAAATCAACTCACCAAGAACCGCCAACTACTTCTCCATCTAATACAACTCAAGCGGCTAGTTCTCTTGATCATGAGGGAGGCAATGAATGTGATGAGCTTGATGAGCTTGAACTTGAACCTACTAACCAAGAAACAAGCTCACACGTACATGATCACGAAGAACATGAGGAATCCGAAACTGAGGCTGAACAACAAGCAGAAGAACAGGCGGCCCAACCAGACACCCAAGTAGTACTAAGGAGAAGCCAAAGGGAAAGGCGACCAGCTTCAAATTGGATCAACACCAGAGTATACTACAATGCCCAAGCAGTAGCTCACCCAACTCAAGCTGTTTGCTCCCTAGCTCATGTTCCCTTAGAACATCAAGCATTTGCAGCAGTCCTCAACCAAGAACATATACCAAGAAACTATGAGGAAGCAAAGGAGCTTAAAGTGTGGAGAGATGCAGTTAAGGCTGAATGCAATGCCATGGACATCAATCACACTTGGGATGAGGCCGATTTACCTAAGGACAAGAGGACAGTGAGCTCCAGATGGATCTTTACCATTAAATACAAAGCAATGGAGAGATAGAAAGATACAAGGCAAGACTAGTTGCAAGAGGTTTCACTCAGACCTATGGAGAAAACTACAATGACACCTTTGCACCAGTAGCCAAATTACACACTGTAAGGGTTCTTCTCTCTTTAGCTACTAACCTTGATTGGGAGTTGTGGCAGATGGATGTCAAGAATGTCTTCCTACAAGGAGAACTAGAAGATGAAGTGTATATGACACCTCCACCAGGCCTTGAAGATACGATGACTCCAGGAAAGGTTCTAAGGCTGAGAAAAGCTATCTATGGCCTCAAACAGTCACCAAGAGCTTGGTACCATAAGCTAAGTATCACACTTAGAGATAGGGGCTTTAGAAAGTCTGAGGCAGATCATACCCTCTTCACACTCCAAAGTCAAACAGGTATTGTAGTCATTCTCATCTATGTAGATGATATAATCATCTCAGGGAATGACAAGGTAGGAATTCAATCCACTAAGGTTTATCTTAAATCTATGTTTGATATAAAAGACTTGGGTGAACTAAAGTACTTCCTAGGGATAGAAGTATGCCGAACACAAGAAGGCCTCTTCTTATCACAAAGGAAGTACACACTTGATCTTCTAGTTGATGCAGGAAGATTAGAAGCTAAACCAGCGAAGACTCCCCTAGAAGAAGGGTACAAGGTGGAACGTGAGGGGGAGCTTGGAGATGAGATGTTTGGAGACACCAAACTCTATAGGAAGATGGTTGGTAAGCTAATTTATCTAACCATTACTAGACCTGACTTGTGCTATGCTGTGAATCAGGTCAGTCAACATATGCAAGCCCCAAAGGTGCATCACTGGAACATGGTGGACCGGATCTTAAGATATCTGAAAGGGACACACGACCAAGGCATCTGGATGGGGTGCAACGGAAGCTCTGTAATCGTGGGCTATTGTGATGCTGATTGGGCTGGAGACAGGAATGATAGGAGATCAACTACCGGTTATTGCACATTCATTGGAGGCAACCTAGTTACTTGGAAAACAAAGAAGCAGAAGGTGGAGAAGATTACAGAGACACATTTGCTCTAGTAGCAAAAATGCATACAATCAGAGTTGTTTTGTCTCTTGCTGCAAACTTAGACTGGGAACTATGGCAGATGGATGTCAAAAACGCATTTCTTCAAGGAGAATTAGAAGAAGAAGTCTACATGACCCCTCCACCTGGATTAGAAGACTCAGTTGCACCAGGGAAAGTCCTTAGATTAAGAAAGGCAATCTATGGCCTTAAACAGTCACCTAGGGCCTGGTATCACAAGCTGAACGTCACTCTAAGAGACAGAGGTTTCAGGAGATCAGAATCCGATCACACCTTGTTCACCTTACATAGCCAAGAAGGTATAGTTGTCATTCTCATTTATGTGGATGATATTATCATCTCTGGGAATGACAAGGTATGAATTTCTGCTACAAAAGAATATCTTAAAGCTATGTTTGACATTAAAGATCTTGGTGAACTCAAATATTTCTTGGGTATTGAAGTCTGCAGGTTTAAAGATGGGTTGTTTATATCTCAGAGGAAATACATTGTAGACTTACTAACTAATGCAGGAATGATGGATTCAAAAGCAGCAAGAACGCCCTTAAAAGATGGTTACAAGGCTAAAACTGAGGGGGAACAAGATGAAGATACATTTGAGGATCCGAAGCTGTACAGAAAACTTGTTGGTAAGCTCATATATTTGACAATTACAAGACCTGACTTGTGCTTTGCTGTGAATCAGGTAAGTCAGTATATGAAAGCCCCTGGGAAGAATCATTGGATGATGATACAACGCATTCTGAGATACTTGAAAGGGACTTACACTCAGGGAATATGGATGGGAAAGAATGGAAACGCTGAAGTAGTTGGCTATTGTGATGCTGATTGGGCTGGGGATAGGAAAGACAGAAGATCAACTACTGGTTATTGCACCTTCATAGGTGGTAATCTTGTCACTTGGAAGACCAAGAAGCAGAAAGTAGTATCCTGTTCAAGTGCTGAAGCTGAATATAGGGCTATGAGGAAGTTAACTACCGAGTGTATATGGCTAAAGGCTCTTCTCAAAGACTTCAACATTGAAAGCAGCACACCTATCACAATGCATTGTGATAATCAGGCAGCCATTCATATTGCATCCAATTCTGTCTTCCATGAACGAACCAAGCACATTGAGGTGGACTGCCACAAGGTTAGAGAGGCTGTGGAGAAAGGAATCATACTTCCATGCTATACAAGAAGTTCTGATCAATTGGCTGATATCTTCACCAAGGCGGCAAGTTTGAAGGTTTGTGAGTTCATCCATATTAATCTACACACGACAGCAAGCCCAACTATAAGACTTCTAGAAGAAAGATACAGGCGGCTGGGAGAAGTTAATGGTCTGTGATGTCGATTACTCAAGTAAGGAAAGGAAGTTAATGACCTTGGATGTCGACTACTCAAGTAAGGAAAGGAAGTTAATGGCCTGGATGTCGATTACTCAAGGTTGGAAAGGAAGTTAATTACTTCCCCTTTGAGAGTTAGGCAACAAATAGTTTATGGAAAGTAAATATGTGAACCTAATTAATGTAATTAATGTATTTATTGTAACTTAGGCTATAAATATTCTAACCTATGTAACTAATCTGTCAAGGAAATATAATCCTCCTTCTCTAATTCTCTCATACCAGCCGCCAGCTCTCTCTCTCATTTGTCACGAAATCTCTTCCTCTTAGTCTTCCATACTTTTGTTCTTCATCTTATTCAGAAAACTCTCTCTAATCTTCTCTTATATTCCGCATATTCTTACAGAGAACAACAAAAATATTTTGTCACTTTTATAGATGAGAAGTCTAAATATACTTGGATTACTTTGCTCCCTTCTAAGGATAAAGTTTTAGAAGCATTCATTAATTTTCATTCATATGCTACTAATCATTATAATGCAAAGATTAAAGTGTTTAGGACAGACAATGGAGGGGAATACACAAGCAAAGCATTTAGGGATTACCTTCTCAAGTATGGTATTGTTCATCAAACAAGTTGTCCATACACACCAGAGCAGAATGGGGTGGCTGAAAGAAAAAACTGCCATCTAATGGAAGTGGCAAGGTCAATGATGTTCCATAGGAATGTACCCAAGAAATTTTGGGGAGATGCAGTACTCACGGCATGCTATTTGATCAATAGAATACCTACTAAAGTTCTTCATGATATCTCACCATTTGAGGTACTTAATGGAACTAAACCTCATCTGGAACATTTGAAAGTGTTTGGTTGTGTGTGCTTTGTTTTAGTACCAGGTGGAAAAAGGAATAAACTGGATGAGAAGAGTACCAAGGCAGTGTTTTTGGGCTACTCATCAACCCAAAAAGGTAATAAGTGTTATGATCCTGAATTGCAAAAGGTTTTGATCTCTAGAGATGTAAAGTTTATGGAAAACCAGTCATTTTACATTGATGGAACTTGGGAAAACATAAAGAGTTTGTCTAATTCTAATACTGATAAGAATGTGTATCTTCGAAAGTTGTTGGAAAGTTTTGATATTTCCAGGACTATAGCTTCTGGACCAGCACGGGTTTCAAATCCTCAGGTGTCATTTCAAAATGATCTGGAGACAAGTGCGAATATTGGGCCTTCTGATAACCATGGACCGGCCACAAGAGGTATAGGACCGACTGTGAGTGAAAATGATTCGATTCTTGGCAGGCCTGGCATAGGTCGAGGGGGCAAGGTCGTGGCCAGGGGGAGTTTGATCCGGGTTCTTCCTCTTTACGCATGGATCCTAGTCCTGATCATGAGGGGGAGAATGTAAGTATACCAGTAGTTCATGATCAAGCCTATGTCCAAGAGTTACAGGGTACAGGAGCTGAAGCTGATGATGAAGTAGCGGTTGTTGAATCTCCTCAAGTGTTAAGAAGGAGCACAAGGGTAAGGAAAGATCCTGCCAACTGGATTAACACTAGGGTCTACTACAATGCTCAAGCAGTAGGACATCCTATTCAAGTTACTTGTTCGTTTGCTCATTTGCCAAAAGAACATCACGTATTCATAAGTTATTTAGATCAAAATAAAATTCCTAACACATATGAGGAAGCTATGGAATTGAAGGAATGGAGAGATGCTGTTCAAGATGAAATAGAAGCTATGATAAGAAATCACACTTGGGATGAATCATACTTGCGTAAGGGTAAGAAAGCAGTAAGTTCTAAATGGGTGTTTACTATTAAATATAATAGTAATGGTGAGATTGAAACATATAAGGCCAGACTTGTAGCAAGAGGCTTCACTCAAACATTTGGTGAAGACTTTGGTGATACATTTGCTCCTGTAGCCAAGCTTCACACTGTAAGGATTGTACTTTCTCTTGCTACTAATCTTGAATGGGAGTTGTGGCAGATGGATGTGAAGAATGCATTCCTTCAAGGAGAGCTAGAGGAAGAAGTGTACATGAAACCGCCTCCTGGTTTAGAAGGCTTAGTGGTTAATAGCAATGTCCTGAGATTAAGAAAAGCTACCTATGGATTAAAGCAATCTCCAAGAGTTTGGTATCATAAACTCAATATGACTTTAAGAGATAGAGGTTTTAGAAGATCTGAAGTTGATCATACTCTGTTTACCAGTCATTTTACATTGATGGAACTTGGGAAAACATAAAGAGTTTGTCTAATTCTAATACTGATAAGAATGTGTATCTTCGAAAGTTGTTGGAAAGTTTTGATATTTCCAGGACTATAGCTTCTGGACCAGCACGGGTTTCAAATCCTCAGGTGCCATTTCAAAATGATCTGGAGACAAGTGCGAATATTGGGCCTTCTGATAACCATGGACCGGCCACAAGAGGTATAGGACTGACTGTGAGTGAAAATGATTCGAATCTTGGCAGGGCTGGCATAGGTCGAGGGATGGGGCAAGGTCGTAGCCAGGGGGAGTTTGATCCGGGTTCTTCTTCTTTACGCATGGATCCTAGTATTGGATTGAAAGCTTAGGCTTGAAGCTGAAAAAAGTTAATGAAGCCCAAGCCCAAATGAGAAGTTCAAGGTCTGTGCATTAGGCTGAGATAATGAAGTGAAGCCCAGGGTCTGTCCACACATGTGCAACACAAGGCCTGAATTAAGTAAGCCCAAACAAGCCCAAAACTGTCCAAGACACCTTCTAGAAGCTCTCCTAGGCGTGGGTTTGGAGAGGGAAGGAAGAGTCACATGTTGGCTTAACCAATTTGAATTTCTAGCTGTTAGGAGCTGTCACTTTCACCATTTGGTGAAGTGCCTTTGTCTTATCTCTATTCTTTGGCTATAAATACATTGTATGCTCACCATAAATCAATCAAGGAAATAGAATCCTCCTTCCATACTCTCTGTCTCACAATCTCTCTATTATTCTCACTGTTGTTCTTCCCTTATCAAATATAAACCCATAAACTCTCCTACATATTCTAACTATTATTCTGCAAATTCTAACATGGTATCAGAGCTTGGTTTTTGATCAAGCAAATTCTCTGTTTACTCTTGCAATAACTTGTTATAATCTACTCACTCTGAGATTAATTAATCCTCAAAACCATGTGGTGCTGAGTTGTGAGAGGTTAGGATAGGTTATTTCTTGAGAATTACTCACTTCATTCCTCAATTCAGCTACTCAACTCCCTTTCCAAACAAACCACTTTCTCAAAACCCTTACCATTTGCTTTCATCTAGTGGTTAATAGCTATACCCAACGGTTCCTAGCTCAAATTCAAACTAAAACGTGTGTAAACACCATGGAAAGCTCAAGAGTGGTTGTTCCAGTGACACAGAAAGGGGTCAACTACCTTTTATGGGCTAGAACCACCAAGACGGTGTTGTGTAGCCGTGGCTTATGGAGCCACATCCTCAAGAGTGAAACTTCCATTGCCATGACTGAAGAAGGTGGCCAAGAAGTCGCCATCATGAATAAAGACCGGTGGTTTCAAGAAGACCAACTGGTGCTATCCGTGATCCAAAACTCCCTTGAAGCATCTCTCCTTGAAACTTATTCTTATTGTAAGACAGCCAAGGAGTTATGGGAGACACTTCAAAATGTTTATGGCAACACTTCCAATCTCAGTCGTGTCTTTGAAGTAAAGAAGGCCATTAATGAGTTAACTCAAGAAAACATGGAGTTCACTCAACACTTTGGTAAGTTCAGATCATTGTGGGCTGAACTTGAAATGCTTAGACCAAGCACCATGGATCCCAAGGTGCTAAATGAAAGACGTGAGCAAGATAAAGTCTTTGGACTCCTCTTGACTCTAAACCCAACTTACAATGATCTTATCAAGCACATCTTAATGTCAGACACTCTTCCAAGTCTTGAATAAGTATGCAATAAGATTCAGAAGGAACAAGGATCATTAGGCCTCTTTGGAGGCAAAGGAGAGCTCATCACAGCCAACAAGGCAAACACCTACCAGAAAGGAGGCTTGAACCGTGGGGAAAGAAGAGGATTCTGTGATTATTGCAAGAAAGAAGGCCACACTAAGGACAAGTGTTGGATTATCCATCCACACTTAAAGCCAAAATGGGTAAACCAACCAAGGGCCAATCTCTCCCAAGAAGCAACTCATGAGGCATGAGCCAAGGCTAGCACTAGCTCATCCACGCCAGACAATGAAGAAGGGAAAGCCCTTGCAACATTTCAACAAGAATTCGTTAGAAAATCGGACTTTGATGCACTGATAAAAGCACTTAAGGAAGCTAATACCTCTGGTAACTCTTTTCAAGCTCTAAATCTCACTAAGCCACTTATTGTAGATTCAGGAGCTTCTCATCATATGATTAGTGACAAAAATCTACTTATCAATATGAAACCGGCTTTAGGAGATGTAGTAATAGCTAATGGTGATAAGATACCAATAAGAGGAATTGGAAACCTGAAATTGTTTAATAAAGAATCAACAGCCTTCTATATGACCATATTCACCTCAAACTTGCTAAGTGTTAAGAAAACAACCTCTGATCTTAATTGCTATGCTATCTTTGGTCCTAATGATGTTTACTTTCAGGATATTAAGACTAATAAGGTGTTTGGAAAGGGAGTGTCCAAGGATGAATTGTATGTGCTTGAAGACACACAACCAGATTTCTCTTTATCTATTGCTTTCAACTCTGTTTTGAATAAGGCTAATAGTGCTATTTGGCATTCTAGATTAGGACATCCTCACTCTAGGGCTTTAGAACTATTGTTGCCAATTATGTCTTTAAAAAATGATGAATGTGAAGCTTGTATACTAGGTAAACATTGTAAATCAGTGTTTCCTAAGTCTACAACTATATATGAAAATTGCTTTGATCTCATTCACTCTGATGTTTGGACTTCACCATGCACATCTAGAGACAACCATAAATACTTTGTTACATTCATAGACAAAAAATCGAAATATACTTGGGTAACACTATTGCCAACAAAAGATAGAGTCCTAGAAGCCTTCACTAAATTTCAAATGTATGTGACTAACCATTATAATGCCAAGATCAAAATTTTTAGATCAGATAATGGAGGGGAATATACAAGTCTAGCATTCAAACAGCACTTAGATAAACATGGAATCATCCATCAAACAAGTTGTCCTTACACGCCCCAACAAAATGGAGTGGCTGAAAGAAAGAACAGGCATCTCATGGAAGTGGCACGGTCTATCATGTTCCAAAGTAATGTCCCAAAGAAGTTTTGGGGAGATGCACTTGTTACCGCTTGCTACCTCATCAATAGACTCTCCACAAAAATCTTGGAGGATTTATCCCCATTTGAGCTACTTAATAAGAGTAAACCATATATTTCACACTTACGTGTCTTTGGGTGTGTTTGTTAACAAAGGAATAAGTTAGAAGCAAGAAGTGTGAAAGCCATGTTTATAGGGTATTCCACTACCCAAAAGGGATACAAGTGCTACAATCCAGAGACTAGAAATGTGCTAGTCTCACGAGATGTGAAGTTTGTAGAAGCAAAGGGGTTCTATGAACATAAGAATTGGGATGATCTTAAAGATCTCTCCCAATCTCCATCAGACCGAGCTACCAATCTTAAACATCTTATGGAGAACCTAGGAATCTCATTCCCTAATGCACCAGCTGCTTCTCCATCACCAGCCACTTCTCCTCCTCCTCCTCCTTTTGATGTTGCCCGGGCTATTCCTCTTGATCATGAGGGGGGCACAGAGGATGAACAAGAGATTGCATCTGAATCACACGACCAGGATGCAAGCTCTAGTGTCCATAATCTAGAAGAATATGCGCCAGAAGTTCAGACTGAGGAAGAAGAATATCAAGAAGAACAAGTGGTGCTAAGGAGAAGCCAAAGGGAGAAGAAACCAGCCTCAAATTGGATCAATACCAGAGTCTACTACAATGCACAAGCAGTAGCCCATCCAACACAAGTGATTTGCTCTCTAGCTCATATTCCTTCAGAACACCAAGCCTTTACAACAGCTCTAGATCAAGGGCAGGTTCCAAGAGAATATGAGGAAGCTAAGGAGCATAAGGCTTGGAGAGAAGCAGTTAAGGCTGAATGTAAGGCCATGGAGATCAATCACACTTGGGATGAAGCTGATCTACCTAAGGACAGTGAGCTCAAGATGGATCTTCACCATCAAATACAAAAGCAATGGAGAGATAGAACGATACAAGGCTAGATTGGTAGCAAGAGGGTTCACTCAGACCTATGGAGAAGACTACCATGATACATTTGCACCAGTAGCCAAACTACACACTGTAAGAGTTCTTCTATCTCTTGCTACTAACCTTGAATGGGAGTTATGGCAGATGGATGTCAAGAATGCTTCCATACTCTTTGTCTCACAATCTCTCTATTATTCTCACTCTTGTTCTTCCCTTATCAAATATAAACCCAGAAACTCTCCTACCTATTCTAACTATGATTCTGCAAATTCTAACACCTAGTCCTGATCATGAGGGGGAGAATGTAAGTATACCAGTAGTTCATGATCAAGCCTATGTCCAAGAGTTACAGGGTACAGGAGCTGATGATGAAGTACCGGTTGTTGAATCTCCTCAAGTGTTAAGAAGGAGCACAAGGGTAAGGAAAGATCCTGCCAACTGGATTAACACTAGGGTCTACTACAATGCTCAAGCAGTAGGACATCCTATTCAAGTTACTTGTTCGTTTGCTCATTTCCCAAAGGAACATCAGGTATTCATAAGTTCTTTAGATCAAAATAAAATTCCTAACACATATGAGGAAGCTATGGAATTGAAGGAATTGAGAGATGCTGTTCAAGATGAAATAGAGGCTATGATAAGAAATCACACTTGGGATGAATCATACTTGCCTAAGGGTAAGAAAGCAGTAAGTTCTAAATGGGTTTTTACTATTAAATATAATAGTAATGGTGAGATTGAAAGATATAAGGCCAGACTTGTAGCAAGAGGCTTCACTCAAACATATGGTGAAGACTTTTGTGATACATTTGCTCCTGTAGCCAAGCTTCACACTATAAGGATTGTACTTTCTCTTGCTACTAATCTTGAATGGGAGTTGTGGCAGATGGATGTGAAGAATGCATTCCTTCAAGGAGAGCTAGAGGAAGAAGTGTACATGAAACCGCCTCCTGGTTTAGAAGGCTTAGTGGTTAATAGCAATGTCCTGAGATTAAGAAAAGCTATCTATGGATTAAAGCAATCTCCAAGAGCCTGGTATCATAAACTCAGTATGACTTTAAGAGATAGAGGTTTTAGAAGATCTGAAGTTGATCATACTCTGTTTACTTTTCCTAGTTGTTTAGGTATAATTGTGGTATTAGTCTATGTTGATGACATTATTATCACAGGTAGTGACAAGGAAGGTATTTAAGAGACTAAGGCATATCTTAAGTCTAAGTTTGATATAAAGGATCTTGGTTTGATGAAATATTTCTTAGGAATTGAGATATGTAGGTCTAAAGAGGATTTATTCTTGTCCCAAAGAAAATATGTATTGGAATTGTTGAATGAAACAGGAAAGAAGGATGCAAAACCTATTAGCACCCCTATTGAAGACAGCTACAAAGCGGCTAATGAAGGGGAGGCTGGAGATCTTCTCTATGAAGATCCGAAACAGTATAGGAGATTGGTAGGTAAGCTTATCTATCTTACACTTACTAGACCTGATATTTGTTTTGCAGTAAACCAGGTGAGCCAACATATGCAATCACCGACTGTTAAGCACTGGGAGATGTTAGAAAGAGTGCTAAGATACTTGAAAGGCACTTATGATCATGGCATATGGATGGGCTGCAACAAAAACACAGAGATAGTAGGTTATTGTGATTCTGATTGGGCTGGTGATAAGAATGATAGAAGATCAACAACAGGCTATTGTACTTTTGTGGGAGGAAATCTTGTGACTTGGAAGACCAAGAAACAGAAGGTGGTCTCATGTTCTAGTGCTGAAGCTGAGTATAGAGCCATGAAGAAACTCACAAATGAACTAATCTGGATCAAGGCTGTTCTTAAGGATTTGCAAATTGAAGATTCAAGACCTATCACTATGCATTGTGATAATCAAGCAGCTATTCACATAGCCTCCAACTCAGTGTTCCATGAGAGGACTAAACACATTGAAGTAGATTGCCACAAGGTAAGGCAGGCGGTTGAACAGGGATTTGTTTTACCTTGTTATACAAGAAGCTCAGATCAATTGGCAGATGTTTTTACTAAAGCGGCTACTACTAAGGTGTGTGAGTCTATTCTACCAAGACTTGGACTAACTGGAATTCCTGGGTAATCCTCTTACTATAGGAATCATACTCTTTTTCCCTCAAAGTTGTTTTTGTCCCATTTTGGGTTTTACACTTTGAGGTTTTTAATGAGGTGATTTCCTGTAGTTTGTCCAAGCTTAACTATTCATCATAGTTAAGCTTGAGGGAGAGTGTTAAAATTTAAGAAGAGTTAAAGTGTACAATGAGTATGTAGTCATGTATTAAGAGTGATTAAAATACTTTGTCATGAAAACCCCTATATAAAGGGGATTGTACACGAGTATTAGGTATATACACATATTATTCTTCAATTTGATATTCTCTTATTCTCTCTCAATCTCTCTTCTAAATCTCTCTCAATTCTTCACCATTCTAATAAAATTCACAAGGAGAATCACATTTGTTTCCACAGAAGGCTATCCATGACAACCAGAGGATAGGCAACCAGTGATCTCTTTGATGGCCACTAATGCTCATTATTCCAAACTTGACTCATATCAAAGTCAAGCTTGAGGAGGGGAGAGAATGAGCATTCGTAAATCAGATGTCCATCTTAAGGCGGTCACAACTCCAAAGAGAAAAGAAGAAGAGTAGAAGAAGGCATGATGGACCTGAACCAGAAAAGAACCAGAAGGTTTTCTCTCTACCATGGACATCATCATCTCTATAAAAAGTCCAGGCCTAATGGGAAATAATATCAAGATGGCGTGACTTGAAGAAGAAGCCTATGCCTTCAAGAACAGTCTGGAAGAATGGTTCCAAGAGCTACTTAACTGGTTGATTACTCAAACTCTTCATGGAAGTTTAAGATGATGGAAAGCAAGTACCTTTTGTGCTAAGAAGAATATTCAAAACAAAAGAAGGGTTCAACATAACCTGAGTTAGAACCAAGGGCCACCATGCTCCTGAAGAAGAAATATGGTGGAAAGTGATGAATCAACTCAGGATTGTGATAAAATAAAAAGTAACTGGAAGATTTTCCACAAGATGTGTTAATCAATCCATAATTACTTCAAACAAGAAAGTGGCTGAAGAAGCTACTAAGGAACTACAAAGGTGTAGCAGAAGCCTGAGACTAGAACTAATAGCCATCAAGCAGTCAGAACCCTCTAGTGAAGGGACAAAATGTTTGTCAAAACCCATGATGCAAATGGAGGGGCAAGCTGTCAGAACTCACAAATGGAGAGGCATGCAAATGGAAGGTGTTGAATCAGCTCAGAAGCTTGTATGGATGCGCCAAGAAGATGATCAAACTACCCAAGCAGTTGCCGTGAAGTAATCAAGTCAAAATGATGGTATGGAGCTAAGGAAGGTTGCATACAAGTGTGGTATCAACAAATCAATCCAAAGACTCCATAGAAGAGGCAACAAAGGGCAGTTTTATCAGCAGGAATGAAGTGAAGGTGTTCATAAATAGCAGACAAGACTGATCAATACTTGGCTAACACACTTCATCAACATTCCAAACAGATACAAGGAAAGATCCTAAACCATCATATATATATTTTGAATAGGTTTATCCCTTGAGAATTGATGCATGCGTTTGTGTGTAATAAAACAGGTACAGCTTGGAGCTTATGTGCTAAGGCCGGATTTCTTAACCTTCTAAAGGACAAGAGTTCAGAAGAAAGGGGGAGATAAGTAGTGATCTATGAAAAAGCTTCAAGCTACTCAAGCAAGGAAGAAGAACTTACTTGCTGATTCAAGGAGGCCATGATCCATAGTCTATGAAGTCCACCAAGATGGTCCTAAGTCTTATAGACTCACTGGCCAATCCCTAGGCTGAGAAAACTCTACTCTTTTTCCCTTAACAAGGTTTTGTCCCATTGAGTTTTCCTTGTTAAGGTTTTTAATGAGGAAGTTCTTCAAGGTTCCAATCTTGATCTTCGGATCTCCTATGGTCAAGCTTGAGGGGGAGTGTTGAAATGGGTTAATAAAGAGTCCCGTGCAAAGTTAGGGACTTCCGGAAGGACCGTGCAAAGTCGGGGACTTCTGAAAATCAATAATGTTGGATTGAAGTTACAAAGAGGAAAGAGGCCCGTGCAAAGTTGGGGAGTTCCGGAAGGTCCGTGCAAAGTTGGGGACTTCCGGAAGTACCGTGCAGAGTCCGGGAGTTCTGGAAATCATAAAGTGCAAAGTTAGGGAGTTCCAGAAAGAGCTTTAGGAAGGATAAGGCTTCCAGAAATCAAAAGCATAAAGCAGAGAGCAAAAGGTGGTCAATAAAGCAAAAGGAGAAGGCATCTTCTCTTTAGCATCTAACATCTTTTTAAAATCTTTTAGAGGCTCCCATACATTGTATCTAGACACATTTTCCTTTGTAAATTTTGTGGGCATGCTCTATATAAAGCAGCTTTACCCATTTTAATCCTTCAAGCAATTCTAATAAGAAAAAGCTTCTATCTCTCTCTCTCTCTCTCTCTTTCTAGGCTACGAATTTCCCTTCTTTTTTGCTTTGTTCTTCATTTGTTCTTCATAAAATAGCTTAATCTTTTTCAAATCTAACACCTCCATCCACACTTAAAGCCAAAAAGTGGGAAACCAACCAAGAGCCAACCTCACTCAAGAACTCTTGAACCAAGGAACAAGGCAAGCCCAAGCTCATTCACGCCAATCACTGAGGGAGATGGGAAAGCACTTGCAACATTCCAACAAGAATTTGTGAGGAAATCTGACCTTGATGCTGTTAGAATTTAAGAAGAGTTAGAGTGTACAATGAGTATGTAGTCATGTATTAAGAGTGATTAAAATACTTTGTCATGAAAACCCCTATATAAAGGGGATTTACACGAGTATTAGATACATACACATATTATTCTTCAATTTGATATTCTCTAATTCTCTCTCAATCTCTCTTCTAAATCTCTCTCAATTCTTCACCATTCTAATAAAATTCACATAGTATCAGAGCATGTTTACCTGCAAATCTTTCGATTCTATTATATTCTTCATCACGACTCTAAAACTAATCAAGCCTAGAAGTCGTTTGTTTTTTTTTTCTTTTCGTCTTGATTCTCTGCGAATCTTTTCTTCTTCTACAATTTTCTTTCTTGTGATTCATTCACCGGTGAAATCTGATTGCATCGCCGGAGGAATCATTTGTTTTGGTTGATTAGATCGGAAGTTATCAAATCTCATCCGTACGGTGTTGCGATCTCTCCGCCGTGGATTCTTCAACTTGCAGCAAAGAAAGTCAACCAAATCACGTGTTTCCAGTCTTCTTCATCAAGTTTAAAGATTCAGATTGTTGATTCTTGGATAGATTGACGAGATTTGATCGATTGATCATCGAATTGATCAAATCATTTCTTGGCGCCAAATCTATTTTTCAAAAGTTCGAGTCTGTTCGCAGATTATTCGAATTTCCCAGTTGATTCTTCTGGGCTGTCTTCTTAACTTGGATCATCATCAGTTTGTGCCGATCTTCAGTCCATTTGATCTACTTCACAGGATCGATTTCGATCGTGGAGTTAAAAACTCAATTCTTCAAATCGCAAGGTATCAGTTTCTTTCGCCTCAAGAAACTTCAACAGACATCGCCGATCTTTCATTCTCTGGTACCTGATCTTCAATTTGGTTTTCAAGATTGTATAACTTGAGGATTAGGAGTGGAGAAGGTTAGTTTCTCAGGTTCTTAATCTGGTTTCTTGGAAGATTAGGTTAGATAACTGGATTTGAGAAGGTTGTGCAACCGAGTAGGTGGTTAAGTCTGCTGGTCTTCAATTTCAAATCATTCTCTAGTGATCTTGTTGCTGTGTGTGTGGGATATATCAAAGCGGTTGCTATGGAACTTCATAAGCAATTGATGGCTCCAATTACATTGAAAGGTATGAACTATTTGCTGTGATCTCGAACAATGAAGACTACATTGTGCAGTAGGGGGCTTTGGACTCATATTCTCACCAAAGGGCCGCCTAGTATAGCTGCTGAAGGGAAGGTTCTTGAAGCAGACCAACACGCAGAACAGGAAATGGGAAGCAAGTGGTTTCAGGAAGATCAGCTTGTGTTAGCTATTCTACAAAACTCACTTGAGGCATCACTATTAGCAGCATATTCATACTGTGAAGATGCAAAGGAGCTGTGGGATACTCTTCAGAATGTTTATGGTAACACCTCCAATCTTTTAAGAATCTTTGAAGTTAAGAAATCTTTGAATCAACTTCAACAGGGAGAGGCTGAATTTACTAAGCATTTTGGAGTTTTTAGAGCTTTATGGGCTGAGTTAGAAATGTTGAGGCCAGCTACTACTGATCCTATAACTCTTAATGAAAGAAGAGAACAGGACAAAGTGTTTGGATTGTTGATGACACTGAATTCCAGTTATACAGACCTCACAAAGCACCTTTTGAGACAGGATAAATTACCTAGTCTAGAGGAGGTGTGTGCTTGTGTTCAAAAGGAACAAGGTTCTCATGTATTATTTGGGGATAAAGTTGAACTTGTCACTGCAAACAAGAGCTTCTACAAAAGGGATGATAAGAAGGGTGTGTCTACCTGTTCACACTGCAAACAAAAGGGTCATCACAAGGACCAGTGTTGGTCATTGCATCCGCATCTCAAACCTGCTTGGTGGCGTGACCAGACTAAGCCTGTAGGTCTTAAGAACAACACTTCAGCAACCGTGAATCAAGCAATTGTGTCCTCTCATATACCTACTGCGAGTACATCTCAAGATGGTATGGCACAATCGATCCAGCGAGCTGGGAAGGAAATACAACTTGGACCTTCAACATTTGATCAAGAGTTTGTCAGAAAATCAGACTTAGAAGCTATACTAAGGGTTTTCAAAGATGAATCTGGTAAAGTTGTTGGTAAATCTCTCCATGCTTCTTATGTTGCTCATAATATAAATAAACCTTTGATAATAGACTCAGGGGCATCTCACCATATGATTAGTGATATCAACTTAATAAACAACTTGGAACCTGCCTTAGGAAATGTAGTTATTGCTAATGAAACTAAAATACCAATTAAAGGCATAGGTAATCTGAGATTGTTTAATAAGGATAGTAAAGCTTTCTTTATGCCATCTTTTACATCTAATCTTGTGTCTGTTAAAAGAGCAACAACTGATTTGAATTGTCATGTGATTTTTGGTCCTAATGAGTGTTGTTTTCAGGATATTGAAACAAAAAGAGTACTTGGAAGAAGAGGTACAAAGGATGATCTTTACATTCTTGGCGATCTTTCTGCTTCTAGTTTAGGATCTTGTCTGACTAGTAATAATGAGCTTTCTGATGGAACATTATGGCATGCTAGACTAGGCCATCCCCACTTTAAAGCTCTTGAACTGATGTTTCCAAATATTTCCTTTAATCAAAATGAGTGTGAAGCTTGCATTCTTGGTAAACATTGCAAAGTTGTCTTTCCTAACTCTACACATTCGTATGATCACTGTTTTGACCTAAAACATTCTGATGTTTGGACTGCTCCTTATGCATCTAGAGAACAACAAAAATATTTTGTCACTTTTATAGATGAGAAGTCTAAATATACTTAGATTACTTTGCTCCCTTCTAAGGATAAAGTTTTAGAAGCATTCATTAATTTTCATTCATATGCTACTAATCATTATAATGCAAAGATTAAAGTGTTTACGACAGACAATGGAGGGGAATACACAAGCAAAGCATTTAGGGATTACCTTCTCAAGTATGGTATTGTTCATCAAACAAGCTGTCCATACACACCAGAGCAGAATGGGGTGGCTGAAAGAAAAAACCGCCATCTAATGGAAGTGGCAAGGTCAATGATGTTCCATAGGAATGTACCCAAGAAATTTTGGGGAGATGCAGTACTCACGACATGCTATTTGATCAATAGAATACCTACTAAAGTTCTTCATGATATCTCACCATTTGAGGTACTTAATGGAACTAAACCTCATCTGGAACATTTGAAAGTGTTTGGTTGTGTGTGCTTTGTTTTAGTACCAGGTGGAAAAAGGAATAAACTGGATGAGAAGAGTACCAAGGCAGTGTTTTTGGGCTACTCATCAACCCAAAAAGGTTATAAGTGTTATGATCCTGAATTGCAAAAGGTTTTGATCTCTAGAGATGTAAAGTTTATGGAAAACCAGTCATTTTACATTGATGGAACTTGGGAAAACATAAAGAGTTTGTCTAATTCTAATACTGATAAGAATGTGTATCTTCGAAAGTTGTTGGAAAGTTTTGATATTTCCAGGACTATAGCTTCTGGACCAGCACGGGTTTCAAATCCTCAGGTGTCATTTCAAAATGATCTGGAGACAAGTGCGAATATTGGGCCTTCTGATAACCATGGACCGGCCACAAGAAGTATAGGACCGACTGTGAGTGAAAATGATTCGATTCTTGGCAGGCCTGGCATAGGTCGAGGGGGCAAGGTCGTGGCCAGGGGGAGTTTGATCCGGGTTCTTCCTCTTTACGCATGGATCCTAGTCCTGATCATGAGGGGGAGAATGTAAGTATACCAGTAGTTCATGATCAAGCCTATGTCCAAGAGTTACAGGGTACAGGAGCTGAAGCTGATGATGAAGTAGCGGTTGTTGAATCTCCTCAAGTGTTAAGAAGGAGCACAAGGGTAAGGAAAGATCCTGCCAACTGGATTAACACTAGGGTCTACTACAATGCTCAAGCAGTAGGACATCCTATTCAAGTTACTTGTTCGTTTGCTCATTTGCCAAAAGAACATCACGTATTCATAAGTTATTTAGATCAAAATAAAATTCCTAACACATATGAGGAAGCTATGGAATTGAAGGAATGGAGAGATGCTGTTCAAGATGAAATAGAAGCTATGATAAGAAATCACACTTGGGATGAATCATACTTGCGTAAGGGTAAGAAAGCAGTAAGTTCTAAATGGGTGTTTACTATTAAATATAATAGTAATGGTGAGATTGAAACATATAAGGCCAGACTTGTAGCAAGAGGCTTCACTCAAACATTTGGTGAAGACTTTGGTGATACATTTGCTCCTGTAGCCAAGCTTCACACTGTAAGGATTGTACTTTCTCTTGCTACTAATCTTGAATGGGAGTTGTGGCAGATGGATGTGAAGAATGCATTCCTTCAAGGAGAGCTAGAGGAAGAAGTGTACATGAAACCGCCTCCTGGTTTAGAAGGCTTAGTGGTTAATAGCAATGTCCTGAGATTAAGAAAAGCTACCTATGGATTAAAGCAATCTCCAAGAGTTTGGTATCATAAACTCAATATGACTTTAAGAGATAGAGGTTTTAGAAGATCTGAAGTTGATCATACTCTGTTTACTTTTCCTAGTTGTTTAGGTATAATTGTGGTATTAGTCTATGTTGATGACATTATTATCACAGGTAGTGACAAGGAAGGTATTCAAGAGACTAAGGCATATCTTAAGTCTAAGTTTGATATAAAGGATCTTGGTTTGATGAAATATTTCTTAGGAATTGAGATATATAGGTCTAAAGAGGGTTTATTCTTGTCCCAAAGAATGTATGTATTGGAATTGTTGAATGAAACAGGAAAGAAGGATGCAAAACCTATTAGCACCCCTATTGAAGACAGCTACAAAGCGGCTAATGAAGGGGAGGCTGGAGATCTTCTCTATGAAGATCCGAAACAGTATAGGAGATTGGTAGGTAAGCTTATCTATCTTACACTTACTAGACCTGATATTTGTTTTGCAGTAAACCAGGTGAGCCAACATATGCAATCACCGACTGTTAAGCACTGGGAGATGTTAGAAAGAGTGCTAAGATACTTGAAAGGCACTTATGATCATGGCATATGGATGGGCTGCAACAAAAACACAGAGATAGTAGGTTATTGTGATTCTGATTGGGCTGGTGATAGGAATGATAGAAGATCAACAACAGGCTATTGTACTTTTGTGGGAGGAAATCTTGTGACTTGGAAGACCAAGAAACAGAAGGTGGTCTCATGTTCTAGTGCTGAAGCTGAGTATAGAGCCATGAAGAAACTCACAAATGAACTAATCTGGATCAAGGCTGTTCTTAAGGATTTGCAAATTGAAGATTCAAGACCTATCACTATGCATTGTGATAATCAAGCAGCTATTCACATAGCCTCCAACTCAGTGTTCCATGAGAGGACTAAACACATTGAAGTAGATTGCCACAAGGTAAGGCAGGCGGTTGAACAGGGATTTGTTTTACCTTGTTATACAAGAAGCTCAGATCAATTGGCAGATGTTTTTACTAAAGCGGCTACTACTAAGGTGTGTGAGTCTATTCTACCAAGACTTGGACTAACTGGAATTCCTGGGTAATCCTCTTACTATAGGAATCATACTCTTTTTCCCTCAAAGTTGTTTTTGTCCCATTTTGGGTTTTACACTTTGAGGTTTTTAATGAGGTGATTTCCTGTAGTTTGTCCAAGCTTAACTATTCATCATAGTTAAGCTTGAGGGAGAGTGTTAGAATTTAAGAAGAGTTAAAGTGTACAATGAGTATGTAGTCATGTATTAAGAGTGATTAAAATACTTTGTCATGAAAACCCCTATATAAAGGGGATTGTACACGAGTATTAGATACATACACATATTATTCTTCAATTTGATATTCTCTTATTCTCTCTCAATCTCTCTTCTAAATCTCTCTCAATTCTTCACCATTCTTATAAAATTCACAGATGCACTGGTCAAGGCATTCAAAGAATCAAACCTCTCTGGTAACTCATTCCAAGCTTTGAATACCTCTAAACAACTTATTGTAAACTCAGGAAACTCTCATCATATGATTAGTGATAAGAATCTAATGAGCAATATAGAACCGGCTTTAGGAGACATATTAATAGCTAATGGAGATAAGATACCAATTAGAGGAATTCGGAACCTTAAGTTGTTTGATAAAGAATCAACTGCCTTCTATATGCCTACATTCACCTCCAACTTACTAAGTGTTAAGAAGACAACCTCTGATCTTAATTGCTATGCAATCTTTGGTCCTAATGATGTTTATTTTCAGGATATTAAGACCAATAAAGTCTTTGGAAAAGGAGTGTCCAAGAATGATTTGTATGTACTTGAAGACATACAACCAGACTCAACTCTATCTATTGCTTTTAATTCTATTTTAAATAAGGCTAATAGTGCTATTTGGCATTCTAGACTAGGACATCCCGATTCTAGGGCCTTAGAACTATTGTTGCCAAGCATGTCTTTTAAAAATAATGAATGTGAAGCTTGTATACTTGGAAAACATTGTAGATCAGTGTTTCCCAAGTCTTCAACTATTTATGAAAATTATTTGATCTTATTCACTCTGATATTTGGACTTCACCATGCATGTCTAGGGATAATCATAAGTACTAGTAAGAGTTAAATAGATCAGGTCTAGTAAGAGTTAAATAGATCAACTTACCTACTAGTCTTCTGTAGAGCTGTGGATTGTTGAATGGTTGATCTTCAATCTCCCTCTCACTAATAGCTTTGTAGTTATCCTCCCGAGGTGTGGTCACCGGTTTTGCATCTGACTTTCCTGACTGACTAGGAAGAGTGAAAAGGGTGTGATCAGCTTTTGACTTCCTGAATCCTCTATCCCTTAGTGTCATGCTTAACTTGTGATACCAGGTCCTGGGTGACTGTTTCAATCTATAAATAGCCTTTCTCAATCTCAAGACCTTGCCTGGTTGAATAATTCCTTCTAGACCTGGAGGTGGCCGCATGTACATTTCTTCCTCTAGCTCTCCTTGTAAGAAGGCGTTCTTTACATCCATCTGCCACAGTTCCCATTCCAGATTTGTTGCTAGAGATAGCACAATTCTCACAGTATGAAGCTTTGCCACAGGAGCAAAGGTATCACCAAAGTCTTCACCATAGGTTTGAGTGAAGCCTCTTGCCACTAGTCTGGCCTTATACCTTTCTATATCTCCATTACTTTTATACTTGATTGTAAAAACCCACTTTGAGCTCACTGCCTTCTTCCCTTTGGGTAATACAGCTTCATTCCATGTATGATTTTTCTCCATGGCTCCTGTTTCATCATTTATAGCATCCCTCCAAACTTTGAGTTCCTTAGCCTCTTCATATGATGTTGGAATGTGTCCCTGATCAAGGTTGCTAATGAAGGCCTTATGCTCTTCAGGAAATGAAGCAAACGAGCAGACAATTTGAGATGGATGAGCCACTGCATTAGCATTATAATAAACCCTTGTATTCACCCAATTTGATGGATCCCTTCTAAGTCTTGTGCTTCTTCTTAGAGGTTGAACTGTTTGGACTGGCCTTGATGTTTCTGCTTCCTGATCATGTCCTTCTACCGCTTAATCGTGGCTTTCAGGAGAAGAAGAGCTAGCCCTGTCTTGATCACAGTCTTCTTCAAGAGGTGTTCCCCCCTCACGGTCAAGCGCTGGCCGGGACAAGCGCGGTTCAGGCCGGGACGAGTCTGGTTCATTCTCGGGTGAGTTAGAAGTTGGGACCTGCAAAGCAGGTTCAGGTACAGGGCACAAGCCAGGTTTAGGACACGGGACAGTGGTAGGACCAGGATGTTGCGGAAGAGGAATGCCAAGGTGATCAAAGATGTGTCTAAGACTAGTGGCACGGTCCAAGGAGATGCCACTAAGATCTGCCAAGTCATCCCACTGTTGGTCACCATAGTAACATTTGTTCTCAATGAACTTCACATCCCGGGACACAAGAACCTTCCTAGCTTCAGGATCATAACACTTATAGCCTCTTTGGGTAGATGAGTATCCAATGAACATTGATCTTGTACTCTTATCATCTAATTTGGTTCTTTTTTCCCCTGGAACCAGAACAAAACACAAGCAACCAAATACCTTTAGGTGAGTTAAAGAAGGCTTAGTAGAATTCAATACCTCAAATGGAGAGCGCTCATTGAGAACTCTTGTGGGAGTCCTGTTAATGAGATAACAAGCTGTAAGGACCGCATCTCCCCAAAACCTCTTTGGAACCTTGGATTGGAACATCATTGACCTGGCTACTTCCATCAACTGGCGGTTCTTTCTCTCAGCCACACCATTCTGTTGAGGTGTATAGGGACAGCTGGTCTGATGAAGAATGCCATGCTTATTAAGATGATCCTTAAAGGCATTACTTGTATATTCCCCACCATTTTCTCTAGACAAACAAGGGGCAGTCCAAACATCTGAATGCACAAGATCAAAACATTTTTCATAAACCATATTAGACTTAGGGAAAATAGATTTGCAATGTTTGCCCAAAATACAAGCTTCACAATCATCATTTTTAACACAACATTAGACAACATTAGACTTAAGGCCCTTGAGTGGGGATGTCCTAATCTAGCATGCCATAGCGCATTATTAGCATAAGCAGGAACCGAATTTAAAGAACATAAAACAGAAGCTAAAGGTTGATCATTTCCCAGCAGATAAAGACCATCCTTAGTTATTCCTTTCCCAAGAAACTTGCTTGTCTTAATATTCTGAAAATGCACATCATTAGGAGTGAAGATAACATTGCAATCCAAGTCATTTGTGGCCTTATGAACAGAAACTAAGTTCAGGCATGAAGAAAGCTCTAGTCTTTCTATCAAATAGTTCTAAGTTTCCTACCCCTTTAATTGGAATTCTATCCCCATTTGCAATAACAACATGACCTTTAGCCGGTTCTAAGTCCTTAATCAATTCAATATTGCTAATCATATGATGGGATGCTCCAGAATCAATCACTAATGGTCTTTCATCTAGTTTTATAGTATGACCAAAAGCATGAAAAGAGAACCCCATAATATTACCATAGCTTTCTTTCAGGGCTTTGATAAGAGCATCCAGTTCTGACCGCTTCACCACCTGATCTTGATCAGCTATATGTGCAGCTTGAGCATTGATCACGGCCATACCATCTCCTTCAGAACTGCGTGAGGATGTTCCTCCTTGGTCAGCCTTCACCTTAGTAATGTTAGCTCGGACATCTCTGAACTTGGATGGCTTGAGATGTGGATGGAGAATCCAGCATTTGTCCTTCGTATGACCCCTCCTCTTGCAGTGCTCACATAACGATCCCTTTCTATCATCTTGCTTGAAGTAGACACCTTTGTTTGCTGTCACAAGCTCCCCCTTTCCACTCAGAAGGCCATGAGAACCCTGTTCCCTCTGGATGTAAGCGCATACTTCTTCAAGGGATGGAAGCTTGTCTGATCTCAGGAGGTGTTTGATCAAGTCATTGTACATTGGATTTAGGGTGAGAAGAAGGCCAAAGACAAGTCCTGTTCACGCCTTGCAAGGAGAACATCTGGATCAGTAGAGTTTGGTCTCAGCATTTCAAGCTCAGCCCACAAGGAGCGAAACTTGCCAAAATGTGCCGTGAACTCTAAGTCTTCTTGGTGGAGGTTGTTGATTGCTCTCTTCACTTCAAACACCCTACTTAGATTAGTAGTGTTGCCATAAGCCTTCTTGAGTGTTTCCCATAGCTCTCTAGTACTTTCACAATACGAATATGCCTCCAAGATAGGTCCATCCAATGAACTTTGAATGATAGACAGAACAAAATGATCCTCTTAAATCCATTTTTCTTCATCCACAATCATAATCTCCTGTCCATCTTCCTGTTGAAACGCCTTTGGTGGAGCTTCATCTAGAAGAAGATGCATTCCAAGCCCACGACCACCGGGAGTGGTTTTCACCATTCTGGACCAAAGGAGATAGTTGAGGCCTTTGAGAGTGACCGGTATAACCATGGGTCTTGTATTCTCCATTTGAGAAATGCCGAGACAGAGGAAAGCAAAGTAGGGTTTTGGAGAAAACGAAGCTTATCTAGCTCCAAATACTAAGATACCACTTCTAGGACTTCAAGACGGCACTTGGTGAGGTGAGAATGACCTATCTAAAGACCAAATGAGCTATATTTTTGATGAAACAGGGAGTGTACGGACACTGGTTCGCGTCTGGTCGGGAGAGACGAGTACGGACACAACCCTTTTTGGTAAAAACGCCCACTCTTGTGCCTTTTGAACAACAAATGAGCTAAAGGTTGCTTCTTTTACCTCTTGAAAGAAGAAATGAGTTATTTTGAATGAAAAAGGAAGAACCCAGAAGAAACGTCCGTACAACAATGGTGGAAGAACATTCAAAACTTCGCAAAACAACTTAGCACCAAAGATAACTACACCTAGCCTTCTTCAACTCATCACCCATGGTTCTGAAGATCTAAGATCTCAGAGAAGATAGACTCAGCCATTGTTATCTCAGTGAAAGCGTTTGAGAAATGCAAGAAACACACGATGTAAAGAGAAACTGGGATGAAGAGTAAGAGTAAGAGTGTGCGGAATTATATGAAAGAATCAAACTTGCTCTGATACCATGATAGATTATAGTATGAACCATGAATGAATATGAAAGGAGAATAGATTAGCCATAAGAGTTTAAAGAGTATTTTCAATTATATTAGAGTGTTTTACAAAGGAGGGCTGCTTGGTCTTAAATAGAAAGCTAGCTAGTTAACCTTAGGCTAGGGATAAGTGAGTCCACTTATAGGACCGTTACATAGGATTTATCACTCATATGATTCCTTATCACTCACTTACACTCACTCACAAGCATGATCCCTTCCTTATCAATTCACCAGCGTGCTTATCATGGGCCACCAAAGTGTTGAGTGATCCAATTCACTTAGTCTAATAGAAAACACCCGGTCCAATATTCAGAACCATGGGATCCACTGTGCTTGGTCTAAGCATTTCAAGTTCAGCCCATAAGGATCTGAATTTACCAAAGTGTTGAGTGAACTCCATGTCTTCTTGAGTTAACTCATTGATGGCTTTCTTAACTTCAAACACACGGCTGAGATTGGAGGTGTTGCCATAGACGTTTTGAAGGGTCTCCCACAGCTCTTTGGCTGTCTCACTGTAGGAGTATGCTTCAAGGATAGTTGATTCAAGTGATTTTTGAATCACAGATAGGACTAGTTGGTCTTCTTGAAACCACCTGTCTTCATTGGTGATAGCCACTTCCTGACCAGTTCCTTCAACTGTGGCATTAGGTGCTTCACTCCTAAGGATGTGACTCCATAACCCACGGTTACATAGCACTGTCTTGGTGGTTCTAGCCCATAGGAGGTAATTAACCCCTTTCAAAGTTACTGGAACAACAACTCTTGTGCCTTCCATGATGATTACAAGCGATTTAGGTTATGAAAGAGTAGGATGAAGTGTTTTCAAGAAATAAATAATCCTAACCTCTCACAACTTAGCACCACAAGGATTTGAGGATTGTCCAATCACAGAATGAGGAGATTAGGAGGATTTATTTTAAGAGTGCACAGAGATTTTGAGATTATAAGAGCCAAGGCTCTGATACCATGTAAGAATATGCGGATTAATATGTGGAAGAATAGAGAGTTTCTGAGTAAGATGAAGAACACAAGTATGGAAGACTAAGAGAATTTCGTGACAAGAGAGAGAGAGAGAGAGAGAGCTGGCGGCTGCGTTTATAGAATAGAGAAGGATTATTGTATTTCTTTGACAGATTAGTTACATAGGTTAGAGTATTTATAGCCTAAGTTACAATAAATACATTAATTACATTAATTAGGCTCACATATTTACTTTCCATAAACTATTTGTTGCCTAAATCTAAAAGGGGAAGCAATTAACTTCCTTTCCAAACTTGATTAATCGACATCCAAGGCCATTAAAGTCTCCCAGCCGCCTGTACCTTTCTTCTAGAAGTCTTCTGGTTGGGCTTGGTGCTTCCTTAAGTATTCCAGCTCCAAGCCTAAGTTAGTTAGGCCTTCTCCTTGCTGTTGTGTGTAGTTTAATAGACCTAACTCCATTTGAGGTACTTAATAAAAGTAAACCATCTATCTCACACTTACGAGTCTTTGGGTGTGTGTGTTATGTACTTGTTACAGGAGAACAAAGAAATAAATTGGAAGCCAAGAGTGTTAACGCCATGTTTATTGGCTATTCAACTACTCAAAAGGGATACAAGTGCTACAATCCAGAGACTAGGAAGGTACTTTTATCCAGGGATGTGCAATTTGTAGAATCAAAAGGATTCTATGAAGAAAAGAATTGGGATGATCTCAAAGACCTTTCCCAATCTACCTCGGACCGAGCCACCAACCTCAGACACCTTATGGAGAATCTTGGGATAACATTACCAAAACCACCAAAGCCAACTCTCCAAGAACCGCCAACCACTTCTCCATCTAGTACTCCTTCGGCTTGCTCGCTTGATCATGAGGGAGGCATAGAAGGTGATGAGCTTGAACTTGGACAGAGCAACCAAGAAACAAGACCACACATCCATGATCAATCTGCACCTGAGGAGGAACAACAAGAACAAGAAGAAGAAGAACAGACAGAACAGGCGGCCCAACAAGACAATCCAGTGGTTCTTAGAAGGAGTCAAAGAGTGAGGCAACCAGCTTCAAATTGGATGAACACAAGAATATACTACAATGCCTAAGCAGTAGCTCATCCAACTCAAGCAGTTTGCTCCCTAGCTCATATTCCCTTAGAACATCAAGCATTTGCAGCAGTCCTCAACCAAGAACATATACCAAGAAACTATAAGGAAGCAAAGGAGCTTAAGGTGTACAGAGATGCAGTTAAGGCTGAATGCAATGCCATGGCCATCAACCACACTTGGGATGAGGCCGACTTACCTAAGGACAAGAGGACAGTGAGCTCCAGATGGATCTTTACCATTAAATACAAAAGCAATGGAGAGATAGAAAGATACAAGGCAAGACTAGTTGCAAAAGGTTTCACTCAGACCTATGGAGAAGACTACAATGACACCTTTGCACCACTAGCCAAATTACACACTGTAAGGGTTCTTCTCTCTTTAGCTACTAACCTTGATTGGGAGTTGTGGCAGATGGATGTCAAGAATGCCTTCCTACAAGGAGAACTAGAAGATGAAGTATATATGACACCTCCACCAGGCCTTGAAGATACGGTGACTCTAGGAAAGGTTCTAAGGCTGAGAAAAGCTATCTATGGCCTTAAACAGTCACCAAGAGCTTGGTACCATAAGCTAAGTATCACATTTAGAGATAGGGGCTTTAGGAAGTCTGAGGCAGATCATACCCTCTTCACACTCCAAGTCAAACAGGTATTGTAGTCATTCTCATTTATGTAGATGATATAATCATCTCAGGAATGACAAGGTAGGAATTCAATCCACTAAGGTTTATGTTAAATCTATGTTTGATATAAAATACTTGGGTGAACTAAAGTACTTCCTAGGGATAGAAGTATGCCGAACACAAGAAGGCCTCTTCTTATCACAAAGGAAGCACACACTTGATCTTCTAGTTGATGCAGGTAGATTAGAAGCTAAACCAGCGAAGACTCCCCTAGAAAAAGGGTACAAGGTGGAACGTGAGGGGGAGATTGGAGATGAGATGTTTGGAGACATCAAACTCTATAGGAAGATGGTTGGTAAGCTAATTTATCTAACCATTACTAGACCTGACTTGTGCTATGCTGTGAATCAGGTCAGTCAACATATGCAAGCTCCAAAGGTGCATCACTGGAACATGGTGGACCGGATCTTAAGATACCTAAAAGGGGCACACGACCAAGGCATCTGGATGGGGCGCAACGGAAGCTCTGAAATCGTGGGCTACTGTGATGCTGATTGGGCTGGAGACAGGAATGATAGGAGATCAACTACCAGTTATTGCATATTCATTGGAGGCAACCTAGTTACATGGAAAACAAAGAAGCAGAAGGTGGTCTCTTGTTCAAGTGCTGAAGCTGAATACCGAGCCATGAGGAAGCTCACCACAGAACTTACCTGGCTCAAGAATCTGCTCAAGGATGTAAACATAGAAGTCACAACACCAATCACCATGCATTGTGACAACCAAGCTGCTATACATATAGCATCCAACAATGTGTTTCATGAGAGAACCAAGCACATTGAAGTAGACTGCCACAAAGTGAGACAAGTAGTGGAGCAAGGAATTGTTCTACCATGTTACACAAGGAGCTCGGATCAACTTGCATATATATTCACCAAATCCGCAAGTTTAAAGATATGTGAGTCCATATTTCCAAAACTTGGACTCATAAACCTTCCCAACCAGGTGAAAGATTTGATGAATGAGAGAAATTGAGATTTAGAGATTGAGAGAGAAAGGGATTAGAGAGAAAAGAGAGAATGATCTTATTAAGATTTTTAGAAAAATGAATTTCTTGCATACAAAGTGAGTGAGAGACATCTATTTATACTAATCCTATTCTAGACTTGTTTGGATACTAAGATAGTCTAATTACATGTTTGGATACAGAGATAATCATATCATTAAACCTACACAAGTCTCAGATACTCTCACTTAGTTATGACGCCTCCAAGCCTATGTTTGCATTCATCATTCCTCTTCATTCCAACACTCCCCCTCAAGCTTAAGTCATGGAGAATACTTAAGTTTGCAACCATGAAGTATTACCTCATTAAAAACCTAAAGAAGGAAAACCCAATTGGGACAAAACCTTTTCTAGGGAAAAAGAGTATAACACTCCATGTTGGGATCACTGATGTGGAATAGACATCAAACCAAGTCTAGGATAGATGGAACCTCCTGTCTTCAAGGTTACAGCCTTGGTAAACACATCAGCTAGCTGATCTTCACTCCTTGTGTAGCAAGGTAGAATTGTACCATTTCCAATAGCTTCCCTTACTTTATGGCAGTCAACCTCAATATGCTTGGTTCTCTCATGAAACACAGAGTTAGAAGCAATGTGTATAGCAGCTTGATTATCACAATGGACAGTGATAGGAGATTCTAAGCTCTCGCCTAAAATATCAAAGAGGAGTTGCTTCAACCAGATGCATTCTGTTGTGAGCTTCCTCATGGCCCTGTATTCAGCTTCTGCACTAGAACAAGATACAACCTTTTGTTTCTTAGTCTTCGAAGTAACAAGGTTACCTCCTATGGAAGTGCAATAGCCAGTTGTGCTTCTCCTATCTTCCCTGTCTCCTGCCCAATCTGCATCACAATAACCTACAACCTCTGTGTTCTTATTACATCCCATCCATATACCTTGTTCCTTAGTTCCTTGCAAATATCTCAAAATGTGAATGATCATATCCCAATGCCTTGTCCTTTGGTCTTGCATATGTTGAGATACCTGATTTACTGCAAAACATAGGTCAGATCTAGTGATGGTTAAGTAGATAAGCTTACCAACCACTTGTCTATACAGTTTTGCATCATGAAACTTGTCATTTCCTAGCTCCCCTTCAGGTTCTATTTTGTAGCCTTCTTCTAGGGGTGTCTTAGCTGGTTTAGCTTCAAACATGCCTGTGGAGGTTAGTAAATCCACAATATATTTCCTTTGAGATAAAAAGAGACCTTCCTTGAATCTACATATTTCAATTCCTAAGAAGTATTTTAATTCTCCTAGATCCTTAATATCAAAAACACTTTTCAAATAGGCTTTAGTTGATTCAATACCAACTTTATCACTTCCTGATATGATTATATCATCCACATAGATAAGTATAACCACAATACCTTCCTTACTCTTAAGTGTAAAAATGGTATGTTCAACTTCTGATCTTTTGAAACCTCTGTCCCTTAGAGTTACATTCAACTTATGGTGCCAAGCTCTTGGAGATTGCTTAAGGCCATAGATTGCCTTCCTCAGTCTGAGTGTGTTGCCGCCACCAACTTCATCTTCCAAACCTGGTGGTGGTGTCATGTAAACCTCTTCTTCTAGTTCACCTTGTAAGAAAGCATTCTTTACATCCATTTGCCACAAATCCCATTCAAGGTTAGTAGCAAGAAAAAGAACAACATTCACAGAGTGAAGTTTAGCTACTGGAGCAAAGGTATCCCTATAGTCTTCACCATAAGTTTGTGTGAATCCTCTAGCCACCAACCTAGATTTATACCTATCTATCTTACCATTGCTTTTATACTTAATGGTGAATATCCATTTTTGTTGGAATGAAGAAAAATGATGAATTTATTTGAGTGAAGTATTGGCGTCATCACTATGTGTATGTCTTAGACTTGTGTAGGTTAATGATAAGTATATCTCTGTATCCAAACAAGTCTAGAATAGGATTAGTATAAATAGATGTCTCTCACTCACTTTGTAAGTATGAAATTCATTTTTCTAAAATCTTAATAAAGATCATTCTCTTTTCTCTCTCAATCTCTAAATCTCAAATTCTCTCAATCATCAAATCTTTCATGGTATGAGAGCCAGGTTGAATCAATCTGGTATTCAAAATTTCGCAATCTTCTTCATCAAGTAATCGATTTTTTCTTCGACTGCACGCAATCGTATGATCGTGTGTTCTTCTATTCTTTGTTCAATCTCTTTGGCAAGATCGGTTGTTTTCTTGCCGGTTTCTTCATTTAGGGTGATTCTCCGGTGGATTCTGTGGATTTCCGTGGTGGTTTCACCGATCATCATCAAACCTCCGTCGCGATTCATCCAGGGTTTGCCGTTGCGAGTCATCTAGGGTTCGTCGTGTTCATCCTGTAAAATCTCAAGAGTTCTGATCAAAGTCTCCGTCTAGATCATTTCTCCGGCGATTTCTGTTGAATTTCCCGTTAATTTCACTGAATTTGGTTGAGTAAATCGAAAGTTACACCAAATCATCTCACGGTGGTTCCGCGACGAACTTCACCGCATGTACCTGGGTTTCAAAGGATCTTATCTTTGTCAATTCTTTATCAATTAACGTGATTTCAAAGCCAAAACTCAAGGATTTTGAGTCTATTTGTCAAATCGGGAGGTCCGCTTTGCTTAAATTCAAGTTTTGGTGCTTTCTGGCTTGAATTCTTGCAATCGGTCCACGTTCTTGCTGTTTCTGGGTAATCGACTTCATTCTCTCCAATTCTTCGAATCGTTTCGAATCATTGATGATCAAACCTTGGTTTAGGATCTTGTGAAGAGGTTCAGAAAGTTTGGTTTCACTTTAATGATTTTTTGATTTCAAGATCGTGTTGCTTGCACACTAAGGAAGGTTGTTTTTCGAAACTTAAAATGGCGGAAATCTTGGGTGATTAGTTTTTGCTGGTGTTAAGGCTAGTTTTTCACTTCTGGAGCATCTGTTACTAGTTGGTTCGATTGTTTTTGCAAGTTGGTGGAGAATAGGCGAGTTGTTATATCAGTTTGCACATTTGTTCATTCTTGTACTCACGCCTAGTGCTAGTGAAGTGCTCGCAGGATTGGTTGGATCATTTGTGTGTTGGATTCTGGAAACATCAAATGGAGTTGCATCCCCAAATGAAGGCTCCTGTCATACTTCAAGGAGCAAACTATCTGCTCTGGTCCAGGACAATGCGGACCACATTGTGTAGCAAAGGGTTGTGGAATCATATTCAACAACCGGCTTACATGTTAACTGAGGAGGAAGCTCAGGATGGAAATGCTGAACAAACCCTATGGTTCCAGCAAGATCAAATGGTATTAGCTATTCTTCAAAGCTCTCTAGCTAGTTCTCTTTTAGAAGCATACTCTTATTGCTGTAATGCTAAGGAACTATGGGATATTTTAAAAACAGTATATGGCAATACAACTAACCTCTTAAGAATTTTTGAGGTCAAGAAAGCTTTGAATGAGCTTAAACAGGAAGATATTGAGTTTACTAAACACTATGGATCATTCAGAGCATTGTGGGCAGAGCTGGAGATGCTTAGACCAGCCTCAGTTGATCCACTCACTCTTCTTGAAAGAAGAGAGTAAGATAAGGTGTTTAGGCTGCTTATGACTTTGAACAATTCATACACTGACTTGATAAAACATATTCTCAGGGAAGATAAGCTACCAAGTCTTGAGGATGTTTGTGCAAAGATTCAAAAGGAACAGGGGTCACATGAACTCTTTGGGCACAAAAGTGAAATGGTGGTGGCACAGAAGGGTGTTTTTAAATCGGCTACAGCTGACATCAAAAGGAAGAAGCAGCTGTGTGACCATTGTAAGAGAACAGGTCATAGATAGAAGGAGTGTTGGGTGCTTCATCCAGAACTCAAGCCTAGCTGGTTTGTTGAGAGGAACAAGAAAGCTTAAACCGGTCCTAGTTCTTCTAACATGGTTCATGTTGTAGGTTGCTCAAATGCGTGTACCATTGAGACGGTGAATGCATCCTCCTCAACTATGGCTAACCAAAATGAATATGTCACAAAGGCTGATCTTGAAAACTTCTTCAAAGCATTCAAGTTTGGTAATGTGTTGGGTAAAACTTATCATGTTTCTTTAAACACATCTATGGCTTCTAACTCCTTAATTGTTGATTCTGGTGCATCTCATCATATGATTAAAGACTTAGGTTTGCTAGACAATGTTGAACCTGCCTTAGGAAGTGTTGTAATTGCAAATGGAGTTAATGTACCAATTAAAGGAGTAGGTAATCTTAGGTTGTTTGATAAGGAATCCAAGGCTTTTTATATGCCTTCTTTTACATCCAATTTACTCTCTGTTAAAAGAGCTACTACTGATTTGAATTGTCAAGCTATCTTTGGTCCTAATGATTTTTACTTTCAGGATATTGAAACAAGTAAGAATTTTGGCCAAGGAACTACAAGGAATGACTTGTATGTGCTAGAAGATTTATCTGAGTCCTCATTGGTCCAACCGTGTGCTAATAATGTTGATATGACTCTAAATGCGAACTGTGGCATGCTAGACTAGGACATCCCCATTCTAGAGCCCTTGAATTGATTGTACCTGGAATAAAATTGCTTAATAACATTTGTGAATCTTGTATTCTTGGAAAACATAGTAGAACAGTTTTTGAACAATCATCTAATGCTTATGATAATTGCTTTGATTTAGTGCATTCTGATGTTTGGACATCCCCCTTTCCTTCTATAGAAAATCAAAAGTATTTTGTTACTTTTATTGATGAAAAATCTAAGTATACTTGGGTGACATTGCTTAATTCAAAGGATAGGGTGTTTGATGCATTTCTTAACTTTCAGAAATATGTTACTAACCAATATAATGCCAAGATAAAGATTTTTAGGACTGACAATGGAGGGGAGTATACTAGCACCAAGTTTCAGCAACACTTAGCCAAGCATGGCATTGAACATCAAACAAGCTGTCCTTACACTCCACAACAAAATGGCTGAGAACCTAAGGAAAATTTTAGAAAATCTTGGCATAGTTCAGCCTACCAAACCAGCACATGTCCATGTACCGCAGCAACAGGGTCCAAGTCCGACTACTAGCTGGCATGATCCGGCTGCTTCCAACCGGACGACTTCTGGTCATCACCTTCCAACAAGGGAAACCGTCCCTGAACCTGACTATGCAAATAATCTTCAGTCACTACATGATCCATGTGACGTTACTTCTAGCTCATCTCGTCCTACCTTGGTCCCCAAGGCTGTCCATGATCCATCTAGTGGCGCTAGTACTTCAAGTTCATCCAACATTCAATCAATGCCCTCTCCCCCGTCCAGTCCTCCTGAAGTTCATCCTCTTGACCATGAGGGGGGAGAAGAGAGTACACATGCTCAAGATGATGTTCTTCTTGTTTCAGCATCAAAAAGGCCACAGGATCAACCCAATCTTGTACAAGCCGCCTTAGAGGAAGAAACAAATCAACCTGTGGCACTCAGAAGAAGTACAAGGCAGAAGTTCCCAGCTGACAACTGGAAGAACACAAGGGTGTACTACAACCACAATGCAGTAGCACATCATGATCAGGGAGTATGTTCTCTAATTACTATTCCTACTAATCATGTTGCTTTCACTGTGAGTTTAGATAAAGAACAGATCCCTAAGAGCTATGAGGAGGCTATGGAGATTAAGGAATGGAGAGATGCCATTCAAGATGAAAAACAAGCTATGGAGAAAAATTGAACCTATGCTCCAGCCACCTTGCCAAAAGGAAAAAAGGCTGTAAGTTCAAAATGGATATTCACCATTAAGTATAAAAGTAATTGTGAGATAGATAGGTATAAAGCTAGGTTGGTGGCTAGAGGATTAACACAAACTTATGGTGAAGACTATAGGGATACCTTTGCTCCAGTAGCTAAACTTCACTCTGTTAATGTTGTTCTTTCTCTTGCTACTAACCTTGAATGGGATTTGTGGCAAATGGATGTTAAGAATGCTTTCTTACAAGGTGAACTAGAAGAGGAAGTGTACATGACACCACCACCAGGTCTGGAAGATGAATGTAACTCTAAAAGCCTGGTATCATAAGTTGAATGTAACTCTAAGGGACAGAGGTTTCAAAAGGTCAGAAGTTGAACACACTCTGTTTACACTTAAGAGTAAGGAAGGTATTGTGGTTATACTTATCTATGTGGATGATATAATTATATCTGGAAGTGATAAAGTTGGTATTGAATCAAATAAAGCTTATTTGAGAAGTGTTTTTGATATTAATGATCTAGGTGAATTGAAATATTTCTTAGGAATTGAAATATGTAGATTCAAGGAAGGTCTCTTTTTATCTCAAAGGAAATATATTGTGGATTTACTAACCTCCACAGGCATGTTTGAAGCTAAACCAGCTAAGACACCCCTAGAAGAAGGCTACAAAATAGAACCTGAAGGGGAGCTAGGAAATGACAAGTTTCATGATGCAAAACTGTATAGACAAGTGGTTGGTAAGCTTATCTACTTAACCATCACTAGATCTGACCTATGTTTTGCAGTAAATCAGGTATCTCAACATATGCAAGACCAAAGGACAAGGCATTGGGATATGATCATTCGCATTTTGAGATATTTGCAAGGAACTAAGGAACAAGGTATATGGATGGGATGTAATAAGAACACAGAGGTTGTAGGTTATTGTGATGCAGATTGGGCAGGAGACAGAGAAGATAGGAGAAGCACAACTGGCTATTGCACTTTCATAGGAGGTAACCTTGTAACCTGGAAGACTAAGAAGCAAAAGGTTGTATCTTGTTCTAGTGCAGAAGCTGAATACAGGGCCATGAGGAAGCTCACAACAAAATTCATCTGGTTGAAGCAACTCCTCTTTGATATTTTAGGCGAGTGCTTAGAATCTCCAATCACTGTCCATTGTGATAATCAAGCTGCCATCCACATTGTTTCCAACTCTGTGTTTCATGAGAGAACCAAGCATATTGAGGTTGACTGCCATAAAGTAAGGGAAGCTATTGGAAATGGTACAATTCTACCTTGCTATACAAGGAGTGAAGATCAACTAGCTGATGTATTTACCAAAGCTGTAACCTTAAAGACAGGCGGTTCCATCTACCCTAGACTTGGTTTGATGTCTCTTCCACATCAATGATCCCAACATGGAGTGTTATACTCTTTTTCCCTATAAAAGGTTTTTTCCCAATTGGGTTTTCCTTATCTAGGTTTTTAATGAGGTAATACTTCATGGTTGCAAGCTTAGGCATTTGTCATGTCTTAAGCTTGAGGGGGAGTGTTGGAATGAAGAAGAATGATGAATGTATTTGAGTGAAGTATTGGCGTCATCACTATGTGTATTTCTTAGACTTGTGTAGGTTAATGATAAGTATATCTCTGTATCCAAACAAGTCTAGAATAGGATTAGTATAAATAGATGTCTCTCACTCACTTTGTAAGTATGAAATTCATTTTGCTAAAATCTTAATAAAGATCATTCTCTTTTCTCTCTCAATCTCTAAATCTCAAATTCTCTCAATCATCAAATCTTTCAATTTTGAACTTACAGCCTTTTTTCCTTTTGTTAAGGTGGCTGGAGCATAGGTTCCATTTTTCTCCATAGCTTGTTTCTCATCTTGAATGGCATCTCTCCATTCCTTAATCTCCATAGCCTCCTCATAGCTCTTAGGGATCTGCTCTTTATCTAAACTCACAGTGAAAGCAACATGATTAGTAGGAATAGTAATTAGAGAACATACTCCCTGATCATGATGTGCTACTGCATTGTGGTTGTAGTACACCCTTGTATTCTTCCAGTTGTCAGCTGGGAACTTTTGACTTGTACTTCTTCTGAGTGCCACAGGTTGATTTGTTTCTTCCTCTAAGGCGGCTTGTACAAGATTAGGTTGATCCTGTGGCCTTTTTGATGCTGAAACAAGAATTGTGTCTTCCTTATCAGAATCATCTTGAGCATGTGTACTTGCTTCTCCCCCTCATGTTCAAGAGGATGTAGTTCAGTAGGAATGGATGGTGGAGATTGCATTGATTGAATTTGGGATGAGCTGGAAGTATTATCGCCAGATGACGAATCATGGACGGCCCCGGGAACCAAGCCAGGTCGGGATGAGATAGAAGCAACTTCACATGGATTATTTGATGGCTGAAGATTGTTTGCGTAGTCAGGTTCAGGGACGGCTTCACATGATGTAACATCATGACCAGGAGTCATCTTTCGGTTGGTTGTAGCCGGTCCATGCCAACTAGTATTCGGACTTGGACCTTGTTGTTGCGGTACATGGACAGGCGCTGGAGTGGTAGGCTGAACTATGCCAAGGTTCTCTAAAATTTTCCTTAGATTCTCAGCCTGATCAGAAGTAGATGTAGAGATGTCTTTAAATTCTTCTCAAGTTCCATCTTCATAGAATCCCTTATTTTCATTAAACTTGGCATCCCTAGACACCAGGACTCTTCTAGTCTCTGGATTGTATCATTTGTATCCTTTTTCAGTAGGAGAGTACCCTAGAAACATGGCCCTGATACTTTTTGGTTCCAGCTTATTCCTAAGTTCTCCTGGTACTAAAACAAAACAAACACACCCAAAAATTCTTAAATGATCAATATTTGGCTTAGTTTTGTTTAATACCTCAAAAGGACTCAAATCATCTAGAACTTTAGTTGGAGTTCTATTGATTAAGTAACATGCAGCTAGTAATGCATCTCCCCAAAATCTTTTGGGAACCTTCTTATGAAACATCATTGTTCTCACAACTTCCATCAAATGTTTTTTCTTCCTCTCAGCTACTCCATTTTGTTGTGGAGTGTAAGGACAACTTGTTTGATGTTCAATGCCATGCTTGGCTAAGAGTTACTGAAACTTGGTGCTAGTATACTCCCCTCCATTGTCTGTCCTAAAAATCTTTATCTTGACATTATATTGGTTAGTAACATATGTCTGAAAGTTAAAAAATGCATCAAACACCCTATCCTTTGAATTAAGCAATTTCAGCCAAGTATACTTAGATTTTTCATCAATAAAGGTAACAAAATACTTCTGATTTTCTCTAGAAGGAAAGGGAGATGTCCAAACATCAGAATGTACTAAATCAAAGCAATTATCATAAGCATGAGTTGATTGTTCAAAAACTGTTCTACTATGCTTCCCAAGAATACAAGATTCACAAATGTTATTAAGCAATTTTATTCCAGGTACAATCAATTCAATGGCTCTAGAAAGGGGATGTCCTAATCTAGCATGCCACAGTTCAGCATTTAGAGTCATATCAACATTATTAGCACACGGTTGGACCAATGAGGAATCAGATAAATCTTCTAGCACATACAAGTCATTCCTTGTAGTTCCTTGGCCAAACTTCTTACTTGTTTCAATATCCTGAAAGTAAAAATCATTAGGACCAAAGATAGCTTGACAAGTCAAGTCAGTAGTACCTCTTTTAACAGAGAGTAAATTGGATGTAAAAGAAGGCATATAAAAAGCTTTAGATTCCTTATCAAACAACTTAAGCTTGCCTACTCCTTTAATTGGAACATTAACTCCAGTTGCAATCATAACACTACCTAAGGCAGGTTCAATACTGTCTAGCAAACCTAAGTCTTTAATCATATGATGTGATGTACCAAAATCAACAATTAAGGAGTTAGAAGCCATAGATGTGTTTAAAGAAACATGATAAGTTTTACCCAACACATTACCATACTTGAATGCTCTGAGAAGATTTTCATACTTCTCTATTCTCTAAAACAGCAGCCAGCTCTCTCTCTTTCTCTTATCACGAAATTCTCTTAGTCTTCCATACTTGTGTTCTTTATCTTACTCAGAAACTCTCTATTCTTCCACATACTAATCCGCATATTCTTACATGGTATCAGAGCCTTGGCTCTTATAATCTCAAATCTATGTGCACTCTTGAAATAAATCCTCCTAATCTCTTCACTCTGAGATTGAACAATCCTCAAATCCTTGTGGTGCTGAGTTGTGAGAGGTTAGGCTTATTTATTTCTTGAAAACACTTCATCCTACTTTTTTCATCACCTAAATCGTTTGTAATCATCATGGAAGGCACAAGAGTTGTTGTTCCAGTAACTTTGAAAGGGGTTAATTACCTCCTATGGACTAGAACCACCAAGACAGTGCTATGTAGCCGTGGGTTATGGAGTCACATCCTTAGGAGTGAAGCACCTAATGCCACGGTTGAAGGAACTGGTCAGGAAGTGGCTATCACCAATGAAGACAGGTGGTTTCAAGAAGACCAACTAGTCTTATCTGTGATTCAAAACTCACTTGAATCAACTATCCTTGAAGCATACTGTTAGAATTGTGAGTGATTATGGATTGAAAGATAGATTATGAGGGTTTTAGTCTAGAGACGAATGAAGAACATGATTTCTATTAGAGATTAAACTTCCTTGCATACAATGAATACATAAGGAGCTTATTTATAGAAGATGTCATAAACCTAAAACAATCTACTTTAGGTGAAGTATATTCCCTATATTCCATTTTGAGCTGGAGCCTCCTTTCCTCTTTTGTGCTGGCGTGAATGACTCATCACTAGAGGCCCTTCCAGAAACATTATATAGCCGTTACACTCCTTCCTTTGATAGATTGCTTCATTCCAACACTCCCCCTCAAGTTTAAACTATTGGAAATGGTTGAAACTTGGACATCAAGAGGATTCACCTCATTAAAAACCTTAGAGTGCAAAACCCAGTGGGAGAAAAACACTTTAAGGGAAAAAGAGTATGAATCCTTCTTGATAGGGAAGTTACTGGAATGGAAGAGTTGTGAGTCCAAGCTTTGCATGGATGAACTCACAGACTCTTAAACTTGCTGCTTTAGTAAATATATCGGCCAACTGATCAGAGCTCTTTGTATAGCATAGTAAAATGATTCCTTTTTCCACAGCCTCCCTTACTTTGTGACAGTCTACCTTAATGTGCTTAGTCCGTTCATGGAAGACAGAGTTTGATGCAACATGGATAGCCACCTGATTATCACAATGCATTGTGATTGGCGTATTGTTCTCTATGTTGAAGTCTTTAAGTAGTGCTTTCAGCCATATGCATTCAGTAGTGAGCTTTCTCATGGCCCGGTACTCAGCCTCAGCACTTGAACAAGATATAACCTTCTGCTTCTTGGTCTTCCATGTTACCAAGTTTCCTCCTATGAAGGTGCTGATAGTTTTTGTAAGAGTTTATGACTGGATGAAGAATAAAGTATGAGAGAATAGAGTAAAGGAGAATTAGATGATGGGGGAAATCGATTTCATTATTGTGTGTTGATTACAATGAGGCTGCATAGCCTTAAATAGAAAGATACCTAGGTCACCTAGACTAGGGATAAGTAGAGTTACATATATATGACCGTTATAGGATAGCTTATCAACACACGCTTCCTTATCATAACACTTGCATAAGTAGCTCTTCCTTCCTTATCACCCTTCCCTTATCATGCGACCAAGATGCTTATACTTAGGCTGAGCAGATACTAACCAATGTAACTAGACCGTCCAATACTCCCCCTCAAGCTAAATTCTGATTGAGAACTTAGCTTGGAAACCATAAACAACCACCTCATTAAAAACCTTATGGTGCAAAACCCAATGGGACAAAAACACACACAAGGAAAAAAGAGTATGATTGCTTATGGTTAGAGAAGTTATGGTTAGATGAGTCCAAGTCTGGGTAGAATGGACTCATATACCTTAGATGTTGTTGCCTTGGTAAGGATGTCAGCAAGCTGATCAACACTCCGAGTATAGCATGGTAGGACTATCCCTTGTTCCACAGCTTGTCTTACTTTGTGACAATCAATCTCTATGTGCTTCGTTCTCTCATGGAAGACCGAGTTTGAGGCTATATGAATGGCTGCCTGGTTATCACAATGCATGGTCATTGGCTTGGTTGTCTCTATTCCAAAGTCCTTCAAAATGGCTTTGATCCATGTTAGCTCATTAGTGAGTTTCTTCATGGCACAGTATTCGGCTTCAGCACTGGAGCAGGAGACTATTTTTTGTTTCTTTGTCTTCCATGTGACTAAGTTGCCTCCAACAAAGGTGCAATAGCCTGTCGTGGATCTCCTGTCTTCTCTATCTCCAGACCAGTCTTCATCACAATACCCCACTATCTCTGAACTTTTGTTAGTTCCCATCCTAATTATTTGCTCTGAAGTTCCTCTCAAGTATCTAAGAACTCTTTCCAGCATGTTCCAATGATGAACCTTGGGAGCTTGCATGTGCTGGCTAACCTGATTCACAGAGAAGCACAAATCAGGTCTGGTGAGAGATAAATAGATTAACTTACCTATTAGTCTTCTGTAGAGCTGTGGTTCATTGAATGATTGATCTTCAATCTCCCCCTTACTGATAACTTTGTAGCTATCTTCCAGGGGTGTGGTCGCCGGTTTTGCATCTAACTTCCCTGTTTCAGACAATAGATCAAGAGTATACTTCCTTTGAGATAGAAATAGTGCTTCCTTTGAACGACATATCTCAATCCCTAGGAAGTACTTAAGCAGACCTAGATCTTTAATATCAAATATAGACTTAAGGTAAGTTTTGGTTTCTCTAATTCCTTCCCTGTCATCACCGGTGATAATGATATCATCCACATAAACCAACACCACAATGATACCTGACTTGCTAGGAAGAGTGAAAAGGGTATGATCAGCTTCTGACTTTCTGAATCCTCTATCCCTTAGTGTCATGCTCAACTTGTGATACCAGGCTCTAGGCGATTGTTTCAAACCATAAATAGCCTTTCTCAATCTCAAGACTTTACCCGGTTTAACAATTCCTTCCAAGCCTGGAGGTGGTCGCATGTACACCTCTTCTTCAAGCTCTCCTTGCAAGAATGCATTCCTCACATCCATCTGCCACAGATCCCACTCTAAATTTGTTGCTAGAGATAACACAATCCTCACAGTGTGTAATTTTGCTACAGGAGCAAAAGTATCACCAAAGTCTTCACCATAGGTTTGAGTGAATCCTCTTGTTACAAGTCTTGCCTTATATCTTTCAATCTCCCCATTACTCTTGTACTTGATTGTAAACACCCATTTTGAACTCACGGCCTTCTTTCCCTTGGGCAGCACAGCTTCATCCCATGTATGATTTCTTTCCATGGCTCTCATCACTTATAGCATCTCTCCTAACTTTGAGTTCCTTAGCTTCTTCATACGATGTAGGAATATGTCCCTGATCCAAGCTGCTTATAAAGACCTTATGTTCTTCAGGAAATGAAGCAAAGGAGCAGACGACTTGGGTCGGATGAGCAACTGCATTGGCACTGTAGTACACTCTTGTATTCACCGAGTTTGATGGATCCTTCTTGAGTCTTGTACTTCTCCTTAGAGATGGAACTGGCTCGGATGGAATTGGCTCGGATGGTTCTTCAACTTGATCATGGCTATCATCTGATTGTGATGATACTTGATCGTGGCTATCATGTTCAAGGTCATCAAGTGTCCCCCCTTCACGGTCAAGTGCAGCTCCTATGTTTGGTATGTGCCGGGACGGGTCAGGACCAGGTTGAGATGAGTTAGTGTCATGGGAGGATGAGCGTGAAGGACTAGAATCATTCTGCGGGACAGGATATGAACCAGGAGCCGGACCAGGACCAGCCGTAGTGAATGGAATGCCAAGGTGATCCATGATATTGCGAAGGTTCGTGGCACGATCCATGGAGATATCAGACAAATCGGCTAAGTCATCCCATTGCTGCTTATCATAATAGCTTCGGTGTTCAATGAACTTGACATCCCTTGACACCAGAACCTTCTGAGCTATTGGATCATAACACTTATAGCCTCTTTGTGTGGTTGAATACCCAATAAACATTACTCTTGTGCTCTTAGCATCCAATTTTGTTATGTTTTCTCCTGGAATCAAGACAAAACATACACAACCGAATACTTTCAAGTGAGCTATAGAAGGTTTGGTTGAGTTCAATACCTCAAAGGGGGAAATGTCATCCAATATCCTTGTAGGGATACGGTTAATGAGATAGCAAGCTGATAGCACAGCATCTCCCCAGAACCTCTTTGGAACCTTGGAATGAAACATCATGGACCTTGCTACCTCCATTAGATGACGGTTTTTCCTCTCGGCCACACCATTCTGCTGTGGTGTGTATGGGCAGCTCGTCTGATGAAGAATGCCATGCTTGGTAAGATGGTCTTTGAAGGCATTGCTGGTATACTCTCCACCATTGTCTGTTCTTAAGAATTTAATCTTTGCATTGAATTGGTTAGTGACATAGTTCTGAAAATTCACAAAGGCTTCTAAAGCTCTATCCTTAGATTGAATCAAAGTTAGCCAAGTGTACTTGGATTTTTCATCTATGAAGGTGATGAAGTATTTGTGATTTTCTCTAGATAGACAAGGAGCAGTCCAAATATCAGAATGCACAAGATCAAAACATTTTGCATAAACTGTCTTAGACTTAGGGAAAATAGACTTGCAATGTTTGCCTAAGATACAAGCTTCACACTCATCATTTCTAAACACAACATTAGGCAACATTAAGCTTAAAGCCCGAGAATGGGGATGTCCTAATCTAGCATGCCACAACGCATTATTAGCATAAGCAGAAGTAGAGTCTAAAGAGCATGGAACAGAAGATAAAAAAGAAGATAAAGGCTGATCATCCTTCAGTAGATAGAGACCATCCTTAGTTATTCCTTTCTCAAGCATCTTGCTTGTCTTAATATCCTGAAATTTCACATCATTAGGGGTGAAGATAACATTGCAATCCAAGTCATTTGTGGCCTTATGAACAGAGACTAAATTAGAGGTGAAATCAGGCATAAAGAAGGCTATAGTCTTTCTATCAAATAGGTTCAAGTTTCCTACTCCTTTAATTGGAATTCAATCACCATTAGCAATAACAACATGACCATTAGCCGGTTCTAAATCTCTAATCAATTCAACATTGCTAATCATATGGTGAGATGCACCAGAGTCAATCACTAATGGTTTATCATTCAATTTTATAGTGTGAGCAGAAGCATGAAAGGAGAAACCCATAGTATTACCATAACTTTCTTTCAAGGTTTTGATGAGTGCATCAAGTTCTGACCGCTTTACCACCTGGTCTTGATCAGCTACTTGTGCAGCTTGAGCATTGATTACAGCCATCCCATCTCCTTCTGGATTGCGTGAAGATGTTCCCTGGTCAGCTTTCGCCTTGGTAATGTTGGCTCGGACATCTCTGAACTTGGTGGCTTGAGATGCGGATGGAGGATCCAGCACTTGTCCTTCCCATGGCCCTTCCTCTTGCAGTGTTCGCAAAATGACCCTCTTCTATCATCTGGCTTGAAGTATACACCTTTGTTCGCTGTCACCAGCTCCCCCTTTCCACTTAGAAGCCCATGGGAACCTTGTTCCCTCTGGATGTATGCGCATACTTCTTCATGGGATGGGAGCTTATCTGACCTCAAAAGATGTTTGATCAAGTCATTGTACATTGGATTCAGGGTGAGAAGGAGACCAAAGACCTTGTCCTGTTCACGCCTTGCAAGGAGAACCTCTGGGTCAATAGAGTTTGGTCTCAGCATTTCAAGCTCGGCCGATAGAGAGCGAAATTTGCCAAAATGTGCCGTGAACTCCAAGTCTTCCTGGTGGAGGTTGTTGATTGCTCTCTTTACTTCGAACACCCTACTTAGATTTGTAGTATTGCCATACACCTTCTTGAGTGTTTCCCATAGCTCCCTAGCACTCTCACAATACGAGTATGCCTCCAAGATAGGTCCATCAAATGAACTCTAAATGATGGACAGAACAAACTGATCCTCTTGAATCCATTTTTCTTCATCAACAATCATAATCTCCTGTCCATCCTCCTGTTGGAATACCTTTGGTGGTGCTTCATCTAGGAGAAGATGCATTCCAAGTCCACGACCACCGATAGTGGTTTTCACCATTCTGGACCATAGTAAGTAGTTGAGACCCTTTAAAGTGACCGGGATAACCATAGGCCTAGTATTCTCCATTTGTGAAGATCTCTAGTGAGCAACCTCAGCAGCTGGAACCGTGAAGAATGAAGTTTTATGGTTCAAAATACTTAGTTACCGCCCTAGACACCCAAAGCAACCCCTTTAAGACTGCTTTTAAGGTTTGAACCCAAAGTGTACGGACACTGTAAAACCTTTGCCGAGGAAGACGAGTACGGACACGCTTGTGTTCCAACTAAAGATGCTTCCTTTCTTGCTTCTAAGGGCACAGATGAACACAAGATAGAACCTTGCACCTTTGGGATGAAAAGAGAAGAGGTTTCAATCGTGAAAGACACGGTCTTTAAGGAGATGGACCGTACAACAATGGCGGACGCAGATTTAAGATGAGCAGGAGCTCTAGACTTGCTCCGACCGCCGAACCTTAACAACAGATGATCTGAGGTAAGCTTCTTTCACCTCTCAGATGAAGAAAGGAGCCATCTTTACTGCTGAGTGGAGCTTCCTTGGGAGATTCATCCGTGCATCAATGGCGGATATCTTAGACTTTGCTTAAAAACAACTAAACGCAAGTGATAACCATGTCTAGCCTTCATTCAACTCATTTCCCATGGATTTGAGGATCTTTGATCTCAGAGAATATAGATTAAGACATGATTAACACAAGGTAAGCGTTTTTTTGCAAGTATAACACGATTTGAAGAATCAAGGAAAGGAAAGCACACGAATAAAAGATTTGCGGAAGGTTAGAAAGGATTAAGACTGCTCTGATACCATGATAGTTTTTGTAAGAGTTTATGACTGGATGAAGAATAAAGTATGAGAGAATAGAGTAAAGGAGAATTAGATGATGGGGGAAATCGATTTCATTATTGTGTGTTGATTACAATGAGGCTGCATATCCTTAAATAGAAAGATACCTAGGTCACCTAGACTAGGGATAAGTAGAGTTACATATATATGACCGTTATAGGATAGTTTATCAACACACGCTTCCTTATCATATCACTTGCATAAGTAGCTCTTCCTTCCTTATCACCCTTCCCTTATCACGCGACCAAGATGCTTATACTTAGGCTGAGCAGACACTAACCAATGTAACTAGATCGTCCAATAGGTGCAATAGCCGGTTGTTGACTTCCTATCTTTCTTGTCTCCAGCCCAATCAGCATCACAGTAGCCAATGATATCAGCATTTCCATTCTTTCCCATCCAGATTCCTTGAGTATATGTCCCCTTTAGATATCTTGGAATGCGTTGAATCATTATCCAGTGACTCTTCTTAGGTGCTTGCATATGCTGGCTTACCTGGTTCACAGCAAAACACAGGTCAGGTCTAGTAATTGTTAAGTATATCAGCTTACGAACTAGTCTTCTATAGAGCTTAGTATCTTCATATGTATCTTCATCTTGCTGCCCCTCAGGTTCAACTTTGTAGCCATCCTCCAGTGGGGTTTTAGCTGCCTTTGCTTCCCTCATTCCTGCACTAGTTAATAAGTCTCTAACATACTTTCTTTGTGAAATAAACAGTCCATCTTTAAACCTGCATACTTCAATGCCTAAGAAATATTTAAGTTCACCAAGATCTTTAATTTCAAACATAGACTTAAGGTATTCTTTTGTTGAAGAGATTCATACCTTGTCATTCCCAGAGATGATAATATCATCTACATAGATGAGAATGACAACTATACCTTCTTGGCTATGTAGGGTGAACAAGGTGTGATCGGATTCAGACCTCCTAAAACCTCTGTCTCTCAGAGTGACATTCAGCTTGTGATACCAAGCTCTAGGAGACTGCTTCAATCCATAGATTGCTTTTCTTAGTCTGAGAACTTTTCCTGGTGCAACTGAGTCTTCTAATCCTGGTGGAGGAGTCATATAAACTTTTTCCTCTAGTTCTCCTTGTAGAAATGCATTTTTGACATCCATTTGCCAAAGCTCCCATTCCAAGTTAGCAGCCAGAGAAAGAACAACCCTGATTGTATGCATCTTAGCCACTGGTGCGAATGTATCCCTATAGTCATCTCCATAGGTTTGAGTGAAGCCTCTTACAACCAATCTAGCCTTGTGCCTTTCAATCTCTCCATTGCTTTTGTACTTAATAGTAAAGATCCATCTGGAGGTTACAACTTTCTTTCCTTTGGGTAAGTCTGATTCATCTCATGTGTGATTCTTCTCCATTGCCCTTTGTTCATCTCCCACAGCATCTTTCCAGACTTTGATGTTCTTGGCTTCTTCATAACTTCTTGGAACAGATTCTTGATCTAGAGTTCCCATGAATGCTAGATGTTCTTGTGGGATGTGCACCAAGTTACAAACCGCTTGAGCAGGGTGGGCCATCGCATTGTTGTTGTAATACACCCTAGTGTTCTTCCAATTTGTCGGTGGAAACCTTTGCCTAGTGCTTCTCCTGAGCTCCAATGGTGCTGAGTTTTGAGGAGCAATGTTTTGAATGCCTTCTGAACTTGAACCGGTTTCTGAATCCCCCTCTGAATTTCCCTGCGTATTGCTTGGTCCAACTTGTTCCTCAGCTGATTCTCTTGGTGTATTGCCTGAACTAGCAGCTGACTCCTCTTGATCATGAGCATAATCTTTTTGCCTCCCCTCAGGATGAAGAGGATGAGTGGACGCAGGTTGCGGCATTGTTGGCATTGTTGGACCAGAGGATGATAAGTCAAGTCCAAGTCCTTCCAGGATCTTTCTTAAATTCTCGCCACGGTCAGAGGGATGAGAGGATATATCCTTGATAGACTCCCAAGTTCCATTCTCAAAGTAGCTTGTAGTCTCTAGGAACTTGACATCCCGGGAGACGAGAACACGGTTGGTCTCAGCATTGTAACACTTATAGCCCTTTTGCGTGGTTGAATATCCAAGAAACATAGCCTTTGCACTCTTAGCTTCTAATTTGTTTCGTTGTTCTCTTGGAATCAACACATAGCAAACACATCCAAAAACTTTAATATGATCAAGATGAGGTTTGTTCTTGGTAAGTACCTCAAATGGCGAAATATCAAGTAAGGCTTTGGTTGGAAGACGGTTGATCAGGTAACAAGCAGCAATCAAGGTATCTCCCCAAAAAAGTTTAGGAACATTCATATGAAACATCATGGCTCTGGTGACTTCCATCAAGTGCCTATTCTTCCTCTCAGCAACACCATTTTGTTGAGGAGTATAAGGGCAGCTTGTTTGGTATTCAATGCCATGTTTGTTGAGGTAATGTTTAAAGGCTTGACTAGTATACTCCCCACCATTATCTGATCTGAGACACTTAACCTTTGCATCATATTGGTTAGTCACATATTTGTTAAAATTCATGAAAGCCTCAAGAACTCTACCCTTAGATGGCATTAAGGTTACCCAAGTGTATTTTGACTTCTCATCAATAAAACTAACAAAATATTTGTGATTATCTCTAGAAGAACATGGGGCTGTCCAAACATCAGAGTGTACTAGATCAAAGCAGTTTTCATACAAAGTTTTGGATTTAGGAAAAACAGACCTACAATGTTTTCCAAGGATACAAGCTTCACATAATTCATTATTAAAAGACATCCTAGGAAACATTATCTCTAAAACTTTAAGATGAGGATGACCAAGCCTGGCATGCCACAAATCACCATTCATCTTAGACTTATTGAAATTTGAAAAACAAGTAGATAGATGACTAAACGAGCTAGGAGATAGATCTTCCAGCACATATAGATCATTTCTTGTAACACCTTGTCCAAGAATCTCCTGAGTTTCAATATCCTGAAACACAAAGTCATTAGGCCCAAAGATTGCATGGCAATTTAAATCAGTTGTTGCTCTCTTGACTGATAAAAGATTAGAAGTGAATGAAGGCATATAAAAGGCTTTAGATTCCTTGTTAAATAATCTAAGATCACATATTCCTTCTATTGGCACATTAGTTCAATTTGCTATCAAAACATTCCCTATGGCCGGTTCTACATTCTTAATCAAATTCAGATCACTGATCATGCCCCTGAATCTACAATTAATGGTTTAGACTTAGCGAAGGCGTTAAAAGAGGCATGTAAAGATCTACCAAGAACCACATTACCAGAGTTGTCTTTAAAGGCTTTGATAAGCGCTTCAAGGTTGGATTTCTTAATATACTCTGACTGGACTGGTTGATATGGCACCATATGAGCTGGCTGAACTTGAGATCTACCGATGCAAGAAGAATTGGAAGAGCTTGCTGGTTGGTTGGAACTGGCTGGACCGTGAGCTAGTTGATAAGAGAAGTTTTTCTTGGGATAATGTCCTGTCTCCTGAGTGTAGTGGGCCCTTGGAATTTCCTTCCATTTTCTTGGCTTTAAGTATGGGTGAAGAATCCAGCACTTATCTTTGGTATGGCCTTTCCTTTTACAATGGTCACACATCATGCTCTTCTTGTCCTCCGGTCTGTAGAAGCCTTTGTTTGCGGAGATAGGCTCTTCTTCTGTCTTGTAGGTGCTCTTATGGGCCGTGAGAAGGTCTCCTTTTCGTCCAAACAATCCATTTGATCCGCATTCTTTCTGTATTTGAGAGCACACATCTTCAAGGGAGGAAGCTTGTCAGACCTCAAGATGTATTTAATTAGATCATTGTATGCTGGACTCAGAATCATAAGGAGGCTGAAAACTTTATCCTGCTCACGCCTTTCTTTAATGACTTCAGGATCGAAGGACATAGGCCTGAGCATATCCAGTTCTGCCCATAACGAGCTAAACTTCCCAAAGAGAGAGGTGAAGTCTGGATCTTCTTGACTGAGATTGTTGATAGCTTGTTTGACTTGTAATATTCTGCTAAGGTTGGTGGTGTTGCCATAAACCTTCTTAAGGATCTCCCACAGTTCCATTGAGGTTTCACAATGTGAGTAAGACTCTAGAATCGGGCCATCTAGAGAGTTTTGTAGAACTGAAAGAACATACAAGTCTTCTTGGTGCCACTTCCTTTCATCCGTGATTACCATTTCATCTCCATCTTCATTTTGGATTAGGCTAGGTGGTGCTTCATTAAAGAGAAGGTGATCTCCAAGGCCTCTGCCTCTTAGAGCAGTTTTGATCATCTGGGACCATAAAACATAGTTTAGACCTTTTAGAATAACCGGCACAGCTATTTGGCGAGAGTTCTTCATTCTTCAAACTTCGAGGTCCGTACAGAAATGGCGGACAAGACTTGAGCTCCACGCTATGTAGATGATATACGAGAGTGAGGAAGCTTGGAGAGACTGAAAGGAGCTTCCTTTAGCTGGTTTAGAGCTTCTGCCTTGTGAGATTTTTGACTAGTACGGACACCTTCGAAACCCTCTTCCACAAATGCAACAAGGGGTGTTTGAAATGCCTTCTTTGTATCTTAAAACTTTAAATCGGCTGAAAAGTTTTAGGAACAGATGAAAAATGGAGAGAAAGTCACTGTCTTTGAGTCTTTCTTTGAAGATGTATGGCCTCTGGTTTTTCGAACGGGTAGGAGGAAGATGAATACGGCTAGCTCAAAATGAAGCAAAGGCCACACCTTTTCTATGCCTCCTGTGTCCTGAACACCTTAGAAGAGGAATGAGACTTTCTGTGCTACGATTGGAGCTAGAAAAACCTTAGGTCCGTGAGCTTTTAGGTGGGTGGAGACCGTACAACAATGGTGTGAAGACAGAAAAGAGAAATCCTAAGAAGATAAGCTACTTTGTCACAAGAGATACTCACACTTAGCCTTCCTCAACTCATCATCCATGGTTTTGAGGATCTTAGATCTCAGAGAGGATAGACTAAGGCATGTTTATCCCAAGGAAAGCGCTTGAATCTTAGGAGAAGGAAGAGATTTGCGGAATCTAAAGAGAGTTTGTGAGCAATTGCTCTGATACCATGTTAGAATTGTGAGTGATTATGGATTGAAAGATAGATTATGAGGGTTTTAGTCTAGAGAAGAATGAAGAACATGATTTCTATTAGAGATTAAACTTCCTTGCATACAATGAATACATAAGGAGCTTATTTATAGAAGGTGTTATAAACCTAAAACAATCTACTTTAGGTGAAGTATATTCCCTATATTCCATTTCGAGCTGGAGCCTCCTTTCCTCTTTTGTGCTGGCGTGAATGACTCATCACTAGAGGCCCTTCTAGAAACATTATATAGCCGTTACAATCCTTCCTTTGATAGATTGCTTCATTCCAACACATACTCCTACTGTGAGACAGCCAAAGAGATGTGGGAGACCCTTCAAAACGTCTATGGCAACACCTCCAATCTCAGCCGTGTGTTTGAAGTTAAGAAAGCCATCAATGAGTTAACTCAAGAAGACACGGAGTTCACTCAACATTTTGGTAAATTCAGATCCTTATGGGCTGAACTTGAAATGCTTAGACCAAGCACAGTGGATCCCATGGTTCTGAATGAGAGGCGTGAGCAAGATAAAGTCTTTTGATTTCTCTTAACTCTAAATTCCTCCTACAATGATCTCATCAAACACCTCCTAAGGTCAGACACTCTTCCAAGTCTTGAAAAAGTGTGCAATAAGATTCAGAAGGAACAAGGTTCACTTGGTCTCTTTGGAGGCAAAGGAGAACTCATCTCAGCCAACAAAGCAGCTGTGTACCATAAGGGAGGCTTAAATCGTGGAGAAAGGAGGGCATACTGTGACCACTACAAAAAGTAAGGGCATATGATGGGGTCATCCAAGCTACACCGACCAGATACTTGGAGGATGAAAACCAGACCACCCCTTATGTGTCCCACCGCATTATGACCAGGAGCAGAACCGCCCAAGGAGTCCAAGACAGGAGCAAAGGAGATCATGCCCAAGGAAGCCAAGTAGAAGCCGCCCTAGCCCATGCATCCGGCCTTGGAGAGGAAGAGGAGATTGAAGACAGGAACCAGCCTCTTGATCATGTTCAGCTGAGTGTTTCTGACCAAGACACTCATGCACACAGCCTTAGGGATAAGGTCTTGTGTGTCCTTACTATCCAAGAGTAAGGGCACTTCTAAAAACTTTAGGTGATTAGGGTACTCTTATCCTTTCTAAGTTTACCATAATGGGTTCTTGGAAAGGTTTTTAATGAGACCTGAAAATATAAGGCATCAAGCCTAGTGTCCCATTGGTTTAATGTGGATATGTCCCTTTAAATCAATTAGGCTTGATTTTTATCCTAGGCAAATGTTTAGCCTTGCATTTCTTTAAAAGACTTAGTCATTTTGGGGTTGTTTAGTTTTGTTGACCACGGTCAACTAGGTCTTATGTGGTCTCAAGGTGTAGCCTATAAAAGGCAGACTCATTCTATTTTCTAAGGCAGACATTTTAGAACCCTAAACTTGAACTTGGCCGCCTAGGTCTTTCTCTCCTTCTTCCTTGTACGAGTGTGTATCCAAGTAAGAGAGAGTTTCCTTGAAGATTGAGTGTGTCTCTCTTCTTAGAAAGGTTGTATCCAAGCCAGACATAGCTTGGTGTGTTGCCTTCAAACCACCTTTCAAATCGTGTCAAAAACCCCCTTTTCGTTCTAGTCGTTCCATCATTCTGCACCCGCCGGTCGCTGTTCAAATCCGCGTCCGTACCGCCTGCCGTTCGTCCCTGACCGTGCGCCTGTCCAGCCGTTCGAATCCTCGCCCGCGGGTTGTCCTTCGTTCGTCCATTCTCTCACCGTTCCCTCCCACTACCGGCTACTTCCCTACCAGATGGCTTGGCCTGTAACATTTTGGTATCAGAGCTCAAGTTCCTGAAGAAATGTTGCATCTTTCCACTTTTTCACTTAGGGTTTTGATTTTTTTTGTACAAGCGAATGATAGGGTTTCAGTTTGCGTGTTTAATACTCCTTGTCTAGGGTTTGTTAAGTTGTGAAACTGGAAGTTTGTGTTAGGTGGATAGAGCTTGTTTCCCTGTTTAGAAATCGCTATTGTTGAACCTAGGGAAGAAGATAGAGTTAGGTGGAGACATAGTTGCTTTTGGTCTGACCTGGTCGGTGAGTCACCGTGTTGTCCTCACCGGATGATGTCACATTGTCTAGCCTTTGACCGTTTGAATTTGAATCTCTTTCTTACTTTTCTTTGGCGGTTCACTGGATTAATGAATATGGATCGAAATATTGATTAGGTTTAGTACTTAGTTTAAATTTTAACTTAAGATTAATCTGGTCATTAGTGATAAAACTTAAGTAATTAGTTTAAGTACTTTGACTCGTTGACTTTTTCTTTGCAAGGTACCCGTGAGCTGAATGACTGACCCAGCTCTAGCAGAGATTCTCACCAGCCTTCAGACTCAGCTTCAGCAGCTGGGAGACCGGCTTGGCCGAGTGGAGCAGCCTCACCCACAGCTTGCGCCAGCACCTCCACCTCCTCAACCGAGAGCTCCACCACCCCCTTGGCCGGAGCAAGACATGGAAGGATTGTCTGAGGAGGAGGCTTTCCCACCCCATTTCAGAAGGCCAAGACACAGAGAGAGAAGGTTTCCTGAAGAGAGGGGACATCACCATCCACCTAGAGCTCATTCCCCACACCTCAAGCTCACGCCCCCTACCTTTGCCGGCAAGGTTGATCCGGAGGCATACCTGGACTGGGAGAGAAGGATGGATCACATCTTTGAAGTCTATGGGTTTGAAGAACCCAAGAAGGTGGCCTATGCAGCAGCTCAACTCACTGATCATTCCCTGTCCTGGTGGGACCAAGACTCGGCCAAAAGGAGAAGGCGAGGAGAAGAGCCGGTCCGGTCATGGGAGATCATGAAATTCATGATGAAAGGAAGGTACATCCCACCTATGTACCACAGGGAGCTTCAGAAGAAGTTCAGGAAGCTCAGCCAAGGCTAGAGGAGTGTAGAGGAGTATTTTGAAGAGTTTGAACACCTGAGGAACCGGCTTGGTTTAGAGGATACCGAGGAGACTATCATGGCCCAATTCTTGGATGGTCTTCAAGAGAAGATCGCTAGCAAGGTGGAGATGTATTCATACAACGACCCCAATGAGTTACTTCATCTGTCCACTCAAGTAGAGAGCCAGCTCAAGAGGAAGACCCGGACCAGAGCTGTGGTCAACAACCTATGGAGAACCTCTGCACCAAACTCCAATCTGCAAGCTTCTAGTTCTAATCCTGCTTTCACCAGACAATCCGACCGAGGCAAAGCCATAGCCCAGGACGTGAGACCTCCTTACAGGCCCAGGGAGACCACCCCTGCCCCACGACCAGACGCCAGACCTACCCCTACTGGTCCCAAAACCCGGGACATTATGTGCTTCAAATGTCGTGGCCGAGGACATTATGCTCGTTATTGCCCAAATCCAAGAGCTATGATCATCACCCCATCTGGTGACTATGAATCTCAAGATGAGATGGAACCTCATGAGGAAGCGGATGAAGAGGAGGATGATGTAGCCTACCCAGAAGTGGGAGACCTCTTGGTCTCAAGGCGAGTCCTTAGCACTATCCAAGAGCCGGATTTGACAGCCCAAACAGAGAACATCTTCCATACACATTGCATGGTAAGTGGTAAGGTATGTTCCCTGATCATTGATGGTGGGTCTTGTGATAATGTGGCTAACATTTATATGGTTGAGAAATTGAATTTAACAGCTACTAAACATCCTAGGCCTTATAGACTAAGATGGCTAAATGATAAAACCGAATTGAAGATTAGTAAACAGGTCAAGGTTTCATTTAGAATAGGCAAGTATGTTGATGAGGTTCTTTGTGATGTAGTTCCTATGCAAGCCACCCATATCCTGTTAGGTAGACCTTGGCAATTTGATAGGGAAGTTGCGCATGATGGTAGGACAAATAAGTATACCCTTATGATGAATAAGAAACGGATTAGCCTAGCACCCTTATTGCCTGCTCAAGTTCATGAAATGCAAGTCAAGCTAGCTAAAGAAAAATGCATGTCTAAAACTAATTTCTTGATTACACCTAGTGATGTTAGGCGTTCTGTCTTTGACCCAACTTGTCAAGTTGTTTTGGTTGTTTACAAGAATTTAATGAATTCTAGACATACTAATGTGGTCTTGCCAAGGGAAATCCGAGTTTTACTTGACAGGTACAAGGATGTCTTTCCTGAGGATATACCAGCAGGCCTACCGCCCTTGAGAGGCATAGAGCACCAGATTGATTTCATCCCAGGCGCCCAGCTCCCAAACCGGCCTGCATACCGAGTCAACCCCGCAGAGGCAAAGGAGCTTGAAGCTCAGCTCCGAGACCTCATGGCCAAAGGATATGTGAGGGAGAGTCTAAGTCCCTGTGTCGTGCCTGTGCTCCTTGTGCCCAAGAAAGACGGCTCCTACAGGATGTGTGTTGATTGTAGAGCCATCAACAACATCACCATCAAATATCGCCACCCAATTCCAAGGCTAGACGACATGTTGGATGAGTTGAGTGGAGCAACCATCTTCTCCAAGGTGGATTTGAAGAGTGGGTATCACCAAGTGAGGATGAGGGAAGGGGATGAGTGGAAGACCGCCTTCAAGACCAAGCATGGCTTGTATGAATGGCTAGTCATGCCATTCGGCCTCTCCAATGCCCCAAGCACCTTCATGCGCTCATGCACCATATCCTTAGACTCTTTATGGGCAAGTTCTTAGTGGTTTATTTTGATGACATTCTGATATATAGGTCTTGCTTGACTGATCATGTGCTGCATTTAGAACAAGTCTTAGAGACTCTTAGGAAAGAACACATGTTTGCCAATTTGTCTAAATGCACCTTTTGCACAGATGAGGTTGTTTTCCTTGGCATTGTGGTTAGCTCACAGGGATTAAGAGTGGATGTGGAGAAGATAGAAGCCATACTTGGCTGGCCCAGACCGACTTCAATCAGCCAAGTTAGAAGCTTCCATGGGTTGGCCAGTTTCTATAGGCGCTTTGTGAAGGACTTCAGCACCTTGGCCGCACCATTGACTTCCCTGATCAAGAAGAACACGGGTTTTGAGTGGGGAGAGTTGCAAGAACAAGCCTTCTTGAATCTCAAGTACCAGCTGACCTATGCGCCCATCCTTGCTCTGCCAAATTTTGAGAAAACCTTTGAAGTGGAGTGTGATGCCTCAGGAGTAGGCATATGGGCGGTACTGACTCAAGGAGGGAGACCAGTTGCCTATTTTAGTGAGAAGCTGACCGGTGCTACCTTGAACTACCCAGCTTATGACAAGGAGTTGTATGCATTGGTCAGGGTAATGCAAACATGGCAGCACTACCTCTTAGCTAGGGAGTGTGTGATCCACACAGATCATGAGACCTTGCAGCATCTGAGGGGTCAGACCGTGTTGAATAAGAGGCATGCTAGATGGCTGGAGTTTATAGAGACTTTCCCTTATGTGATCAAATACAAGAAGGGAAAGGAGAATGTAGTGGCGGATGCTTTGTCAAGGAGGCATGCCTTGATTTCTACCATGGATGCTAAGGTTTTGGGGTGTGGACATTTGAAGACTTTGTACCCAGAAGACCCAGACCTCAAGGCAGCCTATGAAGGACATGGAACAGGAACCTACATGCGCTTCTTCATTCATGATGGGTTCCTTTTCAAGGACAGACGTTTGTGCATTCCCAAGGATCAATGAGGGAATTATTAGTAGAGGAAGCTCATGGAGGTGGCCTTATGGGACATTTTGGAGTGGAGAAGATCCTGAGTGTTCTTAAGGAACATTTCTACTGGCCAAAGATGAAGAAGATGGTAGCCACTCACTGTGACAGGTGCATCACTTGCAAGAGAGCCAAATCAAGACTCCACCCTCACGGCTTGTACATGCCCCTGCCAGTACCTACTCTTCCATGGGTAGACATCTCCATGGATTTTGTTCTGGGATTGCCCAAGATTCAACACAAGGACTCAGTGTTTGTAGTGGTGGACCGCTTCTCCAAGATGGCTCACTTCATCCCCTGCTCCAAGACCAATGATGCATCTCAAACCGCGACCTTGTTCTTTAGGGAGGTGGTGAGACTTCATGGCATCCCAAGAACCATTGTGTCTGACCGTGACACCAAGTTCTTATCTCACTTCTGGAGAACTTTGTGGAAGAAGCTGGGTACTAAGCTTCTATTCTCTACCACCTGCCACCCTCAAACAGATGGACAGACTGAGGTGGTCAACCGCACCTTAGGAGCACTCTTGAGATCAACCGTGGGACGACACTTAACAACATGGGTGGAGAGCTTACCCTTGGTGGAGTTTGCCTACAATTCAGCCAAGCATTCTACCACAGGCATGTCACCCTTTGAAGCCGTGTATGGTCGCAATCCAGACACCCATCTGACCTTGACACCCTTGCCACCAACCGAGACCATGGACCTTGAAGGAGAGGCCAAAGCCGCGGCCATGAAGAAGATATTTGAGCAAGTGCACGGAAACATTGAGAAGAGGAATGACCAGGTCCGAACAAGGATCAACAAGAAGAGGAAGCAGCTGGTGTTCCAACCAGGAGACTGGGTGTGGTTACACCTAAGGCCAGAACGCTTCCCCAACAAGCGCAAGCACAAGCTAGACTTCAGAGGAGACGGCCTATTCCAAGTGGTGGAACGCATCAACGACAATGCCTACAGACTCAAGCTGCCAGGTGAGTACAATGAATCTTCATCATTTAATGTTTCTGATCTATCTCCCTTTGATGCACAGGATGTTGGCTCTTTGGAGACCAAAACACTTGAAGAGGGTGGGGATGATGCGGTCATCCAAGCTACACCGACCAGATACTTGGAGGATGAAGACCAGACCACCCCTTATGTGTCCCACCGCATTATGACCAGGAGCAGAACTGCCCAAGGAGTCCAAGACAGGAGCAAAGGAGATCATGCCCAAGGAAGCCAAGTAGAAGCCGCCCTAGCCCATGCATCCGACCTTGGAGAGGAAGAGGAGATTGAAGACAGGAACCAGCCTGTTGATCATGTTCAGCTGAGTGTTTCTGACCAAGACACTCATGCACACAGCCTTAGGGATAAGGTCTTGTGTGTCCTTACTATCCAAGAGTAAGGGCACTTCTAAAGACCTTAGGTGATTAGGGTACTCTTTTCCTTTCTAAGTTTACCATAATGGGTTCTTGGAAAGGTTTTTAATGAGACCTGAAAATCTAAGGCATCAAGCCTAGTGTCCCATTGGTTTAATGTGGATATGTCCCTTTAAATCAATTAGGCTTGATTTTTATCCTAGGTAAATGTTTAGCCTTGCATTTCTTTAAAAGACTTAGTCATTTTGGGGTTGTTTAGTTTTGTTGACCACGGTCAACTAGGTCTTATGTGGTCTCAAGGTGTAGCCTATAAAAGGCAGACTCATTCTATTTTCTAAGGCAGACATTTTAGAACCCTAAACTTGAACTTGGCCGCCTAGGTCTTTCTCTCCTTCTTCCTTGTGTGAGTGTGTCTCCAAGTAAGAGAGAGTTTCCTTGAAGATTGAGTGTGTCTCTCTTCTTGGAAAGGCTGTATCCAAGCCAGTCATAGCTTGGTGTGTTGCCTTCAAACCACCTTTCAAATCGTGTCAAAAACCCCCTTTTCATTCTAGTTGTTCCATCATTCTGCACCCGCCGGTCGCTGTTCAAATCCGCGTCCGTACCGCCTGCCGTTCGTCCCTGACCGTGCGCCCGTCCAGCGGTTCGAATCCTCGCCCGCGGGTTGTCCTTCGTTCGTCCATTCTCTCACCGTTCCCTCCCACTACCGGCTACTTCCCTACCAGATGGCTTGGCCTGTAACAGCATACCAAGGACAAGTGCTGGATCCTCCATCCACACTTAAAGCCAAAAGTGGGAAACCAACCAAGAGCCAACCTCACTCAAGAAGTAACTCTTGAACCAAAGAACAAGGCAAGCCCAACCTCATTCACGCCAATCACTGCGGGAGATGGGAAAGCACTTGCAACATTCCAACAAGTGTTTGTGAGGAAATCCGACCTTGATGCACTGGTCAAGGCACTCAAAGAATCAAACCTCTCTGGTAAGTCATTCCAAGCTTTAAATACCTCTAAACAACTTATTGTAGACTCAAGAGCCTCTCATCATATGATTAGTGATAAGAATCTAATGAGCAATATAGAACCAGCTTTAGAAGATGTATTAATAGCTAATGGAGATAAGATACCAATTAGAGGAATTGGGAACCTTAAGTTGTTTGATAAAGAATCAACTGCCTTCTATATGCCTACATTCACCTCCAACTTACTAAGTGTTAAGAAGACAACCTCTGATCTTAATTGCTATGCAATCTTTGGTCCTAATGATGTTTATTTTCAGGATATTAAGACCAATAAAGTCCTTGGAAAAGGAGTGTCCAAGAATGATTTGTATGTACTTGAAGACATACAACCAGACTCAACTCTATCTATTGCTTTTAATTCTATTTTAAATAAGACTAATAGTGCTATTTGGCATTCTAGACTAGGACATCCCCATTGTACGGCCTTAGAACTATTGTTGCCAAGCATGTCTTTTAAAAATAATGAATGTGAAGCTTGTATACTTGGAAAACATTGTAGATCATTGCTTCCCAAATCTTCAACTATTTATGAAAATTGTTTTGATCTTATTCACTCTGATGTTTGGACTTCACCATGCATGTCTATAATCATAAGTATTTTGTCACATTTATAGATCAAAAATCAAAATATACCTGGATAACACTCTTACCTACAAAATATAAGGTCCTAGAAGCATTCACTACGTTTCATGCATATGTGACTAACCATTACAATGCCAAGATCAAAATCTTTTGATCAGATAATGGAGGGGAATACACAAGTCTAGCATTCAAGCAATACTTGGAAAAACATGGAATCATCCACCAAACTAGCTGTCCATACACACCACAACAGAATGGAGTGGCTGAAAGGTATTAAACTACACACGACAGCAAGGAGAAGGCCCAACTAACTTAGGCTTGGAGCTGGAATACTTAAGGAAGCCCAAGCCCAACCAGAAGACTTCTAGAAGAAAGATACAGGTGGCTGGGAGACTTTAATGGCCTTGGATGTCGATTAATTTAGTTTTGAAGGAAGTTAATTGCTTCCCCTTTTAGATTTAGGCAACAAATAGTTTATGGAAAGTAAATATATGAGCCTAATTAATGTAATTAATGTATTTATTGTAACTTAGGCTATAAATACTCTAACCTATGTAACTAATCTGTCAAGGAAATATAATCCTCCTTCTTTAATTCTCTCAAGGCAGCCGCCAGCTCTCTCTCTCCCCTTTATCACGAAATCTCTTTCTCTTAGTATTCCATACTTTTGTTCTTCATCATACTCAGAAACTCTATAATCTTCTCTTATATTCCGCATATTCTTACAAAAGGAAGAATCGGCATCTCGTAGAGGTGGCAAGGTCCATCATGTTCCAAAACAATGTTCCAAAGAAATTTTGGGGAGATGCCCTTGTCACAGTTTGCTATCTCATCAATCGCCTACCTACAAAAGTCTTGGAGAACCTAACTCCATTTGAGGTACTTAATAAAAGTAAACCATCTATCTCACACTTACGAGTATTTGGGTGTGTGTGTTATGTACTTGTTCCAGGAGAACAAAGAAATAAATTGGAAGCCAAGAGTGTTAAAGCCATGTTTATTGGCTATTCAACTACTCAAAAGGGATACAAGTGCTACAATCAAGAGACTAGGAAGGTACTTGTATCCAGGGATGTGCAATTTGTAGAATCAAAAGGATTCTATGAAGAAAAGAATTGGGATGATCTCAAAGACCTCTCCCAATCTACCTCGGACCGAACCACCAACCTCAGACACCTTATGGAGAATCTTGGGATAACATTACCAAAACCACCAAAAGCCAACTCTCCAAGAACCGCCAACCACTTCTCCATCTAGTACTCCTTCGGCTAGCTCGCTTGATCATGAGGGAGGCATAGAAGGTGATGAGCTTGAACTTGGACAGAGCAACCAAGAAACAAGCCCACACATCCATGATCAATCTAAACCTGAGGAGGAACAACAAGAACAAGAAGAAGAACATACAGAACAGGCGGCCCAACAAGACAATCCAGTGGTTCTTGTTAGAATAAATAAGTTTTAGACTAGCTAACTCAAAAGTGTACTTATGTCTTAGGTGTGTATTAAGAAGAGATAGAAGAAAAGTTATGTAATCACCTATAAATACTCCTTGTACTCCTCATTTTCGATATACACATTCATTTCTTCTCTATTCCTAAAATTCTCTCATTCTTAATTCTCTCTCACATTCTCTCTGATTCAAATCCTTTCTATGCATAATCTTTCTCAATTCTTCATCATTCTACTAATTCTCACATGGTATCAGAGCAGGTTTTCTGCAAAATCATTCGATCTTTGTTCAATAGTGGTGCGACCCAGAATGAACCTGATTCGGATTCAACAGAAGAGGAGGATGAAGAAGAGGAAGAAGGACAGTTTAAGATGAAAGCAGGACCTGACCCGACCCATTAACCAGCCCATGACCCGTATCCTGACCCAGAGCACGACCCACGGACCAACTCTGACCAAAACTCGACCAAGACCTATCCATGGCCCAAGATTCACCAAATAAAGGAAAAGAAAGTAAGACCCAAGTACAGACCCAAGGAGAGTTGTGGCTTGGTCCATTAACAAGATCAAGGAGAAAAGCCCAAAGAAAGGCCCTTCATGCCTTGGTGAAATTCGATTTAGAAGTGATGGAAGAGTCCCACATTAAACCAACCAATTGGTTTAATTTAATGGTTTGTAATCACTTAAATTAAACCAAAGGGATTATGATAGAATATAATATCTTTTGATATTAAATTATAAATCAATTAAATCAAAGATATTCTTGTTAGCTAGAAATTAGGAGAAGTAGTTAAGATATGATTTTGTAAATATGATTTAGTTAGATCTTCAGCCTATATAAAGGCTTCACCCCTTGTACAGAAAAAAACATCGAATTTTATAAAATATTTCAAAGCACTTTTGCTTTTTGCTTTCTCTGTTCAGCCTAAGAACATTGTTTTCATTCACTCAGGGGTAGAGGAATCTACTGTGAAATTCCATAGCTTTTTGCAAGGTGATCCTGTGCTAGTGGAATCAAACCCCTTCATCATTCACATCAATTGGAGAGTTAGTAACCTCCAATTAAAACCCTAATCACCACCATCAATCACTTACCTACAAGGGAAGCTAGTAGCTCCCTTCCATTCAAAATCATCAATCCACTGCCTAAAGAGAGCTAGTAGCCTCCTTAAATCGTCAACCCTCATCCCCTTCAAAGTCGATCCAGAGGTTTAAACATAACCAGGGCCGCACCAAGTGGTATCAGAGCCTCTTGAAGGTTAGGGTTTGTGAAATCCCTTTGATTTCAAAATCACCATCAATTTCTTTTCATTTTTTTTGTTTCATAAACAAAATTCTTTTCTTTCTATCTGTTGTAAGTCAGCTGAGCCTTTCCTGAATTACAAAAAGATCTAAGAAAAGGATCTAAATTTAAAATAAAATTAAAAAAAAATCTCGAAAATTTTTTTTTTTTAAAAAAAAAATATATATATAGCAGAAGAGAAACCCTGCTAGGAATAGGTCAATCAGCTGACGAAAAAAATCTTGCAATCTTTCTATCTTAATCACAATAGGTTATAGCTCTAGATCTTAGGTGATTGGGCTTTGATCTAATCTGAACTTTTGGGAATAGCAAGAAAATTGTCTATTGAGAGATCACAAAATAGAAGTGAGAGAGAGAGTCTTAACTACCAGTTTGTTAAGTGTTTTTCAGGAAGAATGGAGTATCTAAATGAAGAAACCCCTAGAGGAGAAGGAAACACACGCCCTCATAGGTTTGATCCATTACAGATGGAAGCAATGATGGATGAAATAACCAGGAGACTTCAAACTATTTTTGAAAACAGAACTAACCAAGCTAATGAGTTTTTCTATGGAGTTGAACCTTTTGCAGGTAGACCAGCTCGTGGAGACAGACCAAACAGAGGAGGAGGGCGCTTAGGAAGAGGCGCAAGGGTGAGAGCTAGACAAGGAGTTAGGCGAGATGAAGAGGAGACTCATGGATACTCGGATAAGAGTGGAGATCAATACCAACACCAGGAGCCAAGACCAGATAATAACCTAGGAGGACTCACTTCGAATTCCACCTTTTTCAGGAAACAATGATCCAGATGCCTACTTAGAATGGGGAAAGAAGATTGAGATAGTTTTCAGCTGTCAAAACTATTCTGAGGAAAAGAAGGTGAAGATAGCAGCCACAGAGTTCGATGGGTATGCTATCAACTGGTGGGAGCAGATTGCCACCACTAGATGACGCAATGGAGAGCCCCAGATCACATCTTGGTATGAGATGAAAACCATGATGAGAAAAAGATTTGTACCAGTCCATTATTGAAGGGATCTACACCAGAAACTGAGGAGACTAACCCAAGGAACAAGGAGTGTAGAGGATTATCATCAAGAAATGGAGAGTCTCATGATCAAGGCTGAAATAGATGAGACTATGGAAGCTACCATGGCACGGTTTCAAGGAGGACTTAACAGAGACATTCAGGATCGATTGGAGTTGCAGGAGTATGAAGACATGGATGAACTACTCCACAAGGTCATTCTTATTGAACAACAAAACAAAAGGAGGAACATTACAAGGAACCCATATATGTCAAACTCTAAACCGCCTTATAACAGAAGTGATAGACAAGGAGAGTCATCTTTCAAGACGCTTGCTAAGGCTAAGGAAGGAGCAACTATGCCTTCCCCACGTGAAGACAAGGGCAAAGGACCAGCAACTCAAACGCCTCCCACAAAGACCAGAAACATCAAGTGCTTCAGATGTCAAGGATTTGGACATTATGCCAATGAATGTTCAAACAAGAGGGTGATGCTTATCCTAGAGAATGGAGAGCTAACATCAGAGGATGATCAATCAGAAACAGAAAGTGAAGCTTACCCTGTCCCAAGGTCAATTATTGGTTACTAGGAGAACCTTAAGTGTACAACCCAAGATTCAGGAACAAAGGGAGAATTTGTTTCACACTCGATGCCTCATCCAGGAAAAGGTGTGTAGCTTGATCATAGATGGAGGGAGTTGTACCAACGTGGCCAGCCAAACACTTGTGGACCGGCTCAACTTGGTCACTCACAAATATCACAGACCATATCAGCTACAATGGCTTAATGAGGAAGGAGAAATGAAAGTTACAGAACAAGTGGAAGTACCTCTAAGCATTGGGAAATACCAGGATCAAATCATATGTGATGTGTTGCCCATGGAAGCAAGTCACATTCTTCTGGGAAGACCATGGCAATATGACAAATGAGCTATCCATGATGGGTATACCAACCGGCACTCATTCAAACACAAAGGAAAACAGATCACACTCGTGCCACTCACACCCCAGGAGGTTCACCAAGATCAAATACAACTAAAACAAAGGAAAGAAGAAGCCAAGGCACTAACACCAGCAATTCACGGCTATGAATCCACCAAGGTAAGTCATCACAGTCTTTTTGCCACTCCTAGTGAAGTTAAACATGCATTAAATGAGCAACAATTTATGATGTTATTGGTTTGCAAAGAATTACTAGCTAGTAGTACTAACCTGACTCTGGAAATACCGAGAGAGATTGAGTTTCTATTGCAAGAGTACAAGGATGTATTTCCAGAAGATCAACCAGTAGGATTACCTCCTTTCAGAGGTATAGAACATCAGATTGATTTTGTACCCGGCGCCACTCTTCCCAACCGACCAGCTTACAGGACCAATCCTGTAGAGACAAAAGAACTTCAAAGACAGGTCAATGAGCTCTTGGAGAAAGGACATATCCGCGAGAGCTTAAGCCCTTGTGCAGTACTTGTTTTGATTGTGCCTAAGAAAGATGGTAGCTGGCGCATGTGTGTAGACTGCAGAGCCATAAACAACATCACAGTTAAGTACAGACATCCTATTCCTCGCTTAGATGATATGCTTGATGAGTTATATGGATCTTGCATCTTTTCTAAGATAGATTTGAAAAGTGGTTATCATCAGATTAGAATGAAAGAGGGAGATGAATGGAAAACTGCTTTTAAAACAAAATTAGGATTGTATGAATGGTTAGTTATGCCTTTTGGACTCACTAATACACCTAGTACCTTTATGAGATTAATGAACCATGTATTACAGGCATTCATAGGACGATTTGTAGTAGTTTATTTTGATGATATTTTGATTTACAGTAAAAACATGGCAGAACATCTTGATCACCTTAGACATGTCTTAGATGTCTTAAGAAAGGAAAACTTGTATGCAAACCGAAAAAAATGCTCTTTTGGGACAGATAACTTGGTCTTTTTATGTTTTGTTGTTACTTCTCAATGTATTAAGGTAGACGAGGAGAAAGTGAAGGCAATCAAGGAATGGCCCACGCCTAAAAATGTAGGAGAAGTGAGGAGCTTTCATGGACTTGCTGGATTCTATAGAAGATTTGTGAAACACTTTAGTACGATTGCAGCTCCACTTACAGAAGTCATTAAGAAAACCGTAGGATTCACTTGGGGACCAGCCCAGTCTGAAGCATTTGAATTGCTAAAAGGGAAGTTGACTAATGCCCCTTTACTTGTGCTGCCAGATTTTTCGAAAACATTTGAGATTGAATGTGATGCTTCAGGAATTGGAATTGGTGCTGTATTGATGCAGGAAAAGTTAGGAGGAGCAACTCTTTATTATCCTACCTATGACAAAGAGCTTTATGCTCTAGTAAGGGTCCTGCAAATATGGCAACATTACTTATGGCCTAAGGAGTTTGTAGTTCACACAGATCACGAATCTCTTAAACACCTCAAAGGAAAATAAAAGTTAAATAAAAGGCATGCAAGGTGGATGGAATTCATTGAAACTTTTCCTTATGTCATTCATTATAAACAAGGTAAGGAGAACATCGTGGCAGATGCTCTCTCAAGAAGGTATGCTCTTTTATCCTCTATGGAAACCAAATTATAAGGTTTTGAACATCTTAAAACTTGTTACACTAATGACCCTGATTTTGCAGAGTTGTATAAGGACACTATTTCTCATGCTCAAGGACGATTCTATCAGTTCAAAGGGTTCCTATTTCGTGACAGTCAGTTGTGTATACCGAGTGGAACCATCAGAGAACTTTATGTTAGGGAAGTACATGGGGGAGTTTTAATGAGACATTTTGGCGTTGCTAAGACCTCAGCCACGATACAAGAACACTTGTATTGGCCCAACATGAAAGAGATGTGGAAAGGATATGCTCAAAATGTGTCGAGTGCAAACAATCCAAATCTAAGGTACAGCCCACAGGTTTGTATACTCCATTACCTATTCCTGATCACCCTTGGGTAGACATTTCTATGGACTTTGTTTTAGGACTGCCTAGAACTAGGAAAAGAAAGGACAACATATTTGTAGTGGTTGATAGATTTTCAAAAATGGCTCATTTCATTCCATGTCATAAAACATATGATGCAGTTTTAGTGGCTGATTTAATCTTTAGGGAAGTTGTTAGGTTACATGGAATGCCTAGAACAATTGTGTCAGATAGGGATTCTAAATTCCTTAGTCATTTTTGGAGGACCCTTTGGGGAAAGTTAGGTAATAAGTTATTATTTTCCACAATTTGTCATCCACAAACTGATGGTCAAACAGAATCAGTCAACAGAACCTTTTCTACTATTTTAAGAGCTGTTATTAAAAAGAACATTAGAACTTGGGAGGATTGTCTACCTCATGTCGAATTTGCTTATAATATATCAGTCCACTCAGCAACAAAAGTGACACCTTTTCAAATTTTGTATGGTTTCAATCCATTGTCGCATTTAGATTTACTTGCTTTACCTTTAAATGAACAGACTAACCTTGATGGCCAAAAGAAAGTCGAGTTTGTTAAGTCTTTGCATGAACATGTTAAGAAAAATATTGATGAAAGGACAAAGATGTATACCAAGAAGAAAAACAAGGGACGAAAAGAACTAGTACTAGAACCTGGAGATCTCGTTTGGATTCATCTAAGGACATCTAAGGAAGGAAAGATGCCCAAATGAGAGAAAATCGAAATTAATGCCAAGAGTAGATGGACCATTTTCAGTACTACGAAGAATCAACAATAATGCTTACCAAATAGATCTCCAAGTTAAGTATTCTATACGTTCTACTTTTAATATCTCAGACTTAATCCCTTTTGTTGCAGATGAATTGGATTTGTGCAATTTGTAGAATCAAAAGGATTCTATGAAGAAACGAATTGGGATGATCTCAAAGACCTCTCCCAATCAACCTCGGACCGAACCACCAACCTCAGACACCTTATGGAGAATCTTGGGATAACATTACCAAAACCACCAAAAGCCAACTCTCCAAGAACCGCTAACCACTTCTCCATCTAGTACTCCTTCGGCTAGCTCGCTTGATCATGAGGGAGGCATAGAAGGTGATGAGCTTGAACTTGGACAGAGCAACCAAGAAACAAGCCCACACATCCATGATCAATCTGAACCTGAGGAGGAACAACAAGAACAAGAAGAAGAACAGACAGAACTGGCGGCCCAACAAGACAATCCAGTGGTTCTTGTTAGAATAAATAAGTTTTAAACTAGCTAAATAAAAAGTGTACTTATGTCTTAGGTGTGTATTTAGAAGAGATAGAAGAAAAGTTATGTAATCACCTATAAATACTCCTTGTACTCCTCATTTTCGATATACACATTCATTTCTTCTCTATTCCTAAAATTCTCTCATTCTTAATTCTCTCTCACATTCTCTCTGATTCGAATCCTTTCTATGCATAATCTCTCTCAATTCTTCATCATTTTACTAATTCTCACATGGTATCAGAGCAGGTTTTCTGCAAATCATTCGATCTTTGTTCAATAGTGGTGCGACCCCGAATGAACCTGATTCGGATTCAACAGAAGAGGAGGATGAAGAAGAGGAAGAAGGACAGTTTAAGATGAAAGCAGGACCTGACCCGACCCATGACCCGGCCCATGACCCGTATCCTGACCCAGACCATAACCCACGGACCACCTCTAACCAAAACTCGACCAAGACCTATCCATGGCCCAAAGATTCACCAAATAAAGGAAAAGAAAGTAAGACCCAAGTACAGACCCAAGGAGAGTTGTGGCTTGGTCCATTAAAATGATCAAGGAGCAAAGCCCAAAGAAAGGCCCTTCATGCCTTGGTGAAATTCGATTTAGAAGTGATGGAAGAGTCCCACATTAAACCAACCAATTGGTTTAATTTAATGGTTTGTAATCACTTAAATTAAACCAAAGGGATTATGGTAGAATATAATATCTTTTGATATTAAATTATAAATCAATTAAATCAAAGATATTCTTGTTAGCTAGAAATTAGGATAAGTAGTTAAGATATGATTTTGTAGATATGATTTAGTTAGGATCTTCAGACTATATAAAGGCTTCACCCCTTGTACAGAAAAAAACATCAAATTTTATAAACTATTTCAAAGCACTTTTGCTTCTTGCTTTCTCTGTTCAGCCTAAGAACATTGTTTTCATTCACTTAAGGATAGAGGAATCTACTGTGAAATTCCATAGCTCTTTGCAGGATGATTCTGTGCTAGTGGAATCAAACCCCTTCATCATTCACATCAATTGGAGAGTTAGTAATCTCCAATTAAAACCATAATCACCGCCATCAATCACTTACCTACAAGGGAAGCTAGTAGCTCCCTTCCATTCAAAATCATCAATCCGCTGCCTAAGGAGAGCTAGTAGCCCCCTTAAATCTTCAACCCTCATCCCCTTCAAAGTCGATCCAGAGGTTTAAACATAACCAGGGCCGCACCAAATAGTTCACCGCAACCTTTGAAACTAACCAAGTCGCGAGGTCCTTCGGTCATCCATCTTGTTTCTTTGAAAGTTTTGATCTTCTATTCCAATCTTCTTTCTCAAGGATCATTCTCCGGCGAACTATGATCATAACCCCGGTGGAATCACACAATTTGGTCGACGGAATCAAGAGTTATCAACTTTCTTTTCGTACGGTATCGCGATCGTCTCCTCCGTGGTTCTTTGTCTTGCAACGACCAAATCTTATTCAAATCCTCATCAATTCACAACAGGATTATTCTCCGGAGAACTCTGATCACATCCCAGGTGGAATCACGAAATTTGGTTGACAGAATCAAAAGTTATCAACTTTTGTTCATGACGGTGTCGCGATCGCCTCCGCCGCGGGTTCTTAACTGTGTACCATGTTGGAATGAAGAGGAATGATGAATCCAAACATAGGCTTGGAGGCATCATAACTAAGTGAGAGTATCTGAGACTTGTGTAGGTTTAATGATATGATTATCTCTGTATCCAAACATGTAATTAGACTATCTTAGTATCCAAACAAGTCTAGAATAGGATTAGTATAAATAGATGTCTCTCACTCACTTTGTATGCAAGAAATTCATTTTTCTCACTCAGAGCCAGGTTTGATCAAACTGGCACAAGAATTTCGAAAACTCTCTGTTTCTAACTCGCGATCAACAATCTAGCCTCGAAGAGAAGTCCGTCGCGGATCCTCTGGTGTTCGTCGATCATCAGCTGCAAGAACTCACGATTTCTTGCCAGATTCTTTACCCTGGACGATTCTCCGGCGAATTCTGTGGATTTCCTCGGTGATTTCATCGAATTTGGTTGCTTGAATCAAAATTTACAAAAGTTATTCCCACGGTGGTTCGCGACAATCTCCGCCGAAGATACCTGGATTTCAAAGGTGTATAACTACTTCAATCCTTCACCAAATCAAACATTTCCAAAGCCAAAACTCAAATTTATTGAGTTTAATTGAAGAATCGGGAGGTCCGCTTTGCTCTTTTTCAATTTTGGTAATCGTTTTGCTCTGTTTCTTGAAGTCGGTCCTGTTTCGGCATATTCTGGGTGATCGTCTTTGGTTAGACAATTTTCTTCGATTCTTTCGCAATCTTGGATGATCAGATCTTGGTTTAGGGTCTAGTGAAGAGGTTCTGAACACTATGGATCATTCAGAGCATTGTGGGCAGAGCTGGAGATGCTTAGACCAGCCTCAGTTGATCCACTAACTCTTCTTGAAAGAAGAGAGCAAGATAAGGTGTTTGGGTTGCTTATGACTTTGAATAACTCATACACTGACTTGATCAGACATATTCTTAGGGAGGATAAGCTTCCAAGTCTTGAAGAATTCTGTGCAAAGATTCAAAAGGAATAGGGGTCACATGATCTTTTTGGGCACAAAGGTGAAATGGTGGTGGCACATAAGGGTGTTTTTAAATCGGCTACAGCTGACATCAAAAGGAAGAAGCAGTTGTGTGATATTGCAAGAGAACAGGCCATAGCAAGAAGGAGTGCTGGGTGCTTCATCCAGATCTAAAGCCCAGCTGGTTTGTTGAGAGGAACAAGAAGTCATCAACCGGTCCTAGTTCTTCTAACATGGTTCATGTTGCAGGTTGCTCAAGTGCGTGTACCATGGGGCCGACGAATGCATCATCCTCACCTATGGCTACCCAAAATGAATATGTTACAAGGGCTGATCTTGAAAATCTTCTCAAAGCAATCAAGTCTGGTAATGTGTTGAGTAAAACTTATCATGTTTCTTTAAACACATCTATGGCTTCTAACTCCTTAATTGTTGATTTTGGTGCATCACATCATATGATTAAAGACTTAGGTTTGCTAGACAATATTGAACCTGCCTTAGGTAGTGTTGTGATTGCAAATGGAGTTAATGTTCCAATTAAAGGAGTAGGCAAGCTTAGGTTGTTTGATAAGGAATCTAAGGCCTTTATATGCCTTTTTTACATCCAATTTACTCTCTGTTAAAAGAGCTACTACTGACTTGAATTGTCAAGCTATCTTTGGCCCTAATGATTTTTACTTTCAGGATATTGAAACAAGTAAGAAGTTTGGCCAATGAACTACAAGGAATGACTTGTATGTGCTAGAAGATTTACCTGATTCCTCATTGCAACCGTGTGCTAATAATGTTGATATGACTCTAAATGGTGAATTGTGGCATGCTAGATTAGGACATCCCCATTCTATAGCTCTTGCATTGACTGTACCTGGAATAAAATTGCTTAATAACATTTGTGAATCTTGTATTCTTGGGAAGCATAATAGAACAGTTTTTGAACAATCAACTCATGCTTATGATAATTGCTTTGATTTAGTACATTCTGATGTTTGGACATCTCCCTTTCCTTCTAGAGAAAATCAGAAGTATTTTGTTACCTTTATTGATGAAAAATCTAAGTATACTTGGGTGACATTGCTTAATTCAAAGGATAGGGTGTTTGATGCTTTCCTTAACTTTCAGACATATGTTACTAACCAATATAATGCCAAGATAACGATTTTTAGGACAGACAATGGAGGGGAGTATACTAGCACCAAATTTCAGCAACACTTAGCCAAGCATGGCATTGAACATCAAACAAGTTGTCCTTACACTCCACAACAAAATGGAGTAGCTGAGAGGAAGAACAGACATTTGATGGAGGTTGTGAGAACAATGATGTTTCACAAGAAGGTTCCCAAAAGATTTTGGGGAGATGCATTACTAGCTGCATGTTACTTAATCAATAGAACTCCAACTAAAGTTCTAGATGATTTGAGTCCTTTTGAGGTATTAAACAAAACTAAGCCAACTATTGATCATTTAAGAATTTTTGGGTGTGTTTGTTTTGTTTTAGTGCCAGGAGAACTTAGGAATAAGCTGGAACCAAAAAGCATCAAGGCTATGTTTCTAGGATACTCTCCCACTCAAAAAGGATACAAATGTTATAATCCAGAGACTAGAAGGGTCCTGGTGTCTAGGGATGTCAAGTTTCAAGAGAATAAGGGATTCTATGAAGATGGAACTTGGGAAGAATTTAAAGACATATCTACATCTACTTCTGATCAGGCTGAGAATCTAAGGAAAATTTTAGAGAACCTTGGCATTGTTCATCCTACCGCTCCAGCACCTGTCCATGTACCGCATCAACAAGGTCCAAGTCCGAATGCTAGCTGGCATGAACCGGTTGCATCCGACCGGAGGACGACGTCTGGTCATGATCTTGAATCAGATGAAACCGTTCCTGCACCTGACTATGCAAACAATCTTCAGTCAACACATGATCCATGTGAAGTTACTTCTAGATCATCCCGACCTGTCCTGGTCCCCGGGGCTGTCCATGATCCATCTACTGACCAGCCTATCCATGCCTCATCCACTGGCGATAGTACATCCGGTTCATCCAAAATTCAATCAATGCACTCTCCACCATCCAGTCCTACTGAACTACATCCTCTTGAACATGAGAGGGGAGAAGAGAGTACACATGCTCAAGACGATACAATTCTAGTGTCAGCATCAAAACGGCCAAGGGATCAACCTAGTCTTGTACAAGCCGCCTTAGAGGAAGAAACAATTCAACCTGTGGCACTCAGAAGAAGTACAAGGCAGAAGTTCCCAGCTGACAACTGGAAGAATACAAGGGTGTACTACAACCACAATGCTGTAGCACATCATGATCAGGGAGTATATTCTCTAATTACTATTCCTACTAATCATGTTGCTTTCACTGTGAGTTTAGATAAAGAACAGATCCCTAAGAGCTATGAGGAGGCTATGGAGATTAAGGAATGGAGAGATGCCATTCAAGATGAAAAACAAGCTATGGAGAAAAATGGAACCTATGCTCCAGCTACCTTACCAAAAGGAAAAAAGGCTGTAAGTTCAAAATGGATATTCACCATTAAGTATAAAAGCAATGGTGAGATAGATAGGTATAAAGCTAGGTTGGTGGCTAGAGGATTCACACAAACTTATGGTGAAGACTATAGGGATACCTTTGCTCCAGTAGCTAAACTTCACTCTGTTAATGTTGTTCTTTCTCTTGCTACTAACCTTGAATGGGATTTGTGGCAAATGGATGTAAAGAATGCTTTCTTACAAGGTGAACTAGAAGAAGAGGTTTACATGACACCACCATCAGGTTTGGAAGATGAAGTTGGTGGCGGCAACACACTCAGACTGAGGAAGGCAATCTATGGCCTTAAGCAATCTCCAAGAGCTTGGTACCATAAGTTGAATGTAACTCTAAGGGACAGAGGTTTCAAAAGATCAGAAGTTGAACATACCATTTTTACACTTAAGAGTAAGGAAGGTATTGTGGTTATACTTATCTATGTGGATGATATAATCATATCAGGAAGTGATAAAGTTGGTATTGAATCAACTAAAGCCTATTTGAAAAGTGTTTTTGATATTAAGGATCTAGGAGAATTGAAATACTTCTTAGGAATTGAAATATGTAGATTCAAGGAAAGTCTCTTTTTATCTCAAAGGAAATATATTGTGGATTTACTAACCTCCACAGGCATGTTTGAAGCTAAACCAGCTAAGACACCCCTTGAAGAAGGCTACAAGATAGAACCTGAGGGGGAGCTAGGAAATGACAAGTTTGATGATGTAAAATTGTATAGACAAGTGGTTGGTAAGATTTACTTAACCATCACTAGACCTGACCTATGTTTTGCAGTAAATCAGGTATCTCAACACATGCAAGACCCAAGGACAAGGCATTGGGATCTGATTATTCGCATTTTGAGATATTTGCAAGGAACTAAGGAACAAGGTATATGGATGGGATGTAATAAGAACACAGAGGTTGTAGGTTATTGTGATGCAGATTGGGCAGGAGACAGGGAAGATAGGAGAAGCACAACTGGCTATTGCACTTTCATAGGAGGTAACCTTGTTACTTGGAAGACTAAGAAACAAAAGGTTGTATCTTGTTCTAGTGCAGAAGCTGAATACAGGGCCATGAGGAAGCTCACAACAGAATGCATCTGGTTGAAGCAACTCCTCTTTGATATTTTAGGCGAGAGCTTAGAATCTCCTATCACTGTCCATTGTGATAATCAAGCTGCTATACACATTGCTTCTAACTCTGTGTTTCATGAGAGAACCAAGCATATTGAGGTTGACTGCCATAAAGTAAGGGAAGCTATTGGGAATGGTAGAATTCTACCTTGTTACACAAGGAGTGAAGATCAGCTAGCTGATGTGTTTACCAAGGCTGTAACCTTGAAGACAGGCGGTTCCATCTATCCTAGACTTGGTTTGATGTCTCTTCCACATCAGTGATCCCAACATGGAGTGTTATACTCTTTTTCCCTTTTGTCCCAATTGGGTTTTCCTTCTTTAGATTTTTAATGAGGTAATACTTCATGGTTGCAAACTTAAGTATTCTCCATGACTTAAGCTTGAGGGAGAGTGTTGGAATGAAGAGGAATGATGAATGCAAACATAGGCTTGGAGGCGTCATAACTAAGTGAGAGTATCTGAGACTTGTGTAGGTTTAATGATATGATTATCTCTGTATCCAAACATGTAATTAGACTATCTTAGTATCCAAACAAGTCTAGAATAGGATTAGTATAAATAGATGTCTCTCACTCACTTTGTATGCAAGAAATTCATTTTTCTAATCCCTTTCTCTCTCAATCTCTAAATCTCAATTTCTCTCATTCATCAAATCTTTCATAACAGTCTTATCTCCTGCATTTTTTCACCAAATCACGCGTTTCCAAAGCTAAAACTCAAGTTTATTGAGTCTAACTGAGGAATCGGGAGGTCCGCTTTGTCCCTTTGCATGTTTGGTAACCTCTTTGCTCTGTTTCTTGAAGTCGGTTCTGTTTCGTCATCTCCTGGGTAATCTTCTTCGATCCTTCAAATTTCTTCGAACCTTTTCCAATCTTGGACGATCAAATCTATGTTTAGGATCTTGTGAAAAAGTTCAGAAAGTTTGATTGCAATCCAACGAATATTAGACTTCATGAAAGAGTTTCTTGTTTGATAAGGAATCGTGATTTTTGAATTGAAATTGGCGGGAACTGTAATTTGGCTGCTGCATTCGATTTAGTCTGTTCTTGGATTATCCTCAGTGATTGGTTCATTCTTATCTGCAAATAGGAGGCTGTTTGATCTTTGCAAGTGGTTGAGAGTGTTTAGAACAGCTGTTAATCTCGTTATACTTGCCTCCAAGCGCGTGTTGCTTCTCTTTTTGCATGTTGGCGTGTTGTTTCTTCTTGGCGAGTATCTGGTTGTTCCTCTTGAAGGTGTTTAGACTCCAGATCATAATCTAGGTCCAATTGATCAGTGAATAAGTGTGTTGCTTGCATGTCACACAGCCTTGTCATTTGTTGTGAATAAGGATTTCTGTTCAAGCGGGTGTCTAGTTGCTTCAATTTGGTTCTCTTGCAGCTATCTGTGAAGTTTGCTTCAAAGGTTTTACTATGTAGCTTCAGAAGCAATTGGTTATGGCTCTAATCATTCTCAAAGGGGCAAATTATCTTCTTTGGACCAGGACAATGAAGACGACCTTGTGTAGTAGAGGTTTATGGTGTCACATTCTTCTTTGTAGAACTCCAAGTGTTGGCATAGAAGGAGAGGTTCTGGAGGATCAGGCAGCTCAGACTGAGGAAGAAGGGAAATGGTTCCAAGAAGATCAGATGCTTCTCTCCATCTTACAAAATTCTCTTGAGAAGTCCCTATTAGAAGTTTATTCCTATTGTGAGAATGCAAAGGACTTATGAGATACTCTTCAAAATGTCTATGGCAACACCTCAAATCTCATGAGGATCTTTGAAGTCAAGAAGTCTATAAATGAACTAAGACAGGATGAGGTTGAATTTACCAAGCACTTTGGAGTTTTTAGAGCACTTTGGGCAGAGTTGGAGATGTTAAGACCGGCTACTACTGATCCAATGATTCTTCATGAGAGAAGAGAACAAGACAAAGTCTTTGGGCTCTTGATGACTTTAAACTCCAGCTATGACGACTTGATTAAACACCTTTTGCGTGAAGATAAGTTGCCAAGCCTGAAAGATGTATGTGCAAAGGTTCAAAAGGAACAGGGTTCTCACAGCTTGTTTGGGAACAAAGGGGACTTAGTAACTCCAAACAAGAGCTTCTTCAAAGGGGATGGCAAGAGAAATGCGTTTTGTGCTCATTGCAAAAGAAACGGTCACCATAAGGACCAGTGCTGGACTCTTCACCCACATCTGAAACCTGCTTCCATTCCTAGATGGCGTGATTCTAACAAAGTGACCAACTTCAGGAACAACTTATCCGGACGAGGGAACCAAGTAAGTGTTCCATCACATGTTCCTCAGGCTAACAATACTTTTGAAATTGGCCAGAGATCAAGAAAGGAAGTACAGGTTGCATCTACATCATCCGGTCATGAGTATGTTACAAAATCAGACCTTGATGCCATCATCAAAGCTTTACAATAAACCTCTGGTAAAATTGTTGGCAAATCACTTCATGCTTCTTATAATGCCCATACTATTAACAAACCATTAATAGTAGATTCAGGAGCATCTCATCATATGATTAGTGATATAAGTTTGATAAACAATCTAGAACCTGCCTTAGGGAATGTTGTTATTGCTAATGGAACCAAAATCCCAATTAAAGGAATAGGTAATCTAAAGTTGTTTGAAAAAGATAGTAAAGCATTTTATATGCCATCATTTACATCTAATTTGGTTTCTATAAAGAGAGATACAAATGATTTGAATTGTAATGTGATATTTGGTCCTAATGAGTGTTGTTTTCAGGATATTGAAACAAAGAAGGTGCTTGGCAGAGGCGGCACTAAGGACGATCTCTACATTCTTAGTGATCTCTCTTCTAGTTTAGTTTCTTGTTTGTCTAGTAACAATGAGCTTAAAGATGGAACATTGTGGCATGCTAGGTTAAGTCATCCACATTTTAAAGCCCTTGAATTGGTGTTTCCTAATATTTGTTTTAATTAAAGTGAATGTGAAGCTTGCATTCTTGGTAAACATTGTAGAACTGTTTTTCCTAATTCTTCTCATACATATGATTACTGCTTTGATCTTATTCACTCTGATGTTTGGACAGCTTCTTGTGTCTCTAGAGAACAACAAAAATACTTCGTTACTAACCGTTCTAACATTTGATCAATGAAAGGGAGGGGGAAATGGTCTTTCCTAGTGGATGCATTCAGTTTCATGTAGTTTTTTTTGCACATTCTATGCCCAGTTATAGTTCTTGTGTGAATCAATTCGTCCTTATCGTTTTTAACTATAGTCACTCCCCCTTCTTAGGAATTACAAAACTCATATACTATCGGAAATAGGATAAGTGATGCCAGCACCTAAGAGTTTCAAATTTTATTTTCTCACCACATCGCGCAAATTAGGATTCAATCTTTGTTGATGCTCAGTAGAGGTCATTAATTCCTCTTTTAAATGAATTTTGTGTGTGCACAATGATGATGAAATGCCTTTGATATCAGAGAATGAGTATCCTATATCTTTCTTGTATTTCTTAAGTTCAGCTAAAAGAGTTTTAATTTTTGGTTCATACAATGCATCATTCACGATGACATGATTTGTAGAGTATATGCATAAGAATTCATACCGGAGTCCCTTAAGAAGAGGTTTCAATGCTACCTTAGGCGCTCTGAGTTAACTCCATTCATCATCCGGGTCGTTTTCTCCTTTGACAATTTTCTCTATTTTTGCATCCATTGTTTCAACGGTGCAAAGTCCTCGTTCCAGTTCCAAGAAATTCAATTTGCCATTGTAACCCGCACATGCATTTAACAGTAAATCATAGGCTTCACTTTCAGCATCAAATAACCTATACTTTCTTTGTTTGACAGTCACGAAGCTATGAAGGGAATCTATAACAGTTATTTCTTCAAGAAGTTCATCTGCCAGGGCATCAAGTTCTTCTATGTTGAAGACTTGTCCATCAATTGTTGGCTTTTGCATTATCTTGTTGATGTCAAATTTGAGGACCTCATTGACAAGCCGTAAGTCTACTATCCCTTTATAATATTGATAAGGGCTCAAACTGTGGCTAAGAATGGTCAGCCAAGAATGAGAGGGTCCTTGGGTTCTTTATCCCTTTCCAATACCACAAAATCCATTGATTTTTGAAATTATCCATCACAATGGGTAAGTAATCAAGTAAGCCTACCAGATGCTTTATAGAGAGGTTGGTGAGGAAAAGGGAAATCCAGCATTGTTTGAATATTTGGAACCTCAAATTGACGCTTGCCCCTAAACCACAGAGACATCTGGAAAAGATGAATAGTCTTAATGCGTATGACAACGTGAAGCTGGCTTGATTTTATGATCTGTCTCTGAATTATTACGCTGCACCCATAGGTTATCACCATACCTATTAGTTCTTTCTCCTTTTCCCTAACATCATCTTTTAGATACTTGGTCCATTAAGGCACCATCCAGAATGGCTAGATCAAAGGCAGCATGACTTTTACTTCTGACATTTACTTGTCGAGTAATGCCTTATACTTGTCCAGCAATTCCTTTTTGAATCTCTCTGGAAAAGGGAGTTTTGGGAGGTGGGTGGAAAGGAGCTTTGACAGTGTTTTGGGGTGGCGGCTCCGTATCAGCTTTTTTTTTTTGGCTTCTGGTTTGCTTTCCTTTTTCTCCTTTGTATTAGATTCTAGATTTATGACCACATCCTCACTTAGTCATGAAATGTCCTATTTCTCAATGTGATAGCATTTACATACTCTTTGGGATTGGTCTATGGTTTTCTCAAAAGTGTTTTCATCGGCCGTTTGGAAAAATAAGCTTTTGAGGATCGTACTTATGCTGCAAGGTATTCAAATTTGGAGTTGAGATCTCCATACATGATGTCCACTTTTGTATGGATCTCCTTCATTTTATTGTTGATACTAAATGAACTTTTTCTCTGTCCTTAAGTACTTGCTTGAGAATATTTGATATCTCATCTTCTCAGGTAGCAAGAAGAACTTGTTGTTGAGGTGGATTAGTGAAATAAAGTTTGTTGGTGTTAGTAAGTACAGTTTGGTGTTGTAAATGTAACCAGGTGGAAATTTATTTTGGGTTGGTGCATTGGATTGGTAACCCATTTCAAAATTGTTTTGGAGTTCGGAAGGACAAAAGGTAGGGCCAGTGAGTTGGATGGGTTGTTTTTGGGATTGGTAGTGCTTGTCTTGTGGATTCTCGATGTTTATATTGTCGTAGGACATATTCAGGTCCTTGTAGTTGGAATTGTATATTTTATTGAATTCTTGTCCACCAACATAGTTGAGCTCTTTTAATCTGTCGTGGTACATGTTGGTTGGGCAGCCTTGGGTGTATTCTGGTTCACTGACGAAGCTGACTTGAAATTTTTTGCTTGGAGTACGTGGACCAGCTTATCATTCAGTGCTTGTCTTTTCTTCTTTGTGGCTGACTTTCGCTCATCATTATCGCGCGAAGTACAGTCATATATTTTTCCATAGTTTCCATCAGTTTTAGCTAAAATCTCAACCAATTGCAAGCCACATTCAGCATCTTGTCCCAAGAAATTCTCGTTGGTGGCGGTGTCAAAGAGCATTCTGATCTAAGCCATAACGCCTCTGTTAAGTGTGTTCAATAATGATTGGTAGGAAAAGTCGTGATGAGGACATTGCAAGGTGTAACCTTTGAATAGTTCCCATACTCCAATGAAGCTATGTAATTCTGGAGATGTCATTGCGCAGCCGTGCAGTCTATATATAGTTGTGCAAATCTGGAGATGTCATTGCGCAGCCGTGCTGGGACAGTGGTTGAGAAAAATTTGCTCAGGAACAATCTTTTGCAATCACCCCACATGGTAATGGTGTTAGAAGGGAAATTTTTCTGCCAGATATGTGCTTTGTCACCTAGGGTGAATAGAAACAAGCGAAGTTTGAAAGCATCTTTAGAGATACAGTTGATCTTCACTGTAGAACAGAGCATGTCAAGCTGGTCCAATTGGTCTTCCATTGGTAACCCATGGAACTTGTTGCCTTGTACCATGCTTATAAGACTCGTCTTAATCTTAAAATTTTGTTCTTGATTAAAGGTGGTGTTATCTCAGTTTGGTAGCCATGAATATTAGGTTCAGCATATGCTCCAATTACTCTTACTTGTTGAGGATTGTGAATTGTCGGTGGGTTATGCTCGCCAAAACTCAGTGGTTGTTCATTGTTCTCCATGATATCTGCTGAATGAGGTTCTGGTTGGTCCCCCAAAATTTTGATGTGTGCTTGCTGTTCATGTGCTCGGTATGTCCTTATGTTGTCTCGTTCAAAGTGGTGGCAATCTTCAACATGCGGATGAAGGTTTGTTGAGCCTCTACTGCAAAGGTGCATATACTTTAAATCAGATACGTGAGAAAAACGTTATGATTAAAAGAGTGCATAAGTTCAAATATAAACTAAATCCTAATGTTGAATTCTTATGCCAAATTGGCATCGGCGCCTAGTAGGTAATGATAGTTTTAACAACTTCTAAGTAACATTGTAGTACTTAAGATATCAATCCAATCTGGGAGTTTAATCAAACATTAAGAATATAATTTTTCACTTATTTGAGCGTAATCAGGTTGATAATGGGTTGGTAACACGTTGTGGAGTTTGACCTAAATTGCATAAATTAACTAAATTCAAAATAAAGCAATTGATAGATGATGAATTGCATAATTATTATAAATCAGATAATCGAGGATTAATCTAAGGCATGAAATCGTTTCAATTAGTTTTCAAGATGAATAAACATTTGATTTCATTAGATTCAATATTTGGTTGGATGTTTTAGAGAGATTACATTAAACTCATGTTTATAATCTCATTAAGTTCCACCCACTAGTGAAGGAATCATATTTTCTTGTTAGTCCATTTCCATGGTAAAAACCACTTCATTAGCCACCCAATCAACCACCAAACTTATGTTTTGTGATATGATGGGTAATGAACATTAAGACTGTGTATTTTCTAAAAATCTAAGCAACCCAAAGTCAACTCTCGTTGAGCAGATCTAGCAAAACTGTGCCGAGAATGTTCAAGTGCATCAAACACCTGTCACAATATGTTTGGACTTGTGGACCAGATTCAAGAGGCCAAAATGAACTTGTCATTAAGCGCTTCTAGACACAATGGGAGTTAAGATGAAGAGGCTTTAAATAATCATTGATCATCTTAAAACATCATGTCTACCTAACCCCAAAGAGTTAGGAGGAACTACTTACTAATCTCCATAAATAGAGAAATCATATTTATTGATGATTCACTAATCATTGGAGTAGAAAATTTAAACTTGCAAGAAGGATTTATAATTGAAAAGTTGTAAACCACTTGCAAAAAACAAGAATAGATTCTAAAAAATAAACTACTGAATAATTTCTTAAAGTGGTTTTGCAGTAGAAATTTAAAGTTTTTAAAAGAAAAAAATAAAAACAATGAAGAGTTATAGCATAAAAAGTCGATGACTGCAACTAGGTAAAATATTACGTTTTTATAGGTAATCAAGAAAGGGGGACGAGGTCAATTCTAGGACAGCTGGTATTGACCGTCAAACTTATTAGAACGACAGATCATCTCTTTGCAATGGGTTAGCAACCCACTGAAATCTCCAGACAGCTTCCTTCTATCTCTCTGATCTTCTCTGACTCCATTAAGCAACAGCTTCAGCTTTTAGTCCGTTTACTTTATTTTTCAGTACCTTCACGCCATCATCTTGTAATGCAGCATGTATGCAAAATAAAAACATTAACACACTAATATGTGATTAAAATGACAGGAATGTGATACAAATCATAGTTTAAATCCTAGTAAAATCATGAGATATCAATTTTCAAAAATTATCTCTTAATTAGCTTATCCATCCATCCATGTAAAGAATGATCTACCTCATTGAATGGATCCCTTTAAGTATAAAAAGAGTGGTTCGTTGAAAATCCACCATTTCTAATTCGTGTAGTGCTATGAGATTTATCTCAAGTTGTGTCAATTTAATCTTCCTTTTATGTGGCCTTTTGATTGTGTTTCATGTAACTTGTGAGTGCAGTTTGCTGAATGCTCACAAACCTCAAATGAAGCATTGGAGTTCGTTTTCAGAATCTCGCTAGGCGCTATGCATGCGGACGATTCAGGCCTAGCGAGTTATCATAAAATCGGTAAAAATAAAATAGTACTCAGGGATTTTTGTTTATATGTAAACTAATGTATGTTCCAATTCACATCTAATATGAAAGATAAAATATTGATTGTTATATCTTCCAATTCACATCTAATACAAACTACAAAATACAATCCACTTACAAAAAATATTGTCTTAATTTGGAGAACATATACAAACAATAATTAGGATTAGAATTCTGTAATCTGTTGTTCTTCAATGATTAAGTAATCCATGTCTAGTGGATTTGTAGATGTGTTAAAAGTTACTTATATATCCCTGAAAAAAATGAAAATGAATTATAGAGTAGAGTACAAAGATAACAAAACCAGTTTCACAACATGAAGAATGCCACAAAGTTAACAAAAGTCATATGTTGTGTGTGAAAAAGAGTCTTGATCAAATGGGTGTAAGAAAAAGTACAAAGATTACAAATCAGTTTCACAACATAAAGAAAGCCAAATAGTTAATAAAGCCACAAACGTTCTAACAAAGCTCTATGAAGATCAAAAGAAATCTCAACAAACATGTAAAGGCAATAAAAAATGAAAGTCAAGAGATTAAAGTTTAAAGAAAGAGATTGACATAAAACTTACTTTATTATGCATGTTTTGTCACGAAACACAAGATCATCTTGGTATACATCAGGTTCAAATTCCATGTCTACATGATCCTCTTCCTCAGATTCAAATTCATCATTATAGAGATCTCTTACCTTTGGAGCATTGGTGGACAACACAAAACTTACATCATTATCCAGCTCCTCTACACGTTCCACAAGACAATCTCCATCAGTATCTTCATTACCATCATCCAAGATCACATCAACACTGTTTTCTCTATTTTTTTTTTTTTGTTAAGTAGTCTTGCATTAAATTGGACATAGACTAGACTGTTTAGTGGATTTACATCTAGTCTATTTCTTTTCTTGGTGTGTATCTGCTACAAAAGCTGAAACTTTAGCTGCATACAATAACAATCTCAAAACAGAAAATAGAGAAGTAATACACTGACCCCTTCAAAGTTGCTCCAATTTATCTCACAACCAGAAGAACTAGACGTTAACGGAAGTATCCTAGTTGCAACTTCTACAAATTTGGTACACCACAACAATATGTTGACCACCAATTTCCTGTGATTAAGCAAGTTAATAATGTTTCATATGAGAAATGTAATTAATCAAATAAATACAATAAAAGAGATAGCCGATCTGGATTGAATTTCTCATCCTTGTTTTCTTATCTTTTTTGAAAGATTATGAGATAAAAAGATTTAGAGATTTATAGATTGAGAGAGAGAGAGATTGGAGAGAAAAGTGAGAATGATTATTATTGAGATTTTAGAAAAATGAATTTCTAGCTTACAAAAGAAGAGAGAGATATCTATTTATACTAATATAGTCTAGGCTTGATTGGATACTAAGATAGCCTAATACATGTTTGGTTAAAATGATAACATATCATTAATAACAAACAAGCCTAAGCCACTCCCTTTGGACACATGGCGCCTACTTAGAATCTAAGGCACACTTTCTTCATTTTCTCTCTTTGTTTTCATCATTCTTCTTCATTCCAATACTCTCCCTCAAGCTTAATTCATGGAGAATGGCTAAGTTTGCAACCATGAAGCATTACCTCATTAAAAACCTAAAGAAGGAAAACCCAATTAGGACAAAACCTTTTCTAGGGAAAACGAGTATAACACTCCATGATCAGGAATAGTGTTGTGGAATAGACATGAGGTCGAGCATTGGGTAGATAGAGCCACCAGTCTTCAGTGTAGTAGCCTTGGTGAACACATATGCTAGTTGATCCTTATTTCTTGTGTAGCAAGGTAAGATGATTCCATTTCGAATAGCTTCTCTCACCTTATGGCTATCCACCTCAATATGATTGGTTCTTTCATGAAACACAGTGTTAGATGCAATGTGCATATCTGCTTGATTGTCACAACAGACAATGATAGGAGACTTCAAGCTCACGCCAAGAATGTCAAGGAGAAATTGCTTCAGCCAATTGCATTATGTAGTAAGTTTCCTCATAGCCCGGTATTCAGCTTCTGCACTAGAGCAAGATACAACCTTATTCTTCTTAGTCTTCCAAGTCACAAGATTACCTCTTATGAAGGTGTAATAGCCGGTTGTGCTTCTCCTATCTTCTCTGTCTCATGTCCAATCTCCAGCACAATATGCGCATGATCATGTCCCAATGCCTTATCTTTGGGTCTTGCATATGTAAAGACAACTGATACACAACAAAACATAAGTCAGGTCTAGTGATGGTTAAGTATATAAGCTTACCAACCACTTTTCTATACAGTTTTGTATCATGAAACTCATCATTTCATAGATCCCCCTCAAGGTCTATCTTGAAACCTTCTTCTAGGGGTGTCTTAAGTTGGTTAGCTTCCATCATACCTGTAGAGGTTAGTAAGTCCACAATATATTTTCTCTGAGATAAGAAGAGACCTTCCTTAAACCTACACACTTCAATTCCTAAGAAATATTTAAGTTCACCTAGATCCTTAATATCAAAGACACTCTTTAAATAAGCTTTAGTAGAATCAATGTCTACTTTATCACTCCCTGATATGATTATGTCATCCACATAAATGAGTATAACCACAATACCTTCCTTACTCTAAAGTGTAAAGAAAGTGTGTTCAAATTCTGATGTTTTGAAGCCTCTGTCCCTTAAGTTGACATTCAGCTTATGGTACCAAGCTCTTGGAGATTGTTTTAAGCCATATATAGCCTTTCTTAATCTCAGTGTATTGCCGCGACCTACTTGATATTCTAGACTTGGTGGTGGTGTCATGTACACTTCCTCTTCTAACTCACCTTGTAAGAATGCATTCTTAACATCCATTAGCCATAATTCACAATCAAGGTTAGCAGCAAGAGAAAAACAACATTAACTGAGTGTAATTTAGCTACAGGAGCATTGGTATCCATATAATCTTCACCAAAGTTTGTGTGAATCCTCTAGGCATCAACCTAGCTTTATACCTATTTATCTCACCATTTCTTTTATATTTAATGGTGAAGATCCATTTAGAACTTACAACATTTTTCTCTTTTGGAAGAGTAGCTGGCGCATAGGTTTTATTCTTCTCCATAGCTTGTCTTTCAGCTTGAATTGATTCTCTCCACTCCTTTATCTCCATTGCTTCCTCATAGGTCTTTGGAATCTGCTCTTTATCAAGGCTAACAGTAAATGCAACATGAGAATCAGGTATATGAACTAGATTACAAACTCACTGATCATGGTCAACCACTTCATTGTTGTTGTAGTAGAAGTTGGTTAGAAATCTCTGCCTTGTACTTCTTCTAAGAACAACATCTTCTTTTTTTCTCCTTCTAGAACATCCACAAGGTTAGGTTAGATGTCCCTGGGCCTTTTTGAATCTGAGACTAGAATTTCTCCTTCTGAATCCTCCTCTTGATCATGTCTAGATTCCTGGCCTCCCTCATGACCAAGAGGAGGTGAATGGCCGTGTTAGAAAGAAGGCCGCGCCGGGTTTGATTTCGGCACTTCCTGCACCTGTGATCTTGTACGAGGCCGGGAAGAGGATGGATTCACAGATGGAGCTGATGAAGATGGTGCTCCATGGATGGAGCTAGTGGCGGTATGTCCTGCATCTGGAGGGGACCATGAGGCGGAGCGGGCCAGGACGAGGTCGATCCCGGTTCTTGTCGAGAGACCATTGGTGTGAGGTCATGCATGGGTCGTGCCTGGGTAGTAACTGGGTCATGCCTGGGTAGTAACTGGGTCGTGCCTGGGTGAACGCGGCTCGGGCTGGACCAGTCCTGGTGCGGGCCATGGCAGTATAAGACCTGATTGTTCTTGAGTCAGTTCTGGTGCATGGTGAGGAGGAACTGGGCCAGGTGCTGGTGCCTTAGGAGGGACTATGCCAATGCTTTCCAAGATCCTTCTTAGATTCTCAGCTTGGTCATATCTTGTTGTTGAGATGTCTTTGAATTCTTCCCAAGTTCCTTCTTCATAGTTTTCCTTTGGACTCTTGGAATTTGACATCTTTGGATACTAGGACTCTTCTAGTCTCTGGATTGTAATATATGTATCCCTTTTGTGTAGGAGAATACCCAATGAACATGGCCTTGGTGCTCTTTGGTTCCAGCTTGTTCCTAAGTTCTCTTGGTACTAAAACAAAACAAACACACCCAAGTACTTTTAAGTGCTCAAAATTAGGCTTGGTTTTGTTTAATACCTCAAAGGGAGACAAATCATCTAGAACTTTAGTTGGAGTGCTATTGATTAAGTAGCATGCAGCTACTAGAGCATCACCCCAAAATCGTTTGGGAAACTTCTTGTGGAACGCCATTGTTCTCACAACTTCCGTCAAATGTCTGTTCTTCCTTTCAGCTACTCCATTTTGTTGTGGAGTGTATGGACAGCTTGTTTGATGTTCAATGTCATGTTTTTGGCCAAGTGTTGCTGAAACTTGGTACTAGTATATTACCCTCCATTATCTGTTCTAAAGCATTTCATTTTGGAATTGTATTGATTAGTAACAAATGCCTGAAAATTAAGAAATGCATCAAACATCCTATCCTTAGAACTAAGCAATGTAACCCAAGTATACTTTGATTTTTCATCAATAAATGTCACAAAATATTTTTGGTTTTCAGGCATTTATTATATGATTGAATTGATTTCCTAAAAACATTCTTACAATGTTTCCTAAGAATGCATGATTAACACAAATAATTTTGAATTTTAATTCCAGGTATTATCAATTCTAAAGCTCTAGGATGAGGTTGGCCTAATCTAGCATGCCAAAGCTCAGCTATAACATTGACATTTACACTATTAGCACAGGGTACTTGTAAGGGATGCATGGACAAATCTTCAAGCACATACAAATCATTCTTTGTTATTCCTTGTCAAAATTTCCTACTTGTTTCAATATCCTGAAAATAGGAATCATTAGGACCAAATATAGCTTTATAATTAAGATCTGTAGTAGCTCTCTTAATAGAGAACAAGTTAGATGTGAAAGATGACAAATAAAAGGCTTTAGATTCTTTATCAATCAATTTAAGCTTCCCAATTCCTTTAATTGGTACATTGATTCCATTAGCTATTACCATACTACCTAAGGCAGGTTCTAAGTTTTCTAGCAAACCTAAATCACTTATCATGTGATGAGAAGCTCCAGAATCAACAATGAAAGGTTTATAAGCAATAGATGTTTGAAAAGAAGTATGAAGTGATTTACCCAACACATTACCAGAGCTAAAGGCTTTGAAGAGAGCTTCCATGTCTGATTTCTTCACAAACTCAGATAGAGAAACATGGACCGGATTGTTGACCAATGTAGAGGTGGTTGTGTGCACCAGGTTGGAGGAGCTAGGTTCGCGTGTTGATGAAGTTTTGGACCTGTCAATGAACCAGCTTGGCTTCAACTCAGGATGAAGCACCCAGCATTCCTTCTTGGTGTGACCGGTTCTATTGCAGTGATCACACACGGTTCTCTTCTTCTTGGATTCAGCTGCCGCCTTGTGGGCCACCGGTTCTTCCTTGTTTCCAAACAGCTGAAAAGACCCTTACTCCTTCTGAATCTTAAAACAGACATCCTCTAAACTACGAAGCTTATCCTCTCTAAGAATGTGCTTAATCAAATCAATATAGTTAGTGTTTAATTTCAAAAGTAACCCAAACACCTTATCTTGTTCTCTCCTTTCATGGAGAGTAATGGGATAAATTGTGGCAGGCCTTAGCATCTCTAGCTCTGCCCATAATGCTCTAAAGGATTCATAATGCTTTGTGAACTCAAAATCCTCCAGTTTAAGATAATTCAAATCTTTCTTTACCTCAAAAATTCTCAGGAGGTTAGTAGTATTTCCATATATAGTTTTTAAAGTTTCTCAAAGATCTTTAGCATTTTCACAATATGAATATGCTTCTAATAGAGATCCAGCAAGGGAGTTTTAAAGAATAGAAAGTACCATCTGGTCTTGCTGAAACCATTTGCTTTGATCATCTTGATCATCTGAGGCAGCCCCTTCAATGGCTAGAACAGGCGCTTTTGTAACATGACTCCATAAGACTTTGCTGCACAAGGTTGTCCTCATGGTTCATGACCAGAGGAGATAATTAATCCCATGAAGCATAAATGGAGCCTTTATATTCGTCTGTTACTCCATCAGGCTTTGTTTTAAAACCTGAAAGAAAATAACCAAGAAGGAACCAAAACAGGACACACAAGCTTGACCAACACAAGGAGGTGGCGCGTTTAACAACCTTCAACCGTGAGCAAAAACTTCCAACAGCCTAAAAACCCTTGGTCAAAAAACTTCAAACGGTTTTAACATTCTAAGTAGCAAAGATTCAGTGATAAAAATTTTAAAACTGCCTAATCCAATTAAGAACCAACTTTGCCTCCAAAATTAAAAAAAAAAACAGAATTCTAATAACATTCAAGAAAACCTTTTTTTGAAGTCTAAAATTCTTTGGATTGAGATGAAACTTCTTGATACCCTCCAAAATATTCCTAACTAAGTTTTTAACGTCCAAGATGCATAAAATATTAAGAAAGATTGAGGTTTTTAACACAAATACCCGAATAGGTTGAATTTGGACCTGTTGAAAAAACTTGATCAAGAAAGCTTCTAAACGTGAAAAGGGGCAAAGCAGACCTCATAAATCATCAACTAGACTCGTTATACTTGAGTTTAGGCTTTGAAATAACTTGATTTGATGAAGCATTAAAGAAGATATGCTCATTGAAAACTTGGAGACTCGCGGCGGATGCGATCGCGACACCAACGGATGAGATCGTTTGTTACTTTCGACTCAGGCTACCAAATTGGGTTAAATCACCGGGGAAATACTCAGAACTCACCGAAAAACAACCGTTGATGAAGAAAATGGCAAGAAATCCCGAGTTCTTTCCAGAAAAATCGATCAAACCCCGTGAAGAGCAGCGACAGTGCTAGTTTTGAAGGTAAGAAGAAATCGCAAGTAAAGGTTAGAGATTCTACAGATTTTTTATGCTAGATTGATGTAACCTGGCTCTGATACCATGAAATATTAGAGAGAAAAGTGAGAATGATTATTATTGAGGTTTTAGGAAAATGAATTTCTTGATAACAAAGGAAAAGAGATATAGTTATTTATACTAATCTAGTCTAGCCTTGTTTGGATACTAAGATAGCCTAATATATGTTTGGTTATAAGGATAACATATCATTAACCACAAACAAGCTTAAGTCACTCCCTTTGGACACATGGCACCTACTTAGAATCTAAGGCACACTTTCTTCATTTTTTCTCTTTGTTTTCATCATTCTTCTTCATTCCAACACTTTTAATGCTAAGCTTCTACCAAAAGAGCCACTTTTTTTTATAGAGAATACTTTCATGATTACCCACTAAGTATTGCTTTTCAAAATCCCCATGATAGTAAGTTTCTACTGACATGATGAATCCTTTGATAACCTCCAAATCGTATTGGATATTGGGGTCTTTGTACAAGTAGAATAGATTGAGGAAGTAGGCGGCAATATACAGAGGTGAATCCATCCTACCTTTCATTTTCTCATCAATAATCCTTAAGATAGGTTTCTAATTTTTCTCCACATTTTCAGATGCTTCTTTGATCGCGTACTTTGCTTTCAATATCTCACCATAAACAAACCTAAGAGACTGTATCTTCTCTCCATCTGCCAGTCTTAGAACCTTCACTAATGGGCTGAACACTTTCAAGACAACCATACACTATTCCAAAATGAAAAACTCATTACGATTTCAGCTTCATTTTTACCCTTCACAGACTTTGAATTCTTATAATAATGTCATTCATCACTGTTAAACATGATCTTCAGTTGTGCCTTCTTCTCATACAAGCTTTTAAGTGTCAAGAACACGTTGCAAACCTTGTAGCTCCCGCTCTCACAATATCCCTCTTCTTTGTATATGATCTCATCATGGACAATGTTTTATGATGAGCATATACAAAGATTGTGACAGCCTTTGCTTGGTCTATGACTTTTGCAAATTCAGACAACTTAGAAATTCCCTCAAGCATTAAATTGATAGTGTGGGCAGCACATCCAGTCCAAAATATTCTCGGTCTCTTCTATATTAGAAGTCTTGCAGCTGCTACATTGTTAGTTGCATAATTTGTAACAACTTGAACAATCTTCTCAGCCCCTATATTTTCAATACACTTGTCGATGTAGTTGAAGATGTACTCACCCGTGTGAGAATCTTTAGAAGTATCCTTTGAAGAAAGATAACATGTGCCTCCTCTTGAATTATCACACAGATTCATGATGCTTCTTTTCTTCATATTGGTCCATACATCTGTCATCACCGAGCAGCCTTCTCTATCCCATTCTTCTTCTAGAGGCTTCAACAACTCTTTTGTCCTTTGCTTTTTGTCATTTAGCAACGGTTCTCGTAACTGATACTGAGTTGGGACATCCAAACAGGACCAAACTGTCTTAATGCTTCACAAAACATCTTAAAACTCTCATTATCTATTTCATAGAATGGAATACTTGACTGAAAGATCCATCGAGCACAATATTGGTGTACAGCATGTGTCTTGTCCTTTGATATAACATCATGTATATTATGTTGCCGTGTTTGTGCAGCCAACAGAGCCTGAGGGTTAATGCATGTCGCAAAATTATCAATAGGACCTTGGAAGTGAGGAGTTTTAAAAGTTCCAAGATCTCTCTCCAGATCGTTATCCACATTTTCCTTATTAATACTAACTTCTGCCCTCAAAGCTTCCTCATGTTTCCTCTTTAAACTTTTCTTGTTTTTTGCTTCAACAATCGCTTTCGTACACTTCTCTTGATACTCTTTAGTTGACACAGGACAAGCTGATACATTGCCATTTACATGACCAATGTGCTCTTTCATTCTGTAGACACCACCAGAGAACTCTTTCCCACACAATTTGCATTTTACTTTGTCCATAAATTTTGGATCACACAATAATCCATATTCCCATCCTACATCGGTTGAGTTTCACTTTAGAGGTGGAGATGTATATGTAGGATTATCCATTGTATCCTAACTTGCAAACAATCAATCAAATAAAATAAAAAACATCAACAAAGCAAATGAGTGATCACAACTATAAATGCACAATACTTCTGGAATCTATATCTTTGCAGATGCTATGAATGTGTTTTTATTTACTTAGTCCATGGCTATCATTAGCTTACATAGATGCTTTTAGTTTGTTTTTCAGAAACTAAGTTTGATCAACGAATGCAGCTCAAATGACTGATCTTAAACTCAACTAAACTCAAATTACACAAAATAAAGAAAGTAACTCAAATTGTTCACTCCAATCATTAATTCAGAACAAATCATTAACTTAAAATCACTAACTCAATTCGTTTCACCATTTTCTTACTCAAATCATTTCTCCATTAATTAACAATTGCATAAGGTTTAAAATCTTCTTACCTCTAATTCTTTTCAGTAAAGGAATGGAAACATGGACGAACTCTATTCCTTCTAATTTTCTTCTGGGTTTAAGGTTTGATTTTGCAATTAGGGTTAAAAAAATTTAAGTTGATATCGCGAGAAGAGGACGATAGAGAAGAAGGCGAAATAGAAGAGGTTTGGGTAAATATGGTTTGGGCAAATGTGGTTTGGACAAAAAAAATTTTAATAGGTTTGGGCCGAAATGGATTTGGGCAAAATGAATTGTTAAAAGGGCAAGATTTTTTTAATTACTGGTGTGTTCTCATAACTCGCTCGCATTTCATTTTTTTACGGTGGAATGTGGATGCCGTATAAGTCGACCCCATGACCCTTACTCGTCACGGTGATTGTCCGCCTACTGATTACAATCCCGATTACTCGACTAGGCGCCCACATTTTCAAACAAGGGTTTTGTCTTGTTGAACTGTTGAGGTTTATGATTAGTTGATTTTGATGACTTCCCAAAGGAGAGAATTTATATGGTGCTAGTTTACCTTTTTCTTCAAAACCTTATATGGCTAACTCAAGAGCAATTATCATTTGCTAATAATTAATTATTTATCAACAAATTTAAGTCCTTTCTTTTTTTCTATTTTTTTCCCTACATAATCACTAAGATAATATTAGGATATGTTTGAAAAAAATTATAGTAGGGTTCTGTGGAATTAGTTAGAAAAAATGTGGAATAAATCAAAAGGACTTTTGTGATTAAAAAACAATTTTCCAGAAAAAACAATCTAAACTTAAAAAAAATGTAGACTAATTGATGTTGCTTAGCTAAATTTATTAGAAAAATAAATTGACAAATGAAATTAAAAACACATACATGACACAAAAAATGAAGAAGAGCAAGGTTTTAATGACAACATATTTTTGTTGTCGTAAATAATACTTAAAAGTTTGGTCAATTATTTCAAGAAAATTAAATGTATGGTAAAAATGTATAATGAATTGTTGGCAAGAAAAAATAGAGAAAATATTAGAAGAGTTTCTGCCTATTTATCATATGCAAATATTATACTTTCTGGTGATTAAATTAAAAATTTATAATTAAAATATTGGTTTAGAAAAAAATAAAAAGAAATATACACTAGTGGTCGTTAAGTAATTCTTCAAGTACACTTTTCAAAAAAATAATATTTTTTTACAGTTTTGTAGATAATTATTGTTTTTAAAAAAATATTTTTAATTGGTAAAATTAACTGATATATTGAAATATTTATATTTTTTTATTAATGTGCTTGCTTGACGCATGTTGGCATTCATATAAAGATATGTATATAGTATATATGGAATAAAATCTGGACATGATAAAATAATAAAATAAAAGGAAATAATTCATATATTCCCAACCCGAATTAAATTTGAGATAAGTATTCAAAAATACTTTAAATTATTTTATTTAGACTTGACGCTGATTCGTCTAAAGTTATTAGCTATCTAAAACTATATGTTGAATACAATATTTCATAAATATTTTTTCATGAGATGTATTGACTAATTTTGATAAAATTACCAAATTTATATATTAATTAGATACATAAAATAGAAAATGTTAAATATTTTGGTGAAAAATATTTCAACTTATTAAAATTTATATTAATGCATATAACATTATTGACCAATTGCATCTATAAAACGGTATAAGGTGAAAAAAAATATTAACACAAAACAAATCTAGAAAAAAAAAATGGATATTAGAAAAATTGAAGAGAAATTCACTAAAAGTTGCATCCCAAGAGAGTCTACTTTGTCAAAATGCCTAGTAAGTGTTCTCAAGGAATCTGATGAATTAGCGAAGCAATGTAATGTTGAAGTGGATCTCTTGATCGTCCCTCCTGCTGGAAAGTCATACATTTTCAAAAGTTCTTGCACCAATTTTGGCGCTGGACATTCTCAAAACCTTAACCAGAGGAGAGAAATATCTTCTTTTGCATTGAAACAAGTAAGGATTATCAAGAGTCAAGAAACATTAAATAGGCTTATGAAAGAATTGGAACATGAAAAAGAACGTGGAAAGGTAAATTTTGCATTTTTAATTATATAATATTTACAACCTAAAATTTGCGGGGGAAACTGTTTATCTGAACTGAACCACAATTGTAGTTTTTGGTGTTAAATTTTTTATCAAGAGCTAATCCTTAATTATCACATTATCCGTTATTAAATCATGACAGAACCACAGTTTGAGATCAAAACCCTTCATATATATCTTTTTATCTATTTAATATTTGTGTTTTCAAAATATGAAATATTTTGATAAATTTTAGGTTTTGAAAAAGAGGCAAGATGAAATCTTTCAAAACTATGAGAAGATGGAGTTCAAAGATTCGAAATTGGAAATGTTGATCCCTTTCAACGAAAATCTCAAAGCTCTCCAACAGAAAATAAAACATAAACGTATGGAAATCGAGGCTTCGTCATCTCAAAAACAAGAATAATAATAATAATATATAATATAATAAGATATATTACTATATGTCATATAATATCAATAGTTCTTATCATAAAAGATCAATGGTGGTTGTTTAGTTTTTCCTTTCAAAAAAATTTACTGAATAATTCAAGTTTGTTGTAATAGTTGACTAATGCAAATCGTTTAATTTTATCAAATCAAATTTCATAACGAAATATTTCGCCTTACTATTTAATAGTATGTACCATCATGGTCAACAAAAATTAGTATCATGTATTTCATTAGTTTTTATTGGCTTATATTTCCTTCATGAATATGATTTTCTTACGTTGCAGCTCTCATGTTCACTAGTCAAACCATAATGAACATATTTTTTTGTCACCCATAATGAACATATTTGATAGATTGTTTCCTATTAAACATCTTTTCACCAGATTTTTGAACTATTTTTATTTTTTCTTGAGTCAAATTAGCCTCTAACTCTGAACAACTCAGGACATACAAAACAATGTATCGCCCAAGAGTAAAACAAAGTATTGGTATCGGTTCCCAAACAGTAAAATCCATACATGGTCATTCATTCATGTTATATGCTAAGAAATCAATTATATAAGCAATATCATGTAGACATGATAGGAATTAACAATTACCAATAATTCAGTTAGCTTCATTCGGAAAACTCAATAGGAAAAAACCAAAAGTAGGAAAAAGAGTACAATTCCTTAGTGTATCTTTGGCGTTCTTATCCTGTGGTGATGGTAAGGACGCAGGAATCAGAAGTCCGACAACTAAGTAGCTCCCAGGGTTGGGCTGCGGTGTTGAGACCTGGTCCTGGGTCCGGTCCGGTCATGGGCTCGTGGTGTAGTGGAAGAACCTCAATGCGGCGTTCGAAAAAGCGGCTGAACTTGGTCCCTAACGCTTTGGCCCGTGATTAAGTTATGTGTCCAGTTGGCACGATTGGAGCGGCTTCGTCCGGTCTGGGTGGCTTGGGTCGATCGCTGGGTCGAGAAGGTGGTCGGCACGGTTCAGGGCCTTATCAAAAAACTTTTTTAAAAAGGTGTAAATTTAGTGCCTAACTTCAAGATGCCATATGTTGAAATGTGTAAAGTTTTATATATGCTTGTCCTTAGATACTGGAGGCTTGGAGCTAGGAGCTTCTGAGAAGGCTTTTTTCATTGTGGAAGTTAGTATTTTATACTTATAGATACTTTGAGAAACTTCAGCTCGACCCAAAAGATGGTTGATCTTTTGACCCTGCTTATTATTATTTGGTTTGATCCACCTAATTATGTTCAGCATGATTGGAATTGCTCCCATGATGGTATGGTTAATCGTAATACTCGTAGTATGGAACAGTTGGCAAGGATGGCTCGCAACATGGACAACTCGCGGCACTCAGCACGGCTCGCGGAATGGAACAGTCACGACATGGACAGCTTGTGACACTTAAGACAGCTCACGGCAGGGAACTGCTTGCAACATGGACAGCTCTCTGCAGCATGGAAAGTATCATAACACAAAATGGCTTGCACCACTCTGTCAATAATGACAGATGGACAGATCATGGGGAGATCCGATGTGCGACGTGGAACGAAGCGTACAAATCAAAGGTGTGAGGCAAGGTGTGGGGCAAGCCGCAAGGAGTCAGGGATGGAAAGACGAGGGCGGGAAGGCAAAACGAGGGTGGGAGACAATGTGTGAGGCAAGGCAAAGGCAAGAGGAGAGGTGAAAGGCAAAGGCACTACGAAAACTAGTAGACGTCGTGTAAAGAAAACCGGATTGTGTCGGGCGAGGTAAGGGAGGGTACGAGGCAAGGCACGAGGTTGAAGCATGAGGCAAGGCACGAGGTTGAAGCATGAGGCAAAGGCGCGAGGCAAACATGTGAGCTAGCCATAATATGCTGTGTAAGGCGTATCGAAAGGCGTCGGGCGAGGTAAGGCGAGGGTGTGAGGCGAATGTGTGAGACGAGCCGTTTATCTCATCTGATCTTCGATAGTTCGGACAGTCTGATTGTTTAGTCTAACTTTAGATAACTTAGCCCACACCTCTAAATTGACAAATGAAATAAAAAGAACATACATACAAAAGAAAATGAACAAGAGAAAAGTTTTAAAGAGAATTTTTTTTGTTGTTGTAAATAATATTTAAAATTTTAGTTAATTTTTACGAGAAAATTAAATGTATAGTACTAATGTATAATGCATTGTTGGGAAGAAAAGAGAGAAAACATTAGAAAAGTTTTTGCCTATTTATCATATACAAATGTTATATTTATATGTCAATAAATTTTGGGTTTATGATTGAAATATTTTTTAGAATAAAAAAATGAAAAGAAATAAACACTAGTAGCGTAAATGATTTTTCAAGTACACCCTTTAGAAAAATCTTATAAATTTTTACATTTTTATAGAAATTATATTTTTATGTTTTTCTAATTTTTTTAAATTAATTGATATTAGAATAATGTATAAATATTTTGATAATTTTGCACATTTTGATGCGCGTTGAATTTCATATAAAGATATGTATTTAATAAATGTGGAATAAAAACTTGACATGATAAAATAATCAAATTTCCAACCCAGGTTAATTTGAGATAAGTATTCAAATGATACATACATTATTTTATTTAGACTTCATGCTGACTAGTCTAAAGTAATGAGCTATCTAAAACTATATTTTGAATAGTATATTTCATAAATATTTGTTCATGAGATGTATTGACTAACTTAGATAAAATTACTAAACCTATATATTTATTAGATATGTAAAGATGGAAAAATATATCAACATATTAAAATTTATATTAATGTGCTTAGCATGGTCAACCGAATGTATCAATAAAATGGTGTAAGGTGAGAACAAAAACTATTACCACAAAAATGATCTAGAAAAATGAAATATATAATAGAACAATTTAGGATAAATTCACTCAAAGTAACATCCCAAAGAACGCAACTTTTTCAAAATACCTAGCTTGTGTTCTCAAGGAGTGCTATGAACAAGCGAAGGAATGTAATGTTAAAGTGGATGTTTTCAACGTCCCTCCTTCCAGAAAATCTTACATAATTAAAAGTTAATGCACCAAGTTTACGGCTAGATATTCCCAAAATATTTATTGGAGGAGATAAATATCTTCCTTCACCATGAAACAAGTTAGGATTCTCAAGATTCAAGAAACATTAAATATACTTATGAAAGAATAAGAACGTGAAAAAGACCGTGGAAAGGTAAATTTTTCTTTTTTTTTTTAGATTGGTTATATAATATTTATAACTTTAAATTTAAGGCACAACTGAAAATTTTTATTTGAACTAAACCACAATAGTAGACTTTGGTGTTAAAAATTTTAACAAGAACTAATCCTCAGTTAACATCTTATCAGTTATCAAATAATGAGGGAACAATAGTTTAAGACAAAAATCCTTCATATATATCTTTTTATCTATATAGGGGCTGTTCGTTTATCAGTAGCTGTAACTGCGACCAGCGACTGCGACCAGCGACTGTTCATTTGTTGGTGTTCTGCGACCATCGACCTGTGACCAGTCGCTGGTCGCAGGTTTGGAAGAATGTTTCAGTCGCTGGTTTTTTCTGCGACCAGCGACCAGCGACTGCGACCAACTATTTATAAATAAAAACCAGCGACTGTCAAACGAACAACACTGCGACTGTGACTGCGACTACGACCAGCGACTGTCAAACAAACATCATAACAGTCGCAGGTCGCAGTTGTTGGTCGCTGGTCGCTGGTCGCTGGTCGCAGGTCGCAGCGACCGACAAACGAACAGGCCATAATATTTATACTTCCAAAATATGATTTTCTTTTCATACATTTTAGGTTTTGAATAAGATATGGGAAGAGTTTGTAACACCAACCCAAATTTATACCTCAAGTAACATCAATTAATAAAATTTTCACTCTATTAAATAAGAAAACAAATGTCTTGAACAAAATACAGAAATGTCACAAAACACCTCCAAAAGCACTCGATCCGTCTAGTTGTCAGTATACTCGTCAATCTCACCTGCAAAGATAATAAAGAGGGATGAGTAATAGGGGAGTCACTCAGTGAGGTTGAGATGCTAAACACACAAACCAAGTTTTCGGTTAATACACTCCAAATACAATAAAATGACTAAACATGAGCAAGCACGGCATCTAAAACATCCAAGCATAGCAAAGCAGTGGTCCTACATGACGAATGAGTGATTACCCATATCCTCCCAAGAGGCTTCACCAAGATGGAATAGTGTCCAAATGTACTGCCCGAAGATGCTTTATCGATATTAACGAAAAGACAACAGATCGACTTAGACTGTCTGCACCCCCTCACACAAAGCGTCAACAGTACAAAAGTCCATCTTTGTATCCCCACAATATCTAACGTTTAACATACTCGAATACTTATATATAAATATAAAACAAACACTTATCATTTTTAACATGCACAATCAATGGGTTGAATCATATATATTTTTAAGTATAATTTAACAAGCAAAACTACATAGCCTCAATCAGAGAAACAAATCACGTTTAGTACCAAATTCCCTATGTAGAGTTCTAAACAAATAACAACGTTTTGCAGAATAACCCAAACCTTAGCAATCAGAAAACTACGGCTTTTGGACTCAGAATGCTCAAACAGATGCTAAATCTGAAATAAACACAAAAAATCGAGTTAGAATGGCCTTCGAAAGACGAAAAATGAATAACAGGACAACTGATCAAAGTCAACAAGTAAACAAATCTAACAGTCAACAATGAAATCGGACCTTAACCAAACCATACACGACCAGATAACCCAACCCAACCTAATTACCCAAACTGGATCTAGTAAACCAACCGAATGACCTGATTATGTCAATCCAGCGATTCATCAGGTGAACTTAATTGAGTCACTGAGTCACCGTCAGCAAAAAGTGATGACATTGGCTTACTGGAATATCACCGGCGGCAGCACATAGGAAATACATGTAGACTTTTAGGGGTGTGTGCGGTTACGTGTGGTTGCTGCTAGGCTGTTTTTTGGTGCTTTCGATTTATTTTGACGTACTTAATATGATGGTTGCCTTGGATTCGCGAGATTTGATACTGTTAAAAATTTATTGAGATTTTACTAAATGGCTTAGTGGAAAAACTACCAAAAATCAGTTTCCGACGGTACCTCCAAAATGGATCGGTGACGAACTTGACAATCTACGTAGTGGCTGTGGTAAATCAACCAATAGTTCCTCTGACGGCTCGGTTTTGTAGAGTTTAGGTGTAATAACATAACTCAGCAAAACCCCCGAAAGGGACACTTTTCCAAAACCAAACTCATTATCTAGGAAGAATAATAAACTTGTTTCGTTACTCTTACCATTTCGTTCATTGCTGGCCATAATTGACGAACTTCAACATCCTTAACTGATCTAACTATTACCTCTATATATGAAACACGGTTCTCGAACTTTCATGGATAATAACACCGTGCTATATAAATAAAGGTTATGTATATCATGTGATGCGATCCAGGTCATGACAGACGACCTTGGTCCGACTGTGGACGACCAGACGAACGATAAGCACGAAGAAGCTCTCGACCGGATGGAGGTTACGGAAGATCGTACAGGCAAACTGACGGATGGCCCAGCTCTCGACCCACAAACGTCCCGCGACCATGACCCGCGTACGTCCCGCGACCACAGCCCCCGTACATCTCGCGACCGCCACCCGCGTATAGTTCCCGATCAAAACCGACGTTCCAATTCTTCAGCCGACCAGATCACCGACCGCGACCCATGGACCATCCCAAACGGTCCAATGACGCGTTCCAGAACCAATGCCCTTCAACTAGCAATTGGCACTTTACTTGTTCAAGAGTCAACTCAAGCTCTTAAATCTCAAGTTTGCCAAATTTGATTCAAGCTAATTGAATTAAGTGTTTGTGAAGGATTTTCTTTCTAGTGCTCTTTTCATTGGCTGGGTTTTGTCCCATTGGGTTTTTCCAGCAAGGTTTTTAATGAGGCTTAGAAAGATTATCCATATGTACAACACTTAAGGCCCTTAGTATTTTTGGTTCGAATTTGGGCAATTCTCTTTCAAAGGCCCGGCCCAAAACTTCTTTTCTTATGCTTAAATTCGTTTTTGACTTATTAAAGTCTGTTGTTAAAGTTTCTTGCATGAACATGCATGGTTTTGGAATTTGTGCCGACCATGCATGGCTTTGACTCATTTAATTTTCCGCGTTTTTCTTTGCCTATAAAACTCGGCCTCAGGCCTCATTTGTATTCTTTCTTGTATCGAATTTTTGAGTGAAAGTCTCTCTTTGTGTACCAAAGAAATTCGGTCTTTTGGCAGTGTGTAACATATGTCGCTTGTAGAACCCTTTTAGGTGTGTAATATCCTTTAAGCCATTCTACAAAACCCTTGATCCTTCTTTGGGTACGTCATATCCTGGAGAAGAACAAGTCGGTATATCAAGGGACATATCCGCAGCCCTTGTGTGTTCCATTTAATCCTCAGTCTCCTTACTCCATTTTCACTTCCACTAATTCATCCGCAACAATTCCTTCCGCATCTTTCATAGTTCTTCCCTGTTGTGACGGTCTTGGCTGGTGATCTCCTTTCCGAGATCGGATCATCCTGGTCTAACATCCGAAAGATATATCTTGGATGATTTTTTATAAGTTTAATTTTGAAAGAGACATATAAGTCGAAAACTCGTAAGTCTTATAACTCAAAATAAACTCTATAACCCAGTAAACACCATCTAAATACACTGGTCTACGATATCTCGGAAACATAATAGTACACCCACCAGCTAGTAAGATTTTATAAACATGTTTCACCGTCGATAAACAGGAATGTAAGTTTGGAGACCAGAAGCTCTAAAACCAGACAACCAGTATACACTTCTCAACACACTGGTTTACAACATCTCAGAAACTTGTCACAATACTAGATACCAAAATGTGCTTCTTTAAAACAACTACTATGGGTTAAGATTCTCTCAAACCGATGTCAAGATCCAGGAAACATAAAAGCTGATCTCTAAACTTAGAATCCAATAAAATACTACAAAACGAGCTAAGTTGATTACGCCCAAGCTGTAACCTTCATTTATAAGAAAGCAATGTTTATTAGCTCTGGTCCACCTTCTTTTCTAAAACCAGCTCGGGTATTTTAGAACTGCTTGAGACTCTCGCCTGCACAGCTTGAATATAGCCTATTCCAAGGGAGCAGCCCGGGTGTTCACTCTTCCTTAAGAAATGAGTCAGGCATTTTAACATCATGTAGATGAAAAATTCTTCTCATCATTATTTTACGAAATACAATTTTTCAAATCGAAAAGGAAAGTTCAAAAAGTTCTACAAACTACTTTTCACTAGAACATGAAATCAAGGGAAGGACGGCTCAGAAACTTTCCCACAGCCTTAAATGGCTCAGAAACATTTCTACAGCCTTAACCGGCTTGGAAATTTTCCTACAGTCTTAAACACCTCACAAAGTTTCTCACTGTCTTAACTGGCACAGAAACATTCCTACAACCTTAACTGCATTAAAAACTTCCCTTCAACCTTAAGTGGCATGAAAACTTTCCTACAGCCTTAAGTAGCTCGGAAAAATTACTTTAGCATTAACCTGTTCAGAAAATTTTCTTTATCATTAACTGGCTCAAAAAAATTCTTTCCGCTTTAACTGGCACAAAATTTTTCCTACAGCCTTAACTGGCTTAGAAACTTTTCGTCAGCCTTAACCAGTTCAGAAAATATCTGACAACCTTAACTGACTCATAAAATTTGAGATAAGAATTCAAAAATACTTATTTTATTGAGACTTGATGCTGATTCGTCAAAAGTTATTAGCGATCTAAAACAATATGTTGAGTAAAATATTTCATAAATTCTTTCTCATAAGATGTATTGACTAATTTTAATAAGATTACCAAATTTATATATTAATTAATTACAAATTTTTTTTTAAAAAAATAAATATTTAGTTGAAAAATATATCAACATATTAAAATTTATATTAATGCGTTTAACATGATTGACCAATTGCATATATAAAATGGTATAAGGTGAGGACAAAAACTATTGCCACAAAAAAAATCTCGAAAACAAAATGGATGGTAGAAAACTTAAGGAGAAACTCACTAAAAGTAGCATCCCTAGCTAGTGTTCTCAAGGAATCCGATGAATTAGTGAAGCAATGTAATATTAAAGTGGATCTCTTGATCGTCCCTCCTGTTGTAAATCATACATGTTCAAAAGTAAATGCACCAACTCTGCGACTGGACATTCCCGAAACCTTAACCGGAGGAGAGAAATATCTTCTTTTGCATTGAAATAAGTTAGGATTATCAAGAATCAAGAAACATTAAATAGGCTTTTGAAAGAATTGGAACATGAAAAAGAGCGTGGAAAGGTATATTAGTTATATAATATATGCAACTTTAATTTTATGGCACAACTGAAACTGTTTATCTGAACTAAACCACAAAAGTAGTCTTTGGTATTAAATTTTATCATAAGAGGTAATCCTTATCAAAACCCTTCATATATATCTTTTTATCTATTTTAATATTTGTGTTTTCAAAATATGAAATATTTTCATAAATTTTAGGTTTTGGAAAAGAGGCAAGAAGAAATATATCAAAACTATGAGAAGATGGAGTTGAAACATTCGAAAGTGGAAATGTTGATCTCTTTCAACGAAAATCTCAAAGCTCTCCAACAGAAAATAAAACATAAAGATATGGAAATCGAGGTTTCGTTATCTTAGAAAAAGAATAACAATAATAACATATAATATAATAAGATATATTAATATATATCATATAATATCAATGGTTTTTATTATAAAAGATCAATGGTGGTTGTTTACTTTTTCCTTTCGAAAACTTTATGGAATAATTCAAGTTTGTTGTAATAATTGACTAATGTCAATTTGTTCATTTTTATCTTTTTAATCAAATTTCATAATGAATTATATTTTTCCTTACTATTTAATAGTATGTTCGCCATCATGGTCAAATTTAGTATAATGTATTTCATTAGTTTTGATTGGGTTATTTTCTTCATGAAGATGATTTTTTTACGTTGCAGCTCTCATGTCTACTAGTCAAACCATCATGAACTTATTTTGTTTGGCACCCATAATGAACATATTTGATAGATTGTTTCCTATTAAACATCTTTTCACAAGCTTTTTAAACTATTTTTATTTTTTCTTGAGTCCAAATTAACGTCTAACGCTGAACAACTCAGGACATACAAAACAATGTAACGCCCAAAACTAAAACAAAGTATTGGTTCCCTAACAGTAAAATCCGTACATGGTCATTCATGCATGTTATATGCTAAGAAAACAATTACATATGCAATATCATGCAGACATGATAGGAATTAACAGTTACCAATAATTCAGTTAGTTTCATCTTTATGGCACTACAAAAAAAACAGATTTAACTAGTACAAATGGCGACTATATATGTATTCGCCTAATTTTACGATTATTAGTCATAAATTAATAACTAATCTATGACTACATGTTAGTTGAGGGAGAATAGTCGTAAATTAGTCGAGAAATATGTAACTATTTTACTACTACACATGTAGTCGCTAATTGACGACTAATATGTGACTCATTCGGCGGGTCATTATGTAGCTTGATATCAGTTTTAACATATGAATGAAAAAAACACGTTTAAATCATCATTGGGGTAGGTGTACCGGTTTCTTACGACTAAATAAGTTGTCGCTACATAGTCGCTAATTGATGACTAAAATGCGACTCTTGGCGAATCATTAAGTACTCGGATAGCAGTCGTAATATATGAGTAAAAAACACGTTTACAACGTTTCTGGGGTAGGTGTAACGGTTTTTGCGACTAAAATATTTAGTCGCTAAATAGTCCCTGTATTGTCACCATGTAGTCACCATATTTGTCTATATAATTAAAACTCTCAATCCCTTCTTATTACCATTCAACGAGAAAAGAAAAAAAGAAAAAAAAACAAAATAACTGAGGTTGAGAAGTTGTGTTTCTCATATAATGTCGGAAAATTTCAATTATAGTAATTTTTGGAGTGGATGTATAAAAAAATCGATGAAGAGACGAGAAATTTCTAAGAAAAGTTCATAACGTGGGAGGAGCAGTTGATGACATTTGCATATAGCTAGCCTATAACATATGATAATGGGGGTAAGTTTTACTTCCCTTGTAGTGTTTGTAAAAACGATAGATTTCTCTTAGGGTCAAGAATTTGAAATCATCTTTTTAGCAAAGAATTTCTGCCAGATTATTTTGTTTGGTATAAGCATGGAGAATAAATCAATATGGATTTAGGAACAAGTTTTGTTGAGCTGAAGTATATAAGTGGGAATGTAGAAGGAAGTAACGTAGTAGAATATAGATATGTGGATATGGTGAATGATGCATTTCGTCAAAATGTGAGTTTAGATGATAGTTATCATCAGGATGGTGGTCATCAAAAATTAAAAGAACTGATATTTAACCATTCAAAGAAATTCTACGACTTGTCAGAAGGTGCAAAAAATCCATTATATGATGTCGTGAAGGCCACTCGCAGTTATCATTAGCAGCTTGAGTCATGTAAAATAAGACTGATCATAATATGAGTGAAAATTAGTTGATTCGGTTTGTGAAATACTGACAAGAGTATTTACCAGAATGTAACCAGTCTACTGGTTAACATTACATGATAGAAAAATTAATGTGTAATTTAGGTTTCCCATATAAAATAATTGATGTTTGTATTAACAAATATATGTTTTGTGGTGCACAAAGATGGAAGCCTAAGCAAGACCACCGTAAAACCAAAGTACCATACATTATGTGGTATCTACCTATTGATGACAGATTGAAGAGAATATATTATACCACAAGACTACAGCGGCAATGAGATGGCAAGCCGAGAACCAAGGAAAAGAGAGAGAAATATATCATTCTTCTGATGTGGTGGAGTAGATATATTTTCAAGATCAAAATCTCCGGTTTGCTGAAAACCCCCATAATGTTTATCTTAGATTATATATTGATGGGTTCAATTCATTAGGCATGTTTCGTAATCACTCTTTGTGGCCTGTGATCTTTACTCCAACCTACCCACAATTAAATTTAGTAAATTTTACATATAGGAATCCAAAATTTCTAAGGATAAAAGTCTAGAATAAATATCAAAGTACAGATTTTATTAATGATTTTTTAGTAATATTTTGGTACAAAATCGTAAACAAAAGTGTAGACAACCACCCTTCATGTATATATATTTCACTAATTCTAGGTTTTGAAGAAGAGGCAAAGAGAACTCCTTCAAACTATGAGAGAATAGAGTTCAAAGATTCGAAATTGGAAATGTTTATCGCTTTCAACGAAGATCTCAAAGCTCTCCAAGAAAAAATAAAACATAAACGTATGGAAATCGAGGTATCTTCATCTCAAAAAGAAGAATAAGAAGAATAATATATAATATAATAAGATGTATTACTATATATCATATAAGATAAATGATTGTTATCATATAAGATCAATGGTGGTTGTTTACTTTTTTTTTTTCAAAACCTTTATGGAATAATTTGAGTTTGTTGTAATAATTGACTAACATCAAATCATTCATTTTTATCTTTTTAATCAAATTTCATAATGAATTATGTTTCGCCTTACTATTTAATAATATGTGCCATCATAGTCAATAAAAATTAATATAATGTGTGTTCTTATGTTTTGATTGGGTTATATTTTCTTCATAATGATGAATTTTTTACGTTACATCTCTCATGTCCACAAGTCAAACCATAATGAACATATCTTTTATGTGAGACTAATATCTTATGATTTTTCTAGGATTTAGGTTAGGAATTAACTATTTACAATGCATTTTATGGTGTTTCTTGATTGTATTTTGTATACATATTGCATAGATATGTGTTACTGATGATCGTGTGAAAAAACAAAAAATGGAGTAAAACTGAAGCAAAAAGGCGGAATTGTGCATGGAATTGAGTACTAGAGGGATATTGTGTATCAAGAAACGAAATATCAAAGAAAAAGAAGCTAAAAGAAAAACGAAGAAAAAATACAAGAAGAAAGGAAAGAAATGAAGTAAAGAAATAGAGGATCGACAACAAATCAAGAAGATAAGTAAAAATGCTACAACAATATAGACAACATGTTGCTAACTTATTGTGCACGAGCAATGACTTACTAAAACGGGTGAAGCCACATTACTCTTCCTAGGGCAAACTCTTCGCCTCTATTTACCTATATATATACACCCCCCTATTGGGAGAGGGAAGGAAACACAGAGAAGTTAACCTTAGTTTTAGTTTAGTTTTAATTTCTTGCTAGACTCTTTTTTATTTTATTTAAGTATTCATATTTTCTTTTTAATTTTTTGTCTTTAATTTACTTGCACTTTAGTTAGTTTAATTCCTATTATCTATTTTAATCTATGGTTAACGTGTCATCAACCAATATGATCTCGGTACCATCTATGATTAGCGAGACGACTTCCTCAACCTGAACTTTCAGGTTGGGTAATAGAGATGATGTTCTAATAGGAAAAACAATGATTGTCTGAAGCTTTGATTCACTTGTCCCGTTGTGTGCATAAGATGCTTCATGTCTGGCTCTATACTGAACACTTGAGCCTTAATCATAAGCCATAACCAATCCATATGTTTGTTGTGCTTGAACACTCTAGACACAGGTTTGGTTTAATATGTTCAACGAACATTGAATTTGTGTTACCTTTCTAGAGACAGAAAAAACAGCTCCTAATGCTTGTTGCTCGTTGAATCACATGATGAACGTATGATAATTGATTCGATGAGTGACGAAGTGGTTTCTGTCAAAAAAGTGGATTAACTAAACATCAAAGATTTTCTCTAGCGTGGGCCAAACATAGTAAGTTTATAAACATGAGTATATACAAATCTTTCTTAGAAACATCTGACCAATCACCCGATCACGAAGGCTCTTTTAATCTGAAAACAAACAAACCAAACTCTTTTTATTTCTCTTAGCTTTAGTTATATTTATTAGACATAGCTATTTTCTTTATTGCTTCAGATGAGTTTTTAGTTTCAGTTTAGTGACACCAGTCTACTAATTGATAACATTTTATCCGCCTAAATTAAGTAGAAACATGTATTTTAGATGATTAAAAGAATCCCTGATTTGGATTTACACCTTACGTACTACAAACTAGGCAATGTAACTCTATATCCCACAAAGATTATGAGTTAATCAATTGGTTTCTTTGCCAAATTCGGGATCATTTTAACATTTAAATTTAATTTTTATTTGATATGTATTTTTACTCACATAATTCAGTTCTTACACCTCTAATCTGCGATTTCAGGTGTATGCAAACACGAAGCATGGGATCTACATCCATAAGTTGCAGACCCCCACCGTCTAGGATGATCCAATACAAGACCGCGCTGGGCACGAGAATAACGAAACCAACCTCACCAACAATATAAAAACACCGAACATCCTCCAAACACCAACATGGAGCAACCTGCACAACCAACTCTCAACACACGTCTAGTACAAGTAATATGAGCATATGACAAACCAACGACGCATGTTACACGAACTTGTATAAGACCACCGTTGATAGACAACAACAACATTGAAATCAAAACGAGTCTTATCAACATGGTCCAAAGCAAAAAAAAAATCCATGACTTACCAAGGGAAGATCCTCTTGACTATCCAGATCAGTTTGAGATGCTCTGCTCCACAGTGAAGATCAACGGAATCTCAGAAGACGCATTCAAACTGCTCATATTTCTTTTTCTTTGGGAGATAAGGCAAACATATGACATAAGAACTTACCTCCAAACAAAATAACAACATGGAGTGACTACAAGAAGATGTTCTTAACAAAGTTCTTCTCCATTACCCATACTCCAAGGCTGCACAATGATATCTTCGGATTCACACAGTGCTCAACTAAGATACTTAGCGACACATGGAAACGATTCAAATGATACACATCCCAATGCCCACATCATGGTTTCTCCAGAGAATCCCTCATAAGCATTTGATACAGAGGCGTACTACGAAAGATCAGGATGTTCATCGACACTGCTTTAAACGGAAACTTTTTAGGACAAGACGCTGAAAGAGGACTGCAACTGGTTGAAAAACCTTCCAAAACTAACAGAAACTATGGAGAAGTATATGATCTCACTCTACGCAACAATTCATAGCGAGACTCGTCAACAAAAAAGAAAATCTAAGCGCTTAACGACAAGCTAGAACGAGTACTCAAAACAATAAAACATCACGTCAACTTTGTAAGCGAGCCAGTATACATTCCATATAACTCAATAGAGCTTCAAACAGAAATCAACTAAAATGGCGGACAAGAGTTTAACAAGGGATACAAATCCAACTTCAGAAACTCGAACCTATCATACAGGAGCAGAAACGTGGAAAACCACAAGATCAACATTATCCGACGCATAAACAACCCCCCAACAGGCCATCACCAACACTTACCAACCAAATACCCAGTCGCAAAGAGTTACTAACCTACTGGGACTACACAAAAAACTTACCCTCCAAGCTATCCACCACCAAACAACTACTATGCCAAACCATACATCCCAAAAAACCAAACTTCAAACTATCGACACTACCCACCTGCTACCCGTGATGACAAAATCAAAAAGATGCTTACGCAAGTACTAGAAAGACAAAGAAAGAGTGAAATTGACATCAACAAGATGAAGGAAATCCACAAAAAAATTGACAACATGTATAGGGATCTGAATTAAAAGATTGAGAACTTGCTGAAAAACCAAGATTAGCAGAAGCATTTACATCTAAGTGACCAACAGGAACACTTCGGGGGGAACCAGAAACAAACCTCAAGAACTATGTGCAAGTTACCTCATTAGAAGTGGGAGGCAACCAGCTAGAATGTTAGCCACCGCAGGGGCACTTATTGACGTTAAGAAAGGGAATATAGATCTGCGACTTGGCAACAAAACCTTCAAAATCGACATCATCACGCTCATAAAGAAACCAACAATTGGCGGCCAACTTTTCTGTACTGATCAACCAGATGTAATCCCAGACAACCTCTTTGAAAAAACAACCAATGGAAAAAATCTGCACAACATCCAAACTGCAAAGCATGGAGAGTATAGAATATTGAGTGCAGAGAGCAAAGCTGATAAATAGTTGTTAAGTGCACAAAAAGTGTATGAAGAAAATGTAAGTTTTTTAAAACAGGAACATGAATCTGGAGCTACTAAAGTCAAGGACGACCCAGGGGATGACAGTAACAGCCCAAAGAAGCAAAGGATGTTGGAACAAGAACTTGATCCAAGAGATCAAAGCATACCAAACATGATAAGCACGAAGACGATCGCGAGCAAGCAGATAACGCGTTGGTTTAATCCCTTATAGCAATCTTTCCAAAGAAGAAAGCTAGAAGAAAATAAATTTATCGCGATCAAAGGATCATCATAAACAAACACGATAGAGAGGAAGCAACGACTTCTCCAAAACTTAAACAACCTTTAAACAAAAGGGGCAACCTCGAGCTTCATACAACAAGCGCACTTTGGAGGCTTTCCCATGTTTATCCGCTTTTGATTATTATTGTGCTATTTATATTTCTGTCTTACTATTTTTATTAACAAATTTACTTTAACCCATACTTATTTTTAATTTTTAGATAGGAGCAAGAATGGGCGCATTACCCAAAAAGAAAAAAAGTGATCAAGGATATGGAAAACACGTAGACAACGGTTTGCTAAACCGTAGTGTTACTGTCTCAAGCTTAGAAGTTAACCAAGTGTGACCCGGTTTAACCTAAGTTGTTATCCTATTAGGACAATCTGGAACCACACACGGTCTCTTCTCCTTCTTTTTTACCCCTACCCTTCTCAGCCATTTCTATTGTTCAAATCAAGTAGAAATTCAAAACGGAATTCTTTCTTTCTTTGTCTTCATTGTAATTTTTCCAATCTCACAACTGTGACTTTTCGGTCTCTCTTTACAAATTTTCGATTCAAACACAGTCACACAAGGGCAGATAACCATATGGTTCAGGCGTAGAGAACCTCTGTCCAATCTGCATGTTGAATTTTCTCTTTTTCCTAGAATAGAAAGGGAACCTTCTTTCTCACAAACCAAAACCTAACAAATATCAAAGATCATTGTGATTCCAAGTTAAGAATGGTGAAATCGAAACGCACAACGGGTTCAAAACAAGAGATGGAAACCCAATGCCATGTGTTTGGAAAGGATGCAAAACAGCGACGAGGACCATGAAGAAGAACTGGGGGACGAAGGAAACAGAGGCAATACAGAGTGCACATATCACACCTCCTTCCAAGACTACTATGATGCCTTAATGCGACTCTAATTTGTCTATAACATTTTCTGATCAAGTAGTACTGTGCGCCATAAATATACACAATGATCTGCACATGAGCTTCTCAAGCATGGGATTAGGATAACTCCCTTTCCAGGCACAATCAGGATTTCGTGAACTCACCTGCAGTTTCTTGATTCAGTCCAAATATACTTCCACCAACAGATGCTACAGGACCAAGTTGCTACCAGCTACATTGATTTCCTTTCAGAAGGAAGACCTTATCGGGTAACGATAACCAGATCCAACCCAATTACTCAAACTGGATCCAATAACCCGTCCCAACTACCCAATTGTGTCAACCAAGCGATTGACCGAGTGAACTAAGTCGGGTCACCGAGTCACTGGCGGCAAAAACAGAAGACAGTGGCTTACTGTAAAATCACCGCTGGGAGCATGTAAACAATATGAGCAGACTTCTTGAGGCGTGTGCGGTCGCTTGTGGTGGCTGCTGCGGATACTTTTGGTGCTTCAAAACTCGTAAATCTTAAAACTTAAAATAAACTCTACAACTCAGTAAACTCCATCCAGGTACACTGGTCTACGACATCTGAGCAACATAATACTACACCCACCAGCTAGTAGGAGATTTTAAATATGTTTGAAACGTCGAAAAATGGGAATGTCTGTCCGAACACCGGAAGCCTTATAACCAGACAATAAGTGTTCCAAACCCAGTATACACTTCTCAGCGCATTAGTCTACAACATTTTAGAAACGTGACAAAATACGAGATACCAAAATGCGCTTCTTCAAAACAATTACTATGGGTCGAGATTCTCTCGAACCATAATCAAGAACCAACAAACGAACAAGCTGATCCACCTTCATTCATGAACGCTGCTCTTGTATTCTAGAACAGCTCGACACTCTTGCCTGCTTATATACAGCTCCGGTCCAGCCTCTTCCAAGGGAGCAGCCCAGGTGTTCACTCTTTCTTAAGAAATGGCTCAGGCATTCTAACATCATGTAGATGTAAAAATCTTCTCATCTTTATGTAACAGAAAACAATTTTTCAAATCTTCTTCGAGAAAAGGAAAAGTTCAAAAAGTCTTACAAACTATTTTTTACAAGAACATGCAAGGGAAGGACGGGTCGGAAACTTTCCAACATCCTTAAATGGCTCATAAACTTTCCTACAGCCTTAACCATCTTGGAAAATTTACTATAGTCTTAACCACCTCAGAAATTTTCCCACGGTCTTAACTGGCACATAAACATTCCTACAAACTTAACTGCATCAAAAAATTTCCTTCAGCCTTAACTGACACAAAAACTTTCACACAGCCTTAACTGGCTCAGAAAATTACCTAGACCCTGAATTAACTCAAAAACTCCCCTTTAGCTTTAACCGGCTCAGAAAATTTCCTTCTGTCGTAGCTGGCACAAAACCTTTCCTAAAGCCTTAATTGATTCAGAAACTATTCTTTAGCTTTAGCCAGCTCGAAAACTTTCCCACAGCCTTAACTGACTCATATACTTTCTATCAGCCATAACTGGCTCAAAAACCTTCCTTCATCCTTATTCGGCTCAACAACTTTCCTACAGCCTTAACTGGCTCGAAAACTTTCCTTCAGCCTTAACTGGCCAGGATAGTTTCTTACAGCCTTCACTGGCTTGGAAACTTTCCTTCAGCCTTATCCTGCTTAGAAAACTTTCCACAACCTTGACCGGCTCAGAATCATTCCCACAGCCTTAACTTACTTAGAAACTTTCCTACATCCATAATAGGCTAGGAAACTTTCATTCAACCTTAACTTGCTCAGAAACTTTCCAACCTCCTTAACTGGCTGAGAAAATTTCCTACAACCTAAACTGGCTCAGAAACTTTTCTTCAGCCTTAACCGGCTTGGAAACTTTATTTTAACCTAAACCAGCTTAGGAACTTTTCGAACAGCCTTAGCTAGCTCGAAAATTTTCCTACAGCCTTAACTGGCTCGAAATTTTTTTCTGCACCATAATTGGCTAGAAAAATTTCCCACATACTTAATTTGATCGAAAAATTTCATACGACCTAAATTTAAACTATTAGTTTTTTCTGCCTTAATCGGTTCAGAAACTTTCCTTCAGTCTTAGCCCGCTCGTAAACTTTTCTACAGCCTTAACCAGATCTAAAAATTTCCTATAGCCTTAACTATCAGAAAAACTATTCTACATACTTAACTGGCATAGAAACTTTTCTTAAGCCTTAACTGGCTCGGGAGCTTTTCCACAACCTTAAATGGCTCTGAAACTACCTTCTAGCCTTCAATGGCACATATATTTTCTCTCAGCCTTAAATGTGTTGAAGTTGAAACCTTTCCTACAACCCTAATTGGCTCGAAAACTTTCTTATAGTCTTAGCTGGCCTAAAAGCTTTCCTACAGCCTTCACCATCTCAGAAACTTGTAGCTGCCATAATCAGCTCAGAAAATTTCCTGCAACCGTAACCGGCTCATACACTTTCTTGAGCAGATTCTGCCATCATGTTTTTCCATTAGCTCGAAAACACTTCCCATCGCCTCAACCGGCCAGGAAATTTTCCCATTGCTTAAATGGTTCGACCTTCTCCCTTGCCATCAAGTGTCCCAAGACTTCCCAAACGGCTCAAAAAATCCAACCTCCATTTATAATCGGTTCAGGATGTGTCCACACTCAATGTTACCTTGGCCATGACAAACCTCTCAAATTGATCGAATTTGACTTTTCCCCATATCTTTCAACCTTCAAAGGAATCAGCTCGGGATAACTCGACATCATTGGAAGTTGGCTCGGTAAAACACATCCACAAGGAAGGAATTATTCAGATCTCATTCTCCCCAGGCCAATGGATGGCTCGCTTAGGGACATACCATCTTACTACTTGGTTGCTCCCATGTTCCCCTTAAACGTCTCGCTTTCTCATGCGTTAGAGGGGCTCAGTTTGTCCCTTCTCCTTCCAATGCAGCTCGGGTAAACCATTGAGCCTTCCCATCAGGTAGGGAGAAAACCGCCTCACCAGCTTGGGAAAAAACCCTGCCACCTAACAAACTCAGGAAAACTCCCTGTCACCTAACCAGCTTGGGTAAAACTCCCTGCCTCACCGACTCGAGAAAAAAAACCTGCCACCTCACTGGCACGAGAAAAAATCCCTGCCACCTCACTGTCATCAGAGAAAATCCTTGTCGCCTCACCGCTAGGGAAAAACTCCATGCTGCTTCACCAGCTTAGAAAAAATTCCCTGCCGCCTCACCGGCTCGGTAAAAACTCCTTGCCACCTCACCAGCTTGGGAAAAACTACCTGTCGCCACACCGGCTCAAAAATAACTCCATGCCACCTCACTGGCTTGGAAAAACTCCCAACCGCCTAGCTGGCTTGGGAAACACTGTCTAATGCCCCGTCAGCTCACTATCGACCTCACGCACCTCGGCCAGCTCGATACCTTTATGAAGAACAGCTCGAGTCTGATTTGAGGGGGGACTGAGAATTTTTCCAACCTCTTTGTTCCGGGAACTGTTGGGGTCAAAATCCACACCTGCAGAGTTAATTGCTAAAAGATTTTAAGTGTCAAAAAAAAAATTTCATACTTTTTGATAAATAGCATGTTTTGACAAATACGCAAAGAAGGGAGTGACTCGGTTAACATCCATTACATGCTCACGAGACGACAGATCATGGGTCATCCTGATCCAGGTTCTTCTAAATTATCTCGAGTTGATGAGATGATTGCCTCAGATTGTTGCTTAATTGAAAATTTTTGATTTTAAGAGATTCAGAGATTTGGATATTGAATATTGTTGAGAAAAATGAGAAAAATGAATTTCTTGCTAACAAAGGAAGAGAGAGATAGCTATTTATACTAATCTAGTCTAAGCTTGTTTGGATAGTAGGATAGCCTAATACATGTTTGGCTACAAGGATAACATATTATTAAACACAAACAAGCCTAAAACACTCCCTTAGTCTACACACTTTTAACCTTAGAGTCTAAGGCTATATTTCTTCATTTAATCTCTTTGTCTTCATTATTCTTGTTCATTCCAACACTCCCCCTCAAGCTTAAGTCATGGAAAATGCCTAAGATTGCAACCATAAAGAATGAAAACTAAATTGGGACAAAATCTTTTCTAGGGAAAAAAAGTATAACACTCCATAATCAGGATCAGTATTGTGGAATGGACATGAGGTCAAGCCTAGGATAGATAGAATTGCCAGTCTTTGTTGGAATGAAGAAAAATGATGAAGACAAATCAAGAGGAAATGAAGAATGTGTGCCTTTGTTTCTAAGAAGGCACCATGTGTCCAAAGAATGTGTGCCTTTGAGATTAATGATATGTTATCCTTGTAGCCAAACATATATTAGGCTATCTTAGTATCCAAAAATGCCTAGACTAGCTTAGTATAAATATTTAATTCTCTCTTCCTTTGTAAGCAAAAAATTCATTTTTCTAAAATTTCAATAATAATCATTATCTTTTCTCTCTAATCTCTCTAATCTCTCTCTCTTTCAATCTAAAAATCTATGAATCTCTTAATCTCATAATCTTTCATGGTATCAGATCCAGGTTACATCAATCTGGCATAAGAATTCTGCAGTTCTCCTTCATTCTTCACGAAACTCCTTCACACCTTTAAAATCAGACCTGTCGTGGTGGTCCTTGGATTAATCGAGTCTTTCCGGCAAAAAGTCGAAATTTCTTGCCATTTTATTCATCTAGTATTGTTCTCCTGTGATTTCTGAGAATTTACCCGGTGGTTTGACTCAATTTGGTGGCCTGAGTCAAAAGTTATCCACGGCCAAGTCCGGTGGTGTCGCGTTTAGCCTCGACGCGAGATCACGAGTTTGCATCAAGCATATCTCCTTCAATTCTTCATAAAATCAGATAATTCCAAAACCTAATCTCAATTAAAACGAGTATAGTTGATGAATCAGGAGGTCCGCTTTGCCTTTTTTTACGTTTAGAAGCTTTATTGATCATTCTTCCTCATTGTGTCCAGTTTTGACTTGTTTGTAGTATTTATGTTAAAACCTTAAATTTTTTTTAATCTTTTACAAATCTTGGATAATCAAAACTTAGTTTAAGATCTTTTAGAGGGTCTCAAGAAGTTCATTCCATTTCAAAAAGTTTTAGTCTTCAAAAAAGGTTTTCTTGATTGTTACTAAGAAACTGTTTTTTTTATAAAAAAAATTTGGTGGCAAAAGTGGATTAAAATTTTTAACAATTTTTTTAACAGAATCTTTGCTAGTTAGGCTGTTAATATTGTTAGAAGTTGTTGGTCAAGGACTGTTAGACTGTCGAAGGTTGTTACAGGCAGTTCCAAGTTGTTGGATGCAGTTGATGCCCCTTGGCTACTAACCATTTGGACAGCGCGCGTGTGTCGTCTGGTCTAGTCTTGGTCTCTTTTGTTTTATTTTCTTGCAGGAAATCAACGCTAATGGAGTACCAGACAAACATCAAGGCTCCAGTCATCCTTCATGGGACGAATTATCTACTCTGGTCTAGAACCATGAGGACAACCTTGTGTAACAAGCGGTTATGGACTCAGATGATCAAGATGATCACAACAAATTGTTTCAGGAAGACCAGATGGTACTTTCTATACTTCAAAATCTCCTAGCTGGATCTCTTTTAGAAGCATATTCATATTGTGAAAATGCTAAAGATCTTTGGGAAACTTTGAAAAATGTATATGGCAATACTACTAACCTCATGAGAATTTTTGAGGTCAAGAAATCTTTCAATGATCTTAGAGACAGGAGGGTGCTGAGTTCACAAAGCATTATGGATCCTTCAGAGCATTATGGGCAGAGCTAATAATGCTAAGGCCTGCCACAATAGATCCCATTACTCTCCATGAAAGGAGAGAACAAGATAAGGTGTTTGGGTTACTTTTAACTTTGAACACTAACTATGTTGATTTGATTAAGCACATTCTTAGAGAGGAAAATATTCCTAGTTTGGAGGATGTCTGTGCCAAGATTCAGAAGGAGCAAGGGTCTCTCCAGCTGTTTGGAATTAAAGAAGAACCGGTGGTTACCAACAAGAGCGTCTTCAATACACCAGCTGAGTCCAAGAAAAAGAGGACTGTGTGTGATCACTGCAAGAGAACCGGCCACACAAAGAATGAGTGTTGGGTGCTTCATCCTGAGTTAAAGCCAAGCTGGTTCATTGACAGGTCTAAAGCTTCTTCTTCTACAGGCGGTCCTAGCTCCTCCAACCTGGTACATACAAGCGCATCCACTGTGACCACCAATCCGGCCTTTACTTCTACATCTGAGTTTGTGAAGAAATAAGACTTGGAAGCTCTCTTCAAAGCCTTTAGCTCTGTTAATGAGTTGGGTAAATCACTCCATGCTTCTTTTCAAACAGTTATAGCTTCTAAATCTTTAATTGTTGATGTTGGTGCTTCTCATCACATGATAAGTGACTTAGGGTTGCTAGAAAACTTAGAACCTGTCTTAGGTAGTGTGGTAATTGCTAATGGAATCAATGTCCCAATTAAAGGAATTGGGAAGCTTAAATTGTTTGATAAAGAATCTAAAGCCTTTTATTTGCCATGTTTCACATCTAACTTGTTGTCTATTAAGAGAGCTACCACAAATCTTAATTGTCAAGCTATATTTGGTCTTAATGATTTCTACTTTCAGGATATTGAAACAAGTAGGAAATTTGGCCAAGGAACAACAAAGAATGACTTTTATGTACTTGAAGCTTTTCCATGCATCCCTTGCATGAACAGTGTGCTAATAGTGTAATTGTTAATGTTTCAGCTGAGCTTTGGCATGCTAGATTAGGCCATCCTCATCCTAGAGCTTTGGAATTGATAATACCTGAAATTAAAATACAAAATGATCTGTGTGAATCATGCATTCTTGGGAAACATTGTAAGAGTGTTTATAAGAAATCAATTCATTCATATGATAATTATTTTGATTTAGACATCTCCATTTCCTTCTAGAGAAAACCAAAATTATTTTGTGATCTTTATTGATGAAAAATCTAAATATACTTGGGTTACATTGTCGATATCCTACTTGCAAATTAGCTAAGTCCACAATTCAACCGCCCGATTGCCTTTCTTAACCTCAGTGTAGATAGAGCCGCCAGTCTTCAATATAGTAGCCTTGGTGAACACATCTGCCAATTGGTCTTCACTCCTTGTGTAGCAAGGTAAGATAATCCCATTTACAATAACTTCCCTCTCCTTATGGCAATCCACCTCAATATGCTTGGTTCTTTCATGAAACACAGAGATAGATGCAATGTGTATACCTGCTTGATTGTCACAATGGACAGTGATTGGAGACTCCAAGCTCACGCCAAGTATGTCAAGGAGGAGTTCCTTCAGCCAGATGCATTATGTGGTAAGTTTCCTCATGGCCCTATATTCAACTTCTGCACTAGAGCAAGATACCACCTTCTACTTCTTGGTCATCCAGGTAACAAGATTACCTCCTATGAAGGTGCAGTAGTCGGTTGTACTCCTCCTATCTACTCTGTCTCCTGCCCAATCTGCATCACAATAACCTACAACTTTTGTGTTTCCATTACAACTCATCCATATACCTTGTTCTTTAGTGCCTTTCAAATATCTCAATATGCGCATGATCATTTCTCAATGCCTTATCTCTACCACATGTCACCCGGAGAGTGATGGACAAACCGAGGTAGTAAATAGAACCTGAGGTTCTTTGTTGCCTGCATTTGTGGGTAAGAATATCAGAATTTAAGGTCAAATCTTCTTCAAGAGGGAGGATATTAAGTGACCTCGACCGGGATGCACGACCTTGGTTCGACCGCGGACGACCGCGTGGTCGAATATACAATCGGCCCACGTATGGAGGTTTAGGACGACCAAAGGGACTGGCCCATTTTTGTCTTATCCTTGTCTAATTCAAATTATAGTCAAGGTGTATTAATTGCTTGTTTTCCGTGTGGTCAAGGGTGGAGAAACCATGCTTCTCATGCATGGCTTTGACCTTTTGACCACCGCCCCTTGTACTCACTATTTCAACTCGACCATGGCAAATTTTGTATTTTTTTTCTCATCAAATTTTCTTTAATAAATCTTTCTTTGATATCTTGAAAGTTTGAACACTTATCTCTCGTAAAATATCCCTATAGTATGTAATATCTATAGATAAGTGTTCAAACTTTCTCATCACCTTGATCGGAATTTCCATTCAATTCCTTCCACTCGATCATCGTACCGCTCGACCCATTCCTCGCTCAATCGCTTGGCCAATCAACCGCCCGTCAAATCCCTTGTACCGCTCGACCAATCAACCGCCCGTCAAAACTCCATCCGACCATTCATCTTCCGCATAGTCCTCCTGTTGCCGATCTTGGGTTGAGTTCCTTCTCATTGATGGATATCATCACAAGCTGGAACCAAAGAGCACCAAGGCCATGTTCATTGGATATTCTACTACACAAAAGGGTTACAAATGCTACAATCCAGAGACTAGAAGAGTCCTAGTATCCAAAAATGTTAAATTTCAAGAATTAAAAGGATTCTATGAAGAAAGAACTTGGGAAGAATTCAAGGACATCTCAACAACAACGCATGACCAAGCTGAGAATCTAAGAAGGATCTTGGAAAGCATAAGTATAGTCTCTTCACAAGCATCCGGCTCAGGGCCAGCTCACCAAGTACCAGGGCCAGCTTTAGTGCCAGGGCTAGCTCACCAAGAGCCAGGGCCAGTTCATCATTCGCCCGGACCAGTTCATCAATTGCCCGAACGAGGACCGGCCGAGCCCAACCCATTCTCGCCAAGGTGTGATCCAGGTTCGACCCCAATACAACCAAAGCATGACTCAGGCACGTCCATGGTCCATCCCCGGTACGATCCAAGCACGTCCCGACAAGCTCTTGGACCATCCGGTCCAGGCACTTCCATGGTCCATCCGGTCTCTCAGCCACGTACAAGGTCAAAAGCGCAGCTTCACCTCCGGGACATGGCACGGCCTTCACTTCAATCAGGACAAGTGCCTCCCCTTGATCAGGAGGGGGGCCAGAAACCTAGGCATGATGAAGAGGAGGATTCAGAAGAAGATATCTTAGTCTCAGCTTTAAAAAGGCCAAGGGATATTCAACATAATCTTGGGGATGCTCTAGAAGAAAAATGGAAATGGGAATCATCTGTTGTTCTTAAAAGAAGTACAAGGCAGAGATTTCCACCCAACTTCTACTACAACAACGATGCATTAGTTCATCATGACCAGGGAGTGTGTAATCTAGTTCATGTACTTGTTTCTCATGTTGCATTCACTGTTAGTCTTGATAAAGAGCAGATTCCAAAGATCTATGAGGAAGCTATGGAGATAAAGGAGTGGAGAGAAGCAATTCAAGCTCAAAGACAAGCCATGGAGAAGAATCAAACCTATGCACCAGCTACTCTTCTAAAGGGAAAAAAGCTGTAAGTTCTGAATGAATTTTTACCATTAAATATAAAAGCAATGGGGAGATAGATATGTATAAATCTAGGTTGGTGGCTAGAGGATTCACACAAACTTATGGTGAAGATTATAGGGATATCTTTAATCCTGTGGATAAATTACATTCAGTTAATGTTGTTTTGTCTCTTGCTGCTAACCATGATTGGGAGTTGTGGCAAATGGATGTAAAGAATGCATTCTTACAAGGTGACTAGAAGAAGAAGTGTACATGACACCACTACCAGGTCTAGAAGATCAAGTAGGTGGCGGCAATACACTGAGGTTAAGAAAGGCTATCTATGGCCTTGGTGGCATGTGGTAGATTATCACTCTCCGGGTGACATGTGGTAGATTCTTTATCAAACAATTTAAGCTTCTCAATTCCTTTAATTGGGACATTGATTCCATTAGCAATTACCACACTACCTAAGACAGGTTCTAAGTTTTCAAGCAACCCTAAATCACTTATCATGTGATGAGAAGCACCAACATCAACAATTAAAGATTTAGAAGCTATAACTGTTTGAAAAGAAGCATGGAGTGATTTACCCAACTCATTAACAGAGCTAAAGGCTTTGAAGAGAGCTTCCAAGTCTTATTTCTTCACAAACTCAGATGTAGAAGTAAAGGCCGGATTGGTGGTCACAGTGGATGCTCTTGTATGTACCAGGTTGGAGGAGCTAGGACCGCCTGTAGAAGAAGAAGCTTTAGACCTGTCAATGAACCAGCTTGGCTTTAACTCAGGATGAAGCACCCAACACTCATTCTATGTGTGGCCGGTTCTCTTGCAGTGATCACACACGGTCCTCTTTTTCTTGGACTCAGCTGGTGTATTGAAGAAGCTCTTGTTGGTAACCACTGGTTCTTCTTTAATTCCAAACAGCTGGAGAGACCCTTGCTCCTTCTGAATCTTGGGGTGGATTGCCATAAGGAGAGGGAAGTCATTGTAAATGGGATTATCTTACCTTGCTACACAAGGAGTGAAGACCAATTGGCAGATGTGCTACACCAAGCTGTGGCAGATGTAGGTGGCGGCAATACACTGAGGTTAAGAAAGGCTATCTATGGCTTAAAACAATCTCCAAGAGCTTGGTATCATAAAATGAATGTGATCTTAAGGGACAGAGGCTTTAAAAGATCAGAAGTTGAACACACTCTCTTTACACTTTAAAGTAAGGAAGGTATTGTGGTTATACTCATTTATGTTGATGACATAATCATATCAGGGAGCGATAAAGTAGGAATTGATTCTACTAAAGCATATTTAAAGAGTGTCTTTGATATTAAGAATCTAGGTGAACTTAAATACTTCTTAGGAATTGAAGTGTGTAGGTTCAAGGAAGGTCTTTTCTTATCTCAAAAGAAAATATATTGTGGACTTGCTAACCTCTACAGATATGTTGGAAGCTAAACCAGCTAAGACACCACTAGAAAAAGGTTACAAGATAGAACCTGAGGGGGAGCTAGGAGATGACGTGTTCCATGATACAAAGCTGTATAGAAAAGTGGTTGTTAAGCTCATATATTTAACCATTACTAGACCTGAATTGTGTTTTGCTGTGAATCAGGTGTCTCAACATATGCAAGACCCAAAGATAAGGCATTGAGAAATGATCATGCGCATATTGAGATATTTGAAAGGCACTAAAGAACAAGGTATATGGATGAGTTGTAATGGAAACACAAAAGTTGTAGGTTATTGTGATGCAGATTGGGCAGGAGACAAAGTAGATAGGAGGAGTACAACCGACTACTGCACCTTCATAGGAGGTAATCTTGTTACCTGGATGACCAAGAAGTAGAAGGTGGTATCTTGCTCTAGTGCAGAAGTTGAATATAGGGCCATGAGGAAACTTACCACATAATGCATCTGGCTGAAGGAACTCCTCCTTGATATACTTGGCGTGAGCTTGGAGTCTCCAATCACTGTCCATTGTGACAATCAAGCAGCTATACACATTGCATCTATCTCTGTGTTTCATGAAAGAACCAAGCATATTGAGGTGGATTGCCATAAGGAGAGGGAAGTTATTGTAAACGGGATTATCTTACCTTGCTACACAAGGAGTGAAGACCAATTGGCAGATGTGTTCACCAAGGCTACTACATTGAAGACAGGCGGCTCTATCTACCCACGGCTTGGTCTCATGTCCATTCCTCAACACTGTCCTGATCATGGAGTATATTACTCTTTTTTCCTAAAAAAGGTTTTGTCCCAATTGAGTTTTCTTTCTTTAAGTTTTTAATGAGGTAATGCTTCATGGTTGCAAGCTTAGCCATTCTCCATGATTTAAGCTTGAGGGGGAGTGTTGGAATAAAGAAGAATGATGAAGACAAATCAAGAGGAAATGAATAATGTGTGCTTTTGATTCTAAGAAGGAGCCATGTGTCCAAAGGGAGTGGCTTAAACTTGTTTGTGATTAATGATATGTTATCCTTGTAGTCAAACATATATTAAGCTATCATAGTATCCAAACAAACCTACACTAGTTTAGTATAAATAGTGAATTTTAATCTCTCTAATCTCTCTCTCAATCTACAAATCTCTGAATCTCTTAATCTCACAATATTTCAGTCTTTAGTGTTGTAGCTTTGGTGAACACATCAGCTAGTTGATCTTCACTCCTTTGCAAGGTAAGATGGTTCCATTCCGATAGCTTCTCTCACCTTATGGCAATCTAACTCACTATGTTTGGTTCTTTCATGAAACACAGAGTTAGAAGAAATGTGTATATCTGCTTGATTGTCACAGTGTACAGTGATAAGGAGACTTCAAGCTCACGCCAAGTATATCAAGGAGGAGTTGCTTCAGCCAAATGCACTAGAACAATATACAACCCTATGCTTGCTGGTCTTCCAAGTCACAAGATTACCTCCTATGAAGGTGCATTAACCGGTTATGCTTCTCCTATCTTATCTGTATCCTTCCCAATCTGCATCACAAAAACCTACTACTTCTGTGTTTCCATTATAACTCATCCATATACCTTGTTCTATAGTGCCTGTCAAGTATCTCAAGATGCGCATAATCATGTCCCAATGTCTTCTCTTTGTGTCTTGCATATATTGAGACACCTGATTCACAGCAAAACATAAGTCAGGTATAGTGATGGTTAAGTATATGAGCTTACCAACCACTTTTCTATACAGCTTTGCATCATGGAATTTTTCATTTCCTAGCTCCCCCTCAGGTCCTACCTTGTAGCCTTCTTCTGTGGGTGTCTTAGCTGGTTTAGCTTCCATCATGTCTGTATAGGTTAGTAAATCCGTAATATATTTTCTCTGAGATAAGAAAAGACCTTCTTTGAACCTACACACTTCAATTCCTAAGAAGTATTTAAATTCACCTAGATATTTAATATCAAAGATACTCTTTAAATAAGCTTTAGTAGAATCAATGCCTACTTTATCACTCCCTGATATGATTGTGTCATCCACATAAATGAGTATAACCACAATACTTTCCTTACTATGAAGTGTAAAGATAGTGTGTTCAACTTCTGACCTTTTGAAGCCTCTGTCCCTTAAGGTCACATTCAGCTTATGGTACCAAGCTCTTGGAGATTGTTTTAAGCCATAGATAACCTTCCTTAACCTCATTGTATTGCCACCACCTACTTGATATTCTAGACCTGGAGGTGATATCATGTATACTTCCTCTTCTAGCTCACCTTGTAAGAATGCATTCTTAACATCCATTTTCCATAATTTCCAATCAAGGTTAGCAGCAAGAGATAGAACAACATTAACAGAGTGTAATTTAGCTACATGTGGAAAAGTATCCCTATAATCTTCACCTTAAGTCTGTGTGAATCCTCTAGCCACCAACCTTGCTTTATACCTATGTATCTCACAATTATTTTTATACTTAATGGTGAAAATCCATTTAGAACTTACAGCCTTTTTTCGTTTTGATAGGGTGGCTGGCGCATAGGTTTGATTCTTCTCCATAACTTGTCTTTCAGATTGAATAGCTTCTCTCCACTCCAATATGTCCATTGCTTCCTTATAACTTCTTGGAATATGCTCTTTATCAAGACTAAGGGTAAATGCAACATGAGACTCAAGTATGTGAACTAAATTACATACACCCTGATCATGATGAACTATTGCATTGTTGTTGTAGTAGAAGTTAGATGGAAATCTCAGCCTTTAACTTCTTCTAAGTGCCACTGGTTGTTCTTCAAAGATAATAGGTTCTTCTTCTTCTAAAGCTTGCACAAGATTGGGTTGTTACCTTGGTATTTTGGAGGCTGAGCATGTGTAGATGATTCTCTTCCCCCCCCCCCCCATGATCAAGAGAATGAAGTTCAGGTGGACTGGAAGGAGATGAAGCTGGTCCTTGTCGAGGAGAGGGTGAAGCCGGGTCGTGCCAGGATGGAGCCGGTTGGTGCCTGGTTGAGCGCAGTTTGTGCTGAGCTGGTCCTGGTTTGTGCCGAGCCAAAGTAGGAGCTGAAGGAGCTGGCGCTTGATGTGGAGGAGCTAGGACAGGTGCTGACGCTTTAGGAGGAACTATGCCAATGTTTTCTAAGATCCTCCTTAGGTTCTCAGCTTGGTAAGATCCTGTTGTTGAGATGTCTTTGAATTCTTCTCAAGTTCCTTTTACATAAAATCCGTTGGATTCTTGGAATTTGACATCTTTGGAAACCAGGACTCTTCTAGTCTCTGGATTGTAACATTCGTATCCCTTTTGTGTAGGAGAATATCCAATTAACATTGTCTTGATGCTCTTTGGTTCCATCTTGTTCCTGAGTTTTCCTGGTACTAATACAAAACAAACACACCCAAAAACTCTTAAATATTCAATATTAGGCTTAGTTTTGTTTAATACCTCAAAAAGAGACAAATCATCTAAAACTTTAGTTGGAGTTCTATTGATTAAGTAGCATGCAGCTACTAGTGCATCTTCCCAAAATTGTTTGGGGACCTTCTTGTGAAACATCATTGTTCTCACAACTTCCATCAAATGTCTGTTATTCCTCTCAGCTATTCCATTTTGTTGTGGAGTGTAGGGACAGCTTGTTTGATGTTCAATGCCATGCGTGGCCAAGTGTTGCTGAAACTTAATGCTAGTGTATTCCCCTCCATTATCTGTTCTAAAGCATTTAATCTTGGAATTGTATTGGTTAGTAACAAATGTCTGAAAGTTAAGAAATGCATCAAACAACCTATCCTTGGAACTAAGCAAGGTAACTCAAGTATACTTAGATTTTTCATCAATAAAGGTTATAAAATATTTTGCAATTTAATTCCAAGGATTATAAGCTCTAAAGCTCTAGGATGAGGATGACCTAATCTAATATGCCAAAGATCAGCTGTGACATTGATATCTACACTATTAGCACACGGTTCAGGTGAGGAATGGATGGACAAGTCTTCAAGCACATACAAGTCATTCTTTGTTGTTCCTTGTCCAAATTTCCTACTTGTTTATTTATCGTGAAAGTAGAAATTATTAAGAGCAAAGATAGCTTGACAATTAAGATCAGTTGTAGCTTTTAAGCACATAACAAGTTAGATGTGAAGGATGGCATGTAAAAAGCTTTAGATTCTTTATCAAACAATTTAATCTTCTCAATTCCTTAAGTTGGCACATTCATTCCATTAGCTATTAATACACTACCTAAGGAATGTTCTAAGTTTTATATTAAACCCAGATTACTTATCATATGATGAGAAGCTCCAGAATCAATAATCAAAGTTTTAGAAGCAATAAAAGTTTGAAAAGAAGCATGAAGAGATTTACCCAACACATTATCATTGCTAAAGGCTTTGAAGAGGGCTTCTAAGTCTGATTTCTTAACAAACTCAGATGAAGAAGTTAGAGGAGAGGTGGTTTTTGAACCAGGTGGGACGAGCTGGTGGCGTTTGCTGGTAAAGGATTATACTTGTCATTGAACCAGCTTGGCTTCAACTCAGGATGAAGCACCCAACAATCCTTCTTGGTGTTACCGGTTCTCTTGCAGTGATCACACACAACCTTCTTCTTCTTGAATTCAGCTGGAGCAGGTTTGAAGAAGCTCTTCTGGGCAACCACCATGTCTTCCTTGTTTCCAAACAGCTGGTGAGATCTTTGCTCCTTTTGAATCTTAGCGCAGACATCCTCTAAGCTAGGAAGCTTGTCCTCCCTAAGAATGTACTTAATCAAGTCAGTGTTGTTAGTGTTTAAAGTCAAGAGGAACCCAAACACATTATCTTGTTCTCTTCTATCATTGAAGAGTGATAGGATCAATTGTGGCAGGTTTAAGCATCTCTATCACTTCCCACAATGCTCTGAAGGATCCATAATGCTTTGTGAACTCAACATCCTCCGGTCTGAAGATCATTCAAAGCTTTCTTGAGTTTAGTAGTGTTTCCATACACTGTCTTTAAATTTTCCGTAAAACCACTTGCTATGTTCATCTGATCCAGTTCCTTCAATGGCTTGGATGGCCGGTTCAATGACATGGCCCCACAAGCCTTTGCTACATAATGTAGTCCTCATGGTCCTTGACCGGAGAAGGTAATTTGCACCCTGAAGCATAACAAGGGCCTTAATATGCGCTTGGAACTACATCAGTTCTGTCCTATAACATGCAAGAACAAGGACTCCAAGACAACAACACACGCAGTACACACTTGTACAAGGGGCACATTTAACAACCTTCAACCGTGTGCAACCGTTTTCCAACCACCAACAACTTCCTTCAACAGTCCTAATATACTCAAAAACAGATGATTCAGCAGTTAAAATTGGTTACAACAACCAAACCAACTTGACATTCACGTTTCCCGTCCTTTTTAAAAAAAAAATAACAGAATTTTGCTAACTTTCAAGAAAACATTTATTGAAGTCTAAAATTCTTTGGATTGAGATGAAACTTCTTGAGACCCTTTACACGATCTTTAACTCAGTTCTTATTGACAAAGATTCGGAAAATATAGAGAAAGTTTAGTACTTTTAACGCCAATATCCCAAAGAGGTCGAATATGGATACGTCGAAGAAGATTGATCAAGAAAGCTTTGAAACTTGAAAAACAGAAGAGTGGACCTCCCAAATCATCAACTAGACTCGTTCTACTTGAGTTTAGGCTTTGGATGAAGGATGAAGCATGTAGAGGTTCGTCCTTTACTAATCATGTGATTTGATGAAGAATTAGATGAGATTTGCACGTTGCAAATCAGGAGACTCACGGCGGAGGCGATTGCGACACTACCGGAGGAGAACATTTGTAACTTTTGACTCAGGCCAACAAATTGGATGAAACTACCGGGGAAATGCTCAGAATTTCCCGGAGAAAAGCCCTTGATGAAGAATATGGCAAGAAATCTCGAGTTCTTGCCGGAAAACTTGGTGAAAAGTCGACGCACCCACGATGGGTCTGGTTTAGAGGTTGAGAAAAAATCACGTGCAAAGAACAGAGAGTTTGCGGAATTCTTATGCCAGATTGATGTAACCTGGATGTGATACCATGAAATATTATGATTTTAAGAGATTCAGAGATTTGGATATTGAGAGAGAGAGAGAGATTAGAGAGAAAAGTGAGAATGAATATTATTGAGAAAAAATGAGAAAAATAAATTTTTTGCTTACAAAAGAAGAGACAGATAATTTATATTAATCTAGTCTAGAATTGTTTGGATACTAGGATAGTCTAGTACATGTTTGGCTACAAGTATAATATATTATTAAACATAAAAAAAGTCTAAGACACTCCCTTAGTCTACACATCTTTAACCTTAGAGTCTAAGGCCATATTTCTTCATTTCTTCTCTTTGTCTTCATCATTCTTCTTTATTCCCACATTAATGCCATATTCTGAGCTGGCAGGCCGCCATCTTTTCCGAAACTGGCTCGCTGGAAAGAGCAGGATAACTTCCGATCCAAACAAGAGGTGACAATACCTAAGCTTATGATTCTTGTATCCTGCCATGATCAGCAGGCGACAAGCTCCGAGTTTGCAAGAAAGAAGTAACCTCCCGAGCCGACAATCACCTTGCTGCTCCAAGACAAATGCAGCAACAACGTCCCGAGCCGGTGTCCTCCGAGTTGACCAGTTCATCAACATCTCCTCATTGATCACTTTTCTCGGAGACAACCTGTCGATCGATTGGGGCTCCAGACCGAGGGATGGCTTGGAGAGTGTTTCTAAATGATTAACAAACTGTGCTAGGGTGATTAGCATCTGAGGTGATCATGGGGAGGTGATCATGGGAAGGTTATCTCGAGCTGACTATCTTGGCACGAACCCGGGGTAAACCGATCTGGTGCATTTCCAAGCATGCTCTGAGCCGATATGCAACTACCTTTATCTCTTTCTTTTTCTTTTTCTCTCCGAGCTTATTGCCCTCTTGCAGTCCAAACCAATTACATCCTTCATTCATCGAGCCCAATTTATCATATATTTTGTCTCCAAAGTTCTTTCCGAGACTTATTGTTATTTCGTGAAACATCTCACTGTTTTACGAGAAATACACAACGGTTTACTTCGTGGAAAAAATAAATAATTCTAATCAAATAGAGCAGAGACATTAAATTATAGTCACAATTAGTAGCTCAGGAAATGTCCCACAGATTATTCCGAGTCGCATACCTCCCTTCTCACCTGAGCTATGTCACTGATGCTTCCTCCTCTCCCCAGTGAGCCGTTTGTCTCCTACTACCACACCGAGCCATGCCTTCCTCCTATCCACACTGAGCCCGTTCATCTCCTCTCTCCTCACTGAGCTGTTATCTACCTCCTCTCCATACCAAGGTGTGATTCCTCCAACCGAGCCGTTCATCGCTTTCTCACCATACCTAGATGATTGTACATTGTCCTTGTCTTGATCTGGTCACCTCGGGTTCATTGGAAAGAGATTAATCCCAAGCCAGTAGGTGGAGAACAAGGTCAATTTGATTGAATCTAAATTTCAATCCAAGAATTAACATTATTTTGTAAAATATCTTGTTGTTTTACAAAAATACACGCTATTTTACTTATCAAAAAACTAAAATCAATTGACAAAAAATGAACTGATACGTTAAACAAAAGTCATGATAATTAAATAAGCGAGCCGGAGACAAGATACGAGATATGTGGGCCGAGCCGACTGAGCGAAGCATTTTGAGCGAAGCCAACTTTTTGACAATTACATATCGGCGGAAAAACGATAAATCTAAGGTCCCATTTCGATAATTCAAACTTTTAGATATCAAAACCATTAAATATATATATATTAACGGATAGTATTTTTTAGACAATTTAACTCTCCCGTACTTAGTGACTTAGGAATTATATTTTTTTTTTCTTACAAACTTTATACAAACTCTCCATCAATAAAATATCTCTCCTTTTTTATCTTATTTCATGAATTTTGTTTCCTCGATTTTTTTCTTTCCTAAAGTACGTTGCGGTGAATTTTGGTTCTCACAGTTTGGTGTTCGAAGGAGGGGGATTGCAATTGTGCACTCTTTAAATCGAAAGAGGCAATCAGAGATCCAGTAGAAGTATTAATGGCTTCGATTGCAGAACTAAAAAACACACTTGAAACCCTGCAGAAGAAAAACGAAAAGCAAGAGAGGCGGAACAGTTCCTTGGCTTAATGATTGGAAACCCTGAAGAAGAAAGCTGAATTGGGAGAGAATCCCCTCCAAGCAAGACGTTTCAATTTCGCAACTCCGTATGGTAAGAGTAAAACCGTTCTGAGGCATCATCCCTGACGCAGCAGCAATATAACTCTCTTAGCTATACAATCCGTTCTTCTCAATCCTCCACCACTGCGATAAATCCCAAGGGCAAACCAATGCCTAGGAGAACCAAACTAGGCAAGTATCGTTATCAACAACAGACAACAGGACAAAAACCTTTCTCCTAACAATCATGCGATGATAAGGAAGGGGAATGAAGGGAAGAAGAGGATACCTCTGAACATGACAAGGAACAAAAGGAAGAAGAGCAGAACCTTTTACAAGAGCAACACGAGCAAGAAGAATAATCATGGAGAACCAAGGATGATGATATCCAAAAAAATAATCAGGAGGAGCGCGTCAGACGATCTACACAAGCAGTTGCTCCAACCCAAAAATAAGATAAAGATCGTAAGATCCCTAGTCCATCAAGCAACCAGCTCAGCTCCGAAGATATATTGTGTTCTCAAAGAGACTCAGAAAACACCATTTACTGAGCACATCACAAAGGCAAAATTTTCCAATCTAGAAAAGGTAATGATTTCATCTTACAATGGAACTTCCGATCCAAAAGCTCACATAATAGTGTTTAGGATCGTGATAGGATACTCTAAATTCAGGAAAGAAGAAGAAGATGCAGGTTTCTACCTTTCATTTGTCAAAAACCTGAAGGGAGCAGCTCTAGAATGGCTCTCTCGACTAAAAAGGAATGCCATCAACAACTTCAAATAGCAGTCTGGGGCTATTCTTAAACATAACACGATACATATGAGCCGAGAAACCTCCAACACTGATCTGTGGACCCTGCCTCAAGAACTTCAAGGAGCGTTTCAAGACAGTGGTGTCCATTACCCTCACAACGACCCTTTTGTGGTCCAGTTAGTGGTCAATAATATTGACGTCATAATAATACTAATAGACACAAGAAGCTTTGTAGACGTCATCTTTTGCGAGACTCTATAAAGGATGATTATCGACTTCTCTAAGATTGAGACATCTCTGTAACCTTTAACCGACTTTACTGGAGAAACGGCCTTGACCTTGGAACAATCCAAGTCCTCATCAAAGCAGGATGAATAACAAAAAAATTCAAATTTTCCATCGCCAATGGATAAATTTCATGCAAGCACATGAACAAATTCCATGCGAGCAGTCCCATGCGAGCAGTTCTAACTTCATAAGTAGTAAAAACGATCTAGGGAAACCAAAAGGAGTATCGAGTGTGCTTCCTAACAGAACACAAGCTTCAAAATTAGAGAGTCAACCGCAACACAGAACAGAAAGATAAAAAATTCGAAGCAGACGGGATTTCAAAGAAAATGCCAAACCAAACCACCACCAAAGAAGACATGGGTGAAGGGTTAGCAGACTGCAACCCTGCTAAGTCAAAAGACAAAAATCAAAGGATACTCCTGAGCTGATCAAGGCTCAAATTTCAGAAACTTAGGTTTCCCCTTCTCGACCTCAAAAAAAAAAAAAAAATTCTACAATAACAACTGAATTACGAGACGGCTTGATAATCCAACATGGTACGTAGACAACCAATTTTTAGATCGGTTCAGCCAGTGATCTGGTGCATACACTCGTATTCACAAGAATTTTTGATAAATACATTCTCGATTTTTCAAATAATAGATGAGAGGATTATTTATACAAAAAGGCAAAGCCCGAACAACTTAAGATGGATGAATACATAACTCATTCTTATGTTTCTAAGACAAATCACTTCTCAAGCTATCTTTAAAGAAAAATAAACTGGTTTCGGGAAACTTTCCTATCTCATCTATAGCTGGGCACTATAGACGAACCTCTACATCCTTTAAGAATTAAACCAATACTTCTATATGGAGTAAGGAATATTGAACATCCAAGAACAGATATTAAAGCGCACTATATAAATGAAGATCAGTTATATCTCGGTCTAATGTCTGAAAAAATATGTCATGAATGACATTCATTAAGCTTATCTTTGAGAGTAACACATAAGTCAAAAACTCGTAAGTCTAATGACTCAAACTAAACTCTATAAACTCTATAAACCCAGGACATAGGATGCACGACCAACCCAGACATAAACTTAATGACTGCGGACGAGCCAGGTGATCCTGGCAAGTAGGTTCTTGTTCCATTAGTACCCGAAGGACCAATCACACATTCCAGGGCCAAGGAAATTTGATACAAGTTCAATCAGTTCGTGGATCGTATTATGGAGGTTGCCCCAACGGCCCACAAACCCTGACCTGAAAATATGACCGGCCAAAGAAGACCGTTTTGGAACAATGGGCTTCTGACTGCAACCCACAAACCATGGAGGTTCCTAAGCCATCAGATTGCGGCTTATTGTGTCTTTACCATCACGCTGGGTAAAGATTCCTGAAGACATACTAGGGAATTGTACTCTTTTTCATATCTTCGGTTTTGTGCCATTAGATTTTCTAAAGAATGATTTAATGAGGCAACACCTCTAGTGTGCGAAACGGACCAAGACTTGTTCACGAGTCAGTATATTTCACAAGTCTTAGAAACACCTATCTTTTTCCTTTTCGGGCCTCGGCCCTTAGTCTTTTTTGCCTTAGGCCATTTTTTACTTCTTAGTCACTTAGGCCTGTGGCCATGTTTATTTATTTTTAATTTATTTGTTGTTTTATTTTAGATGCCTTGTTGTTTAACTTAAGAGATCCCCCTGATCTTGTGTATTTTGGTGCATGGGAAGTTGATAGATGAATCTTGTGGACGGTTGGATGTGTATCCTTAAGGCTTAGATATGTCTCCTGATCGCCAATTATGAGTTTTAAGCTTCTTGAATCCGTGAACTTCCAAATAAGGCAAGTCGAGCATCTCTTAGTTTAGATGTAAAATAACTTTTAAATCATAATTTATTTTGGTATGAATCCAATTTTCCGTGCACCTCTGATTGGTTAAGTTTCCAAAATAAGTTGGTTTACAACTTGGTTTATCCTGGTTCTACTGGAATCCTTCAACTAGTAGCCGCTGGTCTCCTTCGGGTTCATTGGAAGACATATGTCTTGAAAGTTGAATATATTCTTCATGCGTCAACATTTTGAACCAATTCTCTTCTCCGTTATTCCTTGATTAGTTTATTCTGTAAAAAATTGATTTGTAGCTTAACGTTTCCTAGTTGGATTGATATTCTCCAAGGAAGACACCTATTTCCTTGGTTAGCTCGGCTCTCCAAAGATCTTCGTCGCCGTTTCTCTTGTGGCCTTGTGGGCTTATGAATGACGAGAGATTTTGAACACGCCTTATTTGCCATTTGTATTAGAGGTGTTGTGTCGTTAAAACCCCTTTCAAAAAACCCATTAGGACAAAACCGAAAGTAAGAAAAAAAGTACAATTCTCTAACATGTCTTTTAAGTGTCTCACCCGAGGGTGATAGTAAAGACACTTGATGTTATGGTCGAATGGTTGAGTAACCTCCCAAGATCTTGGTCGCCTTTTTGGTTTCTTCTTTATGATCCTTGGTTGGTGTTGTTTTGATGTCCTCATCACTTAGGATAGCCATGGCTCTGTCGAACTCTTCCTTCATGCCAACAAAGCCCTCCTTCCAGATAAGGAGTTTTGCCTTCTGCTCCTCAAAGGGAGAAATTGGCACCTTTCTCCACAAGCTCGACCAACTAAAGGTTTGCATCTGGTTTCTTCAAGAGAATCATTTTTCTATTAAATTCATCAATTCTTTCAACGGATAGATGCCTATCTCCTTTTGGAAAACGGCTTGGAACTTTGCTATCGCCTAAAAATTTATGAAGACTTTCCAAGATTTAACTTCTTTTCAGAGAAATAGATTAATATGCGAGATCCACTATTCTTGGAGAAAGAGCTAGTTGATCCAAAGGACAGCTTGGAATCCCTGTCTAGTCGAAAACCACTCGAATCCAACATCACCAAAGGAAGCAGCTCGGATCTCTACCTACCTTTAAGAAACATCTTGATCATTTTTACATCACAAGGATAAAAAAATTCTTTTACTACATCAACTCAAGGCCACAGTCAGATCTTATAATCGCAATCGCCCCATCAGCTCGAAAAATGTACCCCACGCCTTCTACAGCTCGGAATCTCTTCCATTTCTGCCAAACATCTTGGCAATCTACCTCGCCTTCAATCGGTAAGAGGCCTCACCGTTACCTTCGTTGAAATCCTGCATGCAAACTTTGTCGGCTCAGAGAAAATGAGAACAGCTCAATGGCTCAGAGAAGGCGAACACTTTACTGGCTCGGGGCATCATGTCTTTGCACCGGTTTAGGTTAATAGAAGGATTACTGCCTCAAGACTTTGAGGAATTGGATATCATCTCTCCATAACGGCTCAGGTCAATGATGACTGCCTCAGGATATCTGTGGCTCGAATCCACCACCATCGCCTCGAAAACACATCACACATCACCTTAATCGTTAGGGGAATGTAGATCGTCTTCATACCATCTCGCTCCCAGCACATCCTTGAGAAGCAACTCAATATTTTTGCATAAAAATGTGAAAAATCGAGAAAAATCATGGGCATTATGAATCTTACCTTTGTATCAGAAAAAGCTTTATGGAAACTTATTCGCCAAAAATATATGAAAACGCTTGGTCTCAACAATTAGTGTCATACGAGCTATTTGCAAGTGATGCGACCCTGATCGATGAAGAGGATCCAAGGAAATTTGACACGACCTTGACGGACGATTGGCACGACCGTGGCACGACTGAGACGACAATAGGCACGACCGTGGCACGACCGAGATTGACAATTGGCACGACCATGGCACGACCAAAGATCTCGACCCAGAGGAGGTTCAGGACGACCCATGGACGACCAATCAATGTACGTTCCAGGACCAAGGAACCTTAGTCCGTTCCCAAGGAGTTTCCTCCGCCACAATCGGGACCTCATTTATGTCCGATCATGGAACGATGTGTCTGCTACTCAGGAACCATGGACCATTCCCGCGGGTCCTTTGACACATTCCAGGACCAAGGATCTCGCATGCTATTAAAGCTCTTCTACTCAAGATGCCTACATCAAAGCCTAAACCAGGTTTACTAATCCTTATTTAAACTATTTTAATTAGACGAAAGGGAAGGATATTTATTTTGGTACTCTTTTTCTCTGGTGAGGTATTTCCCAATGAGTTTTTCTCACTAAGGTTTTAATGAGGTCTGGATGAATTCTTTATGATATTTTGTCTAAGGCCCATAGAAAATTTTATTTGGATCTTGGATTAGTTAATTTGGCCCGGCCCATTTCTTTCACCATCTTTGGCGTGCGCATTAATTATCTTTGACCACTTTGTATTTTGTAATGGTATTGGTCTTGGATGCTTTGGAAACTATGCATGCATGCAAGCCAAGCTTTGATCACCGCATGGCCTCTTCAATTCTCACTATCTTCTCTTTATAAAATAGGGCTTGGCCATAGTTGTACTCTTTATTTCCATCTATTTTTTCTTATAAAAAGTTTGTTGAAACTCTTGTCAAATTCGGTCTTTAAAGATTAGTGTGTCATATCTAATCTATTTTGGGTTCTCTCTTTGTGAGTAATAACATTGAGTCGATCCAGAAAAACCTTGTTTCAAACGGTGTGTTTTTAGAACAAGCCGGCGCATCAAAGGTTTTCCACCGCCTTTGTTAAAAGCAATTCGATCACCACTCATTTTGATCCCAACTTTCCAGCATTCCAATGTTCTACCATCAATCCTTTCCAAACCTATTTCAATTATTTCTATCAAAAACCTCCATACCAATCCGCTGTCACTCACCCTAGTGTGTAGTCTTGGGTTGTGCTCCTCCTTAGGAACACATCAAGTGGTATCAAAGTATCATACCAGGCTGAGTTCTTCTCTCCTTCTTTTATTCGTTTTTGTTTTCTTTTAATCTCCCTTTGGATGAGTGGCCGATTGTTTTAGATTTTGAAATTGAGACCGTTTGAATTATGTTAGCTTAAGTGACCCCTTACATTCCATTAAGATTAAACCTATTATTTGTTTCAATATTTTAATTTAAAACTGGTTTCTTAGACGAATTGGGCTAACTTAATTTTAAAAAAATAAAATTATTTTGCTATTGGAACCCTTTACTTGTGCTTTTGTGTGGTAACTTTCAGGTACCATGGCCGAGTCATATGAAGCATCATCCAACCATACTTGTCTCATTGAAACACTCACAACACGCATGGATCAAATGATGGATGCCAAATTTAACGCCATAAGGACCGACTTGCGTGAAGGGATTCATGAAGAGTTACGACAGTTCCAACCCATACCACCCCTATCACCTCAACATGAGCCGCGACCTAAATGCCGACGTGCTCTGTTCCCATACCTTCCGAGACAAGCACGTGAACAGAGTCCTGAACCCCATGGACGTGTTTCATCTAGAGGAAGCCGTGAATGACAAAACTTGTTTAGTGATGAAGCCGCAGATCTATTTTATCAAAGTGGATGCTCCAACCATAGCCAACACAGGTGTCGTAGACATGCTAATCAACCTAGACCGCCACCACACCATCTAAACAATCTTCATAAACTCAAACCCAAGATTCCACCGTTTTATGGAAAAACGATCCTACTGCATACCTTGAATGGGAACAGAAGATCAAACTTGTATTTAATTGCCAATACTATTCTGAATTTAATAAGGTGAATGTGGCTGTAACTGAATTTTATGACTATGCTCTCAGTTGTTGGGACCAGATGGTGACATCTAGGAGACGAAACGGCGAGCATCCAATAGATACTTGGGATGAGCTGAAACATGTTGTGAAAAGGCGGTTTGTTCCGAGTCATTTTCACAGTGACTTGCACTAGCGTCGAAGCCAACTTCATCAGGGAAGCCGTAGCATGGAGGAGTAGTTCCTGGAGTTGGAGACCTTTCTAATTTGTGCTAGTGTGACTGAAGATAGGTAGGATACTATGTCACGGTTCTTGGGAGGCTTAAACCGTGATATCCAGGATAGCCTAGAAATGCAACATTATATTAATTTGGAAGAAATGTATCATAAAGACATGTTAATAGAACAACAATTAAATCGAAGGCCTTACTCACGTCCTTCTTATGGTGCAGGAACCGTGAGTGTCAAAGGACCGATTCAGCATCCGTATCCACAGACTCAACAGTTGGAAGTTAAACCACCTTCCACATGTGCATAAGTTAAGCCAACCTACACAAGATGGATAACGGTAAAGCTTTGGAAAGGCCCCCAAGACACCATGACATTAGGTGTTTTAAGTGTCAGAGTATAGGACATTATGCCAATGAGTGTCCTAATAAAAAGGTGATGGTACTAATGGAGAATGGTGATGTGGAAACGGAAGAAGAAGAGGAGTTAGCCCAGGATCAGTTTTTTGATGATGGAGCTGAGAAGCCAGTTCAAGGACAACTAATGGTAGCTAGGCGATCTCTCAGTGTCTAATTCAAAACTGATGAACAGGAACAACGTAAAAATCTTTTCCATTCCCATTTCTTAATAAAAGGAAAATTTTGTAGCTTGATAATTGATGGAGGCAGTTGCACCAATGTGGCCAGTAAGGAAATGATGAAGAAGTTGGGATAGTAATGGAGAAGCATCCTAAGCCTTATCCCCTTCAATGGTTGAATAACTCGGGAGAATTATGTGTGACTCATCAAGTGACCGTTCTATTGTCTATTGACAAGTACCAAGATGAATTACTATGTGATGTGGTATATATGGAAGCAGGGCACATACTCTTGGGAAGGCAGTGGCAATATGATAGGGAAGTTACTCACGATGGCTACACCAACCGCCATTATTTTACATTGAAGGGCCGTAAGACCACTCTGATTCCAATGAGTCCCCACTAGGTTTTTCTCGATCAGCTTCAACTCCAACAACAGAAAAAGGCTACAGGTAAGACGTCTACTCTAAAAACTAAGACAAATTTATATATTAAAGCTGGAGAAGTCAAAACAAAACTTGGGTGATAAACAACTGGTTCTCTTGATTGTTTATAAGAATTCCTAACTTGATTCATCTAATCCTAAGCCGGAGCTTCCGAGCAAGTTTTCTGAGTTGTTACAGGAGTTCCAGGATGTGTTTCAGATGAATGTCCGAGTGGACTTCCACGCATGCTTGGAATAGAGCACCATATATATTTTGTTCCTGTAGCAACTTTTCCAAACCGACCAGCTTACAGAACCAATCCCATTGAGACTAAAAGAAATTCAGTGGCAAGTGGAGGAGTTGATGAGCAAGGGCCATATCCGTGAGTGTCTAAGTCCTTGTGCAATACATGTTCTCCTCGTGCCTAAAAAGGATTGTAAGTGGCGGATGTGTGTTGATTGCCAAGCAATCAACAACATCACAATCAGGTATTGCCATCATATCCCTTGTCTTGATGATATGTTTGATAAACTTCATGGATCAAGTATCTTTTCTAAGATAGACCTTAGGAGTGGATATCACCAAATCCAAATGAAGGAAGGTGATGAATGAAGGAAGGTAAGACATCAATTCGAAAAACTAAGACAAATTTATATATTAAAACAGAAGAAGTCAAAAGAAAATTGGATGATAAGCAACTGGTTTTCTTGATTGTTTAAAAGGATTCCTACCTTAATTCATCTAATCATAATCCGGAGCTTCCAAGCAAGTTTTCTGAGTTGTTGCAGTAGTTTCAGGATGTGTTTCCAGATGAATGTCTGAGTGGACTTCCACCCATTCTTGGAATAGAGCACCAGCTATATTTCATTCCTGGAGCAACTTTGCCAAACTGACTAGCTTACAGAACCAATCCCATTGAGACTAAACTAAATCAGCGGCAAGTGGAGAAGTTGATGAGCAAGGGCCATATCTGTGAGAGTCAAAGTCCTTGTGAAGTACTTTTTCTCCTCGTGCCTCAAAAGGATGATAAGTGGCAGATGTCTGTTGATTGCCGAACAATCAACAACATCACAATCAGGTATTGCCATCCTATCCCTCGTCTTGATGATATGTTTGATGAACTTCATGGATCAAGTATCTTTTCTAAGATAGACCTTAGGAGTGGATATCACCAAATCTGAATGAAGGAAGATGATGAATGGAAAACCACCTTTAAAACAAAGCATGGGTTGTATGAATGGCTTGTAATGCCATTTGGTCTTACAAAAGCACATAGTATCTTTATAAGGTTAATGAATCATGTCATTAGGTAATTTATACGACACTTTGTTGTTGTGTTTTTTGATGACATTTTAGTTTATAGCGAGGACCTAAAAGATCATATTAGGCATGTTAAGGCCGTGCTAGAGTTACTTAGAAAGGAGCGCTTATTTGCCAATCTCGAAAAGTGAATTTTTGTTCGAATAATGTGGGGTTTCTAGGTTTTTTGGTAAGTGCAGATGGAGTAAGCATGGACAAGGAGAAGGTTAAGGCAATCCAAGACTGGCCTACACCTAAAACCCTTGGAAATGTCCGAAGCTTCCATGGTCTTGTAGGATTTAATAGGCTATTTGTAAAAGACTTTAGTACCAAAGCCGCGTCCCTCACGAAAGTCATTAAGAAAGAAGTCAGCTTTCAATAGGAAAAGGCTCAAGAGGAGGCCTTTCAAAGTCTAAAGGATAAGCTTACTCATGCTCCTCTTTTAAGCTTACAAAATTTTTCTAACATTTTTAAAAATGAGTGTGACGCTTCAGGCATAGGTATTGGAACTGCTTTGATGCAAGAGAAGCGGCCTATTGCTTATTTTAGTGAGAAGCTTGGAGGAGCGACGCTCAATTACCCAACCTATGACAAGGAGCTTTATGCTTTGGTGCATGCTCTCCAAACATGGCAGCATTACCTCTGGCCCAAGGAATTTGTTATTCACACAGACCATGAGTCTTTGAAGCACCTAAGAGGACAACACAAGCTTAATAAATGTCATGCCAAGTGGGTTGAATTCATAGAAACGTTTTCATCTGTTATAAAATAAAAACAAGACAAGGACAACACTGTGGTCGATGCGTTGTCTCGAAAGTACGCGCTACTTTCAACATATCGAACAACTCTATGCTACTGATCCGGATTATGGAGAGATATATAAGTTCTGTAACAAGACTCCTACATGGCACTACTACCGGCAAGATTATTTTTTTTTCTATAAGAACCGACTTTGTGTTCCAAGATGTTCCCTTAGGGAATTGTTTATAAAGGAAGCCCACGCCATAAGACTGATGGGCCACTTAAGAATGATAAAAACTTTGTCTGTGATGCGTAAACATTTTCATTGGCCGCATATGAAAAAAGATGTGATACGCTTGTGCAATCGTTGTGTTATCTGCAAAATGGCTAAGTCCACGACTCAGCCACACGGTTTATATCACCCACTTCTTATCCCTGAACATTCTTGGCTGGATTTATTTATGGACTTTATTTTAGGATTGCCTAGGACTAGAAACGGCAAGGACTCTATTTTTGTAGTTGTAGACCGATTCTCTAAGATGTCACATTTTATAGCTTGTAATAGGTCAGATGATGTGTTGGTTGTAGCCAATCTGTTCTTTAGGGAAGTAGTTCGTTTACATGGTATGCCAAGGAGTATTGTGTCTGATAGAGACACAAAATTTCTTAGCTAATTTTAGAGGACTCTCTGGTCTAAGCTAGGCATCAAGTTATGTTTCTCTACCACATGTCATCCGGAGAGTGATAGACAAACTGAGGTAGTAAATAGGACTTTGGGTTTGTTATTGCGCGCATTTGTTGGCAAAAATCTTAGGACTTAGGAGGATAGTTTACTGCATATTGAGTTTGCTTATAACCATGCTAAGCATACTGCATCTAAGTATTCTCCATTTCAGATAGTTTACGGTTTAATCCTGTTTCACCACTAGATTTGATGCATTTACCTTTGAGTGTGCGATCTAGCATGAATGGAGAACAAAAGGCGAAAGCGGTGAAAAGGATTCATGAAGATGCTCGTAAAAAAATTGAAGCAAAGACCAAGTTCTATGCTAAAGTTTCCAACAAGAACCGAAAAGAAATGATCTTCGAACCAGGAGACAAAGTGTGGATCTATCTTAGGAAGGATCGATTTCCTACAGGACGTCGATCAAAATTGATTCCTAGGGTGGATGGACCATTTACTGTGGTTAACCGCATCAACAACAACACAAATAAATTGAATCTTTAAGGTAGTGTCCAACTAGTTCAAGTTTTAATATTACTGATCTTCTTCCTTATGTTTCAGATGATTTGGATTTGAGGACAAATCCTTCTCAAGAGGGACGGGGTGATGCGACCCTAGTCGATGAAGAAGAACCAAAGACATTGGACCCAACCGATACGGATGATATGCACAACCAAAACAGACAATTGGTACGACCATGGCACGACCTGTTGGAATGAAGAAGAAATAATGAAGGAAGAAGACCTTTAGCACTTGTATTAAAGGCGTGTGTAGTCTAAGTCTAAGGGGAGTGTCTAAGGCTTGTTTGTGTTTTAGTATTATATTATCCTTGTAGCCATTCATGCATAAGGCAATCCTTGTATCAAAAAAAACCTAGACTAGATTGGTATAAATAACTATCTCTCTCCTCATTTGTAACTAAGAAACTATTATTCTCATTTTCTTAATACAATCATCTTCTCTAATCTCTCTAATTTCTCATTCTCTCATTCTCTAATTCTACAAATCTCTTAATCGCATATTATTTTATGGTATCAGAGCCAGGTTACAACAATCTGGGTAAAATTAATCATTAAATCTTTGAATCAAGAAGAAATCATCTTCATCACAATCTGTTTTCATTCCTATTTCGTCCATCAACTTTGATCGCGAATTCCGGCCAAACCACATCATTTTTTGACAATCTTCTTTCTCTAAAATGTTCTTCGGAGAGTTCTGAAGCCACTCCAATTGAATTTTCATCATTTGACGACGGGAATCAAAAGTTACGATTTTTCTTGCATTAGACCTCCACAATTGTCTCCGCCGTGAACCTCCGTGTTTCTCTGATCATTCCGTCGTCAAATCTTCACCAAATCGTTATTTTATCATAAAATCAATCTCATCGAGACTAGTTTCTGTTTAAAGAAAGCAGAATTCAATTCCCTTATGTTTGAAGGATGTTCTTGAAGTTGTTCCTTAAGACGTCAGAAATCCCCTCTCACAAGAATCTCAGTTTTGTTTAAATCTTTGAATCTAGAAAGTTAGATAAGCATATTGTGAGGGTCTCCACGAAGTTGGATTCAATCAGAAGGGTTTAAGTCTTCAAGATTGATTTTCTTGATTCTTTTATCAAACTTTGAAATTCTGAAAAAGGAGGGAAACTTGAAATTTTTGGATTGGTTTAATTGTAAAATTCGATTTTTGTTGGTGAAAGATTATGAGATTAAGAGATTTGTAGAATGAGAGAATGAGAGATTATAGAGATTTAGAGAGAAGAATGATTTTATTAAGAGAATGAGAATAATAGTTTCTAAGTTACAAAAGAGAAAGGTGAGGGATATTTATACTAATCTAGTCTAGGCTTGTTTGGATACAAGGATTGTCTTATACATGAATGGCTACAAGGATAATATAACACTAGAACACAAACAAGCCTTAGACACTCCTCTTTGACTAAGTAACTCACAATATTTATAGAAAGCTTCAAGAGCTTTCTAATTTCATCATTTCTTCTTCATTCCAACACTCCCCCTCAAGATTAAGATATGGAAAATGTCTAAGCTTGCAACCATGAAGGATTACCTCATTAAAGACAAAAAGAAGAAAAACCCAATTGGGACAAAACCTTTTCTAGGGAAAAAGAGTATAACACTCCATGTTGGGATCATTTATGTGGAATGGTCATATGGCCAAGCTTTGGATAGATGGAGGCGCCATTCTTCAGAGTTGTTGCCTTGGTGAACACATCAGCTAGTTGATCTTCACTCCTTGTATAACAAGGCGAGATGATTCCCTTCCACATGGCTTTCCTTACTTTGTGGCAGTCTACTTCTATATGCTTGGTCCTTTCATGGAACACAGAGTTGGAGGCTATGTGTATAGCAGCCTGATTGTCACAATGGATGGTGATATGTTCTTCTTACTTCACGGCAAGATCCTCCAATATTTGCCTCAGCCAAATGCATTCAGTTGTGACCTTTCTCATTGCTCTATATTCTGATTCTGCACTAGAGCATGATACCACCTTTTGTGTCTTGGTTTTTCAAGTCACAAGGTTCTCTCCTATGAAGGTACAATAATCTGTGGTACTTCTCCTATCCTCCCTATCCCCTTCTCAATCTGTATCACAATAACCAACCACTTTGTGTTTCTATTGCAACCCATCCATATACCTTGTTCATGAGTGCCTTTTAAGTATCTTAGAATCCGCTTAGCCATCTCCCAATGTCTCATCTTTGGCCCTTTCATGTGTTGAGATACCTGATTTACAGAAAAACATAAATCTGGTCTTGTGATGGTTAGATAAATAAGCTTACCCACCACTTTCCTATATAGCTTAGGATCATGAAAATCAATTTCCTCCTCTAGCTCCCCCTTAGTTCCAATTTTATAATCTTCTTCTAAGGTTTTTTTTGGCTGGTTTTGCTTCCATCATACCTTTAGAAGTTAGTAAATCTACAACATATTTCCTTTGAGATAAAAAGAGACCTTCCTTGAACCTACACACTTCACTTCCTAAGAAGTATTTAATTTCTCCTATATCATTAATATCAAAGACACTCTTTAAGTAATCTTTAGTAGATGCAATACCATCACTATCACTACCAGATATGATTATATCATATACATAAAATAAGAATTATCACAATACCTTCCTTGCTTGTTAGTGTAAAAAGAGTATGTTAAACTTCAGATCTTTTGAAGCCTTTATCCATCAATGTTACACTTAGCTTGTGGTACCAAGCTCTTGGAGATTGTTTAAGGCCATAAATAGCCTTCCTCAGCCTAAGAATGTTGCCGCTTCCTACCTCCTCCTCTAGGCCTGGTGGAGGTGACATGTATACCTCTTCTTCTAGTTCACCTTGCAAGAATGCATTCTTAACATCCATTTGCCATAACTCTCACTCAAGGTTAGTAGCAAGTGAAAGAACAACATTAACAGAATGAAGCTTAGCTACAGGTGCAAAGGTATCCCTATAATTCTCACCATATGTCTGAGTAAAACCTCTAGCCACCAACCTAGCTTTATATCTATCAATTTCACCATTGCTCTTGTATTTGATGGTAAAAATTCATTTAGAACTTATAGCCCTTTTTCCTTTTGGTAAAGTAGCTGAAGCATAGGTGCCATTCCTTTCCATGGCTTGTTTCTCAGCTAGAATAGCTTTCCTCCATTCCTTCTTGGTCATAGCTTTCATCATATGTCTTTGGAATCTGCTCCTTATTAAAACTAGAAATAAAAGCAACATGATTAGTAGGTAAGTGAGCAATATTACAAACTCCCTGATCATGATGAACCACAATATTCCCATTGTAGAATACTGGTGGTTTCCTTTGTCTTGTGCTCCTTCTTAGGAATGTAGGTGGAGCTTCTTGAATAGGATCCTCCTCTTCACCTAAAACTTCCATAGGAGTGAGCACTTCTTTTGATCTTTTGGAAGCTGAGACCAAAATTTATTCTTCTCCTGCTGAGTCTTGTTGACCATGAGTAGATGTGTCTCCCCCCATGTTCAAGAGGAGGAAGGCCCGAAGAACTGAAGAGACTAGGTGGCTGACGGATGGAAGGGCCAGTTGGTGTCAAGGGCCGCGGATCGGCTGGTCAGCCGTGGCTGGCTGGCTGGGTCCGGTCATGGCCAGAACAGGCTGAGTAGGAGGGGCCGTGGCTGGGAACTGCTAAGGAGGAGGTGATACTATACCAATGCTTTCCAAGAGCCTCCTCAAGTTCTCACCTTGGTCTGATCTAGTTGTTGAGATGTCATTAAATTGGTCTCAAGTTTCTTCTTCATAGAAACCTTTGGACTCTTGAAACTTAACATCTCTGGATACCAAGACTCTTCTAGTCTCTGGATAAAACAATTTGTATCCTTTCTGAGTAGAAGAATACCCAATGAACATAGCTTTGGTACTCTTTGGGTCCAGCTTGTTCCTTTGCTCCCTAGGAACTAATACAAAACAAACACAACCAAAAACTCTTAAGTGGTCAATATTGGGTCTAGTTTTGTTTAGTATCTCAAATGGAGACAAGTCATCTAGGACTTTTGTAGGAATCCTATTAATTAAGTAGCATGCAGCTATAAGAGCATCCCCCCAAAATCTTTTGGGAACTTTCATGTTGAACATCATTGTTCTCACAACTTCCATCAAATGCATATTCTTCCTTTCAGCCACTCCATTTTGTTGTTGAGTGTAAGGACAACTGGTTTGATGTTGAATGACAATGTTGGCCAAGTGTTCTTGGAGTCTGGTGCTAGTGTATTCTCCTCCATTATCTGTTCTAAAGCATTTAATACTTGCATTGTATTGATTAGTAATATATGCTTGAAAACTTAAAAATGCATCAAATACTCTATCTTTAGAACTAAGCAAGTTAATCCATGTATATTCATCAATAAATGTCAAAAATACTTATGATTCTTTATAAAAAAACCTAAGTTTTCCTATGCTTTTATTTGGAACTTTAAATCCATTAGCAATAAGAACATTACCTAAGGCAGGTCATACATTCTCTAGCAACCCTAGATCACTAATCATATGATCACTAACCCTAGATCACTAATCATATGATCCACGGCTCACGTACGCTAACGTTTTCCGACCAATTTTCCTGCGTCCCGACCAACCGTTCAGCGACCCGACCAGCTCATCCCGACCATTGACAAGCTTCATCCAGATCAATTGTGAAGCATGGAAGTGCAAACCACACCTTGTCATTCTACATGGAGCAAACTATCTCTTATAGTCTAGGACCATGAAAACTATATTTGGTGGTAAAGGCCTTTAGAATCATATTTTAACCAATGGTTTTGAAAAAAATGAAGTTGCTGAAGTTAGTGAGGCTGTGGCTGCTCAAGCCAAATGGTACCAAGAAGACCAGTTGGTACTCTCTATACTTCAAAACTCTCTTGCTAGTGATCTCTTAGCGGCTTATTCATTGTGTGAGAATGCTAAGGGCCTTTGGGACACTTCGCAAAAGGTGTATGGAAACACCACTAACCTCTTAAGAATTTTTGAGGTGAAAAAGTCTTTGAATGAATTAAAATAGGAGGATGTAGAATTCACAAAGCACTATGACTCATTTAGAGCATTGTGGGCTGAGCTAGAGATGCTAAGGCTAGCCACCATTGACCCAATTGTTCTCCATGAAAGGAAAGAACAAGATAAGGTGTTTTGGTTACTATTAACTCTTAACACTACTTACTCAGATCCAAAAGGAGCAAGGATCCCATGGACTATTTGGCAAGAAGGCTGAATTGGTGGCTGCACACAAGAGTTTCTTCAAACCAACAACAACAAATGAACTTAGGAAGAAGAAACAAACTTGTGACCATTGTAAAAGGAGTGGCCATACAAACAAGGAGCGTTGGGTACTCCACCCTGAGCTAAACCCAAGCTGGGCTATTGAGAGACAACATCACACAGTCGGCCACACTCAGCTGCAAGCTGCCGGCCATGGCGTGTACCAGCTCCCTGCTTCTTCAGCATCTGAATTTGTGACAAAATCAGATCTAGAAGCTCTTCTCAAAGAAATTAAGGATGGTAATGTGTTGGGTAAAACTTTTCATGCTTCTTTTCAAACTTCTTTTACTCCTAATGCCTCAAAATCATTGGTTGTTGATTCTGGTGCTTCACATCATATGATTAGTGATCTAGGATTGCTAGAGAATATAGAACCTGCCTTAGATAATGTTGTCATTGCTAATGGAATTAAAGTACCAATTAAAGGCATAAGAAAACTTAAGTTGTTTGATAAAGAATCTAAAGCCTTTTACATGTCATCTTTTACTTCTAATTTGCTTTCAGTTAAAAGATCTACTACTGACTTAAATTGTCAAGCTATCTGTGGTCCTAATGATTTATACTTTCAGGTTATTGAGACTAGTAGGAGATTTGGACAAGGAACTACAAGAAATGACTTTTATGTGATTGAAGATATGACTAATGCAAGGGGGTTAGAGCCAGTTTCTAGTACTGGTTTTTTTAGTAATGATTCTGATCTTTGGCATGCTAGATTAGGACATCCTCATCCTAGATCACTAGAACTAATTTTTTCTGGTTTAAAAATGCCAAAGGATATGTGTGATTCTTGTATACTTGGAAAACATTGCAAAACAGTTTTTGAGAAATCTTTGCATACTTATGATAATTGATTTGAGTTGGTGCATTCTGATGTTTGGACATCTCCATTCCCATCTAGAAAAAACCACAAGTATTTTTTGACATTTATTGATGAAAAGTCCAAATATACTTGGGTCACTTTGCTTAGTTCTAAAAATAGAGTATTTGATGCATTTCTAAATTTTCAAGCATATGTTACTAACCAATACAATGCAAGTATTAAATGCTTTAGAACATATAATGTAAGAGAACACACTAGCACCAGACTTCAACAACACTTGGCCAAGCATGGTATTGAACATCAAACCAACTGTCCTTACACTCCACAACAAAATGGAGTGGCTGAAAGGAAGAATATGCATTTGATGGAAGTTGTGAGAACAATGATGTTAACATGAAAGTTCCCAAAAGATTTTGGGAGGATGCTCTTGTAGCTGCATGCTACTTGATTAATAGGACTCCTACAAAAGTCTTAGATGATTTGTCTCCATTTGTATTAGTTCCAAGAGAGCAAAGGAACAAGATGGAACCAAAGAGTACCAGCTATGTTCATTGGGTATTCCTCTACCCAGAAAGGATACCAATGTTATGATCCAGAGACCAGAAGAGTCTTAGTATCCAGATATGTCAAATTCCAAGAATCAAAAGGGTTTTATGAAGAAGGAACTTGAGATCAATTCAAAGACATCTCCACAACAAGATCAGACCAAGCTGAGAACTTGAGGAGACTCTTGGAGAGCATTGTCATAGTCTCTCCTCATCCTCAGTCCACGGTTACCGTGTCTCAGCCACCTGCACAAGCGGCGCCCAGCCCCAGCACAACCATGGCACCGGCACAGCCGGATGGGCCGCGGCCATCCACCCCAGCCGGATCATCCTATCCACGGTCTGATCTTCCCTTCAGCTCTCCTGGCCTTCCTCCTCTTGAACATGGGGGGGGAGAAGCATCTACTTATGTCAAAAAAGACTCAGTAGGAGATGGATCAATTCTAGTCTCAACTTCCAAAAGATCAAGAGATGTACCTACTCTTATTGAAGTTTTAGGTGAAGAAGAGGAGTCTATTCAAGAAGCACCACCTACAGTGTTAAGAAGGAGCACAAGATAAAGGAATACACCAGTCTTCTACAATGGGAATGTTGTGGTTAATCATGAACAGAGAGTTTGTAACATTGCTCACTTACCTACTAACCATGTTGCATTCATTTCAAGTCTTCATTACAAGGCGAATATGAAGAAGAGGTATACATGTCACCTCCACTAGGTCTATAGGAACAGGTAGGGGCCGGAAACATACTCAGGCTGAGGAAGGCTATCTATGGCCTTAAAAAATTTCCCAAGAACTTGGTACCACAAGCTAAGTGTAACCTTGATGGATAGAGGCTTCAAAAGATTTGAAGTTGAACATACTCTTTTTACACTAAAGAGTAAGGAAGGTATTGTGGTAATTCTCAATTATGTAGATGATTTAATCATATCTGGTAGTGATAGTGTTGGCATTGCATATACAAAAGTGTATTTGAAGAGTGTCTTTGATATTAAGGACTTAGGAGAACTTAAATACTTCTTAGGAATTGAAGTGTGTAGATTCAAGGAAGGTCTCTTCTTATCTCAAAGGAAATATGATGTATATTTACTAGCCACTACATGTATGATGGAAGCTACTAGCCAAAACACCCTTACAAGAAGATTATAAAATCAGAACATAAGGGGAGCTACAGGAGGAAATTAATTTTCATGATCCTAAGCTCTATAGGAAAGTGGTTGGTAAGCTTATTTATCTAGCCATCACTAGACCAAATTTATGTTTTGCTGTGAATCATGTATCTCAACACATGCAAGGTCCAAAGATGAGACATTGAGAGATGGCAAACCAAATTTTTAGATATCTAAAAGGCACTCATGAACAAGGTATGTGGATGGGTTGCAATAGAAACATAAATATGGTTGGTTATTGTGATGCAGATTGGGCAGGAGATAGGGAGCATAGAAGAAGTACCACAGGCTATTGTACTTTCATAGGAGGGAACCTTGTGACTTGGAAAAACCAAGAAGCAATAGGTGGAGTCATGCTCTAGCTCAGAATCAGAATATAGAGCCATGAGGAAGCTTACAACTGAATGCATTTCGCTGAAGTAAATTCTTGAGGATTTAGCCGTGAGGTGTGATGAACCTATCACCATCCATTGTGACAATAGGCTACAATACACATTGCCTACAACTCTGTGTTTCATAAAAGGACCAAGCATATAAAAGTAGACTGCCACAAATTAAGAGAAGCTATTGGAAAAGGAATCATCTTGCCTTGCTATAGAAGGACTGAGGATCAACTAGCTGATGCATTCACCAAGGTAACAACTTTGAAGAATGGCGCCTCCATCTATCCATGGCTTGGCCTTATGACCATTCCACAAAAATGATCCCAACATGGACTGTTGTACTCTTTTTCCCTAGAAAGGGTTTTGTCCCAATTGGGTTTTCTTTCTTTAGGTTTTTAATGAGGTAATGCTTCATGGTTGCAAGCTTAGGCATTCTCCATGTCTTAAGCTTGAGGAGGAGTGTTGGAATGAAGAAGAAATGATGAAGGAAGAAGGCTTTAACACTTGTATTAAAGGCGTGTGTAGACTAAGTCTAAGGGGAGTGTCTAAGGCTTGTTTGTGTTTTAGTATTATATTATCCTTGTAGCCATTCATGTATAAGGCAATCCTTGTATCCAAACAAGTCTAGACTAGATTAGTATAAATACAATCTCTCTCCTCATTTGTAACTAAGAAACTATTATTCTCATTTTCTTAATACAATCATTCTTCTCTAATCTCTCTAATCTCTCATTTTCTCATTCTGTAAATCTACAAATCTCTTAATCTCATATTCTTTCACGACCGATACGGACGATGGGCACGACCGTGGTACGACCGTGGTACGACCAAAGATCTCGACCCAAAGGAGGTTCTGGACGACCCACGGACGACCGATCCAAGTACCTGCCAGGACCAAGGAACTATAGTCCGTTCCCAAGGAGTTGGCCCGCGCCACAATCAGGACCTCACTTATGTCCGACCATGGAACGATGTGTCTGCTACTCAGGGACCATGGACCATTCCTGTGGGTCCTTTGACATGTTCTAGGACCAATGATCTCAATCAAGATATTGAAGCTTTTCTACTCCAGACGCCTACATCAAAGCCTAAGCCAGGTTCACTAATCCTTATCCAAGCTATTTGAATAAGATGAAAGGGAAGGACATCCTTGGTGAGGTTTTTCCCAATAGATTTTTGTCACTAAGGTTTTGATGAGGCCTGGATGAATCTTTGATGATCTTTTGTCTAAAACACATATCAAATTTTATTTGGATTTTGAATTAGTTAATTTAGCCCGGCCCATTTCTTTCACCATCTTTGGCGTGTGCATTAATTATGTTTGACCACTTTGTATTTTGTAATGGTCTTGGTCTTGCATGGTTTGGAAACTGTGCCATGCATGCAAACCAAGCTTTGACCACCGCATGGCCTCTTCATTTCTCACTCTCTTCTCTTTATAAACTCGTTGTACTCTTTCTTGATGTAAGAACATTGGTGGGCTGTCTTTTTACCAAGAAGCTCAGGTTGCTAGACAAGAGAGATGGAAGCGAGATGAATGAATAAGAGTTTAAGAGATTCGGAGATTTGGACATTGAGAGAGCGAGAGATTAGGGAGAAAAGTGAGAATGAATATTATTGAGAAAATGAGAAAAATGAATATCTTGCTTACAAAGGAAGAGAGAGATAGCTATTTATACTAATCTAATGTAGGCTTGTTTGGATACTTGGATAACCTAATACATGTTTGGCTACAAGGATAACATATCATTAATCATAAACAAGTCTATGTCACTCTCTCTGGTAGGTTGGACACATGGCGCCTTCTTACAGTCTAAGACACCTTTTCTTCATTTCTTTTTCATTCCAACACTTCCCCTCAAGCTTAAGTCATGTAGAATGACTAAGCTTGGAATCATGAAGCATTACCTCATTAAAAACCTAAAGAAGAAAAACCAAATTGGGACAAAACTTTTTCTAGGGAAAAAGAGTATAACACTCCATGATCAGAATCAGTATTGTGGAATGGACATGAGGCCAAGTGTAATGACCGCGATCGAGGGCAAAACTGGCAAGGGCGGGGAAAAAGGAAATTTCGGGGATTATGGGCGAAGATATCTGGGAAGGAAGTTTCGAAATATCCTTGTAACAGACTTCCTGGAAATTTCGCAATATCATAACAACCGGATAATGGATTATTCCCAAAGGAAAAAGGAATTATCCCCAAGGATAAGGAATTATTCCCAGCGGATCCCGAAGGATAGGGAATTATCCCCAAAGGATAAGGGATTATTCCCAGCGGATAAAGGGATTGGGTTGGTCGAAGTTGTTGGTAACAACTTCCGAGATTTTCGCGCTAAATCCCAACTGCTTTCCGAAAATCTCGCTGATATCCCAACTGACGGATGGATATTCAAAGGGATAAGATGGGACTGCGGATTTAAGGAAAATCCTAACCGACTTCCCTTATAAATAAGGAGCAGGTTGCCTCATAAGTCCCTGCGTGAGCAAAAACGAAAATTAGAACTCTGAAAGAAAGAAAGTTCGAGGAAGATAAGCGATTATCCTAGAAAGGTTCGAAAGGCGCCCAGTTACCTGAGTATTCATCGATAGCTGTTCATTCGGTTAAGGAAATCCGGGTAAGCATCGATAAACTTAGAGTTTTACCTTTCTGGACTATAAGCATCGAGAGACTTAGTGTTTTGGTCGATGTGTTCCGAGTAAATCGCTAGGTTTGTGTGACGCGCGTCGGTGCAGCTTGGACGATCTGCGTCAAGAGGTGTCAGAACGTGGGTTTTCATCGGTTCATCGAAATCCTAAGGTGAGTGTGTGACTGTGGCTATGGTCTAGGGTCGTGAGCGTGTGTGGATTCAATAAGTGCTTGACTGTCTGATCTAATATACTTGTCCTGTCCTGTTTTAAGTGTTAAGCGTGAATAAGAGAGTCTTGTGTGACTCGTCCTGGTGAATGATCCAACAGTGGTTGGTGAATCACGTTTAGGAAAGTATATCGGCCTGATTTTGCATGATTGACTTATTGATTGGATTACTTGTTTTCGATTTCTTGACCATAGCTATGTAAGACGGGACGACCGCCTCACTAAGCAATTCGTTGCTTATGCCTCCTTATGGATGCAGGGTTAGGTAATACTCGGGAAGGTAACACTCGCGGTAAGTGATGTTTTAGAGAATAAGTTAGTCTCATGCTAACTTAATAAACTGTATGATTGATGCAGATGGTAAGGAACACTCGATCGCAGGTTGGAAATGGTGGTGCGCCTGAGGAACGCACCGATGGGAATGGTGCGAACCCCACCAACGGTCTGGAAGGCGACGCGGCAAATGTGCCTGCGAATGGAGCCGCTGCACCCCAGACCGAATTGGGTCAGTTGATGGGGATGTTGGGGCAGATTCTGGAAAGATTGACGGCTGCGGTACCTGCGCCTGTTGCGCCCGCGCCTGTTGCGCCCGCGCCGGTTGTACCACCACCCGCGGTAAACGACCGGGTCGCTGAGGCAGTGGTTGAGGAGGTATTGCCAGAGCCGAGGATTGCATCGTACCTTACGATGGCTGATCATATGCGGAAGCTGGGTACAAAGTACTTCGCGGGTGGTGCAAAACCGATCGAGGCCGATGAGTGGCAATCGAGACTCGAGCGGAACTTTGCATCAATACGCTGTCCGGATCAGTATAAAAAGGACATCGCGGTTCACTACTTGGAAGGTGACGCGCATACTTGGTGGACCACGGTCGAGGCAAGGCGCCGAAATTGCTCATGGACCGTGTTCCGTGAGGAATTCCGCGCCAAGTACTTTCCAAGGGAAGTATTTGACCAATGCCAACGTGCGTTCCTTGAGTTGCGTCAAGGAAATATGAATGTGCGCGAATATGAGATTGAGTATAACTCTCTCATGAAGTTCGCGGGGCGCGAATTCGAGGATGAACAGACAAGGATAAGTCGGTTCTTGTGGGGACTTCGGGTCAATCTCCGCAATCGGTGCCAAGTGCGGAGATACGACTCGATGTCTGAGCTGGTAGAGGTAGCGGCTCTTATGGAAATGGGCTTGAAGGAGGAAGCAGAGTTGGCAAACATGGAGTGGAAAGCGTCCACGGTACCTTCTGCTAGACTAAGACTCGGTTCGAGCCAAAGGAGGAACTCAGACAAGAGTCTTAGGAGCAACAAGACATTGACGGTGCAAACTGCATGTCAAAGTTGCGGGAAAACGCACACGGGTCAGTGCAGGACCAGTTCGGGTGCGTGTTTCCGGTGTGGCAGTCTGAGCCATAAGATTGGGGACTGTCCGGAAAGGTACCCTGGGGCGCGAGAGTCGGTACGAAATTTTGGGGAGCAGATATGCTACCATTGCCGTGAGCCGGGACACTTCAGGTCTCAGTGTCCGAAGCTGGCGCAGTCATCCGGGAAACGGGCAAATGAGGGACTGCCGCCACCACCACCAGCTAAGAGAACGGCCCATACAACTGGTGGAACACCACGGGTCTTCTCGATTTCTGAGGAGGCGATAGAAGGCAGCTCTTCTCGTCCGATCACTGGAAAGTTCCTAACACTTACTAAGTAAATTCGATGTCTGCTTGTGTCCTTAGCAATTTAGGGGATATTGTAGGGACCATCCTTATGGGCGGAATACCGACCCATGTTCTGTTTGATTCTGGGGCGACACATTGTTTTGTTAGCCCTGAAGTGATTGGGAAATGCGGGTTCCATAAGGAACTTGGAGATCAACTCGGACTTGTCCGAGCGGCGGGTGGTCAAGCAATGAAAACCTTTGGAAAAGTGCTTGACGTTCCGATAATGATATGCGGTGTGGACATGCCAGCTGACCTAGTCATATGCGGAGTGAAAACTTATGAGGTGATATTGGGCATGGATTGGCTTGGAAAGCATAAGGCCCATTTGGATTGTCATCGAGGGAGAATCCGGTTTGAGAGAGGAAACACGACGCTGGAATACCAGGGAATTCGACCCACTTCAGGAAGCTTGATCATTTCCGCGATTCAAGCAGAACAATTGATCCAGAAAGGATGTGAGGCGTATTTGGCCACGATCACAACATTAGAAGTTGGGCCAGACATAGGGCTTAACAATATTCCGGTAGTTAAAGATTTCGGTGATGTGTTCCAGGCCTTGGTTGGACCACCACCGGAAAGGTCGGATCCATTCACTATTGAATTGGAACCTGGAACCGCTCCGATATCAAAAGCCCCCTATCGAATGGCACCAGCTGAAATGTCCGAACTAAAGAAACAGTTAGGTGAATTGATGGAGAAAGGGTTCATCCGTCCGAGCAGTTCACCTTAGGGAGCACCGGTCCTGTTCGTTAAAAAGAAAGATGGAAGCTTTAGGCTTTGCATCGACTATCGGGGATTGAACCGAGTTACGGTAAAGAACAAGTATCCGCTCCCAAGGATTGACGAGTTATTGGACTAACTCAAAGGGACGACTTGTTTCTCCAAAATTGATCTGGCTTCGGGATATCATCAAATTCCGATAGCAGAGTCAGACGTTCGAAAGACGGCTTTTCGGACAAGGTATGGACATTACGAATTCGTAGTCATGCCTTTCGGATTGACCAATGCACCGGCTGCATTTATGAAGCTGATGAACACTGTTTTCCGAGATTTCTTGGATGAATTTGTGATCATTTTCATAGATGATATTCTGGTTTACTCGAAAAACCAAGATGAGCATCAAGGTCACTTAAGAACGGTTTTGGATAAGTTGCGAGAACAGAAGTTGTTTGCTAAGCTCAGCAAGTGTAGCTTTTGGCAAAGTGAAATTGGGTTCTTGGGTCATATAGTCTCGGATCAAGGAGTGTCTGTTGACCCAGAAAAGATCAGGATTGTGGCAGAATGGCCGAGACCCGAGAATGCCTCAGAGGTGCGGAGCTTTCTGGGATTGGCTAGCTATTATAGACGGTTTGTTAAGGGTTTTGCAAGCATGGCTCAGCCAATGACCAAGCTGACCGGTAAGGACGTTCGGTTTGTATGGTCAGCAGACTGTGAGACTAGTTTCGTTAAGCTGAAGGAAATGCTTACGAGTGCTCCAGTTTTGGCATTACCAGAACCCGATGCACCTTATGTAGACTCACAGATGCATCTCGATTGGGACTTGGGTGTGTTCTGATGCAAGTGGGTAAGGTCATCGCTTATGCATCGAGACAACTAAGGAAACACGAAGCGAATTACCCAACCCATGACTTAGAGATGGCGGCTGTGGTATTTGCTTTAAAAATCTGGAGATCCTATCTTTACGGTGCTAAAGTTCAGATCTTTACGGATCACAAGAGTTTGAAGTATATCTTCACTCAGTCTGAACTAAACCTTCGACAAAGGAGATGGATGGAACTTGTGGCCGATTATGACTTGACCATTGACTATCATCCGGGAAAGGCCAACTCGGTTGCAGATGCACTAAGTCGAAAGAAAGTGGTCAAGGATGTTGTAAGAGACATGGAAGGTCTGGTCAGTATGATAAGCACTTTGCGCCTTACCGCATTGACGGATGATGTGGAACCGTTGGGCTTAGGTGCTGCCGACCATGCGGATCTGTTAACCCGCGTTCGGCTAGCCCAGGATACCGACGAGAAACTTAAAGAGGCAGCAAAGAACGAGAACACTGAGTATCAGATATCGAATAATGGAACGATATTGGTGAATGGTCGGGTGTGTGTTCCCAAAGATCAGCAGTTGCGTGAGGAAATTCTTAAAGAAGCACATCAGTCCAAATTCTCCATTCACCCAGGAGCGACTAAAATGTATCGAGACTTAAAGCGATACTATCACTGGGTTGGAATGAAACGGGATGTAGCCAAATGGGTGGCTGGTTGTCATACATGCCAAAGGGTCAAAGCCGAACATCAAGTTCCGGCTGGGTTAATGCAGAGATTACCCATCCCCGAATGGAAGTGGGATTTGATCACGATGGACTTTGTTACCGGACTGCCTATGTGTGATAAGAAAGATGCGATTTGGGTCATTGTGGACCGTTTGACCAAATCTGCTCATTTCCTCGCAGTTAATCGGAAAGATGGTTCGGAGAAACTTGCGGAGTTGTACATAAAAGAAATTGTCGATTACATGGAGTTCCTGCGAGTATAATATCAGATCGGGTCTCTAAGTTTGCGTCGGCGGTTTGGAAGTCATTGCATAAGCGGCTTGGGACGAAGGTCAACCTGAGCACGGCTTATCACCCGCAGACACTTGAGGATTTGTTGAGAGCGGCTATCTTAGACTGGGGCGGTAAGTGGGAGCAGTACTTACCACTGGCCGAGTTTGCATACAACAATAGCTATCAGACTAGCATTGGAATGTCTCCGTATGAGGCATTGTATGGACGGCCTTGCCGAACCCCGCTATGTTGGACTGAAGTGGGGGAGCGAAGCATTTATGGACCAGACTTAGTCGATAGGACGACTGAGAAAATCAGGATTTTACAGATTAAAATTAAGGAAGCTCAGGATCGACAAAAGAGTTATGCAGACAAACGTCGAAGGGAATTAGAATTCGAAGTTGGGGAAATGGTCTATCTTAAGACGGTCACCTATAAGGAAAAGGAAAGAACGAATCAGACTGCAAAATTAAGTCCGAGATATATGGGTCCGTATAAGATTCTGGAACGGATCGGACCAGTAGCATATAGATTGGAATTACCACCAGTCTTAAGTGCATTCCACAATGTGTTCCACGTTTCTATGCTAAGGAAGTGCATAAGTGATAGACATCACATGATAGTGGAACCACCAGCAGATTTACAGGAAAATCTGACTGTGGAAGGAAGACCAGTTCGAATCGTGGGAAGGAGAGTTAAGTCAGATCGCAGGAAGAAAACCAAAATGATTCAGGTCGTTTGGGATTGTGATGGAGAAGAAGAAATCACGTGGGAACCTGAAGTCATTATGAAGGACAAGTTTCCCAAATGGTTCGACAAACAAGCGGTCGAGACATCTAAGTCCAAAAAGACTAAGTCCTAGATTCGAGGACGAATCTACCTAAGTGGGGGAGAATTGTAATGACCGCGATCGAGGGCAAAACTGGCAAGGGCGGGGAAAAAGGAAATTTCGGGGATTATGGGCGAAGATATCTGGGAAGGAAGTTTCGAAATATCCTTGTAACAGACTTCCTGGAAATTTCGCAATATCCTAACAACCGAATAATGGATTATTCCCAAAGGAAAAAGGAATTATCCCCAAGGATAAGGAATTATTCCCAGCGGATAGGGAATTATTCCCGAAGGATAGGGAATTATCCCCAAAGGATAAGGGATTATTCCCAGTGGATAAGGGGATTGGGTTGGTCGAAGTTGTTGGTAACAACTTCCGAGATTTTCGCGCTAAATCCCAACTGCTTTCCGAAAATCTCGCTGATATCCCAACTGACGGATGGATATTCGAAGGGATAAGATGGGACTGCGGATTTAAGGAAAATCCTAACCGACTTCCCTTATAAATAAGGAGCAGGTTGCCTCATAAGTCCCTGCGTGAGCAAAAACGAAAATTAGAACTCTGAAAGAAAGAAAGTTCGAGGAAGATAAGCGATTATCCTAGAAAGGTTCGAAAGGCGCCTAGTTACCTGAGTATTCATCGATAGCGGTTCATTCGGTTAAGGAAATCCGGGTAAGCATCGATAAATTTAGAGTTTTACCTTTCTGGACTATAAGCATCGAGAGACTTAGTGTTTTGGTCGATGTGTTCCGAGTAAATCGCTAGGTTTGTGTGACGCGCGTCGGTGCAGCTTGGACGATCTGCGTCAAGAGGTGTCAGAACGTGGGTTTTCATCGGTTCATCGAAATCCTAAGGTGAGTGCGTGACTGTGGCTATGGTCTAGGGTCGTGAGCGTGTGTGGATTCAATAAGTGCTTGACTGTCTGATCTAATATACTTGTTCTGTCCTGTTTTAAGTGTTAAGCGTGAATAAGAGAGTCTTGTGTGACTCGTCCTGGTGAATGATCTAACAGTGGTTGGTGAATCACGTTTAGGAAAGTATATCGGCCTGATTTTGCATGATTGACTTATTGATTGGATTACTTGTTTTCGATTTCTTGACCATAGCTATGTGAGGCCTAAGCAATTCGTTGCTTATGCCTCCTTATGGATGCAGGGTTAGGTAATACTCGGGAAGGTAACAGCAGTGGCTAGAACGCGAGACGAAGGCTGGAAAGAAGGGATGGTGGCTTAGTAGAATAATTGGGTCTAGTAGCTTAGACGATGTATTGGTAGACTTATCATTGTACTAGAACCTCGGTTTTTATAATAAGTAATCTATTACACGTTTATGCACTGTTCCGCTGAATCAAATCTGAAAATGCTAAGAAAAAGTTAAGTAAAAATTTGAATCAAAAAATTTTTACTAAGTGTGGTTGTTTGGGTCGACCGCGGGTAGGAAACCTTTAACCTGGGGTAGTTTTCCCGGGTTAGGGTGCTTCACCAAGCCTTGGATAGATAGACCCACCAGTCTTAAGTGTTGTATCTTTGGTGAACACATCAGCTAGTTGATCTTCACTCCTTGTGTAGCAAGGTAAAATTATTTCATTTTCAATAGCTTCTCTCACCTTATGACAATCTACCTCAATATGCTTGGTTCTTTCATGAAATACAGAGTTAGAAGCAATGTGTATAGCTGATTGATTGTCACAATGTACAGTGATAGAAGACACCAAGCTCACGCCAAGAATGTCAAGAAGCAGTTGCTTTAGCCAGATGCATTTTGTGGTATGCTTCCGCATAGCCCTGTGTTCAGCTTCTTCACTAGAGCAAGATACAACATTCTACTTCTTGGTCTTCCAAGTCACAAGATTAAATCCTATGAAGGTGCAGTAGCCGGTTGTGCTTCTCCTATCTTCTTTGTGTCCTGTCCAATCTGCATTACAATAACCTACAAATACCTTGTTCTTTAGTGCCTTTCAAGTATCTCAAGATGTGCATAATCATGTCTCAATGATTTATTTTTGGGTCTTGCATATGTTGAGACACCTGATTCACACAAAACATAAGTCAGGTCTAGTGATGGTTAAGTAAATGAGCTTACCAACCACTTTTCTATACAGATTTACATAATGGAACTTATCATTTCCTAGCTCCCCCTCAGGTTCTATCTTGTAACCTTCTTCTAAGGGTGTCTTAGCTGGTTTAGCTTTCATCAGGTTAGTAAATCCACATTATATTTTTTCTTAAATAAGAAGAGGCCTTCCTTGAACCTACACATTTCAAGTCCTAGGAAGTATTTAAGTTCACCTAGTTCTTTAATATCAAAGACACTCTTAAACAAGCTTTAGTAGATTCAATGCCTACTTTATCACTTCTTGATATGATTATGTCATCCACATAAATGAGTATAACCACAATACCTTATTCTGAAGTGTAAAGAGAGTATGTTCAACTTCTGACCTTTTGAAACATCTGTCCATTAAGCTCACATTCAGCTTATGGTACCAACCTCTTGGGGATTTTTTTTAAGCCAAGATAGCCTTTCATAACCTCAGTGTATTGCTGCCACCTACTTGATCTTCTAGACCTGGTGGTGGTGTCATGTACACTTCTTCTTCTAGCTCACCTTGTAAGAATGCATTCTTAACATCCATTTGCCATAATTCCCAATCAAGGTTAGCAGCAAGGGATAAAACAACAATAACAGAGTGTAATTTAGCTACAAGAGCAAAAGTATCCCTATAATCTTCACCATAAGTCCGTGTGAATCCTCTAACCACCAACTTAGTTTTATACCTATCTATCTCACCATTACTTTTATACTTAATGGTGAAAATCCATTAAGAACTTACAACCCTTTTTCCTTTTGGTAGTGTGGCTGGCGCATAGGTTTAATTCATCTCCATAGCTTTTCTTTTAGCTTGAATAGTTTCTTTCCACTCCTTTTTCTCCATTGCTTCCTCATAGCTTCTTGGAATATACTCTTTATCAAGACTAAGGGTAAATGCAACATGAGACCCAGGTATATGAACTAATTTACATACTCCCTGATCATGATGAACTACTGCATTGTTGCTGTAGTATAAGTTAGGTGAAATCTCTGCCTTGTACTTCTTTTAAGTGCCACTGGTTGTTCTTCACAGACAATAGGTTCTTCTTCCTATAAAACTTGCACAAGATTGGGTTGTTCCCTTGGTCTATGCTCACCTTCTGAATCATCCTGAGCATGATCATGTATAGTTGATTCTCTCCCCCCCATGATCAAGAGGATGAAGTTCTGGTGGACTGGAAGGTGCTGAAGCCGGACCGTGCCGAGGAAAGGTTGAAGACGGTTTGTGCCTGGTTGAGCGCGGTTTGTGCTGGGCTGGTCCTGGTTTGTGCCAAGCCAAAGCAGGAGCTGGAGGGGCTGGCGCTTGGTAAAGAGGATCTGGAACAGATGCTGGCGCCTTAGAAGGAACTATGCCAATATTTTCTAAGATCGTCCTTAGGTTCTCAGCTTGATCAGATCTTGTTGTTGAGATGTCGTTGAATTCTTCCTAAGTTCCTTCTTCATTGAATCCTCTGGACTCTTGGAATTTTACATCTCTAGATACCAGGACTCTTATAGTCTCTGGATTGTAGCACTTGTATCCCTTTTGAGTAGGAGAATATCCAATGAACATGGCCTTGGTGATCTTTGGTTTCAGTTTGTTCCTAAGTTCTCCTGGTACTAAAACAAAACAAACACACCCAAATACTCCTAATTTTTTAATTTTAGGCTTAGTTTTTTTTAATACCTCTAAAAGGGAGACAATCATTTAAAACTTTAGTTGGAGTTCTATTGATAAAGTAGCATGCAGCTACTAGTGCATCTCCCCAAAATCGTTTGGGAACCTTTTTGTGGAACATAATTGTTCTCACAACTTCCATCAAATGTCTATTCTTCCTCTCAGCTACTCCATTTTGTTGTGGAGTGTAGGGACAGCTTGTTTGATGTTCAAAGCCATGCTTGGCTAAGTGTTGCTGAAACTTGGTGCTAGTGTACTCTCCTCTATTATCTGTTCTAAAGCATTTAATTTTGGAATTGTATTGGTTAGTTACAAATGTCTGGAAGTTAAGAAATGCATCAAACACCCTATCCTTGGAACTAAGCAATGTAACCCAAGTATACTTAGATTTTTCATCAATGAAGGTTACAAAATACTTTTGGTTTTCTCTGGAAGAAAAAGGAGAAGTCCAAACATCAGAATACACCAAATCAAAGCAATTTTAATAAGAGTGAATTGATTTCTCAAAATCGTTTTACAATGTTTTCCTAGAATGCAAGATTCACACAATTTATTTTGCAATTTAATTCTAGGGATTATCAAATATAAAGCTCTAGGATGATGATAACCTGTTAGAATGAGATATTTAGATTCACCATTGGAGAATAAAGAGAGTTTTAGAGAAAAAAGAATGAGAGAAAAGATTTTTATTGATAATGAAAGAATTAATCTTCTTGTTTACAAATGAAGAGTACAAGTGTTTATATAGAGAATTTACAATCCTTGTGTCCTAACACACCCTATTAGGCGCCTAATGTCCTTGTGGCTATAGGTTTTGAAGCTCCTTCATACTCTCCCTTTGGTTTAGAGCATTTACTCTCTTCTTCTTTCTAACACTTCATACTCTCTCTTTGTCTTAATCTATTTGTTTTCTTCTTCATTTCAACATTCCCCCTCAAGTTTAAGCATGGGTGAATGGTTGAACTTGCAAAGATGAAGAGAATTTCCTCCTTCTCTTCACTCCCTCTCAAGCTTGATTTTTGATGATAATTGAAACCAAGCTTGGAACCTTAAAGAACTTTGTTATTAAAAACCTTAGTATGGAAAACCCTTTGGGACAAAACCAATACTAAGGGAAAAAGAGTGAAGTCTTCTTAGCTTAGGGATTGGTCATTGAATCTGTGAGCATTAAATCCACTATAGTGAGCTCCGTAGATCCTTGAACAAGACCTTGTTGATTATCCCTTGTGAATGGCTGCGTTGAAGCTTCTTCTAATTCTGGTCCATTTCTCCCCCTTTCTTTTGATTCCTTGTCTTTAATAGGTTATTTTGATCCACCTTTCCTTAAAACCTTCAATTTGAACCTGTTTCACATACACATATACATGCATGTATCAATTATCGCAAGATAACCCAATGCGTTATAATGTAAGAATGATTTAACTTCCTTTTTTATAAGAGTGGAGGGCGATTTGGATGATATTTTCTAGAATAGTCTGGTTCTTAAAGAACTTCAACATTAAAGTCTTTGGATTCATCATGATCACATGGTTCTCATATCTTATATGTTTTGAATTCCCTTTGACCAGCTCCTTTTTGCTTCACTTTCTACTTTCAATAAGCCTAAATCTAGAGAATAAGATTGTAAAATTAATCTTGAGTAGAGTAAGCACACTTGTCTCCTAATACACTCTCCCACCATGCTTCCACTAATTGATGTAAGGTAAGTCATGCTTATGACTTTTTTTCATCACTTTCTGATCTAAAACATCATAGCAACTCAAAAATAAAGATTAGTATTCTAAAACTTGAAGTAGCTCAACTCTGGTATCAAGTATAATATATAGCCAAATTCTCAACCTAAAATCATAGAGTTAAAGAACCAATCATAGATAGAACCTTTGATGAGAGAATTAGGCTGAGAAACACACTTCTTGTGCTCACTTGGTTTTGGCAGACAGCTTGAAAGCCCTTGAATGCGCCAGACAACTCATTGAATGTCCTTTTTTGTGCCTTGAAAGCTTTTATATGCAACAGACATCTCCTTGAATATCCTTGTTTGTGCCTCAGAAAGCCTTTGATTGCACCAGACACCTTGAATGCCCTTGTTTGTGTCTTGAAAGCCATTGAATGCATCAGATACCTTGAATGCCCTTGTTTGCGCCAGACATACTTCTTGGATGTCCTTGTTTGTGCCAGACACACTTCTTTTGATGTCCTTGTTTGCGCCATGAATGCCTTCATGAATGCCCTTGGATACTCATTTTCTTTCCCCCTCACAAGCTTGACACTAGGATTAAGAGTCAAGTTTGGAAGAATGAGCATTCATAGATTGTTTCCATATGTACTCTTTGAAATCATCTATTGGTCTTCTTTTTCCTTTAAACATAAAGAAGAAGATTGTAAGTATCTGGTAGATTAGAAAATGTCTTGAGAATTAAGGAATTTGAAGTATTAAAGAATATGAAGAATATGAGATTTGAAGATTAAAATTATAAGATTTTAAGTATAATAGATAAGATTGATGAAGAATGATGAAGAATTAATATGAGAGAATTATGATAAATGTCAAGGTGATTTTTGGATTCAACTAGGTTCTAAATGCAATGCATAGTCTTCCTAGGTTATCTTTCATCCTATGAACATTTCTAGATGAACAATTTAATCAATCATGGAATAAGTAAAAGGTTTAGAGATAGCCTTGCAAAGACTTTGATACTAAGTCTTTGTGAGTATTCCTCCTTTGTGAAAGGTGTTTGTGCTATGTTGATTTTCACTTCAAGAACACACCAAATGACACTTGACTCCATGGGAAAGCTGATTCATCACTTTTCACCAGTCTTTCCTCTCCACTCCTTGTGGTGGCTGTTATTGGTGGCAATCAGTTCTAACTTCCTGTCCATGTGCTATGCCTTTTTCACTTGCTTTCTATTGCCTTTGTTAGACAATCAACCTAAACATCAACTCCCATCTTAAGCATTTGAACCTGTTGAGAATAGGCATTCTAAACAAAAAATAGTAAGTGAAAGAGAGTGATTAAGAGTAACCAAACTTAATTTTAAATACTGCCTAAGGACTTTTGGATTCAACATGTCTTTTTAAACTTATTGTTCTAAGTAAAAGATAAGGTTCTCTTCCCTTAAGATCAATGAAATTCATGAACAAATGATTCAGCTAGCTAAACAAGGTTCAAAATGTCTCATCTTAACAATTTCTAAATACATGAAGACAATTCAATTGAATTCATGATTTACTAACCACCTAGATACCAGATTTCCTATGGTTTTAACTCACACAACCATCAATGTAATCAACAAAATATAGTTGTATAAGAGTTTAGAAATAGTGTGGATGCACAAGAGTTTGATACTAGGTCTTTGCATTTGATTTTAGGAACTGGTTATGGTGCATTCCCCATCCTCTTTCAACTTTAATGTAGTTGTCTCTAGTTCTTTCTCTTTTGTCCTAGTCTTTGCACTTTTTTCTTGTTGCAGCCTAGGGTAGCCTAACCTCCATAATACCACTTTCCAATCACTGACCAACTTCTTCACCTCCTAACCAACTTATCCCCAATCAGTTTTAGCTAGTACAATTGTCTAATCAATTCATTTTATAAACCAAGCACTGGTTCTTGCACTTTCAGGTCGCCACATCTAGCTTTTGAACTTGGCTTCTCCTTTTTTTTTAATAGCCAATTTCATACAAGGTTTCATACCAAGAGTGTTTGTTGGACTGTTCTTAAGGCCTTGACAGCTTCCTGTAACTACTAACTTCCTAACTCCCATGGTTTTAACAGGTTCTTGTAACTACTAACTGATTAACAACCTTTCAACTCCAACCTCTTCTAACAACCATAACTGTCTGTAACTTCTTCTTAACTAGAGTGTAACTGCCTCTTTAACTGACTTATAACAGTTTTTAAACTGATTAACAACCTTTTAACTAGCCTTAAACATCCCCAACAGATTTATGTAACAGCCTAAAACTGCCACCAACAATACTCTTGTAACCGATTTCCAACAACATTAAACACTTGTCCACTTGCTTCCAAAAACTCCTAAACTGACTAACAACATATTAACTACTAACCAGAACCGTTGTAGGTCAGTAATAATCAGTTATAACAGCTGAGAAACAAGATTAATCTCCTTATAACCGTTATCAAGAATTTCAGATTCTAGCTAGTTCACAAGAAAATGAATCTTGAAGCCTAAACCTTGTCAGATTGTAATGAAACTTCTTGAAACCCTTCAAAAGACTCTTATCTTATTTCTTAACATCAATTTTTCGAAAAAGAGTGAGAAGGGATAAGATTTTTATCACCAATACCCCAAAGGGGTTGAAACTGGACACGTCGAGGGAAAACAATCATGAAATATTCAAAACTTGATTAAGGTGAGTGCGGACCTCCCAAAAAAATCATATATACTCATTTCTATTGAGTTTAGGATTTGGAATCAATCAATTTTATGAATATTTGAACAATTTATGCTTGTTGCAATGGAGGACAACCCAGAAGATGCCGATCGCAACTTCTTCGTGGATAACTTTTGATTCTGATCACCAAATGAGATGAAACCGGCGCAGGGATGATTAGAAACTATTGCCTGACAATCCTTTTGATGAAAGTGGAAGAAAACCTTGTGATCTTGCCGTAATTGATGAAGAACCACTGTGATCTTCTTGGCATGACCTATTTGGAGGCTTGCATGAAAAGATTGAAAACAACTTAAGATTTGCGGATTATATGTATGTGTCTTTCTCTGATACCATGTTATAATGAGAGATACAGATTCGGGAAAACGGCCAAAATCAACCTGGACTATTTTGAATACGCTTTTCTATACCTAAATTTTGACATCATTCATTTTTCAACTTTAATAATTCTATTTTTTAAATTTTAAACCTGAATTATATGATATTTAGCTGATTCATACATACATGTTAACGACGTTATACGTCCGCTTAATCTTGCTGACTACCCGCCTACGTGTCCAAAACGACGTCGTTTTGGACGTATAAAAAATATTATTCAAAACAGTTCATGTAGATTTTGGCCATATATTTATGATTTATATTTAAAATTTTGATATTTAATTATTAGATTAGGATATTAGACAGATATAAATATTTTTTTTTGAAATTAAAATTAATAACTTATATAAATATAATTTAAATATTTAAAATTAATATTAAAATATATGTTAAATAATCGAAAATAATATTTTATAATTCGTATTAAAATAATCAGAGAAACCTATAAAAATAATTAAAAAGTTGAAAATAAATTTAAAATTCCTCAAAAATAAAATCTTTAGATAAATAAAAAGATTTTCAAAACAAATCTTAAAATAAATATAATATATAAATAAATAAATTAGTATAATATACTCTATGGAAAAATCAAAATAACATTAAAAATAATATTTAGTAAGAATATCTAAGAATATTTAATAAAAATATTTAGATATTCTTATTAAATATTATTTTTAATGTAAATATGTTTTTAATTGTGAAATATAAATAGTTTGATTTTTAATAGAGTATTTTATATTAATTTATTTATTTATAAATTATATTTAATTTAAGATTTTTTATAACCTATTTTATTTATCTGGAAATTTTTGTTTTCAGAAATTTTAAATTCATTTTCAAATTTATAATTATTTTTATAGTTTCTCTGATTATTTTAATACGAGTTATGATTATTTGACATATATTTTAATATTAATTTTAAATATTTAAATTATAATTATATAAGTTATTAATTTTAATTTCAAAAAAAAAATTATATCTGTCTAATATCCTAATCTAATAATTAAATATCAAAATTTTAAATATAAATCATAAATATATGGCCAAAATCTACCTGAACTATTTTGAATAATATTTTTCATACGTCCGAAACGACGTCGTTTTGGACACGTAGGCGAGTAGTCAACAAGATTAAACGGACGTATAACGTCGTTAACAGGTATGTATGAACCAGCTAAATATCATATAGTTTAGGTTTGAAATTTAAAAAATAGAATGATTAAGGTTAAAAAATGAATGATGTCAAAATTTAGGTATAACAAAGCGTACTCAAAATAGTCCAGGTTGATTTTGGCCGTTTTCCCATTTAGATTCACCATTGAAGAATATAGAGAGTTTTAGTGAAAAAAGAATGAGAGAAATGATTTTTATTAATAATGAAAGAATTAATCTTCTTGCTTACAAATGAAGAGTGCAAGTGTTTATATAGAGAGTTTACAATCCTTGTGTCCAAACACACTCTATTAGGCGCATAATATCCTTGATTGGCTATAGGTTTAGAAGCTCCTTCATACTTTCCCTTTGGTTTAGAGTATTTACTCTCTTCTTCTTTCTAACACTTCATACTCTCTCTTTATCATAATCTACTTCTTTTCTTCTTCATTTCAACATGACCTAGTCTAGCATGCCAAAGATCAGTTTTGACATTTATATCTACACTATTAGCACAAAGTTCATATGAGGAATGCATGCAAAAGTCTTCAAGCACAAACAAGTCATTCTTTGTTGTTCTTTGTCCAAATTTCCTACTTGTTTCAATATCCTGAAAGTAGAAATCATTATGACCAAAGATAGCTTGACAATTAAGATCAGTTGTAGCTCTTTTAACAGATAACATGTTAGATGTAAAGGATGGCATGTAAAAAGCTTTAGATTCTTTATCAAGCAGTTTAAACTTCCCAGTTCCTTTAATTGGCACAGTAATTCCATTAGCTATCACCACAATTCCTAAGGCAGGTTCAAAGTTTTCTATTAAACCTAGATCACTTATCATATGATGAGAAGCTCCAGAATTAACAATCAAAAGTTTAGAAGTAATAGAAGTTTGAAAAGAAGCATGAAGAGATTTACCCAACACATTACCAGAGCTAAAGGCTTTGAAGAGGGCTTCCAAGTCTGATTTCTTACAAACTCAGATGGAGGAGTCAGAATAGGAGTTGTTATTGTGTTTCCTTGAACCGGATTGAAGTCCATATAAGAGGTGGTTGTATGCACCAGGTTTGAGGAGCTAGTGGCGTTTTCTAGTGAAGGTTTAGACCTGTCAATGAACCAACTTGGCTTCAACTCAGGATGAAGCACCCAGCAATCCTTCTTGGTGTGACCGGTTCTCTTTCAGTGATCACACACTGCTTTCTTCTTTTTTGATTCAGCTGGAGCCAGCTTGAAGAAGCTTTCGTGGGCAACCACCATGTTTTCCTTGTTTCCTAACAGCTGAAGAGATCCTTGCTCCTTCTGAATCTTAGCACATACATCCACTAAGCTACAAAGCTTGTCTTCCCTAACAATGTGCTTAATAAAGTCATTTTAGTTAGTGTTTAAAGTCAAAAGCAACTCAAACACCTTATCTTGCTCTCTCCTTTCATGAAGAGTAATAGGATCAATATTGGTAGGCCTAAGCATCTCTAGCTCTTCCCATAATACTCTGAATGATCCATAATACTTTGTGAACTCAACATCCTCTTGTCTAAGATCATTCAAAGTTTTATTTACCTCAAAAATCCTCATGAGGTTAGTAGTATTTCCATACACAGTTTTTAAAGTTTCGCAAAGATCTTTAGCATTTTCACAATATGAATATACTTCTAAGAGAGATCCATCAAGATATTTTTGGAGTATATAAAGTACCATCTGGTATTCCTGAAACTTGTTTTGATCATCTTGATCATCTGAAGCAGCCGCTTCAATAGCTAGAACTGCCACCTTTGTTACATGGCTCCATAAGCCTTTGTTGCACAACGTGTGATGTGAGATAGCGTGGTGGATGTGATCTTTGACTGAGAGTCTCGATGCCTTGGATCACTTGAAGAGATGGAGGTGGATTGAACAGGACCACAAAGGCTGCAAAAGGCCTTTGATACACCAGAGGGTTGTTCTTCTTGTAGGAGAAGAACAGAAGCTCCACGAACTCAAGGGTGAGAGGTTGCGGCTGTTTAGGTCTAAAGAGACTTAGGTGTTTTTTTGATCAAAAGAGTTCTGTCTTATTCATAGATCAATAGGCTTATAAATATGCCTAAGTGTCAAATACAACTTAAAACAAATGGGCTGGCAAAATCATCAGGCCCAATCGAAAATTAGATAGCAAAATAAAAGCTTAGGCTTAGCCTTAAACATAATAGTTTGGGCCCAACATTTAACACTTAGTCTATAAAAATAAGAATTAAAAAAAGATAGAGAAGCCTTATAATGTGAAGGCCGAATTTGGATGGGCCTTGTGAAGTGTAGAAGGTCGTGAACAAGTCCCATCTCCATGCGCACTAGGAGTATTGCCTCATTAAAACCTTCTTCGGAAAACCCAATGGGACAAAACCAAACATAGGAAAAAGAGTACAATTTCCAAGCACGTCTTTTGGTGTCTTCACCAGATGGTAATGGTGAAGACACCTGAGGAAGAGGTGTTGTCTAGAAGGAGCCTCCATTGCTCCTTATTTTGCATGAAGGGTGAAGAGGTTGAATCGGGATCGATCGATCGTGAATCTTGAGCCGCTTCCTTTGCTTGACTTTCCACCAGCATGGTTAACTTGGTTCCGAGTGCTTCCTTCTTTGAACATGTCAGAGGTCCTGGTGGTATGATCGGTGCAGCAGCCGGGATGATGTCCTCATCATTCCCTCCCTCTTCAAGAGCTTTGGTCTCCAAAGCTTCTTCTTCAATACCTGCATCAAATAACTCCAAGTCAGAAATATTGAAAGTAATAGATACATTATACTCACCTAGAAGTTAGAGCTGGTAGGCGTTGTCGTTGATCTTCCGGAGAACTTTGAAGGGTCCATCTCCTCTTGGCGCCAGCTTGTTTTTCCTCTTCTCGGGAAATCTCTCTGGTCTAAAGTAAAGCCAGACCCAGTCGCTTTTGTTGAAAACCACGTGCTTCCTCCCTTTGTTGGTGTGCTTCACGGTCTGACTTGTGCTCTTCTCCAGATTTTCTCTTGCCTTCTGGTGTAGGCGCTTGACGAACTCTGCCTTGGCTTCTCCGCTAAGCTTATAGCTTCACCAGGTGGGATCGGTAAGAAGGTCATTGGCGTGTTTGGGTTGAATCCATATACTATCTCGAACGGCGTCATGCGGGTGGCTGAATGCTTAGCTCGGTTGTATGTGAACTCCACATGCGGTAGACAATCCAGCCAGTTCTTCAAATTGCGACCAATTGTTGCTCGCAGCATGGTATGCGGTTGAGAACAGCAGCTTCGTTCCTATCTTCATAAGGCGCGCCAAAAATGACTGAGGAACTTGGTGTCTCGGTCAGAGACAATGGTTCTCGGAATCCCATGCAGACAAACAATCTCCTTGAAGAACAAGTATGCGGTCTGACTGGCTTCGTTGGACTTGTTGCACGAAATGAAATGCGCCATTTTAGAGAACCAGTCGACCACCACGAAAATGGAATCTTTGTTTTTGAGTTTGGGAAGTCCCAACACAAAGTTCATGGAGATGTCGATCCACGGTGCAGTCGGAATCGACAATGGCATGTACAAACCATGTGGATGACGCTACGATTTTGCCTTCTTGCAGATCAAACATCTAGCATAATGCGCTTCCACATCTCAACATTGGTGCGGCCAGTAGAAATGCTCTTGAGCATGCTCAACGTCTTGTCTACACCGAAGTGTCCCATGAGACCACCTCCATGGGCCTCTCTCACCAGCAACTCTCAAATAGAATCTCGGGGAATGCAGAGCCTCTTTCCCTTAAAAAGGAATCTGTCAAATACGTAGAACCGATGATACGGTCCTTTACCATGCTCATTAAATGCTTCCTTGAAATCGTCATCTTCATGATACAGATCCTTGACCATTTCAAATCCCATAACCTTGGATTCAATAACCGAGATCAGACAGTGGTGCCTTGACAGTGCATCAGCAACAACATTATCTGCGCCTTTCTTGTACTTGATGACGTAAGGGGATGTTTTGATAAACTCCAGCCAACAAGAATGTCTCTTGTTCAATTTTGTCTGTCCCTTGAGATGTTGCAAAATCTGGTGATCCGTGTGAATAACACACTCTCTACAAAGCAGTTAATGCTGCCATGTCTCCATAGCACAAATCAAAGAGTAGAGCTCCTTATCGTATGTAGGATAATTAAGAGCTGCTCCACTCATCTTCTCGCTGAAGTAGGCTACAGGTTTTCCTCCTTGTGTAAGGACTGCGCCTATTCCCACTCCTGAAGCATCACACTCTACCTCAAATGTCTTGGAGAAGTCTGGTAGTGTCAGAACGGGTGCGCGTGTGAGGCTGTCTTTTAGTAACTGGAAAGATTTCTCTTGTTCTGGTCCCCACTTAAACTCCTGATTGTTCTTTATTGTGGCGGTGAGTGGGCTAGCAATGGTGCTGAAATCTTTAACAAACCGACGGTAGAAGGTTGCTAATCCGTGGAAACTGCGAACTTGGCTTGCATTTGTCGGAACTGGCCAATCCTGAATGGCCCTAATCTTTTTTCGTCCACCTAAAATCCCCGCGAACTCACAAAAAATCCCAGGAAAACCACTTGGTCAGTGCATAAGGTACACTTCTGAAGGTTGGCTAAGAGCAGTTCCTGTTGAAGCGTCTGAATAACCGACTCAAGATGTAGCAAATGATCGGCAAAAGTCGAATTGTAGATCAGAATATCGTCGAAGTAGACCACAACAAATTTTCTCATGAACTGTAGATCAGAATATCGTCGAAGTAGATCAGAATGGTTTGAGAATGTGATTCATTAAGCTAATGAAAGTACTCGGGGCGTTAGACAGCCCAAATGGCATCACAAGCCATTTGTAAAGTCCTTGCTTGGTCTTGAATGCAGTTTTCCACTCATCACCTTCTCGCATTCGAACCTGATGATATCCACTCTTGAGGTCTATCTTGGAGAATATGGATGCTCCACTGAGTTCGTCCAGCATGTCATGAACTATTCAAATACGGATTGAATACTCTCGACTGCAGTTGCAGCTTCTTCTCTTTCTTCTTCAGATTCGTACTCTCCAGATGCGTTTATAAACATCACCCCTTGGTTAGGGCAATCCCGTGAAATGTGTCCTCGCCAACTAAAACTAAAGCATGTAATATCACGGCTGCGCTGAGGTTGGGCGGTCGGGGGTGCGGTCCTTAGGGCGGTTGGACCGACTTTGGGAGCTGGTACCGGCGCTGATGTGACCTTTTTCTTAAGCTTTTGGTCAGCAGGGGGTGCAGTCCGTTCAAATGGCCTGGAACCAGCATTCCAGTTCGTTCTTTGTCTAGGCGGTGCAGTAGACTTGCGCTTGTTACTCTGCTCGATCTGAATTGCTAGATGATACATCTCGCCTAAGTCATGGTAAGGCTGACGCTCTAGCTTTCTCATGATAGGCTCTTGAAGTGCGTCTAAGAACTGTGTCATTAAACACTCCTCCGAATCATCTATTTCCAGACAATTTCTTAGATGTTCGAATTCTTCGAAGTATTCTGCCACCGATTTACTCCCTTGAGTGAGGCGTGTGAATCGCCGCTGCAATTCTCGGTGAAAGTGAGGAAGGACATAACATATCCTCATTATCTGCGTCAGTTATTCCCAGGACGTCAGTAAACCGAATCGGCCTCTACGTCGAACTGCGACTTCTCTGTCCCACCACGCCAGTGTGTTGTCCGTGAATTGTGCCATTGCAAGGGCGACTCGTTTTGGATCTTCATAGCCGTAATAGTCAAATAGCAGCTCCATTCGCCGTTCCCAGTCTATGTATTCCTCCGGATTGAGTCTCCCGGCAAAAGACGGTGGGCTAAGTTTGACCTCGTGCTGAACTGCTCGGTGATGAGGTTGATCCTCATGTCGATATCCTCGGCCATGCCCCTGATTGGTGGCCTCTGGCATTTCCTGGCGCACAGATTGCGCCGGCTGATCGGATCGACGGTCTTGTTCTAGAGCGGCCATACGAGCTTCCATTCGCTCCAGCATGTGCATCATTGCCGTGAAGTCTTGACCTCCTGATTCTCCACTTGTCGACATCCTGGCCCTGCTTAAGGCAAAAGGCTAGGGACCTTTCTCGAGAAAGGAAAGCTTCCTGAATAATTGTGGAAACAAAAGGCAGCAAGAATGGAAAGTCTCCAAGGATAGAAACTTTCCTTATCAGAGAACACACAAGATGCAACTATTCTAAAATTAGATCTAAAAAAAAATTAAATGTTAATCTAAAAATTTTCTATTCTATATGATCCTAAATTTAAATGCAACAATAAATAAGGAAATAAATAGATAATCTAAACTTTCCTAATCTATATGATCCTAAATTTTAATGCAACAATAGATAAGAAAATAAATATGTAATATAAATTTCCTAATCTATATGATCATAAATTTAAATGCAACAATAAATAAGGAAACAAAAGATAATCTAATCCTAGCAAGAAAATATCAAAAAAAAAAATCGCCTAAAACTAGAATAGGAAAATATTTGGTCAAATAAATCTAACTTAATGCTAAATCTAAGAAAAGGGAAAACTACCTAAAATTTATGGAAACTTCCTAAACTACCTAGATGCAAATTAGTTACTAAATTTAATACTGAATCTTAGATTAAGGAAAATCTCCTAAAATTAAAGGAAAATCTAAGTAACTAAGGAAATTTCCTAATTTTTCTAGATGCAAAATTTAATTGTTAAGAACCTAGACTAAAATGCAATTCTATAATGAACCTAGCTAAGAAATCGACTAAACCTAGGCTAGTTCAATGACCCTAAACACTAATGACTCCGCTAGGACCTAGGGACAGGGACGCGACCTAACGTGAACCACTACCCCGACTAGGGAACAAGGCAAACAAGGAACTAACCTAGACGCGACCAGCGGACTAGGCTAGACCTAGAAGACAACTAAAACTAGAACCTAACTCGATAAGACTCAGCACACGAGAAAGCTATGCGAACCCTAAGTTGTCCTAGACACCTAAAACTTGCTAACAAGGGACCTAGCAACCTAGGCGACACACACAAGCATAAACTAACAAGCAAACTAGCCTAGAACTCGATGGAACAACTAGACACTCACGCGAACACACACACACAAAGCTAGATCGACTAAAAACACTCCTTAGGGTGAGAGACTCTAACCCTAAGCAGCTAAGAACACAAAGAACAATGAACACACAAGCAAAACACTCACGTGAGTCACAAGCAAAACTTGTGACTTACGATTTCTCAAGAAAAAGTAGGTGTTCTAGGTGAGTTTTCTATTGTTCCAAGATTTGTTTTAAGCAATCCTAATGAGTTTTATGATTTTATCTCTTTTTTTTGTAGAATAGAAATTAAACAATGATATAGGACAGATAGAACATGGTTTGTTTGTTTTTATGTGATGATTGAATTGTCCCACGCCTTCTTCCTTGCAGGGAGAAGTTGTAAACAAGTAAAGCAATGAATTCAAAAGAAATAAAAAAATTGATTTGAAACAAGGGAAAAGGATAGAAACAACCTAGCAGTATGAGCTTTTAGCTCTGATACCAGATGATGTGAGATAGCATGGTGGATGTGATCTTTGACAGAGAGTCTCGATGCCTTGGATCACTTAAAGAGATGGAGGTGGATTGAACATGACCACAAAAGCTGCGGAAGGCCTTTGATACACAAGAGGGTTGTTCTTCTTGGAGGAGAAGAACAGAAGCTCCACAGACTCAAGGGTGAGAGGTGGCGGCTGTTTAGGTCTAAAGAGACTTAGGGGTTTTTTTCATCAAAAGAGTTCTGTCTTATTCATATATCAATAGGCTTATAAATATGCCTAAGTGTCAAATACAACTTAAAACAAATGGGCTGGCAAAATCATCAGGCCCAATCGAAAGTTACATAGCAAAATAAAAGCTTAGGCTCAGACTTAAACATAATAGTTTGGGCCCAAGCCTTTTAACACCTTGTCTATAAAAATAAGAATTAAGAAAAGATAGAGAAGCCTTATAATGTGAATGCCGAATTTGGATGGGCCTTGTGAAGTGTAGAAGGTCGTGAACAAGTCCCATCTTCATGCGCACTAGGAGTATTGCCTCATTAAAACCTTCTTCGGAAAACCCATTGGGACAAAACCGAAGATAGAAAAAAGAGTACAATCTCCAAGCACGACTTTTGGTGTCTTCACTGGATGATAAAGGTGAAGACACCTGAGGAAGAGGTGTCGTCTAGAAGGAGCCTCCATTTCTCCTTATTTTGCATGAAGGGTGAAGAGGTTGAACCGGGATCGATCGATCGTGAATCTTGAGCCGCTTCCTTTGCTTGACTTTCCACCAGCATGGTTAACTTGGTTCCGAGTGCTTTTTCCTTTGAACGTGTCAGAGGTCCTGGTGGTATGATCGGTGCAGCAGCCGGGACGATGTCCTCATCAACGTGGTCCTCATGGTTCTTGACCAGAGGAGGTAGTTCGTCCCTTGAAGCATAACTGGAGCCTTTATGTCATTTGGTACTCCATCATACTCGTTTTTAAAGCCTGCAAGAAGATAAGACCAAGAAAGAGACACACGCGCTGGACTAATGAAAGGAGGACATGTCTAACAATTTCAAACCGAATGCAACAGCCTAACAACCACTGCTCATCAACTTAAACAGCCCTCTACTATTTAACTAACAATAATCCAGTCAACAAAAGTTCTTCAAACCTCCTAACCAAATAAAAAAACAACTTTTCCTTCCAAATTTTTTTGTTAAAAAACAGATTTTTAGCAACTATCAACAAAACCTTTTTTGAAATCTAAAACTCTTTGGATTGAGAAGAAACTTCTAGAGACCCTCCACAAGATCCTTAACTAACTTCTGATTGTCCATGATTCGGAAAAAAAAACAGAAAGAATAGGGTTTGTACCACCAATACCGCGAAGAGGTCAAACCTGGACACGTCGGAGTAGATTGATCAAGAAAGCTTCAAAACTTGAAAAAGGTAAGAGCAGACCTCCAGAGTCGTCAACTAGACTCGTTTTACTTGATATTAGGCTTTGGAATTGCTCGATTTGGATAATATTTAAAGGAGATATGCTCCTTACAAACCCAGAGACTTGTGGCGGATGCCATCGCGACACCACCGGAGGGAAACTTGGATAACATTTGACTAAGACCACCAAATTGCATGAAACCACCGGAGAAATGCTCAGAATTCGCCGGAGAAGAACCCTTGATGAATAATCTGGCAAGAAATCATGAGTTCTTGCCTGAAAACCCGATGAAACTGCAATGCACCCGCGACGAGTCCGGTTGAGGAATTGCGAAGAGATCGTATGAGAAACGAGAAGAGTTTGCGTAATTTTTGTGCCATATTGATGAAACCAGGCTCTAATACCATGAAATATTAAGATTTTAAGATATTCAGAGATTTGAAGGTTGAGTGAGAGAGAGATTAGAGGGAAAAGTGAGAATGAACATTATTGAGAAAATGAGAAAAATGATTTTTTTGCTTACAAAGGAAGAGATAGATAGCTAATTATACTAATCTAATATAGGCTTTGGATACTAGGATAGCTTAATACATGTTTGGATATAAGGATAACATATCATTAATCACAAACAAGTCTAAGTCACTCCCTTTGGTAACTTGGACACATGGCGCCTTGATACAGTCTAAGACAACTATTCTTCATTTCTTCTTCGTTCCAATACGAGAAGTGGATCGATGGGACCACACAAACTGTGAATGGGGCTTGTGATACTCCAAGAACTTCAACCACAAATGTTGAAGAACACGACAAGCTCACAAAGGACAGGTGAAGGCGGCGCCAAGGACAGCAAGACATAGTCTTTAGAGTTTTTGTTTAATTTGTAATTGATGGTTCTTTTATTCATGAATAGTTCAATAGCTTATATATTGCCTTGTTACAAACTATGGCTAAACAACATGATGCTTAGCCCCTTTAATAAATAAAAACAACATGATGTCCACTTGTTGGTGGCGATTTTTAAATGACTATGCACTTAAGTAACTAACACATTCATAAACCCAAATAACATACTTAGTCTATAAAACATAAATAAGAAAGTTAGAAAGCCCAAATAAAGACTTAGGCGAATTTGGTAGAGACTTGTGAATGGTGTAGAATAGTGAACAAGTCTTCACCGTCTTGCGCACTAAGAGTATTGCCTTGTTAAAACCTTTTTGGAACCCAATGGGATACAACCGAAGATAGGAAAAATATACAATTTCCTAGCACGACTTTTGGTGGATTTACCGGATGGTAATGGTAAAGACTCCGGAGGAAGAAGATTTTTTGAGAAGGAACCTCCATTGTTCTTTGTCCGGATTGAAGGGGTCGGGATCGACCATGCAGGGACCGGGATCGGTCGGTCGGGGATCTGGTGTAGTCAGTCTTAGGTCCTGATGGGCTCCACTGTCCAGAAGCATGTCAAGCTTGTCTCCTAAGGCCATTCTCTTTGATCGAGTTAGAGGTCCTGGTGGTATGACCGGTGCAGTAGCTGGAACAATGTCATCATCATTCCTTCCCTCTTGAAGTGATTTGGTCTCCGAAGCGAATTCCTCACCTGCATCAAACAACTCTAAGTCAGAAACATTAAATGTACTAGACACATTATACTCACCTGGAAGCTCAAGTTGGTAGGCGTTGTCATTGATCCTCCTCAAGATTCGGAATGGGCCATATCTGTATGGTGCAAGCTTGCTCTTTCTGCGCTGTGGGAACCTCAATGGTCGCAGATGTAACCAAATCCATTCTTCCTCTTTGAACACTACATGTCGTCGCCCCTTGTTGGTGTTATGAATGTTTTGTTGCTCCAAATTTTCCTAAGTATATGCATGAAGGCGCTTGATGTACTTGGCCTTCTCTTATCCCTCGGGCTGATAACATCTCCCAAAGGAATTGGCGTGAACTCAATAGGAGTGGAAGAGTTGAAACCGTAGATGACTTCAAATGGTGACCTTCTCGTGCCAGAATGTGTAGCTATGTTGTAGGCGAACTCGATATACAAAAGACACTCCAGCCAACTCTTCAGATTTCGACCAATCGTTGCTCGCAGCATCTGTGATAAAGTCTTATTGACAACCTCTGTCTGTCCATCTGTCTGGGGATGATACGCAGTAGAAAACAAGAGGTTGGTCCCTAACTTGCGCCACAGTGCTCGCCAAAAGTGACTGAGGAACTTGGTGTCTCTGTCCGAGACAATCGTCTTGGGATGACGTGCATGTTTACTATCTCTTTGAAGACTAGGTCGGCAGTCTGGTTGGCATCATTTTTCTTATTGCACATAATGAAGTCTGCCATCTTGGAAAATCGATCAACCACAACGAAGATGGAATCCTTGTGATTGATTTTCGGCAGGCCTAGCATGAAATCCATAGAGATATCGATCCATGATGTAGAAGGAACCGACAATGGCATGTAAGGACCTTGCGGATGTATCTTTGACTTAGCTTGCTTGCAGATAATGCATTAATCACAATGGGATTCAAAGAAATCTGCTAACCTATACGCCTAAAGTCTAAGGGACAAGAGGAGCGGCTTGGGGTGAGGCTGGTGCGGAACAGTGCTGGAATGGGGGACATGACGTATTGTCCGCGGGACGGGAGCGCTATGTGATAGGATGCTATCTAGACCAAGCTGAACGGCGAGAGTCGACCCTAGACTCGATGGGGACTAGAACAGACTTAGACCTGAACAGGGAACTAAACACTTGACTCAGAGGAGGTTAAAGGGTAAGGTGTGGGACATAAGATTCAATGGCAAGGCGCGGGACGTAAGGTTCAATGGCAACGCGCGGGACATAAGGCGCGGGATACTTCATGGCCTAGACCTATGGGATGTGGGACTAGACGTACTGTAGAGACTTGTGAATGGTGTAGAATCGTGAACAAGTCTTCACCGTCTTACGCACTAAGAGTATTGGCTCGTTAAAACCTTCTACGGAAAACCAAAAGGGATAAAACCAAAGATAGGAAAAAGAGTACAATTTCCTAGCACGATTTTTGGTGTGTTTACCGGATGGTAATGGTAAAGACACCGGAGAAAGAAGAGTCTTCGAGAAGAAATCTCCATTGTTCCTTGTCCGGCTTGAAGGGGTCGGGATCGATCATGCAGTGACCGGGATCGGTCGATCGTGGATCTGGTATGGTCAGTCTGAGGTATTGATGGGCTCTACTCTCCAGCAGCATGTCAAGCTTGTCTCCTAAGGCCTTTCTTTTTGATCGAGTTAGATGTCATGGTGGTATGACTGGTGCAGTAGCTGGAATAATGTCCTCATCATTTCTTTCCATCAAATTTTTTTTATAAAAAGTTTGTTGCAAACTCTTGTCAAATTCGGTCTTTAAAGATTAGTGTATTATATCTAATCTATTATGGGTTCTCTATTTGTGAGTAATATCATTGAGCCGATCCAGAATAACCTTGTTTAAAGGTTGTGTCATATCCTTTTGTAGGAAGCCGGCGCATCAAAGATTTCCCACCGCCTTTGTTAAGAGCCAATCTCTACCACTCATCTTGATCCCAACGTTCCATCATTCCAACGTTCTGCCATCAATCCTTTCCCAACCTATTTGAATTCCCATTCTATCAAAAACCTCCATTACAATCCGATGTCTCTCACCCTAGTGTGTGGTCTTGGGTTGTGCTCCTCCGTAGGAACACATCAGGAAGATAGACAGCTTGGGTCCCACTACCGCAAAATGTGTGCTAAAGTCTCCTATGCCATCCCAACACGAATTGGCTCATTTCTTATTACCAAAAGCTTGCCAAAGTCTCCTATCCTTTCCCATTGAGGGACAGCTCAGGTCTCTCTTTCCTTGACAAGGAACCTGGGTCTCCTCTCACCTTACATCATGAGCAGATCACTCCCGAACAAAAGCTTGGGTTTATCCTCACAAACAAAATCGGCTCTCTTCTTTAATCAAAAACGACTCTTTTAATTTCTTACAACAAGACAAGACATATTTTACAAAAATTGGATGACTAACTCTTTGATCTGCTTAACTTCTTATTCATATCAGTATAACCTAGTGACTATCCCATACAAATCTGAAGATTTGTGGGGCTAGCTGTTGGAGTCAAAATCAACATCTTTGGAATTGATGGGTAATGTGTTTTAAGTGTTTAGAAATATTTTCATACTTAGATATTTTCCGTAAAAAGAAAAAATATATATATGTGAAAGGGAAGACGAGGCAAAATAGTATTTTTTGACAAACACGCAAAGGGAGTAATACAAAGCAGCTCGGTTAGCGGCCTTTGCATGCTCATGAGCTGGCAGTGACAAGCCATCCCGAGCTGGTCTTATTACAATTATCCTGAGCTTATGCAATGATCACTATAGAGTGTTGCCTAATTCCATATCATGAGCTGGCAGGTCACCTTTTTCCCAAAAACTGGCTCGCTTGAGCAGGGTCATTACTAAGGTGAAGAAGAGGAGACAATACCCTAGACGATTCTCCTATTGTATCTAGCCATTTCCTCATAATTCTTCCCAAGATGATCGGCATACTATATGCTCCAAGCTATCAAAAGCGAGGTGACCTCCCGAGTGGAAGATCACCATGCCGCTCCGAGACAAATGCAGTAACATCTTCTTGAGCTAGTGAAACCTCCGAGCTGTCTTGTTAGTTAACATCTCTGCTTCAATCATCTTCTCTGAGGCTCTGAACCGAGGGACAGATCAGGTGAGTTTTGTCGATTATTACTGAGCTGTGCTAGCATGATTAGCATCTGAGACGGTTGTAGGGAGGTGATCCTGAGCCGACAATCATGCCACAAACCTGTGGCTACTGAATGCGGTGCATCTTCAAGAATGCTGCAATCCAGTTAATCATGACCATTATCTCTTTCTCTTTCTCTCGAAGCAGTCCAAGCCGATGAAGGTGAAAGTCCAGCTCGAGCTGATTGTCCTATTGCAATCTCGAACCAATTGCATCTTTCATTTCCTTGAGTCTAATTCATCTAATATTTTTTCTCTGAAATTCTTTCCAAGACTTAACGTTATTTCGTGAAATAACTTAGTGTTTAAATAGAAATATGTAACATTTTACTTAAAGGAAGCCACAAAGAATTCAAATCAAACCGAGCCGAGACATTAAATCAATGTCACAACGAGTTAAGCATTATGCGCCGAGCAATATTAGCAAAGCATTATGGGCGAGCAGACTTAGCAAAGCATTATGGCCCGAGCAGACTTACCAAATATTCTAAAGTTTCCCTAAGTTGACGGGAAAACGAGGACTACAAGGTCCTATATCGATAGTTTGACCTCTTAGAGACCAAAATCGTTTAGTATATATAGATATAGATCTATAACATTTTACATAATTCAACTCTCTGTTACATAGTGGCTTGGATATTAGACTTCTCTTTTGCTTACAAACTTTGGATGAAACTCTTAATCAATAAAAATCTATTTTCTTTTCGATTTTGTTTATTTTGCTTATTTCAAAAATTTTGGTTCTTCAATTATTATTTCTTTCCCAAAATACATTGCAGTGAATTTCGATTTCCACAGGAACATTGAAGTTTAAATGATTAATTCTTCAAAAAAAAAACAAGAAACAAAAAAAAAATATATATATTAAGTTATGTAGTTTAACTTTCTTTGAAAACAGCTCTTTTAAAAATCATATACACATAGTCTCTATCGCGAAAGAAAGTGACTTTCAGGGAAACAGCTCAGGTCCTACTCCCACAAGGAGCTGCCAAACTCTCCTCTCCTTTCCCATCGAAAGTTGGCTAAACTTTCTCCAAAGTCTCCTCTTCTATCTCATCAAGAGTTAGGTCGGTCTCTCTTATTTCTTGTTATGAGCAGTTCAGAACATGATCATCACAAGCTACTCAGATTCATCCCCTTGAAAATTGGCGATCCTCATGCTTGGACATAAACAATTCAGCCACCTTCTTACAATAAGCCAAAACTTTTTTTATGAAAACAGCTTGCGACCCATTTAGCCCAGTAATCATGTATCTAAATCATCATTACCTCGTCACAACCTGTTGGGGGGGGGCTAATTGTTGAGGTCAAATTTCACACTCGTAGAATTAACGACTAAAACGACATGTTGCGACAAATACGCAAAACAAAAAAGGAGAAGATAGGGTAGTGGCCTTTGCACAACCGTGAGACGGCAGTTCACGGATCACCCCAAGTTAGAAGACCATGGATCATCCTGAGCAGATCGTGTCCTGACAATCCTGAGACGACACTCCATGGATCATCCCAAGGCAGTTAGCTGTCCTCTTTTCTGAGCCGAGTTTCCTCCCTTTCTGCCCGAGCCATACACCTCCCCTTCTCACAAGCCGTATCGTGTGCTACTTCCCAGGATAAGACATGAGCTATGCCATGTCCTTATGATCCGAGCCGTGTTATCTTCCCTTTTCCAAAGTTGGCCGTGTCTCACCTTGTGCCTGAGGCTCAGATCAGAGAGAAGTCCCCGAGCTGATTTCCTATTAGTATGCCTCGAGCCGTACAACATCCTATATTCATCCCCGAGCCGTGGAGGGAATTACGATATACAAGACGGCTATATCTCTTCCTTTCCCAAACCAATTGTATGATACCTCATGTTGAACCGCTGACGTCTGTTCTTGTCACCTATCCTGAGCTGGAGACTCTTTGTGCACACCATGTGCCATTGGCACACTCGATGCTTCAAGCCGGTGAGACCAAGATGATCCCCGAGCTGATGACTTCCCAAGCCAGGCAGCACCAGAACTTCAACCCGTGAACCGGTCAGAAGTTCACCTAGTGAACTGGTAGGAGACGAGAAAAACTGAGGGAATAACAAGCTTATCTGCCTAGCCTGCATTGTTTCTGAGCCGATCACACCTTGCGTCATGCCTCCAGACTTCTGTTCAAGGCTAAGTATTACTTCAACAAAACATCTTGTTATTTTGCGAAAATATAAAATGTTCTATTTTTTGTTAAACGTCTTGCTGTTTTCTAGAAAATACACGACATTTACTTGTAAAAAAACCCACAAGAAATCAATATAAAACCAAGATGAGAAAGTAAACCGAGGTTGTGATCAGTTAAAGATCGAACTGAAGGAAAGAGTCAAGATTAGGCCGAGCTGACGAAGTATAGCATAAACAGGCCAAGTCGACTTTCCAAAGATTGTAGAAGATTCCCTAAGTCGGTGATAAAACAAGGTCTCACATCGTTATTAAACCTTTTCATGGATCTAAGGCGTCACGTATATATAGACATTAATGTATAACATTTTGGAACATTCAACTTTTTTGTACTTATCGGCTTAGAAATTAGACATTAGTTTTCCTTACAAACTTTTTACGAAAATAAACTACGACATGCTTGATGCTTTTCAAAGGGTATGTATGCAGCCTTTCTCAAGGTTCATTGTAATCAATAAAATTTCTTTTTGACTTCTTTTATCAATTTTTCTCACCTCATAAATTTTGGAGCTCTAATTTGATTTACGGTGAGTTTTGGCTCCCAAACTTTTTGGCTCATTTTTCCTTCCTGAGCCAAGGTTTGGTTACTGGCTTTCAGAGCTGATGTTCCGCTAGGAAGCAAGCTTGATAGTAGGTGGATGGGACAGCCTTCATAACATTTAGCCATGGTGTCCCCATGATCGCGTTGTAGATCGTCAGGTGATCAACAACGTAGAATACAATAAATTTTGTGCCTCCTCCCGTTTGGACAGGCAGATTAATGGTTCTCAGGGTCTTGGGATTTTTTTCAATCTAGCCATGTTTGTCCTCATCCTTTGGAGATTTTCCTAGAATATGATATTCACCATGCTACCGGTGTTGATCAATATTATGAAAATATCATGGTCATAAAAATTTAACTCAATTACGAGTGAGTCATTGTGCGGTTGGACGATCCCAGCTACTTCCTTTATACAAATGTGATTGCTCCGCTGGTTTCTTCCATTGCTACAGGTGGATCGATGTTTGTTCTCCCTTTTTGCTGGGAAGCTTTTATCAATGCGACTATGTCGTTAAAGAATTGGGAACTACCAGTGATTCTATTACTTCCCTTTTCACGTGTCTGAAAATACTTTCAATGCCCATTTGTTGCTTTCTTTTATCTGGGGCAGTGTTTCTTTGAATAACGGAGGATTTTGATTTCCACTCCTGAAATCTCGGCAAGGTTGTCTTCAGGTTGTTCCATCTCCTTTGATGGGAAGAACTTTGGAGCTTCATCTTTCTTCTCTCCATGCCTTCCAGTCGTACGGATCTTGCTCAATGTCATGCCTTCCCTTTGGAGCAAAACCTCCGACTTCTCTGATGTTGTCTCCGTTCTTCTTGCTGTTTCCAACAACTGTTTCTTCTGATCTCATCCCATCATTCTATTGTAAAATTGTGTGGGACTTATAAATCACCCAAATCAAAATTAGGAAATAAAACTTTAAAGCCCGAAAATTTTGCAGAAAAATTAGAGAAAATATATAGAAAGAGAGATGTATTTATTGTTAAGTGAATTTGTAATCTTCTGTACAAACTCGTAAGAAAAGAGATATTATTACCTAAACTGCGAAGAGTGAAAAGTAATGAATGTCTACAAGCATTATACAAGCATATCTATATATACTGGTCAACCGAGGTCATTGACAAGTCAAGATGCAGGATCTCGTTTTGCGCATATTTTCGCTGGCGTAGAAGAAGAGTGTACAATGTTTGGAAAATTCTACTTGGGCCGAGCCTTGCCTTATCAGCTCGTTCCAATCTTATCCTTCACTTCCGGTTCTTTAGTATTGTAACTCTGGTTTAGCGTCTTGTTTTGGGTTTCTCAGTTGTTTGTTTTTCGATCAAGAAAACATTGTGTAATTTCTGAAACTAAACGATTTCTTGAAAATGGACTTCGAAGCAAAGAACAAGATGGAATAGCTCAGAGGAGCAACAAGAGGCATCCATCTCGGCAGGATCCAGCTCGAGTAATGACCAGCTAGGCAAGACAGGTCATGGAGAGCTTGGTGGAGGGCGTGGATCAGCTCAGTTTGGCATGGCAGTTCATGGTGTGCTCGGTGGAGGGCGGGGATCAGCTCAACTAGGCCGATTGGTGCATGGCAAATCACCTTCGAATATCAGACCAGTGCAAGGTAGTTCAGCTCAGCAGGAAGGATGATCAGCTCGGAAGTGATTAGGACAACAAGTAACTAACAACCCAGGAACATAAAGAAGTCACCCAGAAGCTGACCAAAACCCTTGAAGAGAACCAATCTGAGCAGACCAAAGACATAGGTGTCTTCCTTGGATCATATCGGGCCAACCAGGAGGAGTTAAGCCACGAAATAAACTTTTCCAGGCTCTTAACTCATCAAGGAGTCACGGACAATTGAATCACTTCAAATCGGATTCTTAATTAAAAGTTATAGAGGATACAAGTTAGCAAACCAGTTTCAGAGTACCATCTGCGATTTGACATAAGATCGAGCAGCACAGCCCAAATCACTCAAAATCTAGATCTCCGACCACTTGGAAAATGTTAATGGATCTCTCATGGTTTCATCAAGCCAAATAAACCAAGAAGATTCTAAAGGAGGGCCAATTTATCACTAAAATTCAACAACATGTTTACTTGGTTCCATTTAAGGGAAATGCTAGACCAGATCGGTTTAGTAGCCTTCAGACCTACACTTGGCTAACAGGAGAGGTATCTAAGAATTCAGGAGAGACATCTATCATATTATCATGTACCAGAATCCAGAGTCAGGCAAATTCTCTCTTGTTTACACTTACCATATTTGGAGCCATCTGCATTCTTACCATTTCTACTTGTGCACGATTTGGAGGCATTCTCAACATTCAAGAAGGTTTCAAGGCAACACTTATTCATGCCCAAGCTTTCCAGATATAAGGAATCACATATTCCTAAATGAAAGATTATGAGATTAAGAGATTTGTAGAATGAGAGAATGAGAGATTAGAGAGAATTTGAGAATTAGAGAAAAGAATGATTTTATTAGAGAATGAGAATTATGAATTCATACTACAAAATGTGAAGGGAGTAAGGTATTTATACTAATCTAGTCTAGGCTTGTTTGGATACAAGGATAGCCTTATACATAAATAGCTTACAATGATAACATAATTCTATAATACAAACAAGCCTTAGACTCTCCCTTTTACATACATATAAATCGCCATATAACTAGAATTAAAGGCTTTCATAAATTCATCACTTCTTCTTCATTCCAACACTCCCCCTCAAGCTTAAGACATAAGATGTTTAAGCTTGTAACCATGAAGTATTACCTCATTAAAAACCTAGAGAAGGAAAACCCAATTGGGACAAAACCTCTTCTAGGGAAAAAGAGTATAACACTCCATGTTGGGATCATTGGTGTGGAATGGTCATGAGGCCAAGTCTTGGATAGATAGAGGCGCCAATTTTAAGAGATGTTGCCTTGGTAAATACAAAAGCTAGTTGGTCCTCACTCCTTGTATAGCAAGGTAAAATGATACCTTTCCCAATAGCTTCTCTTACTTTGTGGCAGTCCACTTCTATATGCTTGTTCCTCTCATGAAACACTGAATTGGAGGCTATGTGAATGGCGGCTTGATTGTCACAATGAATGGTGATAGGCTCCTCACACTCCACGGCTAAGTCACCCAAAATTTGTTTCAGCCAGATGCATTCAGTAGTGAGCTTCCTCATTGCTCCATACTCTGATTCTGCACTAGAACATGAAACCACCTTTTGCTTCTTGGTTTTCCAAGTCACAAGGTTTCCACCTATGAAAGTACAATATCCAGTAGTACTTCTCCTATCTACCCTATCTCCTGCCCAATCTGCATCACAATAACCAACCACATTTGTGTTTTTATTATTATTCATCCAAATACCTTGTTCATGTGTGCCTTTGAGATATCTTAGAACTAGCATTGCCATGTCCCAATGCCTCATCTTTGGCCCTTGCATGTGTTGAGATACCTGATTCATAGCAAAACATAAATCTGGTCTTGTGATGGTTAAATAAATAAGCTTACCAACCACTTTCCTATAGAGCTTAGGATCATTAAAATCAATTTCCTCCTCTAACTCCCCCTTAGTTGCGATTTTATAATCTTCTTCTAAGGGTGTTTTGGCTGGCTTAGCTTCCATCATACATGTGGATGTTAGTAGATCTACAACATACTTCCTTTGAGAGAGAAAGAGACCTTCTTTAAACCTACATACTTCAATTCCTAAGAAGTATTTAAGTTCTCCTAAATCCTTTATATCAAAGACACTTTTTAAGTAATCTTTAGTAGATGCAATACCAACACTATCACTACCAGATATGATTATATCATCTACATAGATAAGAATTATTATAATACCTTCCTTACTCTTTAATGTGAAAAGAGTATGTTCTACTTCAGACCTTTTGAAGCCTTTATCCATTAAAGTAACACTTAATTTGTGGTACCATGCTCTTGGAGATTGTTTAAGGCCATAAATAGCCTTCCTTAGCCTTAGGGTATTACCGCTTCCTACCTCATCTTCTAGGCCAGGTGGAGGTGACATGTAAACCTCTTCTTCTAGTTCACCTTGCAAGAAAGCATTCTTGACATCCATTTGCCACAATTCCCACTCAAGATTAGTAGCAACAGTAAGCACAACATTGACAGAATGTAGCTTAGCAACCGGAGCAAATGTATCCCTATAATCCTCACCATATGTCTGAGTAAAACCCCTAGCTACCAACCTAGCTTTATATCTATCAATTTCACCATTGATTTTGTATTTAATGGTAAAAATCCATTTAGAACTTACAGCCTTCTTCCCTTTTGGTAAAGTGGCTGAAGCATATGTACCATTCCTCTCCATGGCTTGTTTCTCAGCTGAGATAGCTTCCCTCCATTCCTTTATAGACATAGCTTCTTCATATGTCTTTGGGATCTGCTCATTGTCAAGACTAGAAATAAAAGCAACATGAGTAGAAGGTAAGTGTGCAATATGACAAACTCCCTGGTCATGATGAACTACAGCATTTCCATTGTAGAAGACTGGTGGATTTCTTTGTCTTGTGCTCCTCCTTAAAACAGTAGGTTGAGCCTCCTCTTCCTCTTCACTCAAAACTTCAATGAGAGTAGGTCTTGATCTTTTGGAAGCTGAAGCTAGAATGGAATCATCTCCTGCTGAGTCTTGTTGGACATGAGTAGATGCTTCTCCCCCCCCCCATGTGCAAGAGGAGGAAGCCCAGGAGAATCAATAGAGGATGATGGACGAGAAGAGGCAGCTGGGCCTGTGAAGCCGGATGCCGTGAAGCGGGACGGACCAGGACCGGGGGCGGGACAGACTTGTGGACCGGACGTCTCGGAGATGCCATAGTCACTTACTACTGAAGCAGGTGGCAAAGGGGATGAGGCTGTATGCTGACCACCTCCTATTCCAATGCTCTCCAAGAGTTTCCTCAAGTATTCAGCTTGCTCTGTTCTTGTTGATGAGATGTCTTTAAATTGTTCCCATGTTCCTTCTTCATAAAAACTTTTGTCTTCTTGGAACTTCACATCTCTAGACACCATGACCCTTCTAGTCTCAGGGTCATAACATTTGTATCCTTTTTGAGTAGAGGAATATCCAATGAACATAGCCTTTACACTTTTTGGTTCAAGCTTGTTCCTTTGTTCCCTAGGAATTAACACAAAACAAACACACTCAAAAACTTTCAAATGATCAATAATGGGTTTAGTGTTGTTTAATACCTCAAATGGGGATAGATCATCAAGGACTTTTGTAGGTGTCCTGTTGATTAAGTAGCAGGCTGCTACAAGTGCATCCCCCCAAAAACGCTTAGACACCTTCATGTGGAACATCATAGTTCTCACAACCTCCATTAGGTGCCTGTTCTTTCAGCAACTCCATTTTGTTGTGGAGTATAAGGACAGCTTGTCTGGTGCTCAATGCCATGTTTAGCTAGATATCCTTGAAGTCTAGTACTAGTGTATTCCCCTCCATTATCTGTTCTAAAGCATTTAATTCTTGCATTGTATTGGTTAGTAACATATGGTTGAAAATTTAAAAATGCATCATACACTCTTTAGAACTAAGAAGAGTAACCCATGTATATTTGGACTTTTTATCAATAAATGTCACAAAATATTTATGGTTTTCTCTAGATGGAAATGTGGATGTCCACACATCAGAATGCACCAATTCAAAACAATTGTCATATTTATGCATTGATTTTTCAAAAACTGTTTTACAATGTTTTCCAAGAATACATGAATCACACAACTCTTTAGGCATTTTTAAACCAGGTACTATTAACTCGAGCTCTTGGATGAGGATGTCCTAGTCTAGCATGCCACAAATCAGAATCAGTACTAAAAATATTCGCCTGAAAAACTGATTCTAATGCACTACAACTAGCCATATTATCAAGCACATACAAGTCATCTTTTGTAGTTCCTTGTCCAAAGCACCTTCTAGTTTCAATATCCTGAAAATAAAAATCATTAGGACCAAATTTAGCATGACAATTCAAGTCAGTAGTAGCTCTTTTAACTGAGAGCAAGTTGGAGGTAAATGAAGGCATATAAAATGCCTTGGATTCTTTATCAAACAATTTCAATTTTCCTACGCCTTTGATTGGTACTTTAATTCCATTTGCAATAAGAACATTCCCTAGGGCAGGTTCTACATTCTCTAGTAGATCTAGATCACTAATCATGTGATGAGAAGCACCAGAATCAACAACCAAAGATTTAGGAGCATTTGATGTATAAGAAGTTTGAAAAGAAGCATGAAAATTTTTACCCATCACATTGTTCTCCTTTATTGCCTTAATGAGAGCTTCCAAGTCTGATTTTGTCACAAAATCTGATGCTTGTGACATGATGTTGGTGGTGCCTGAATGTGAAGAAGGACCACTACTTATAACTGCCTTTGAAGACACCATGCCGTGAGCTTGCCTGGCCGAGGGCATGGCCGGCTGCTGTGGAGGGCGTGAAGCCCATGATGGCTTCAGATGAGGGTGAAGTTCCCAGCAATCCTTCTTTGCATGGCCATCCTCAATGATCACAAAATTGCCTCCTCTTCCTAGAAGCATTTGTTGGCTTGAAGAAACTTTTGTGAGCAGGTACTAGTTCAGCTTCGTTGCCAAACAATCCATGTGATCCTTGCTCCTTTGAATTTGAGCACACACTTCCTCCAAGCTAGGCAACTTATCAGACCTGAGAATATGCTTAATAAGATCTGAGTAAGTAGAATTAAGAGTTAAAAGTAATCCAAACACCTTATCTTGTTCCTTTCTTTCAAGGAGTACAGGTGGTTCAATAGTGGCTGGCCTTAGCATTTCTAGCTCAGCATACAAAGCTCTGAATGAGCCATAGTGCTTTGTGAATTCAGCATCCTCCTGCCTTAATTCATTCAAAACCTTCTTTACTTCAAAAATTCTTATAAGGTTAGTGGTATTTCCATACACCTTAAGCAAAGTGTCCCATAGATCTTTTGCATTTTCACAAAAAGAATAAGCTTCTAAAAGATCACTAGCAAGAGAATTTTGTAAAATAGAAAGTACCAACTGATCTTCTTGGTACCATTTGGCTTGAGCTGCATCACTCACTTCAGCCACTGCATTGTCTTCAATGCCATTTGTGGCAATGTGGTTCCAAAGACCTTTACCACCTAATGTGGTTTTCATGGTCCTAGACCATAAGAGATAATTTGCTCCATGTAGAATGACTGGAGCTCTAAGGGATGCTTGAATTTCCATACTTAATAGGCAAAATAGGTCAGTAAATCAGAGAAAAAAAATCGTGATACCAGACAGGAGCCGGCTTGGTCAGAAAAAACTGCTGGTCACGGCTTGGTCGTGTTGGGCGTGAAGTGAAGATCACGGGATATGCTGGTCACGCACAAGGCTTCTGTTCACCAGGTCACTTGGTCACGCTTGGTCACGCTTGGTCACGCTTGTTCAATTGGTGAGGACACAGAACGGGAGAATGCAACCCTGTACCTGCACACGGACACACCAAGGAATACAAAAGAGAGAGGACGCCGTGACAGTGACCAATCCAGCAAGGCGAGTGATTCTACCAAGTTACTTGTACTTCAAGCAAGTTCAACAAATTTGTAACCTACAACTACTTTTAACTAATCCTAACAATTCAAGTAACAAGAATTGTAACAGATTATCAACTAAAATTCGATCTTCTCAAGAATTAACAACCCAATTTAGAATTCAATCAATTAAAACAATTCAAGAATTCAAGAAATCAATTTTAGAATTTTCAAAAATTTGAACAAGGAATTCAAGAAAATCAATCTTAAAGCCTTAAACCTATTGGATTGACCTGAAATTTCGATGAAGCTCTCACAAGACACTTATTAAACTTTCCAGATTTAAAAGATTAACAGAGACTAAGAAAGAATTAGAATTATATCACCAGGATCTTGGTACAGGTGATTTTGGACGTATCTGAGGAAATCTCCAAGAAAATCTCTCAAACTCAACGGAATTGAGCTCTGCTTTCTTTAAACAGAAACTAGACTCGAAGAGCTTAAGTTTAGAATTTAGAAAATCACGAGTTGATGAAAACTTGACGTCGAGATGACCTGGAGAATGTAGAGGTTTGAAACTAACGCGATCGCGAACACCTCTTGAAAGAAAATTTGTATCTTTTGATTCCCTGGGCCAAATGATGCGATTCAGGTGGCTGTGTATTCGGAATTCGCCGATTCACACTACAGTGAAAGCCGATCGTCAATTGGAGTCGTGGATTGATCGCAATTTGATTTTCAATATGACGTTCGAAATTGATCCAGAAAGAGATGAAGAACAAGGTGGATTCTTGTTGAATCAATGAAAGATTGATGAAATTTTCCCAGATTTGATACAACCTGGCTCTGATACCATGAAAGATTATGAGATTAAGAGATTTTGTAGAATGAGAGAATGAGAGATTAGAGAGAATTTGAGAATTAGAGAAAAGAATGATTTTATTAGAGAATGAGAATTATGAATTCATACTACAAAATGTGAAGGGAGTAAGGTATTTGTATTAATCTAGTCTAGGCTTGTTTGGATACAAGGATAGCCTTATACATAAATGGCTTACAAGGATAACATAATTCTATAATACAAACAAGCTTTAGACTCTCCCTTTTACATACATATAAATCGCCATTTAACTAGAATTAAAGGCTTTCATAAATTCATCACTTCTTCTTCATTCCAACACTAAAGATGTGCTAGAGAATTGTACTCTTTTTCCTTATCTTAGGTTTTGTCTCACTGGTTTTTCCGAAGAAGGTTGTAACGAGGCAACACCTCTATTATGCATAAAGACGAGGACTTGTTCACCAACTACTATGCTTCAAAATTCCTCTAACTCAGCCATCAATGCCATTCTGTTGGTGGCCCTTACCTAGCTTTATTTTAAGTCTTATTTACTTAAGCCTTAAAATCCATCTTTTATATATTATTTTATGTTTTAGTTAATCGTGGCCTTAAGCCCAATTTTAATTATGTTTTCTTCTTTGGGTTATTGGCCCATTTGTAATATGAATAATTATAAACCCTAGACTTAAGACATTAAATAAGCCTAAATTAGGAGTAATAATAAAATAAGCAATTTAGAGCAAAACCAAACCTAAGACTTCTTGTTTAACACCCTAGGCGCCGCCACCAAGTCTTCTTGGAGCAGTCGTGTTCATCAACCAAATTCTGGTTGTAGTTCTTGGAGTATCACAAGCCCTTTCACAGCTTGTGTGGTCCCTTCGATCCACCCTTCACTTCCATCTCTTCTCTCCAGGAACCTGAGCTTTTCGGTGAAAGACAGCCCACCCCACGGTTCTTGCATCATTTGGTGTCAAAGCTTAAAGCTCCTGAACATCAGTTTGAATCTATCCTTTTGTTTTGGCGATTTATTCTTGTTTTGTTGCAATAACTTTTGGCTTTTGATGGTGTTTCTTTCTCTTTCCCCTGAGGTTCTCGGTAAGAAGGATGAGGAATCAAGTTACATACCGGAAACACCAGAAATAAATAAACAAAAAAACATCAGGTTCTATCAATCATTTCTTTGTTTTCTTGTTTTAAAAAAAAAAGTAGAAAAAATTTGCTTGCTTGTTTGTTGTTCATCTTTTTTTAATACAAAAAAGAAGAGGGTTTAGGGTTGTTTAAAAGCAAACTAGGATCTTTAGAAACACACCTAGAACACCAGTTCCAAGCTTTGAGGAAATCGTGAGCCCAAGGTTACTTGGACTACACGTGTGTGCAGATAGGGTGTGTGTGTTGCTTGTCTGTTTGGGTCTTTGTCTGCGTCGAGTTCTAGGTTTAGGTCTTGCAGTCTAGGTCCTAGTCCTTTAAAGCCGAAAAAACGTCTTCGCTCCTTATGATAGCCCTTTCCTGTACCGCGTCCAACCTAGCTCCAAGTAGGACTACCGAGCCTTAGTTCCACCAGTCCCGGTTCTAGCTAACCACAGTAATAGGTACTTCCTTAGCGCCTACTAGAATAGTATCCCCACGTTGCCTTCCTTCTCTTCTGCATCCTCCCACATCACTTACCTAGGTTCTAGGTTCCAGCCGTTAGTTTTAGGTCTTAGCATACCCCGTTTCTCGACCAAGCCGCGTCTAGCGCCTCCCGCGACTCGCGCCAGCGCACCCTGCCTTGCATGTAGTCTAGGTCCCGCGTAGCATAGTTCTTGTGCTTAGGCGGCTAGGTTTTCAAAACCATCCATAGTGCCTAGATGGATAGCATAGTTCTTGTCCTTAGAAAATTTTCCTATAGCAATTAGGCATAGGATTTAATTAGTTTCCATATTTTTTTTCTAGACTAGGAATTTGGTTAGGAAGTTTCATAAAATCTCTTAGATAGTTTTTCTAAAACTTTTAGGCCATTAATAGATTTTCCTTTTAGTATAGGATAGTTCCATTTTTAGTATTTAGGCAATAATTTCTTAGGACATATTCCTTTTTAATTCATAGTTTCGTTTTTAGCCTTTAGGCAATATTTTCCTTTTAGGATAGTTTTCTTTTCTTTTTATTGTCCTTTTTGCAAGTAGGTAATTTTCCTTTTCAGAAAAAAATATAAAATAAAAATAATATATGTGGACCCTTTCCATAAAAAGAAAGTTTTCATTTCTGCAAGTTTCTTTTCGGGAAACTTTTCATTCTCGAACATTTCCTTTTCTAGGAAAATAAAATATGTATGGAAGTGACGAGTCATATTCGGGCCAGAACAATCAAGCCATGATGCAGCTTCTGCAATCGTTGACCGCCCAAATGTCTACCATAGTAACGCATCTCGAGCAACTGGAGCAGCCCGTACCTGCACCAGCCTCCGCGCCACTCCCAGCACCATCATACATCTTTTCAGGAACTAGCAAATACCCTGAAGTATACTTGCAGTGGGAAACCAACATGGAACAATGGCTGAGATCCAATGCCATTATAAAAGAAGATTAGTTATCTTATGCTGTGAAAGCGCTCACTGGAGACGCATACAAATGGTGGCTAAAGGAAAGTACTCCAGGCTTTTACAACAAGCTAGCATTAGATTGGGAAGCACTCAAAGGAAGGATGTATTGGGAGTTTGCGTAGAAGTATCAAAGCCGCAGCAAGCTCCAGGCACAAGTGTATAAAGAGTTTGTAGCAATGTATTAAGCCACACCAACAAGAGTGATGTCTACAACAAAGTCGCAGCCTATGATGAGAGAAATTGCACTCAAAGCTAAAAAGAGCAAGGAATCTCTACAAATCGGGAAAGTGGAAGCAATGGTAGAGCAAAAGCTACCAGCAGCACTACGTCAAGAAACTAAGGCTACCAAAGGAGATGATGTTCCAACTACTTATCAGTTCAAAGGGAATGAAATCACCACCATCCCACCAGACCAAAAAGTAGGCGTCAACCTATCTTATCTCCTCAAAGGAGAGCCACATGATGCACCATATCCTACCAAACAACCACAATACCAAAGTAAGACCCTAAACTCTAAAAGAAGGATGAAAGCTAACTTGCTTTCTCTTGGTGCAGGTTATAAAGTTTTGAGGTCGAAACTTTTTCAAGAGGGAGAGTATGATGAGGAAATCAAGTCACTAACAACCTAGGAGCATAGAGAAGTCACCAAGAAGCTGACCAAAACCCTTGGAGAGAACCAATCTCAGCAAACCAAAGACATAAGTGTCTTCCTTGGATCATATCGGCCCAACCAGGAAGAGTTAAGCCACAAAACGATCTGTCCCAGACTCTTAACTCATCAAGGAGTCACGGAAAATTTGAAACACTTCAAACCAGATTCTGAATTGGAAGTTATAAAGGATACAATTTGGCAAACCAGTTGAGTACCATCCGCGATTGGGCCAAAGATCGAGCTGCACAACCCAACTGACTCTCAATCTAGACCTCCGATCACTTAGAAAATGTTAATGGATCCCTCATAGTTTCATCAAGCCAAAGAAACCAAGAAGAATCCAAAGGAAGCTCAATTTATCACTAAAATTCAACAACATGTCTACTTTGTTCCATTTAAGGGAAATACTAGACCAGATCGGTTTAGTAGCCTTTAGACCTTCACTTGGCTACCAGTAGAGGTATCTAAGAATTCAGGAGAGACATCTATCATATTACCATGCACCAGAATCTAGAGAATCAAGAGAATTCTCTCTTGTTTACACTTACCATATTTGGAGCCATCTGCATTCTTACCATTTCTACTTGTGCACGATTTGGAGGCATTCTCAACATTCAAGAAGGTTTCAAGGAAACAATTATTCATGCCCAAGATTTCCAGATATAAGGAATCACATATTCCTAAAGACATGCTAGAAAATTGTACTCTTTTTCCTTATCTTCGGTTTTGTCCCACTGGGTTTTTCGAAGAAGGTTTTAACGAGGCAACACCTCTAGTGTCCATAAAGACGAGGACTTGTTCACCAACTACTATGCTTCACAAGTCCTCTAACTCAGCCAGCAATGTCATTCTGGTCGTGGCCCTTACTTAGCTTTATTTTAAGTCTTATTTATTAAGCCTTAAACCCATATTTTATATATTTTTATGTTTTAGTTAATTGTGGCCTTAAGCCCAATTTTAATTATGTTTTCATTTTTTTAGGTTATTGACCCATTTGTAATATGAATAATTATAAGCCCTAGACTTAAGGCATTATATAATCCTAAGTTAGGAGTAATAATAAAACAAGCAATTTAGAACAAAACAAAAGCTAAGACTTCTTGTCTAACACCCTAGGCGCCGCCACGAAGTCTTCTTGGAGCAGCCGTGTTCTTCAACAAAATTCTGGTTGAAGTTCTTGGAGTATCACAAGCCTCTTTCACAGCTTGTGTGGTCCCTTCGATCTACCTTTCACTTCCATCTGTTCTGTCCAGCAACCTGAGCTTGTCGGTGAAAGACAACCCACCCCACGGTTCTTGCATCAGGAAGAAGGAGAATCAACTCGGCACCCCAGTTCGGTATGCATGCATAGTCAACTCGGGATGGTCAGCTTGGTGCATGCAAGAATCAGCTCGGTGGGCAACATCCAGCACGGTTCCAGGATAGAGTTTAGGCCAACTCGGGTAAAGAAGAAGCAATCAGTTCGGGGATAAGAAAAGATGCAGCTCCAGATATGCTTTGACATGTACTAGAGCTGCTCTGCTTCCATTTGTTATTTGTATTGTTTTGTTTGAATTCATACCCTATTTTGTATAATTCGTTATTTTTAGAGAAAATAACGAATTATAGAGATTTTTCTCTATATTTCCACATTTTATTATGTATGAATTAACCAAAATCAAATTATTATGTATACGTAACACTTAGTTATCATAAAATTAAAACATAACATTTAAAGAAAAGTACAAACACATCAATATCTTATGCTCTAGAGCTACTTGCATCATTCGTAAAACATTCGATGGCCATACAAAGAGTTACAAAATATTTATATAAAATTACAAGATTTGAATGCAATAATTGGTCAATACTTGCATGACGAGCTCATTAATCCATGCCAGTCTCCCAATGCATTCAAACAGGTCAAATTCACTTAATAACCAGTTCAAATTGAAGGTCATGCAGATTGAAGCCGGATTTGATGAACCAGAGAGATAAACCAAAAATTAATTCCAAAGGCTACAAAGATTATACACTCAGACATAAAAGGAGAGCTTCAAGCCTCATTAAAAACCTCATTTGGAAAAACCACATGGGAGACACCGAAATGAGAGAAAAAGAGCTCCATAAGATATTCTTTTCCCAAATGTATAATTTAAGTAGCTAGAATTAAATTTAGCAAACCTTTGGAGAAAGAGTCAGATGGCGTCTGTAGAATGGCTCCAATATGGTCTTGAAGTTTTTTGGTTCTTGCACGAGTCAAAGGACCAACAGGGATGACAAAGGATCACAAGATAACAATGGGTCACTCCAAGGCCAAACAAAAGTAGAGGCTTGATTGGAACTTGGATGGGCCGAAGACCGGTCCAAGTTGGTTTTCAGGTCACGGCACAGGCCTTTGTCTAAGATGGAATCGACCTGATTTTCTTTTTGTTCCTCTTTTGATTTGGTCATATGGATCGGGCCCCGGTCGTGCTGATCGTCCGTCAGGTCGGGGTCCTGGGTCGTGCCTCGGTCGTGCCGTCCATCCGAGAATTCTTCCTTAATTATGTTGACTCCTTTTTCTTCTACCAAGGTCACATCATCCCTTCCCTCTTTAAGTGGATTTGTCCTCAAATCCAAACTATCTGAAACATAAGGAAGAAGATCAGAAACATTAAAACTCATACTAACTGGGTACTTACCTTGAAGATCAATCTCATAGGCGCTGGTGTTGAAGTGTCTGATCACAGTGAAAAGGCCATCCACCTTGGGCATTAACTTAGAATGGCGTTCATTGGAAACCGGTCCTTCCTCAAGTGAATCCAAACTTGATCTCCAGGTTGAAAGATAACTTCCTTGCGGTTTTTATTTGAAGCCTTCTCATAAAGCTTGGTTTTGCTTTCAATATTCCTTCGTGCTTTCTCATGTTTCTGCTTAATTAACTTGACCTTTTGATCACCATTAAGACTGGCTCTTCAGTCAAAGGTAAGGGCATTAAATCAAGAGGCGAAATAGGATTAAAACCATAGACAACTTGGAAGGGTGAAAACCTAGATGTTGAGTGCTTAGCACAATTATAAGCAAACTCTATATGAGGTAAGTTTTCTTCCCATGACTTTAAATTCTTACCCACAAATTCACGTAATAAGGACCCTAGAATTCTATTGACTACCTCGGTCTGGCCATCCGTTTGTGGATGACAAGTGGTCGAAAAACATAACTTAGTGTCAAACTTAAACCACAAAGTCCTCCAAAAATGGCTAAGAAATTTAGTATCTCTATCATATACTATAGACCTAGGCATGTCGTGTAGACGTACAATTTTCCTAAATAACAGGTTAGCAACATGCAATGCATCATTGGTTAGAAAACCTATCTACAACCACAAAAATACAGTCTTTACCTGTCCTAGTCCTAGGCAGACCTAAAAAAAAATTCATAGATAGATCTATCCAAGGATGAGAAGAGATTGGTAAAAGAGTGTACAAACCATGAGGCTGTGTTGTGGACTTTGTTAGAATGAAGAAGAATGATGAAGACAAAGAGAAGAAATGAACAAAGTGTGCCTTAGACACTAAGTAGGCGCCATGTGCCCAACGGGAGTGGCTTATGCTTGTTTGTGATTAATGATATGTTATCCTTGTAGCTAAACATGTATTAGGCTATCTTAGTATCCAAACAAGCCTAGACTAGTTTAGTATAAATAGTTGTCTCTCTTTTCCTTTGTAGGCAAGAAATTCATTTTTCTAAAATCTCAATAATAATCATTCTCACTTTTCTCTCTAATCTCTCTAATCTCTCTAATCTCTCTCTCTCTCAATATACAAATCTCTAAATCTCTTAATCTTATAATCTCATGGTATCAGAGCCAGGTTACATCAATCTGGCATAAGAATTCCGCAATTCTCCTTCATTCTTCACGCAAACTCCTTCACACCTTCAAAATCGGACCCGTCGCGGTGGTTCATGGTCTGATCGAGTCTTTCTGGCAAGAACTCAAAATTTCTTGCCATTTTCTTCATCAAGGATTGTTCTCCGGTGAGTTCTGAGATTTTCCCGATAGTTTCTTTCAATTTTGGTGGTCTGAGTCAAAGGTTATCCAAGTCAAAGTCCGGTGGTGTCGCCTTCGCCTTCGCCGCGAGACTACGGGTTTGCAACGAGTATATCTCCTTCAATTCTTCATCAAATTGAAAGAATATGAGATTAAGAGATTTATTGAATTAGAGAATGAGAGAATGAGAGATTAGAGATATTATAAAGAAGAATTATTGTATTAAGAAAAATGAGAATAATAGTTTCTAAGTTACAAATGAGGAGAGAGATAACTATTTATACTATTTTAGTCTAGGTTTGTTTGGATACAAGGACTGACTTATACATGAATGGCTACAAGGATAACATAATACTAAAACACAAACAAGCCTTATATAGTCCCCTTAGATGACTTAGACCACACGATTTTAATCTATAATTAGGGCATTCTTCCTTCATTCTTTCTTCATCATTTCTTCTTCATTCCAACACTCTCTCTCAAGCTTAACACATGGAGAATGCCTAAGCTTGCCACCATGAAGCATTACCTCATTAAAAAACCTAAAGAAGGAAAACACAATTGGTACAAAACATTTTCTAGGGAAAAAGAGTATAACACTCCATGTTAGGATCATTGTTGTGGAATGTTCATAAGACCAAGTCTAGGATAGATGGAGGCGCCATTCTTCAAAGTTGTTGCCTTGGTGAATACATCAGCTAGTTGATCCTCACTCCTTGTATATCTTTGATTCTGAAAAGTTTAATAAGTATCTTGTTAGGGTCTCCTCGAAATTTAACTTCAATCTGATAGGTTTAAGCCTTCAATATTGATTTTCTTGATTATTTTGTTAATCTTTAGAAGTTAAGAAGGTGAAATCTTGAATTGTTTAGGATCTGCTAATAATAATAGAATTCAAATTTGGTTGATGCTTATTATTAGTAAAAGATAAGATTTTTCTTGGATTAGGTGGTTGGAGTTAGTTGATTCTTCTTGCAGAAGTTGTTTAAAAGTTGTTGTAGGTTGTTGAGGTTAGTTACATGTTGACTTAGTTGGCAAGAATCTACTCACTACCAAAGAAGAAGAGGACAAGCTTCAGGAGTTTTTTTATGCTGGGAGAGGTCAAGATCGACAGAAGCCTAATTACCATAAAGTTTTTAAAAAAAAAATCTGTCGCAATAATTATGGGACACGGGTTGTCCAGAAGATAATTGACACGGTGAAATCAAAACAGCAGATTGGGATGATGAGAAGCTGTTAGATGTGTGTGATGAGGAACAGAGAACGTTGATTGTGAGTGTTTTCACCTCAAAACCAATGAAGAAAAATGACGCATGATGCTAAGGCGTGTATGGATAGACCTCACAAGATTAAGGAGCAGAAACAGGATGATGAATCTCCTTCCAAAAAAGCTTGATTTAGGCATGGAGATAGGAGAGAGGGAAGGGAAATGATGATCTTACCCTTCAAACCTAACCAAGGAGTCCTCTAAGTTACATAGATCTCACCATAGACGGTGCCATGAATGCTTCCATCAAGCAGCTTTATCACAATGTCCGACGCGGGTGAGTTTCATTTCCTACGGAGCTGATTCAAGAATCGATTTGGAAGTTGAGGCATCTTGTGGGAGATGTGGGAGAAGTTGGATTGAGAAAGAAAGAGGTTATCTTGGAGAAAAAGGAAGAACGTAACAACGACATTAAAAACAGAGGAGGTAGCTTGTTCTAAACGTAGCTTGAGTCAGAAGAAACCAGATGAATCTCTTTCCAACAATAAGAAGCTTGTGAAAACGAGTCCTAATGCAAAAATCCCTGGTACGAGGATCTCTTCAAGGAAATCTCCAGATCTCGGGAAAGTTTCTGTGGATAAGGAGTATCCTGAGCTTGGGCCGTTGTTGTTGGAGCTAGCTAGAGAGATGGTCTCTTATGCGACCGTAACCAAAAAATCGGTAGCAATGTTAATAGAGGGATTCAGGTTAGAAAAAGTCTGCCCATAATCGGATTCAATGATAATCGACGGGACCGGTCACTGGAATGAATTACTGTTGATCGAGCATAACAGAGTAGATCACTGAGCTCCGGTGACGAGAAAATACGTTTGAGGCCTAAACGCTGAAATAGTGAAATTTTAAATAGCGTTAACAAAAATGACTTACCAGATTCCGTCATGTACAAGCAACAGGTCAAGGCTCTGTTTAAGCTTCGAGAATGTCGGTTGAAACTGGCCCCTACGTTTTCAATTACATCATAGAAGGACGTGTTTGCTACTTCACAATAAACCAGCAGTCAAGACAAAACCACCAAAGGGATTTTGAAAGCAACATAATGAAAGGAAGTGCCTAGATCAGAATCAGTTCCTAAACTCAAATGCAAGGACCTAGTATCAAAGTCTTATGCATTCAGGCTATTTCTAAACTCTTATCCAACTACTTTATTGATTTCATTGATAGTTGTGTGAGTTAGAACTCTAGGAAATCTGGTATCTAGGTGGTTAGTAAATCATGAATTTTATTGAGTTTTGTTCATGTTTAGAAATTGGTAAAATGGGACATTTTGAACCTAGTTTAGCTAGATGAATCATTTGTTCATGAATTGCATTGATCCTAGGGGAAGATAACCTTGCCTTTTACTTAGGAAAATAAGTTTAAGAAGGCATGTTGAATCCAAAAGTCCTTAGGCAGTGTTCAAAATTAAAATTGGTTACTCTTAATCAATCTCTTGCACTCACTATCTTTTGTTTAGAATCTGCCTATTCTCAACAGGCAATCTCTTGATGTTTTTCTTCATTGTCTAAAAAAGACAAAAGAGAGCAAGTGAAAAAGGCATAACACATGGAGAAGAAGCTAGAACCAATGGCCACCAAGAACAGCCACCACAAGGAGTGGAGAGGAAAGACTGGTGGAATGTGATGAATCAGCTCTCCCATGGAGTAAGGTGACCTTTGGTGTGTGTTTGAAAAGAAAATCAATAAAGCACACATGCTGCAAGTTCAGATTATAATCAATCACAAAGGACGAAACTCACAAAGGCTTATCAAAGTCTTTGCAAAGGCTATCTCTAAACCTTCTACTTATTCTTTGATTGATTGATTGGATTTTCTCATTTAGAAATGTTCATAGGATGAAAGAGAACCTAGGAAGACTATGCATTGCATTTAAAACCTAGATGGATCCAAAATTTACCTTGACATTCATCATAATTCTATATAATTCTTCATCACTTATACTTTTAATCTCCAAATCTCTTATTCTTCATATTCTTCAATACTTCAAATCTATTAATTCTCAAATCATTTCACAGATACTTACTATGTTCTTCCTTATGTTTATAGGATAAAGAAGACCACTTTGAGACATTCATTCTGTGTATGCTCATTCTTACCAACTTGACTCTTATTCTTAGTGTCAAGCTTTTGGGGGGGAAAGAAAATGAGCATCTGATCTAGAATTGGCTGTGAAAAGGAGGCACATGAAGCTGGCCCAAGTTAACTAGTTGGCGCATGATGCGGGTCAGCCTTGCTGGTACATGGTACATGGCCATGATGTTCTAATGTTTTCATGCGGTTCATGCAGTTCATATATGGACAAGGTTTCATACTGGATCATGGTTATTCCAAGATGTTTTGCCTTGGAAAGTAAGCACAAGAAGTGTGCTCAGTCTGATCATGGTCATTCCAAGATGATTGTCATGGAAATTAAGCACAAGAAGTGTGCTCAGTCTGATTTTCTAATGGAGGCTGTGAATAAGATCATCCAATTCTTCTGTCATCAAATGAGGATAGAACCAATGGCCATCAAGCTAAAAAATCTCATGGAGAATGAGTAAGCTGGTGGAAAGTGATGAATCACCTCATGACAAAATTCTCTCATCAAAGGTTCTATCTAGGATAAGTTCTTTAATTCTATGATTTTAGGTTGAGAATTTGGCTAGATATTACACTTGATACCAGACTTGATCTTATTCGAGTTCTGGAATACTAATCTTTATTTTTGAGTTGCTATGATGTTTTAGATCAGGAAGTGATGGAAAACAATCATAAGCATGACTAACCCTACATCATTTGGTGGAAGCATGGTGGGAAAGTGTATTAGGAGATAAGTGTGCTCACTCTACTCAAGCCTAATTCTACAATATTATTCTCTTGAGTTAGGCTTATTGAAAGTAGAAAAGTGAAACAAAATGAAGCTAGCCAAAGTGGATCCAAAACATATAAGGGAAGAGAACCATGTGATCATGATGAATCCATAAGAGAACCATGTGATCATGATGAATCCAAAAACCTTAATATGGAGTCTTTTGAGAACCAGACTGGTCTAGATCATATCATCCAAATCGCCATCCACATTTATAAAAAGGGAAGTTAAAAATCATTCTTATATTATAATGCATTGGTTTATCTTGTGAGAATTGATACATGCATGTATATGTGTATGTGAAACAGGTTAAACTTGAAAGCTATGAGAAAGCTGGATCAAAATCACCTCTTAAAAACAAGGAGTCAAAAGAAAGGGGGAGAAATGGACCAGACTTATAAGAAGCTTCAAAGCAGTCCATTCCACACCAATGATCCCAACATGGAGTGTTATACTTTTTTTCCCTACAAAAGGTTTTGTCCCAATTGGGTTTTCCTTCTCTAAGTTTTTAATGAGGTAATGTTTCATGGTTGCAAGCGTAGGCATTTTCCATGTCTTAAGCTTGAAGGGGAGTGTTGGAATGAAGAAGAAATGATGAAAGATGAAAGCCTTTGATTCATGTATAAAGGCGTGAAGTGTTAATGTCAAAGGGGAGTGTCTAAGGCTTGTTTGTGTTCTAGTGTTATGTTATCCTTGTAGCCATTCATGTATAAGGCAATCCTTGTATCCAAACAAGCCTAGATTAGAATGGTATAAATAACTATCTCCCTTCACATTTGTTACTAAGTGAAATAATTCTCTCATTATTAATAAACAAAATTCTCTCTCTATTCTCTTGATCAATGGTGAATCTAAATCTCATAATCTTACAATTTATACTATTCTAGTCTAGGTTTGTTTGGATACAAGGACTGACTTATACATGAATGGCTACAAGGATAACATAATACTAAAACACAAACAAGCCTTAGAAACTCCCCTTAGATGACTTAGACCACACGCTTTTAATCTATAATTAAGGTATTCTTCCTTCATCATTTCTTCTTCATTCCAACACTCTCTCTCAAGCTTAAGACATGGAGAATGCCTAAGCTTGCCACCATGAAGCATTACCTCATTAAAAAACCTAAAGAAGGAAAACCCAATTGGGACAAAACCTTTTTCTAGGGAAAAATAGTATAACACTCCATGTTAGGATCATTGTTGTGGAATGTTCATAAGACCAAGTCTAGGATAGATGGAGGCGCCATTCTTCAAAGTTGTTGCCTTGGTGAATACATCAGCTAGTTGATCCTCACTCCTTGTATAGCAAAGCAAGATGATTCCTTTTCCAATAGCTTCTCTTACTTTATGGCAGTCTACTTCTATATGCTTGGTCCTTTCATGAAACACAGAGTTTGAGATAATGTGTATAGAAGCCTGATTGTCATAATGGATGGTGATAGGATCATCACAGCTCACGGCTAAGTCCTCAAGGAGTTACTTCAGGCAAATGCATTCAGTTGTAAGCTTCCTCATGGCTCTATATTATGATTCTGCTTTTGAGCATGACACCACCTTTTGCTTCGTGATTTTCAAAGTCACAAGGTTTCCTCCTATGAAAATACAATAGCTTGTGGTACTTCTTATATCCACCCTATCTCCTGTCCAATCTGCATCACAATAACCAACCACATTTGTGTTCTATTACAACCCATCCATATACCTTGTTCATGAGTGCCTTTTAGATATCTCAAAATTTGATTGCCATCTCCCAACCAATGTCTCATCTTTGGATCTTGCATGTGTTGAGATACATGATTCACAGCAAAACATAAATCTGGTCTAGTGATGGTTAGATAAATAAGCTTACCAACCACTTATCTATAGAGTTTAGGATCATATAAATCAATTTCATCATCTAGCTCTCCCTTAGTTTCAATTTTATAGTCTTCTTCTAAGGGTGTTTTAGCTGGTTTAGCTTCCATCATACCTGTAGAGGTTAGTAAATCTACAACATATTTTCTTTGAGATAAGAAGAGACCTTTCTTGAACCTACACACATCAATTCCTAAGAAGTATTTAATTTCCCCTAAATCCTTAATATCAAAGACACTCTTCAAATATTGATGTGATCCTGCTTAGCACAGACAGACTTATGGACGTCCCGATTAAAGATGGGTCAGGAGGCCCAAAGGAGGTTGTGAACGTCCATCCAATCAACTCAATAAACGTCCATATCATGAAGCTATATGTCCTGCAACACGTCCCGAACGTCCTAACTCAGTACCCGGACGTCCCAACTCGGTACCAGGACAAGGACCCCAATCCAATCTTCCCATGTTCCAGTCCAGCCTCGACCATGCCTATGACCCGCGTCAACCAGGACCCGACCAAACGTCAGCCAGCATCAGACCATCCATTGACCCGACCTCGACCATGGCCTGATCCGAGTTACGATCAAGACCCCTGGACCATTCCATTTGGTCCATTGACTAGAACCAGACCAAGGCACTTCAACATGTTCTTGGTCACATAATCCACCATTCCCCATCACTTCACTTTCACTCATATTTGTTAGATACAATTCATGACTATCTAAATTAAATATTTGGGACAAGGGTTCATATTTTTTCTAGCCCATTTTGGCCCATTTTCTCTTTGTCTTTGCATTTAATATAGTAGTTGGCAGTTGGGAGTTATCTCCTTTACTTCCCTTCTTGCATGGCTTTGCATGTTCTTGGAGTTTGTTCCGAACATGCAAGCCTTCTAGCATCTTCTTTTCCCCTCTATATATATATGGCCTTGGCCATTTGTACTTCTAATCGAAAATTTTAATAAAAAGAGCTTTTGCTTTCTTAAGAGTTTCGATCACTGAGTAGTGCATCATATCTATTCTCTCCTAGGCCTTCCCTTGGTGTGTAAGATCCTTGGGCCCGTCTAGGAAATTCTTGTTGAACCTTGGTGCGTCATATCCTTGGTTCATCAAGTACGGTAAATCAAGGGTCTTTCCGCAGCCTTTGTGTGACTACTTCCTTCCACATCCCTTGGCAGCTTGAGCTCACGCTCATTGCGCAAGGCTTATCCCCCTTACTCCCTTGTTGTGCCGGTTTTGGGTTTGTGATCTCCACCGAGATCATATCAAGTGGTATCAGAGCAACACAACAAGCTGAGTTTTCGTTTTCTTTTTTTTCTTTTCTTTTTCATTTTAATTCACAGTTTGTTTAAAATCTATTTTTACATTTTTTCCATGTTTAAATTACGCTTTACCTTCTTTCAAAAGAACTTTTGAACTGGCCATTTTTGTAATTGCTTTTTGGCAGGTACAATAACCGATTTAAAAGAAAAAGCATCACGGCTTGTTGAAGCATATACAATACGCAGGAAACGAATATTAAGAGCTACACATGACTCTTTTCAAACCCATTGGAGAGATGAAGTTCAAGAATGGGGCAGACCCTTTGTTCCAGATCAGGAATACTTCCATTAACGACATCAGCGACCTGAATCCCCACCTAGACGTAAATGGCCTGACCAGATTCATGAAAGGCGAGTACCCCAACGATACAGTTTCATGAACCACCTAGGCGTGAGTGGTCTGATCAAGTGCATAAGAGGCGTCCCATTAAATCTACAAAAAGAGACTGTGAACGCCAAGATTATTATGTTGATGAATGGCTTTACCAGACACACGAGAGGCGTTCCTTTCCTTCTTCAAAGGGAAGACATGTTCAACAAAGAAGTTGTGGTGATGAATCCGTGGAACAGCTCAAACAAAACAATCCACAACGACCAAGCAAACTTCACCAACAGCTGGAGACGCCAAAGCCTTTGTACGATCTTGATGATCCGCTTAAGAAAGTGCTTAAGGACTGGAACAATAGCCGGAAAAAGAACAAAGCTCCACGCCCATCTTCAGAAGCTCTTACCACCAATCAGGAGTCTAGTTGTTCTATTGTGGAATATGTTGATCAAATCAAAGAAACGGACCAGCCACTTCCGGTTTGCAAAGGTATGAACAAAACTTCTAGTTCAAATTTGTGTGTTAATGATATCTTTATGTCCTATGAGCATAATGAACCTGAAGTATATCTAGATTTAGGAAAAGCACCTAAATATGATTCTTATGATGAAAGTGAATTGTCGGATAATGAGTTGCTTTGTCGCTTTGATAAAGGTCTTTTCACTGCTTCATCATTTGATATATTTGGAGAAGCTTGCTTAAGCCTTACTAACCATGAACCGGTGCAACCGAGTATAGTTGAGTTTTCCTTGCAGGTTCATGAAGAAAACCGACCAGCACACCGCAAAAGGAGAATCCCAAAGAAAGATGAAGACACACGATTCAAACCACCGAATTTGGTCCAGAACACACAACAGACGTCCACCTCTTTGTTCTGGTCAAACAAGAACCACCTGATGCTATACACAATTCAAAACCAAGACTGAACGTATTTGGAAGTAAGTCCTTTATCCTGAATAATTTCGTGAAAGCTAACTTGTTCTTTGTCCTGGCAGATAGTTTGGATTTGAGGGCAATTCCTTTTGAAGAGGGAGGGAATGATGTGATCCTGCTTAGCACGGACAGACTTATGGACGTCCCGATTAAAGATGGGTCAGGAGGCCCAAAGGAGGTTGTGGACGTCCATCCAATCAACTCAACAAACGTCCATATCATGAAGCCAGACGTTCTGCAACACGTCCCGAACGTCCCAACTCAGTACCCGGACTTCCCGACTCGGTACCAGGAAAAGGACCCCGACCCAATCTTCCCATGTTCCAGTCCAGCCTCGACCACACCTATGACCCGTGTCAACCAGGACCCGACAAAACGTCAGCCAGCATCAGACCATCCATTGACCCGACCTCGACCATGGCCTGATAATCAAGACCCTATGACCATTCCATTTGGTCAATTGACTAGAACCAGACCAAGGCAGTTCAACATGTTCTTGGTCACATAATCCACCATTCTCCATCACTTCACTTTCATTCATATTTGTTAGATACAATTCATGGCTATCTGAATTAAATGTTTGGGACAAAGGTTCATTTTAGTTCCCTTTTCCTTAATGAGTTTTTGTCCCACTGGGTTTTTCTCACTAAGGTTTTTAATGGGGCTTGGATGTATTCTTGAAGGATCAAATGTTTAAGGCCATAGCTGTTTTATTGTGTTCTAGCCCATTTTGGCCCATTTTCTCTTTGTCTTTGCATTTAATAAAGTAGTTTGCAGTTGGGAGTTATCTCCTTTACTTCCCTTCTTGCATGGCTTTGTATGTTCTTGGAGTTTGTTCCGAACATGCAAGCCTTCTAGCATCTTCTTTTCCCCTCTATATATATCTGGCCTTGGCCATTTGTACTTCTGATAGAAAATTTTAATAAAAAGAGCTTTTGCTTTCTTAAGAGTTTGGATCACTGAGTAGTGCGTCATATCTACTCTCTCCTAGGCCCTCCCTTGGTGTGTAATATCCTTGGGCCCGTCTAGGAAACCCTTGTTGAACCTTGGTGCATCATATCCTTGGTTTATCAAGTCCGGAAAATCAAAGGTCTTTCCGCAGCCTTTTTGTGACCACTTCCTTCCACATTCCTTGGCAGCTTGAGCTCACGCTCGTTGCGCAAGGCTTATCCCCCTTACTCCCTTGTTGTGCCGGTTTTGGGTTTGTGATCTCCACCGAGATCATATCAAATATTCTTTTGTAGATGTAATACCAACACTATCACAACCAGATATGATTATATCATCTTTTGTGTAAAAAGAGTATGTTCAACTTCAGATCTTTTGAAGCTTTTATCCATCAAGGTTACACTTAGCTTGTGGTACTAAGCTCTTGGAGATTGTTTAAGGCCATAGATGGCCTTCCTCAGCCTGATTGTGTTGCCGGCTCCTACCTCTTCCTCTAGACTTGGTGGAGGTGACATGTATACCTCTTCTTTTAATTCACCTTGTAAGAATGCATTATTAACATCCATTTGCCATAATTCCCAATCAAGGTTAGTAGCAAGTGAAAGAACAACATTAACAGAGTGAAGCTTAGCTACAAGTGCAAAGGTATCCCTATAATCTTCACCATAAGTCTGAGTAAATCCTCTAGTCACCAACCTAGCTTTATATCTATCAATTTCACCTTTGCTTTTGTATTTAATGGTAAAAATTCACTTAGAACTTACAACCTTTTTTCTTTTAGGTAAAGTGGCTGAGGCATAGGTACCATTCATTTCCATGGCTTGTTTCTCAGCTAGGATAGCTTCCCTCCATTCCTTCTTAGTAATAGCTTCCTCATATATCTTAGGAATCTGTTCCTTATCAAGACTTGAAATGAACGCAACATGGTTAGTAGGTAAGTGAGCAATGTTACAAACTCCCTGATCATGATGAACCACAACATTCCCATTGTAGAACACTAGTCGATTCCTTTGTGTTGTGCTTCTTCTTAACTTTGTAGGTGGAGCTTCTTGGATAGGTTCCTCCTCTTCACCTAAAACTTCAATAAGAGTGAACACATCTTTTGATCTTTTGGAAGCTGAGACTAGAATTGATTCATCTCTTGCTGAATCTTGTTGGACATGAGTAGATGATATAGGTTCTCGGTTTTGTTGCTGAGCTGGCTTTGGTTCAAGGATAAGTTGTCTAAACTCCTCATGAAGCCCACGTCTCAACCCGGCCTCCATAATTGTATATCTATTATCCATGGCTTGGTTAATGACTTCATTCATTCAAACGGTCATTGCTTCAATAAGCTGTGAATGATTGGATTCTTGATCTGCTAATGTCGACATTGTACCTTGCAAAACAAATCACAAGATACAGTGCCAGATCAAATGTTTCTTGGAACAAAATTACACAGGATCTAGGCTATACAGATTCACATAATAACCAGAATACACGGTGATGACTAGAATTCAAATCACCTAGAAGAATATGAAAAGTCAAATTCGTGAAATCAGAGAAAGAAATGGACTTAGCCTGTTGTGGTTGCTCTGATACCACTTTATAAGATCCTAGTAGGCCGGATCTTACCCCAAGATCAACACAGCAAGGATGTTAAGCGGAAGATGAACGGTATGGGACGTATGACAAGGAGATTAAAAGTATGAACTGGTGGCTTGTGGAACGGGTGCGGTTTGGTTTCTGGTCGAATGATGAAAGAATGAAAGGAATGAAAAAAACGGCACAATGAGGTAAAGATCCTCATGGTTCCAACTTAATTCTGATTGGATATTCACACCAAATAGAGATTAAGGTTTTCTTAGATTGATTTAGGATGAACACACCTAAAGATCTAAGAGAGATTTTCAGATAAACACACTGAAATGATCAAAAGTTTTAAGAACTCAAATAGAGATTATTGCATAAAACATTTGATTGCCATACAAAGAGTTACAAAATACTTATATAAAATTACAAGATTTGAATGCAATAATTGGTCAATACTTGTATGACGAGCTCATAAATCAACGCCAGTCTCCCCATGCATTCAAACAGGTTAAACTCATTTAATAATCAGTTCAAATTGAAGGTCATGCAGATTGAAGCCGGTTTTGATGAACCATAAAGATAAACCAACAATTATTTCCAAAGGCTACAAAGATTTACACTCGGACATACAGGGATAGCTTCAGGCCTCATTAAAAATCTCATTTGGAAAAACCACGTTGGAAAAACCCAAATGAGGGAAAAAGAACTCCAAAAGATATCATTTTCCCAAATGTATAATTTAAGTAGCAAGAATTAAATTTAGTAAACCTGTGGAAAAAGAGTCAGATGGCGTCTGTAGAATGGCTCCAATATGGTCTTGAAGATTCTTGGTTCTTGCACGAGTCAAAAGACCAACAGGGATTGACAAAGGATCGCAAGATGACAATGGGTCGCTCCAAGACCGAACAAAAGTAGAGGCTTGATTGGAACTTGGATGGGCCGAAGACCGGTCCGGGTTGGTTTGGTCACACAGATCAGGCCCCGGTCGTGCTCATCGTCCGTCAGGTCGGGGTCCTGGGTCGTTCTTCGGTCGTTCCGTCCGTCCGATATTTTTACTTTACTTATGTTGGCTCCTCTTTTTTCTACCAAGGTCACATCACAAATGAATTTGGGGAACAGAGATACATTATGGCATATTGATGTTTCATCTAAGGGTAGTAGCAAATGTCTATTTTTAACAAGTATACATTTTAGCTCCCAAAATTGCAGGTATGCTCGAAAGGGGCCACATGGGTCATTTGTCATATGATTTTCGTGTCATGGTCCTCAAAATTTTTTTTCAACAGTTATTCTAGTTTTGTTATCATTATCATGTGCGACTGGGAGATATTGGCTTAAGAACTGATAACACTCATGATAATACCGAGTTCATTTATTTAACCGATAATTATGGAAGTTATTACTATTAATTGAACAGTTGTGTCATTTCATACAATTTTGTATTTTCATAGAGTTGTGTCTCTTGGGCGTGTCTCTCTAGACAATATATAAGACATATATTAGACAGAGGAGAAAAAAAAATTGAATTCACAAAAATTTTAAAAGAAAGACAAAACAAGAATAAAACATATGGACAACTCGCAAAAGATACTTGACCGGTGATATGTGGTTGATATCCGCTTTGTGATATGTTTCCTAACTTCTTCAATTTTCAAAATCACATAAATCATACCATTGTAAGGTACACTTTCGAGTTAAACTTTTCCGCAACAAAACGTCCCTAAATACATGTATATAAGCCGACAAAGAAAAACAAGGAAGGGTTGACCAGAGTTTCTTTTGGTGCTCACGAAGAAAAGTGGTTTATATAGAAAGTTACTGAAATAATTGTAAAATATGAAAACGATATATATTTGTTTTGTATAAGAAAACGACTTCAAGGGATATGAAAACTAAAAAAAGCAAAAAAACGACCTCTAATTTGCTAGGTCAACCCTAAAGTCAATAGATATTTCAAATCATAGCAAGAAGACCAAGTATTAAAGAAATATTATTGGCAATAATTTAAGGAGAATGACGTTCACACATTTAACACAATACATGTCAATAATTCCCAAAGATGAATTTTTCCTTTTGGCCACAGTTTCCTCCCACAAGTTAAAAATCTCAAGAGAAAAAAAGGAAAAAAACAACAAGAAAGTGGTATATAGATGAAGGGAGAGATGAGAAGTGTATTAATCTACACCTTCGTCTTAATTATGTTGCCTTGTTTCTGTAATTCTGCCTACATTTTGTCGGCTACAGAATCTTTCACTATCTCCGGCAACAAAACCATTATGTCTCCTAGTGGAATCTTCGCGCTTGGTTTCTTCAATCCCGCATCAAGTTCACGTTGGTACCTCGGATTTGGTATAAGAAAATTCCAACGAGAACATACGAGTGGGTTATGAACAGAGACAATCCTCGCTCTAGTTCGATCGGAACTCTCAAAATATCCGACAATAATCTCCTCATTTTATATCAATCCGACACGCCTGTTTGGTCGACGAATCTAACTGGAGTAGATGTAAGATCTCCAGTGGTTGCAGAGCTTCTAGATAACGGTGACTTCGTGCTAAGAGACGCCAATAATAACAATCCAGGTGCGTCTTATGGCAGACCTTCGACTTCCCGACAGATACTTTATTTTCAGGGATGAAACTGGGTTGGGATCACAAAACCTGATACAAAATTTGTTTGTTGGGTCTTTTCGATTGCGGCATACAAAATTATTTTGTTGTTGTAATAGTTGGAGTTTCAATCCAAACATAATGTCTTTCAAACATTTAGAAAGCAAGTTTTTATCTAATTTAGTCAAGTGATAATAGATTGATAACATGGTGTCACTAAACTAAAAGCAGTAAAAAGTAACTAAATTTAAGTACAACAAAAGGCAAAAAGAAGCGGTTGTGTTTATTTGTTTTCAAGTTTAAAAACAACATTCGCAATTGGGTAATTGGTTGGATGTTACTAAAGAAGATATGTTGAAATCATGTTTACATGCTTATTATTCTCAACCATGATAGAAGAATCGCTAATGTACAAGCTAATCCACTTTCGTGACTGAAACGCCTTCAATGACCACCTAGTATCTGCAAATGTCTTTGGGTACTAGGCAGCCAATGACCATTAATATTGTATTCTTACTATATGTAGCGTAGTAACGATCATCGACTGTCGTTGAGGCAGGTTTTGAACCACGCTCGTGCTGAGAGTGTTCAAATACACAACCATCCAATCAAGGATCGCTCATGCTTTATCATTCAAACTCTGGACGTAACCACGAGCCATATTAAGCATCTCAAGACATGATGAAGTCATTAGATAAAAGTTTTAAACAGTCATTATTTATTTCCCTTCAAACATCCTCCTACCCAATGGTTTGGGTAGTCATTGTCACTCCGAAACGGGTTGGAACCGTTGCACCGAATTTCTTTCTTTTATCTTTTCTTCTCTCTCGATTTCCTCTTTCCTTTCTTTGACTTCTTCTTTTTCTTCTCCCACGCTTCCTTTTCTTCTCCCACGCTTCCTTTCTATGATGATCTTTTTCCTCTTTCCTATCTGTGCTTACTTTTCTATGAAGATTTTCCCCTAGATACACAAATCTCCTCTGGTTCATGATTTCACACACAACTTTGTCTTTTTCTCCGGTTTAGCTTCATTTCCGGTTCTCGACACACAAAAACCTGTTTATGAAATATGCACACCAAATGAAATTCTGAAGACCCTAAAATGCATCATAAACAAACTAAATCCTATCCTAAGAAGCAGTAAAATATTAAGATATCAATTTCCCAAACTTTCCCTTGCTTGTCCTCTGGCAAACCTAGAATGGAAAGACATTGACTCACTAAACACAAAAAAGTTAAGACACTAATATACTAGAACACTAAGATAAAAATAAAATTAAAATACTACTACACTATTGCACTATTGCTAATAAACAGTTGTCTTTCGCTAGATAGAACAAGTTCTATTTCATACATTACCATGGTTATCGAGTTCTCAACTATCTTTGGAACCAACAGAATCAAGTCAAGAACAATCACTTACATTCATTGGCTGAGGGTGAAATGGAAAAGGGCTAAGTATACATGTGCCTTTTTGGGATTAGTTGTTTTGCGTTGGCTGTCTCTCAAAATTAGTATTCTTGACATTATGCAAAATAGCCTAAGCAAAGAACAACTGATACGTACATAAGACTCATCTTCATTCCTATCTCATTGAGTCCTGAATCCTAGTACTACGCTTTCTTCGTACTTTTCTAATCCTAAAGGCCTTTCTAAACTTGGGTATTTAGATCCTATACGACCTTTTTCTTTTGCTTGCTCCCTTCCTTATATGTATATATTTATTGAGAGGTTTTTTAGTATATCTTTCTTAAAGCCTTCTAACACTAGGATTTCTTCCCCTTACTCGTAGGTTCAGTTTCCCTTTTTTTACCGTGGGCTACTAAACATTCCTTTTCTCACCTCTCTCTCTCTCGCTTTTTTTTTCTTTACTTCGGTTTACTAAACCGTTTTCAATCTCTCCCCTTCTTAGAAAAACGGGTTACTAACCTGTTTTTGTTCCCCGACCTAAGTGGAATTTGTCCCAAATCTTCATCTTGATTATCTAACTGTTTATGAAAATGAGACCTCTTGTCGTTCTTTGTCTTTGACCATTTTTCATGTGTACAACATTTCAGAAAAAATGCCTCACTCAAAGAAAAATGTTTTGGTTTAAATTAATGCTTGGGGTTTAGGATGAGAAAGTTATTCGGTTTCAATAGAGTGGTAAAAATGGTAGAAAAAATCCGAATTAAAAAAACTTAAACCACGATAAAAGCATATCAAGACCCTAGGCAAAAAATCTAATGATTCAGTTAGCTTCAAGTTCATGGGATTATTCTTAAAGTGACTAAGTGAGCTCTAAAGCTAATGGCTGTTTCAAAAGTTAGAATTTCCACACATGGTGATGTGTTCCAAGTGAGGAACACGGCCCAAGACCTCACACAAGGTTGAGACAACTGGATGGTGAAGGAAGAATAAGACGGTGGAAGCTTGGCAAAGGAAATGAGATGGGGAAATGAGTGTGGATGAATCAAAAACGGGTGGGATAAGAATGAGATGGTTCGATTGGCTATGATCAAAGGAATAATGAACCCTTGATTCGCTGGCTTGCCCAAAAGGATATTACGCACCAATTGGAACAAGGTTCTTTGGCTCAACTCAATGATTTAACACACAAGGAGATAAACCAAAAGAGCTAGATATTACACACCAGGAAGTGACCGAATTAACTTGTTTGCAAAGAAACTTTTATTCAGAAAATTCGATGAAAAGGAAAACTACAACAATGGCCAAGACCGTATTTATATAAAGAAGAGAAAGAGAGAGATGAAGAGTTGGTCAAAGGTTGGCTTGTATGCAAAGTGCGGATTCAAATGCATGCAAGACCAAGACCAATTTGATTTACAAAGTGGTCAAACTCTCTTAAATGTACATGCCAAAGACAAGAAAACATAATGGGCCGGGCCAAACATTTAACTAATCCTTAATCCAAATATTGCTATGATTACAGATGGGATGGTCAGGATCTTCGGACGGGATGAGACAGAAGCTAATACGAGGAAGGTGGTCGAAACTTAGTAAACAATCATTCTCCCCCAAAAAAAATAAAACTAGAGATTTTTCCTTAGACCTAATTAATTAAAAAACCTTTAGCATGAGTGGTAGGTGGGTATTTTCAACCACAGGATACCAAATCCTCTTGTTATTGTAGTATTTGGAGTGTTAATCCAAATCTTGTATTTCTTAAGCACCTAGGTCCTAGAATGCAAGTTTCTATCTAATTTAGGCTAATAAATGATTATGGATTGGTAAACTGGTGTTACTAACTAAAAGCAATAAAGGAAAATAAGTAAATCTAACTAAAGCAAAAGGAAACAAAAGTGTTTTGGGTTGTTTTTTTGAAGCTTAAAAGCACCATTCAGAATTAGGTAATTGGTTGGATATTTTTAGAGAATATATGTTGAACTTATGATTACAGGCTTATTATTCTCAACGATGGTAAAAAATTCGCTCATGTACAGGCTAATCCACTTTCGTAACAAAAACCCCTTCAATGACCACCTAGTATCTACAAATCTCTTTGGGTACTAGGCAGCTAAAGAGAAATAAGATCGTATTCTTACTATCTGAAGCAAGGTAACCCATTATCAATTGTCATTGAGGAAGATTTTGAACTCTGCCCGTGCTGAGAGTGTTTAAGTACACAACCATGCAATCAAGGATCACTCATGCCTTATGATGAAAGATCTAGAGTCCACCAAATCTCACAAGGTAACACACGGTGATGTAGAAGCTGGTTGTTTAACACTCTCTTCTTAAACAACCAAGTATCATGAAAATAAAACAAATATTGGACGACTGAATGATAAGATGGATTTAATGATTCCACAAGACTCTATAGAAAACGAGACTTGATAAGTCGTTTGCTCAGAGGGTTGCTTCTTGCAAAACTCGGTGGCTATGGTTTTTGTTTTCTAAGTCAAAACTCGGTTTCTTTATTTCATAAGTTGTAAAAAGTAACAAGCCTGCAATGCAACTTTATATGGAGTCCTTCAGCTGTGCCCTTCTAGGGGTCTTCAACCAAATTACAAGAGTTCCAATACCTAATTGCCTAATAAAAGGAATAGCAAAACATGTATTTTAATTCTAATAAAAATAAAAGGACTAACCTAAAACAAAAGAAAGAGAAATGATTAGTCAAGATAAATTAAAGGAAATTTGATGCATACCATGGCGGCCTGAGTGGTCTAAATCTTCTACGTTAGGGCTCCTTTCTTGAAGTGTGGTGTTTTGGCTAAAGCTCTAGTCCCCAAGGTGCACCGTTTCACTTAAAGGGAGAATGTCAAATATGGTAAGTTCCTTGTTTCTTGAAAGAAATGGTAATTCATTGAAGTGTTCTCCTTGGCGATTTCCCTTGCTTTCTTGAACCGTGTCTAGAACTTCTTGGGCTGTTGCTTGATCATTTGATTGCTCATACTCTGCTTGATCAGAAGTTGGATTAAGGTTGTGGCTTGTCTCAATGGCTATGTTGGTGAGTAAAGTCTCCACAGCTTGGTTGAATCCTGCTATTAAGTCTCTAGATCCAGACCGTGTCCTTGGTGACCTTCTAAGGATGGAATGTGTGGTTCTAGGTTGAGCTTCATGTCCTCATCATTCCCTCTTCCTTGAGAAGATTCTGACCTCAAAATTGTATCACCTACATCAAATGGAGACAAGTCAGTGACATTGAATGTACAAAATATGTTAAATTCACATGACAACTCGATTTGGTAGGTATTTTCATTGATCTTCTTGATGACTTTAAATGGGCCATCACCTCTTGGTGCAAGCTAGCACTTCCTTTGGTTTGGAAACCGCTCAGTCCTCATGTTAAGCCAAACCCAATCAACTAGTTCAAAGGTTAGCTCCTTTCTGCCCTTGTTCACATATTTCTTGGTTTGCTCATTTTCTCCTGCACCTTTTGGTGTCTTAACCAGCTCGGCCATAGACTCCCCATCTTGGCTCGCCATCTTTTCTTTGTGAGGTATGGGCTGTAAATCTAATGGAGTGAGGGGCTTAAACTCATAGATAACATCAAAAGGAGAATGTTTAGTAGTAGAGTGTGGCATACGATTATATGCGAATTAAAAAAAAGGAAGACAATCAACCCAATTCTTAAGATTGTTACCCACGGTTACCCTTAGAAAAGTACAGAGGCTGCGGTTGACAACTTTTGTTTGTCCATCAGTTTGTAGATGAAAAGTTGTTGAGAAGAGAAGCTTGGTCTCTAACTTCCGCCACAAGTTTCTCCAAAAATGGCTAAGGAACTTGGTGTCCCTATCCAACACAATGGTCCTTAGTAAGTTATGATGCTTCACTACTTTAAAGAAGAGATCAGCGGTTTGAGTGGCATCATTGGTCGTGTTGCATGAGATAAAGTGTGCCATTTTCAAAAATCGGTACACAACAATAAAGATTGAATCCTTGTTCCTTATCTTTTGTAATCCTAAAACAAAATCCATGGAAACATCTACCCAAGGCAAGTTAGGAATATGATGGAAAGTATAAACCATATGGATGTAACCTGAAATTTTCAACTAAGGTAAATGATGCACTTGGCACAGAATTGACCAACGACTCTCTTGAGATACAGCCAAAAAAAGTGCTCCATCACTATGCTTAGAGTTTTATAAACTCCAAAATGTCCCATGGTTTCTCCTCCATGAGCTTATCTGATGATGAGCTTATGCATGGACCATTGAGGAATGCAAAGCCTCTTGTCTAGAAAAGAAAATTATCATGCTTGAAGAAAGATCCTATGGTGCCTCTGGTGCATTGGTTGTAGAGGTCTCTGAAGTCTGGATCCTCCTTGTATTGGCCCTTGAGGTGTTTAAATCTCATGATCTTGGCCTCCATGGTAGTGATTAAGGCGTGTCTCCTTGAGAGGGCATCAGCTACAATGTTTTTTTCCCTTGTTATACTTGATGACATAATGGAAAGTTTTCACAAACTCTAACCATCTAGCATGTCATTTCTTAAGTGTGGTTTATCCTCTCAGGTACTTTAAAGTCTCATGATCTGTATGAATAAAAAACTCTTTAGATAATAGGTAATGCTGCCAAGTTTTTAGAGACATTACCATTGCATATATCTCTTTATCATAAGTGGGATAGTTTAGGGCGGTTCCTTAAAGCTTATCACTAAAGAATGCCACTGGACCACTGGTCGTCCACCTTGACTTAGTACGGCTCCGATTCCTGTCCCTGATGCAATCGCATTCAATCTCAAACATTTTATCAAAGTTAGGTAGATCAAGTACAGGAGCACGAGTAAGGCGGCCTTTAAGCTCAATAAAAGCTTGCTGTTGTTATTTTCCCCATTTGAATTAAATGTCCTTCTTTATGACTGAGGTAAGTGGAGCGGCTATTGTGCTGAATTTCCTCACAAAGCGACGATAAAAGCTAGTTAGATCATGGAAGCTTCTAATGTGCCCAATTGTGGTAGGTGTGAGCCACTCTTTAATGGCTTCTATCTTCTCCTCATTCACCTTAATATCATGTAAACTCACAACAAAGCCTAAAAACACCAATTGATCAGTGCAAAATGTGCATTTCTTTAAGTTGGCATAGAACCCTTCCAAACACAATAGTTCTAAGACTTTCTCTAGGTGGCTTATGTGATCATTTAGACAAGCTCTATAGACAAAGATATGATCAAAGTAAACCACTACAAACTTACAGATGAATTCCCTTAAGACATGGTTCATGAGTCGCATGAATGTGCTAGGAGCATTGGTGTGGCCGAATGGCATGACTAGCCATTCGTATAGACCCTGCTAAGTCTTTAAGGCGGTCTTCCACTTGTCCCCTTCTTTCATCTGTACTTGATGGTATCCACTCTTCAGGTCAATCATAGAGAACATTGTGGCTGCACTTAGCTCATCTAACATGTCGTCTAATCTCGGTATGGGATGCCTATATTTGATGGTTACGTTTTTTATAGCTCTATAGTCGACACACATCTTCCAAGTTTTACCTTTCTTAGGCACCAACAAGATTGGAACAGCACAAGGACTCAACTCACGGATGTACCCATTAGCCATTAGGTCTTGCACTTGTTATTCAAGCTCCTTGGCTTCACTTGGGTTAACCCTATAAGCAGGCTGGTTGGGTAAGGGTGTTCTAGGAATCAGGTTAATCTTGTTTTCATTGCCTCTGATTGGGAGTAAGTCGGCAGGGATTTCCTCTGGAAAGACGTCCCTAAACCGGTCCAAGAGTTGGTGCACTTTTTCAGGTAAAGCGGCTTTTTCTAAACCTGAAAACAAACTTTCTTTAAAGATTATTAGTAGTACATGCGTTTTATATTTAATAGCTTTGATCACATTGCTCGAGTTTGGCATATAATTTAGTCTTACTTACCTTAGCCATTTTAGACATGGCACCTTGCATCCCGTTTACCACATGAGGCGTGAGGGAAGTTAGATTGTGCTTGTGGTTCTCATGGGTGAATGTGTAGAAGTTAGTGCGCCCATTGTGGATGGTTTCTTTGTCAAACTGCCATGGCCTCCCCAGGAGTAGATGTACGGCTTGCATTGGTACCACATCACACTTCACCTGGTCTAAGTACTTGCCTATGCTAAAATACACTATGACTTATTCTGTAATCTTTAGTTCAGTTTCGTCATTGAGCAACTTAAACTTGTATGGGTGTGGATGCTTGGTTCTCTTGAGACCTAGTTTATAAACAAGATACTTGCTAGACACGTTAGTGAAAGAACCACCATCTATGATTAAGCTACATACCAAAGACTCAATGCTACATCTAGTGTAAAAGATGTTCTCCCTTTGCACGGTTTCTGAATCAAACATTGCACTGAGGGCTCGCCTAGTGACTACAATCTCCCCCACCTCAGGGTAGTTAGTCACATCTTCCTCAGAATCCTCTGTCTCATATTCCCCTTGTTCATTGAGTAGCATGACCCTTTGGTTTGGACATTCCCTTGCAAAATTTCCATTTCCCTGACATTTATAACAAGTTATGTCACGGTTTCTTTGTGTTTGAGACTTATCTTGCTCTGTCTTGCGGTTCGTGGAAGCCTCTGGTGTAAACTTGTTGAACCGTGAGGTTCCTTCTGTCTCCTTCCCTCTGTCTAGGTCCTTGGTAGGAGGCGGGTTCCAAGTAGTTCTCCCTCGTGCAGTGCTAGATAGCTTCTTCTTGATGTTCTTTTCAGCTTGGATGGCATAGTGCAACAAATCTTCAAAGTGAACATAGTTTTGTCACTCCACCTTTCTAGCTATGCGGTCATGAAGCCCATCTATGAACAGAGACATCAACTCGGAGTCTTGGACTTCAAGGCGGCTCTTGATTTTCTCAAATTCCTCAAAGTAGTCCACCACCGTCCTAGTTCTCTGAGACATCTTTCTAAAACGTTTTTGTAAGTCCCGAAATAGTATGTAGGAACAAACTTTTTTCGGAGTTGGGATTTCATTTCATCCCAAAGGTCTAATTGACCTCACCTTAGCCTCCTCCTCTTGGAAACTTCTCTGTTCCACCAACAAAGGGCATCATTCGTGAATTGAGCAGCTGCTAAGGACACCTTCCTCTCCTCGGTGTCTTGGTAATACTCAAAAATGAACTTTATTCTTTTCTCCCAATCAATGTAGGTATCAAGGTCAACCTTCCCAACAAAGGTTAGGGCTTGTAACTTAACATCTCAGCCTGGAGGACGTGGGTAGTCACCTTCTCTTTCCCTTCCTTTTCTAGGTCTCGGGTAAGGAGCAGGAGGGGGTAATTTTCCCTCATCTTTGATGCTAGTCTTCATCTGTGGTGTCCTCATCAAAGAGTTGAGGATGTTGGTGCTGCCGAGGTTTAGGTGGTTGCCTCCTAGGTACTACTCTGGGTTGATTGTTGTTACCCACTTCTGGCAGGCTTTGCTCTATCTGGTTTATGCGGTTTATAAGTCCTGTTAAGGCATCCATAATTGTTTGCATTCACTTGTGGCTCAGCGTCTCCCATGGTGTGTTTTTTCTGCATTCAATAACAAACAAGGGATCAAGTGTATAATAGGATCTTAAATAAAAGGCAAGAACACACAAAGTTTAAGGAAAAAAATATTCTTATCAAAATTAGGCTTAGGGCGGTTGCAAGAGAGGTGAAAAGAAATCCGCCACAAGCAAAAAGGAAAACTTCCCTAGGGTTTTGAAGCTTTTACAAATTAACTTAAATGAAAAAGGAAATCACTAACAGCTTAACTTTTTTTTAATTGATTTATGTAAACTAATTAGACAGTTTAATAAGAACTAATAAATTCTTTTATGTCCTTTAGGGTTTTAGATAAACGAATTCAGCCAAGACAATAAACGATTCCTTTTTAAGAGTTTTATGTTTTAATGACGCAATATTCAAACAAATCAAAGGAAAAGAACTAACAATGAAACAAAACAATTTTTTTATGGGTTTTCTTTTAAGAAGTTAAACAAGCAGTGAATTAATGAATCAGATATAAAAAACCTGGCTTAGGAGCTTTAAGCTCAGATACCAAGATGATGTAAGATCCAGAGTCCACCAAATCTCACATGATAACACACAGTGATATAGAAGCTAGTTGTTCAACACTCTCTTCTTAAAAAAAAAAAGTATCACGGTAATAAAACAAAGATGGGACGATTGAATGATGAGGTAGATTGAATGATGCCACAAAAATTTATGGAAAAGGAGACTTGATAAGTCAGTTACTCAGAGGGTTGCTTCTCACAAAACTCGGAGGCTAGGAGTTTTGTTTGCTGAGGCAAAACTCGGTTTTTTTATTTCGTAAGTAGTAAAAAGTAACAAGGCTGCAATGGGACTTATAAGGATTCCTTCAGGTGTGCTCTTGTAAGGGTCTTTGAAGCAAATTACAAGAGTTTCAAAAACTAATTGCCTAATAAAAGGGGTGGAAAAACATGTGCTTTAATTCTACTAAAAATAAAGGGACTAAGCTGAAACAAAACAATGAGAAAGGATTAGTCAAGATAAATAAAATTGAAAATTGATTGCATACCTTGGCAGCCTGAGTGGTCTAAGTCTTCTAGGTTAAGGCTCCTTTCTTGAAGTGTGGCATTTTGGCCAAAGCTTTAATCCCCAAGGTGCACCATTTCACTTAAAGGGAGAATGCCAAATATGGTAAGTTCCTTGTTGCTTGAAAGAAGTGGTAATTCTTTGAAGTGTTCTCCTTGGCAGATTCCCTTGATTTCTTGAGCCGTGTCTAGATGTTCTTGGGCTGGGCCTTAATCCTTTGGTTGTGCATCCTCTACTTGATTAGAAGTTGGGTTAAGGTTGTGGCTTGTGTCAATGGCTATGTTGGTGATAAAGTCTCCACGACTTGGTTGAAGCCTGCTCTCAAATCTTTAGACCCAGAACGTGTCCTTGACCTCCTAAAGATGGGAACTGTGATTTGTGGTTCTAGGTTGAGCTTTCATGTCCTCATTACTTTATCATTTAAACTGGGGCTGTAACCAAGAGCCGACATTAAGCATCATAAGACATAATGAAATCATTGGATAAAAGCTTTAAACAATCCATGTTTCTTTTCTTTAAAACATCCTCCCTACCAAACCCGAACGGTTTGAGGGAGTCTACTCGCTAATCATTACGAATAACATAATCATATGGTCTGATAATTTATTGAACAGAAGGCGAAGTAGACAATCGTAAACTAAAATTAAAATGCAAGTAAATTACAGTGGAAGTAAATTAAAAAACGAAAAGTAAAGAAGTGCATGTAATAAATTAAACAAAAGAGAAAAACAACTAAAATATACTAAAAACTAAAATCTAAGCTAAATAGAGTTTTGAATCAGAGTCTTCTCTCTCGAGATTTCTCTCTCTTCTCCTCTCCTTTTTCCTAAGTTACAACGGTAATATGTATACATATATGCAATGTAAAAAGGGTTAGCCCTAGATTGGCGTCGCTTCATCAGTTATGGTAAGTCGTTGCCACTCCGCAACGAGTTAGTAAACTATTGCGACGAACTACTTTCCTTTTTCTTTTCTTCTCTCCCGATTTTCTCTTTCCTTACTTTGGTTCCTTCTTTTTCTCTCCTGATTTTCTTCCTTTTCTTCTCATGTGCTCCATTTTCTATGAAGATTCGTCTCTTGATGTGAAAATCTCATCCAATTCATGATTTCACACATAACTTTGCCCTGTTTTGCATCCGTTTAGCTTTATTTTTGGTTCTCGATACACGTACACCTGTTTATACAATATGTACACCAAATGCAGTTCTATATATCCTAAAATGCATCCTAAATGGACTAAATCATATCCTAAAAACCAGTAAAATTTTAAGATATCAATAATTTAAATTTTTGTTTTGCAGCGGCTACATGTCTCCAGAGTATGCAATGCATGGGATATTCTCGATGAAGTCAGATGTCTTCAGCTTTGGGATTTTTCTTATTGAGATTATAAGTGCAAGTAGAATAATGGATTCTATAACTCAAATCGTGATCTTAATCTCCTTGGATTTGTAAGCTAAGAACCTTTTTGAATTCAATATTGTTATTAGCACTCAAAAACCATCTTTATAAAAAGGTATGAAGAAATTGGAAGGAAGGAAAATGGATCAAAATCGTAGACCCGATTATCATTAATTCTTCATCAACAACGTTCCAGACATATGAAATTGGTCCAGTGATGTCATCAGTAATGGTGATTCATGAAAGAAAAACTACAGCTATGCCTCAGCCTAAACGGCCTAGTTTTTGCGTTGGTAGAAGTCCTCTTGAGACTGATTTGTCATCAAGTACACAGCGCAATTATGAATCACTCTCTCTGTCATTGAATGTTACCGACCCAGTTTATTTTGGATATAGTTTTCGATGTATCTTGATGAGGACATCGTACCACAGGCTATACCACGAGTTCCACCAGGACCTTTGACACGTTCCAGAGCACGAGCTTTAGAAGACAAGTTCACCCAGTTCATGGAGCATGCAGGCGACCAGGAGCTCACGGATGAGGAGCCACCAGACGGCTCAGAAGACCAACCGGATCCGTTCATCTCAGCTAAGGAGCATTGGAGGTTCCTGCTTGAAGACTCTTCCACCTCTGGTGTCTTTACCATTACCATTCGGTAAAGACACCAAAAGACGTACTAAGAAATTGTACTCTTTTTCCTATCTTCGGTTTTGTCCCACTGGGTTTTCCGGAGAGGGTTTTAATGAGGCAACACTCTTAGTGCGCACGACGACGAAGACTTGTTCACACAATCCGACACCTTCACAAGTCTTAGTCAAATTCGGCCTTTATTCCTTTATAAGGCTTATCTATCCCATTTCTCTCTTTTGTAGACTAAGTATAAGCTTAGGGCCTTCAGCCCATGTTTTTTATGTTTAAGTCATTAGGACTTAAGCCCATTGTTATCTACACGAAAAAGAACTACATGCTGTTTTTATTTACATTACTTGTTGTTTTGGGTAAACATCATGTTGTTTACCCTAAATTGTAACCATAAGGCCTATATAAGCCTTACTACTTAGAAGGAATGAAACAACTCGATTTGGAACAAACAAAACCCTAGACTCTTGTCAAACTGACGGCTGCCTCTCCTTGAGAAGCTTGTCCACAATTTCTTCTTGTGCCAAGAAGAATCATCCTGGTGTATCACAAGTCTTCTGCAGCTTGTGTGGTCCTTTCAATCCACCCATTCCATCGCTTTGCTCCTGAAGGTCTCGAGTTTCTCGATCAACAGTTGCATCACCACCTTAGCTCACATCATTTGGTATCAGAGCCTAAAAGCTCTTTAAACATCAGGTTGATTCTATCCTCTCTTTATTTTTGCGATTTGTTGTTGTTTTATCCAACAGTTTTTTTTGGCTTTTGATTCTGTTCTTTTCTCTTTCCCCTTGAGGTTCTCGGTAAGAAGGAGAAGATTCAAGTCATCTACCACAAACAATCTACAAAAAAAAAAAATCAGGTTCTATCATTCCATTAATTTAATTTCATCTTACAAAAAAATATAAGAAAATTTGCTTGCTTCATTGTTTGATATTGCTAAAATCAAAAATATATATATATATATATATATCTTGCTTAGGTTGTTTAAAATCAACAAGGAAAATTTTTAGAAACACACATAGAACACCAATCACATACTTGTATTCCTTAAGGAATTGGGTGCTGCTAGTTCTTGTTAGTTTTCTTGGTTGACAAGTCTTAGATCTAGGTCTTTGCCTCTTGCTTGTTGGCCGCTTGTGTGTTCTAGGTCTAGATGCCCAGTACTCGCGTCTTGTACCCAAGCCGCGAGCCGTCCTGTCCCGAGTGGCTAGCGTGTCTCCTTGTCGAGCTAGGCTGCCATCCGGTCCCGCGAGTGCTCCTCTAGGGTAGTCACTTGTAGCCGCGTTCTCCTAGTAACGCTCTTGTTAGTTCTAGGTAGCCGCGACCGTGTAGCTAGGGTTCTGTTCCTAGCGTGTGTTCCAGCTTAGAGTGTCTCGCTAGGTCAGTAGCTTAGGACTTTTAGTTGTCGCGTCCTTGTTAGTTCTAGGTTCTAGTTAGTTGTCGCGTCCTTGTTAGTCCTTGTCCTAGTTGTGTCCGCGTGTATGTTCGTCTAGGTTTAGGTATCGGTCTTGCTAGTCGCGTCCGTGTGTTACCGCGTCTGTAGTCGTCCGCGTCCTAGGTCTAGGTTTTCCTTAGCGTGTTCGCGTCCCGTGATCCTTTGGATAGGTGCTAGCTGTCGAGTATCTTAGTGCTAGGTTTAGGTAGAGTAGCTGTTCGCGTCCGTGGTAGTTAGCCGCGTCAGGTTAGTCTGGGTCGCGAGTCTTGTGTTCCTTGCCCCATATAGTGTCTTAGACCATCCCTAGGTTAATTCGCGTCCGTCTAGCAGCCAACCGTCCCGCGCCCTTGTGTAGCTCGACTAGTTAGGCGGCTAGGGGTTTTCTGATAGGTTTAGGCACTTTAGTTTTAGTTTAGAAAGTTTCCCTTAAGTGTCCTAGATTCATTAGACAGTTCCCTAAAGTTTTTTAGGCCATATAATTAGTTTAGGAAGTTTGTCTAGATAGTTTTTAGGAAATTTCCTAGAACTAATAGATAGATTATTTAGTTTCCTTTTAGGAATTAGGAAATACTTAGATTTTATTCTCCTAGATATTTAGTCTTTAATATTCAGTATATTTCCATATCTTAGTTTAGGGAAATATATCTTTATGATATTTTCCATATCTTTAGGTTTCCTTTTCTAGAATTAGGAATTAGTTGAATTTTCTTGTTTAAATTTCTCTTTATAAAAATAAAAAAATAAAATCTGTGGAAAGTTTCCATTAAAGGAGAATTTCCATATTCTACAAGTTTCCTTCCCGGGAAACTTTCCATTTCTGAAATTTCCTTCTTCTCGGAAAAGGAAATATGTCAGGTCGAGACGAGTCTCCGCCTGGGCAGTCCGACCCAACGGTCATACAAATGCTACAAGCAATCACTGCCCAGATGACCACCTTCACGACTCGTCTTGAGCGTTTGGAGGAGCCGGTACGCGCACCAGCCGAGAACACACGCCACCATCACCGGCAAGATCCACGTCAGTACCAATATGATCGACCCGAGGCATCCCATCGTGGTCTAGGGAGAGACCCATTCTACGACGAGCCACCACCGGCACACAGGCAACCAGCCGGCCACCATGACATCAAGCTCAACCCACCCCCATTCTCGGGAAAGTTAGACCCTGAAGAGTACTTAGATTGGGAACGCCGAATGGAGTTGATCCACGACTACTACCACCACGACGAGGAACACAAGGTCACCTTGGTGACAGCCCAGTTCACCGACCACGCACTGGCATGGTGGGATCGCGAGCTAGCCACTCGCCGGAGAGCAAGAATGGGAGCTCCTACGACATGGTATGAGTTGACTCAGATAATGAGGCGACGATACGTTCCACCTCATTTCCACCGAGAGCTGCAGTGACGATTCAGACGCCTTACCCAAGGCAACAAGTCGGTGCCTGAATATTTCGACGAGTTCGAGCATCTTCGAAACAGACTCGAAATGGAAAATTCAGAGGAGAGTCTCATGGCGCAGTTTATCGATGGACTACACGAGTCGATAGCACGAAAGATCGAGGTGCAACCCTACCACGACCTTGGCAAGTCTTCAGCGCCTATCCGACCTAGAAGTACCTGGGATACTAACCCCAAGGTTTTTGACTCCACTGCCACCACCAGTGACCCAAGACCTCGAGGGAGATCCACGGACAGCACCGTGCCGACCAAGGCACCCGTGATCACTCCTAGACCTGCCCCACCGGCAACCAACGCAGGTCAACCCCAGAAGAGCAGTGCCATCACGTGTTTTAAGTGCAAGGGTAGAGGACACATGTCTCGTGAATGCCCCAACCAACGAACCATGATCTTGACTGCTTCCGGAGACTACGACTCCACAGACGAGCAAGACGAGTATCCACTCACGACAGACCCTATGTCTGAAGGGGAAGTCGAATACGCCGACTCAGGCGAGATGTTAATGATCCGGAAAGTTCTCAGCTCACGCCTAGATCAAGAGGAAATCGAGCAGCGAGAGAACATTTTTCACTCCAAGTGCACCATTCTCGGAAAGGTCTGCTCTCTGATCATTGACGGCGGCTCCTGCACCAACGCCGCTAGCAAGTACATGGTAGAGAAGCTTGGGTTGCCCGTGACAAAGCATCCCAAGCCCTACAGACTTCGTTGGCTCAACAACAAAACGGAGCTGTACATTTCCGACCAGGTCCGAGTTTCCTTTAGCATTGGACGATATCAGGATCAAGTATTGTGTGACGTCGTTCCCATGTCAGCTGGACATCTCCTATTGGGACGACCCTGGCAATTCGACAAGGAGACCACTCACAATGGACGCACAAATTTCTACTCCTTCGTCCACGATAAACGTAGGTACAACCTGGCACCTATGTCTCCTCAAGAAGTGCACGGCATGCAAGCAAAGATGGCGAAGGATCAGCATGCCAGAAAAGAGAACTTCCTCGTCAACGTCGCAGACATGAGGAAAGCTGCAAGCACCGCAGGCACCCAGCTCGTCCTCATGCTTTATCAAGAGGTCTTGAGCGCATCCGAGGCCCCCAGCACTCCTTTACCGGCGGATGTCCAGGCACTCCTGGACAAATACTCGGACGTCTTCCCAGATGAGATTCCGCCTGGGCTACCACCTCTCAGAGGCATTGAGCATCACATCGACCTCATTCCCGGAGCCCAGCTGCCAAACAAGCCCGCCTATAAAGTCACCCCGGAGGAAGCAAAAGAACTTGAGCGACAAGTTCAGGATCTCATGGCTCAAGGCTACGTCAGAGAAAGCCTTAGCCCTTGCGCTGTTCCCGTCTTCCTTGTGCCAAAGAAGGATGGAAGTTGGCTAATGTGCGTTGACTGCCGAGCAATTAACAACATCACAGTGAAATACCGGCATCCGATTCCGCGACTTGACGACATGCTAGATGAACTAAGCGGAGCATCCGTTTTCTCGAAAATTGACCTCAAGAGCGGATATCATCAAGTTCGCATGCGAGAGGGCGATGAATGGAAAACGGCTTTCAAGACCAAGCAAGGTCTGTACGAGTGGTTGGTTATGCCTTTCGGCCTGTCCAACGCACCCAGCACTTTCATGCGCCTCATGAACCAAGTCCTTCGACCATTCATAGGCAAATTCGTCGTGGTCTATTTTGACGACATACTCGTTTACAGTGCTTCCTATTCCGCCCACTTAGAGCACTTGGAAACAGTGATCACGACACTTCAGAAGGAACAGCTCTACGCCAACCTTAAGAAGTGCACCTTCTGCACGGATCAGGTCGTCTTCCTCGGATTCGTCGTCAGCTCACAAGGGTTTCGAGTTGACGAAGAAAAGATCCGTGCTATTCAAGAATGGCCCACGCCAACCAACGCCAGCCACGTCCGCAGTTTTCATGGCTTGGCAAGCTTCTATCGCTGATTTGTACGTGACTTCAGTACGATCGCCAGCCCCTTGACAGCGACTATCAAGAAAAACCAAGACTTCAGATGGGGCCCACAACATGAAAAGTCGTTTCAGCTGCTAAAGGAACGACTCACGCAAGCACCTGTGCTGACATTACCAAATTTCGATAAGACTTTCGAGGTAGAGTGCGATGCTTCAGGTGTAGGCATTGGAGCAGTCCTGACACAGGGTGGAAAACCAATTGCCTACTTTAGTGAAAAGTTAAGCGGCGCAGCTCTCAACTACCCCACGTACGATAAGGAATTGTACGCTTTGGTCCGAGCTCTACAGACATGGCAGCATTACTTGCTCTCGCGAGAATGCGTTATACACACGGACCATCAGACACTCCAACACCTCAAAGGGCAGACGACCCTAAAGAAGAGACATGCCCGGTGGCTGGAGTTTATCGAGACATTTCTGTATGTCATCAAGTACAAGAAGGGTACGGACAATGTCGTCGCAGATGCACTTTCCCGAAGGCATAACTTGATCTCGGTCATGGAGTCAAAGGTTATGGGATTTGAAAGGCTCAAGGACCTTTATGCTGAAGACCACGATTTCAAGGAAGCCTTCAAGGAGCACGGACAGGGCAAATACACCCGCTTCTACCTGTTTGACGGTTTCCTATTTAAGGACAAGCGTCTTTGCATTCCAGGCGGTTCAGTTCGCGAACTTCTACTCAGGGAAGCTCATGGAGGCGGATTGATGGGGCATTTTGGTGTTGCCAAGACCTTGAGCATGCTCAAGGAACACTTCTACTGGCCACGTCAACGACGGGATGTGGAAGCCCATTGCGAGAAATGCCTTGTCTGCAAACGGTCTAAGTCTAAGATGCATCCTCAAGGCCCCTACACACTACTTCCAGTTCCGTCATCTCCTTGGACGGATATCTCCATGGATTTCGTCCTTGGCTTACCCCAAGTCCATCATAAGGACTCTATCCTCGTCGTCGTCGACCGTTTCTCGAAGATGGCGCACTTCATACCCTGCAACAAGACGAACGATGCAATTCAGACAGCGAATCTGTTCTTCCGAGAGATCGTCCGTCTCCACGGCATTCCGTGCACCATTGTGTCCGACAGGGACAATAAAATTTCTCAGTCACTTCTGGCGGGTTATGTGGAAGAAACTTGGCACCAGTCTACTATTCTCGACGGCATATCACCCACAGACGGATGGTCAGACCGAGGTTGTCAACCGAACCCTATCTCAGATGTTGCGCGCGACGATTGGTCGTAACCTGAAGAGTTGGCTCGAGTGTCTCCCTTATGTCGAGTTCGCCTACAACAGAGCAGTTCATTCCGTCACCAAGAAGACACCATTTGAGATTGTCTACGACTTCAACCCCACTACACCAATCGAATTCGCCCCTATCCCACTTGGTGAGGTCGTCAGCTTAGAAGGCGAAGAAAAAGCGGAATATGTCAAGCGCTTACACCGGGAAGTCAAAGAAAACCTGGAACGAAGGAATGCCCAGACAGCAAAACACGCCAACAAGGGAAGGAGGCATGTGGTCTTCAAAGAAGGAGATTGGGTCTGGTTACATCTGCGACCCGAACGTTTTCCCCAGCGGCGCAAGAGCAAGCTAGCACCACGTGGAGATGGCCCGTTCCGAGTCCTGCGACGCATCAACGACAACGCCTACCAACTGGAGCTTCCAGGTGAGTATAATGTTTCTACTACGTTTAATGTTGCTGACTTGGAGTTATTTGATGCAGGTGACGACTTTGCTTTGGAGACCAAAGCACCTGAAGAGGGAGGGAATGATGAGGACATCGTACCACAGGCTATACCACGAGTTCCACCAGGACCTTTGACACGTTCCAGAGCACGAGCTTTAGGAGACAAGTTCACCCAGCTCATGGAGCATGCAGGCGACCAGGAGCTCACGGATGAGGAGCCACCAGACGGCTCAGAAGACCAACCGGATCCGTTCATCTCAGCTAAGGAGCATTGGAGGTTCCTGCTTGAAGACTCTTCCACCTCTGGTGTCTTTACCATTATCATTCGGTAAAGACACCAAAAGACGTACTAAGAAATTGTACTCTTTTTCCTATCTTCGGTTTTGTCCCACTGGGTTTTCCGGAGAGGGTTTTAATGAGGCAACACTCTTAGTGCGCACGACGACGAAGACTTGTTCACACAATCCGACACCTTCACAAGTCTTAGTCAAATTCAGCCTTTATTCCTTTATAAGGCTTATCTATCCCATTTCTCTCTTTTTTAGACTAAGTATAAGCTTAGGGCCTTCAGCCCATGTTTTTTTATGTTTAAGTCATTAGGACTTAAGCCCATTGTTATCTACAGCAAAAAGAACTACATGCTGTTTTTATTTACATTACTTGTTGTTTTGGGTAAACATCATGTTGTTTACCCTAAGTTGTAACCATAAGGCCTATATAAGCCTTACTACTTAGAAGGAATGAAACAACTCGATTTGGAACAAATAAAATCCTAGACTCTTGTCAAACTGACGGCTGCCTCTCCTTGAGAAGCTTGTCCACGATTTCTTCTTGTGCCAAGAAGAATAACCCTGGTGTATCACAAGTCTTCCGCAGCTTGTGTGGTCCTTTCAATCCACCCATTCCATCGCTTTGCTCATGAAGGTCTCGAGTTTTTCGATCAATAGTTGCACCACCACCTTAGCTCACATCATCTCTACAGCAAAGTATTAGTACATGATTAGACAAAGATTAATATCATTCGCAGAATTAGGATTTAGAAGAAGACCAAAACATAAATATACATGATATGAAACGGTTGAGTCAACCAATATGAACTTTATAATAATCCTCTATATATTAAAGAAGGGATTAGCGACATAAATTCTCTAAACCTAGTAGATTAAAAACAATGGATATGTCCGCTTGATTGTGATGATCTTTTTTACATTCCTCTAGATGCTATTTACAGTGACTATTGTGCTATCTAAAATTACTGGTATTGCATAAGTTTCTAATGCTCATACACACAATGGCATCACTGAATCTTCACAAAAGCAAGCAACATGATTAGTTCTACATCATTGAGGTCTAACTTTGAAGACTTCAGAGTCCAGTAAAATAAGAGAGCCTATTATATAAGTGATTTTATTAGTTTTTAAGTTTTTACTATGTTTTTAAAGTGGTTCATCGTGATTTTATATTGCTTTAAAGATCGTGGCATGTTGGACAGAGCCACTTACCACAGTGGACGCCCCAATTACGCTTTATTGTTGCACCAGAGCTTTGAGAGAGAGATTTTGATAGAGTTTTTGGATAGACAAATCCGAAGTCCTTCAGAGAACATTTTCAACTCTTTTTATTCTTTATTGATCTCTTTTATGCATTCTATTACATCTATGATTTGTGTTTCAATTGATCATGTCTGAGTAGTTTACTTGTTAGGGTTAGGGTCATTCAAAAACGAAAGATAAACTGTTAGACTGAATTGATTTGTTAGGATAATCACATAGTTCTTCAACTGGATTGAGTTTAATACTTGTTCTACCTTTGTGACCTATAACTTGAACTTAGGTTAATTGGTAGACATGAAATTGTGACTGATTTCATAAACTGTCTTAGATGAGAAAAATCTGTATATCCGCAAAGAAATAGGGTTTAGGGATTTTGTGAATAATCAAACGTGCACATTTATGTTTGTCTGAATTAATTGAATTTGCAAAAAAAATTTAGGATTCTATGACGTAGACTTAGATAATTTGTGCAGCGACAGCAGGTTGATTTTACATTTGTGTTTAAAGTTCAATGACAGTATTCATTCATATACTAACGATCTATTTAGTTTGTAATTCGGATTTACCTGAGAAGCTCCCTAAACATAGCTTCTTCTCCAATCAATGTAGTTTGGAATTCTTATGTTGCATTGCTATTTCAATTACATTTATTTGCTTAGATTAACTTGATACTGCAACTTATTTTGCGAGCTTCATTCTGTGTACATTCGACCCCTATACTATGATTGCATTAATGTGCATTTGCAGAGTAGCTCTAGTGATTACATTCGAGCATATCAAATATCCCATGGCCAAAGGATATATCTGTGAAAGTCTAAGCCCTTGTGATGCAAGAACCTTGGGGTGGGCTGTCTTTCACCGAGAAACTCAGGTTGCTGGACAGAAATCGATGGAAGTGAAGGGTGGATCGAAGGGACCACACAAGATGTGAAAGAGGCTTGTGATACTCCAAGAATTTTAACCAACAGGTTGAAGAACACGACAGCTGCAAGGAGGAGACTTGGCGGCGCCTGGTTGTTTAGACACTAGTCTTAGGTTTTTGTCAAAATGCTTGTTATTTCATTAATGTGTAGACAAAAGGCTTATATAATGCCTTATTACAACTTAGGCTAAACAACATGATGTTTAGCCTCTCAAGAATTGAAACAACACGTAGTTTACTTATTGGCAATTAAAATAGACTTTTGGCCCCAAACAGTCAACATGACTTATAACCCCAATTAAATACTTAGTCTAGAAAATAGAATAAAAGATAGGAAAAGCCCAATAACACTTAGGCTATAAATCGATGAGGACTTGTGAATGAGATGGAATTGTGAACAAGTCTTCACCGTCTTGCGCACTAATAGTATTGCCTCATTAAAAACTTCTTCGGAAAACCCAGTGGGACAAAAACCGAAGATAGGAAAAATAATACAATTTCCTAGCACGACTTTTGGTATCTCTACCGAATGATAATAATAAAGACACCGGAGAAAGAAGAATCTTCTAGAAGGAACCTCCATGGCTCCTTGTCCAGCTGGAATGGGTCAGACGGTCTTGGAATGGTTGGGTCTTGGCATGCCGGTCCGGATGCAGGCTGGTCGCCTAGTCCATGGTCAGGTGGTCGGGACGACCGAGACGAGGCACTTAGTTCGGAACTGGTAATGATGAGGCTGGTACGGGTCGACATGGTCCAGGTCGACATGGTCCAGGTCGCCATGGTTAGTCCGGAGCTGATCATGGGCGGCTCGAAGTCTGGTCCGGTTCCACTCTCCAGTAGCATGCTGAGTTTGTCTCCTAGAGCTTTCCTCTTGGACCGTGTGAGAGGTCCTGGTGGAATGACTGGTGCAGTGGTTGGTGGAATGACTGGTGCAGTGGCTGGCTGGTCGCCTAGTCCATGTTGTTGATGGCACGATAGTCTACTTGGTCTTTGGACTTGCCATTCTAATTCTTTAGCCTCCTCGTGGTTGACTCTGTATGCAAGACAGTTGGGAAGCTGAGCTCCGGGAACAAAATCGATTTGGTGCTCAATTCCTCGAATAGGTGGAAGGCCAGCTGGGATTTCTTCCGGAAACACGTTGGCATATTTATCTAATAAGGCTCGGATCTCAGCAGGTAACGATGCCTCGGTGCTGGACTTGTGGAGGCTCTCCCTGTAGAGCATCAAAACGAGCTGTGTACCCTTGGTACGGGTGGCTTTCCTCATGTCTGCCATATTGATTAGGAAGTTCTCCTTACGGGCATGTTGATCTTTCGTCATCTTAGATTACATTTCTTGACCGACGTGTGCAGACATTGGTGCTAGATTGTATATACCCTTGTCGTGGACAAATGAATAGAAGTTGGTCCGTCCGTTATGCGTAGTCTCTCGGTCAAATTGCCATGGTCGTCCGAGAAGAAGATGTCCAGCTGACATCAGGACGATATCACAGGTGACCTGGTCCTGGTATTTGTCGATGCTGAATGAGACCTTAACTTGGTCCAAAATGTATAACTCTGTTTTGTTGTTCAGCCATCGTAGTTTATTGTGCTTGGGATGCGTGGTCACATGCAATCCTAGTTTCTCCACCATGTATTTGCTGGTGGTGTTGATGCAGGACCCTCAGACTATAATCAACGAGCACACTTTTCCAAGTATTGTACATTTGGAGTGGAAAATGTTGTCTCGGTGTTCTTCTTCTTCTGGCTCGAATCTCGAGCTGAGAACTCATCTGATTATGAGCATCTCTCTGGAGTCGGTGTACTCAATCTCTTCGTTGGATTGCTGATGGGTCGGAAATGCTGGCTTCTCTTGCTTGTCCTCGGATTTGTAGTCTCCTGAAGCAGTAAATACCATTGTTCGTTGAGTGGGACATTCTCGGGACATGTGTCCTCTTCCTTTACACTTGAATCATATGATCTCGCTGCTCCGTTGAGGCTGGGTCGCGGTGGTCGTGCTCGGGGATTAGCGACTTGACCCTAGGACTAGCGAGAGTGAGGGGAAGGCTACTATGGCTACTCGGGACGGGATGCTACTCGTGGTACACAAGGAGGAACCTAGGCTCGGCTTGACTAACAAGGACAAGAAACGGACCTAAACCTAGGACTCACGCAAACAACACACGCAGGACACTTAACCTAGTATGACACAAGCGAGACTAAGCAAAAGACCTAGCTACCTAGCGGCTGGTGATAAAACACAAGCAAGAAACACTAACTAGAAACCTAACCCTAAAGGAACTTAAGCAACAAACAAGCAACACACAAGATCCTTAAGGATTCCATGTTTGGTGATAAAGGTGTTCTAGGTGAGTTTCTAAAGACCCTAGTTTGCCTTTTAAACAACCTAAACAATTTTTTTTTTTTCTTAAAAAAAAATTTGAACAGCAAGCAAGCAAATAAACAAGCAAATTCCTTCTAATTTTTTTTTTAATTATGAAAAACAAAGACAAGGAATGATAGAACCTGATTTTTTTTGTATTTTTTTTTCTAGTGTTTGTGGTATGTGACTTGATTCCTTCTCCTTCTTACCGAGAACCTCAGGGGAAAGAGAAAGAAACACAACCAAAAGCCAAAAACTATTGCAATAAAAAACAAAGAAAAATCGACAACTAACAAGGATAGATTCAACCTGATAAGCAGGAGCTTTAAGCTCTGATACTAGATGATGCAAGAACCGTGGGGTGGGCTGTCTTTCACCGAGAAGCTCAGGTTCCTGGACAGAAATCGATGAAGTGAAGGGTGGATCGAAGGGACCACACAAGCTGTGAAAGGGACTTGTGATACTCCAAAAACTTCAACCAACAGGTTGAAGAACACGGCAGCTGCAAGGAGGATACTTGGTGGCGCCTGGTTATTTAGACACTAGTCTTAGGTTTTTGTCAAAATGCTTGTTATTTCATTAGTGTGTAGACAAAAGGCTTATATAATGTCTTATTACAACTTAGGCTAAACAACATAGCCTCTTAAGAGTTCAAACAACACGTAGTTTACTTATTGGTAATTAAAATATACTTCGGGCCCCAAATAGTCAACATGACTTATAAGCCCAAATAAATACTTAGTCTAGAAAATAGAATAAAAGATAGGAAAAGCCCAATAACACTTAGGCTAGCAATCTATGAGGACTTGTGAATGAGATGGAATTGTGAACAAGTCTTCACCGTCTTGCGCACAAAGAGTATTGCCTCATTAAAACCTTTTTCGGAAAACCCAATGGGACAAAACCAAAGATAGGAAAAACAGTACAATTTCCTAGCACGACTTTTGGTGTCTCTACCGAATGGTAATGGTAAAGACACCGGAGGAAGAATAATCTTCTAGAAGGAACCTCCATGGCTCCTTGTCCAGCTGGAACGGGTCGGACGGTCTTGGAATGGTTGGGTATTGGCATGCCGGTCTGGATGCTGGTGTTGGAATGAATAAGAAGTGATGAAATATGAAAGCCTTTTATTCATGTTTAAAGGCGTGTGGTTTCTATGTCAAGGGAAGTGTCTAAGGCTTGTTTGTATTTTAGGATAATGTTATCCTTGTAGCCATTTATGTATAAGGCTATCCTTGTATCCAAACAAGCCTAGACTAGATTAGTATAAATACCTTACTTCCTTTACATTTTGTAACTAAGAATTCATAATTCTCATTCTCTTAATAAAATCATTCTTTTCTCTAATATTCTCTAATCTCTCATTCTCTCATTCTACAAATCTCTTAATCTCATAATCTTTCATGGTATCAGAGCCAGATTGCATCAAATCTGGGTAAATTTCATCATTCTTTCATTGATTCAACAAGAATTCATCTTGTTCTTCATCATCTTCTGGATCAATTTCGAACGTCATCTTGTAACTCAAATTCCGGCCAAACCACGACTCGTTTTGACAATCCACTTTCTATGGATTGTTTATCGTCGCGTTCCAAAGCCACGCCTGTTTGAATTACATCATTTGACCCAGGTAATCAAAAGTTACGAATTTGCTTGCAAAGGTCCTTCGCGAGTGCCTCCGCCGCGAACCTCTGTGTTTCCAAGGTCACCCCGACGTTAATTCTTCATCAAATTGTGTTTTTCAAAATCCTAACCTCAAGCCCTTCGAGTATAATTTCTGTGTAAAGTAATCAGAACTCAATTCCATTCAGTTTGAAGTACTTTTTTGAAGTTTTCCTCAGAGTTGTCCAAAATCGCCTGTATCAAGATCCTGGTGATATAATTCTAATTCTTTCTCAGCTTTATTTAATTCTATGAATCTGGAAAGTTAAATAATTGTCTTGTGAGGGTCTGCACGAAATTTCAATTCAATCTAATAGGTTTAAGTCTTCAAGATTGATTTTCTTGATTGTCTTATTACTCTTTGGGAATCTCTAATTTGAAATCTTGAATTTTTTTTAGGATTTGTTAAACCATTAAATTCGAATTTGATTTGATTCTTGGTTGTTATTAACAGTCATAATCTGTTTCTTTTAGGTGGTTATAGGTTGTTAAAATCTTGTTACTAGAATTGGTTAAAAGTAGTTGCAAGTAGTTAGAAGTTGATAAGGTTTGTTGCAAGATATTTTTTTCTTCTTTCTTGCACATCACGCATCATCCTTTGCACACAAGGCCTTGTTTCCTTTCTGTCTTGCACACACACGATCTTACAGGCACACATAAGGACGTGAGGTTAATAAAGCTGGTGTTCAGGAATCAAGATCGTGACGGGTAATTCAGTTCGTCCCGACCAGCGTCTTTCTCCCGACCATAGGCTATCTCCCGATCAGTTCGTTCCAACCGTAATCCAATTGTGCCGTGTACTAGGGCTTGGTATCTTCATCCGTGTTCGAAGTACCGGACTCTTGGCTTGCTTGAGAACGTGAACCTACCAGTGATCATTTCATCAAAGTGTGATGGACCATGAACGTGATTGACCCGTGAACAAGTATTCGGCTGTGGCCTTCATACGCGACCCGACCAAGTTGCTGTCCCGTGTCCGTCCCGTGTCCCATGGTACTCGACCATCCCTCTCTATCAAGTCTTCCTTTTCAACCATCTATGGAGATTCAAACTTCACTTAGAGCTCCAGTCATTCTCCATGGAACAAATTATCTCTTGTGATCTAGGACCTGTTGGAATGAAGAAGAAGTGATGAATTTATGAAGGCCTTTATGTCTAGTTAAAAGGCGATTTATATGTGTGTAAAAGGGAGAGTCTAAGGCTTGTTTGTATTATAGATTTATGTTATCCTTGTAAGCCACTTAAGTATAAGGCTATCCTTGTATCCAAACAAGCCTAGACTAGTATAGTATAAATACCTTACTCCCTTCACATTTTGTAAGTAAGAATTCATAATTCTCATTTTCTAATAAAATCATTCTTCTCTCTAATTCTCTAATTCTCTCTAATCTCTCATTCTCTCATTCTCTCATTCTATAAATCTCTCAATCTCATAATCTTTCATGGTATCAGAGCCAGGTTACATCAAATCTGGGAAATTTTCATCATTCTTTCATTGATTTCACAAGAATTCTTCTTGTTCTTCATCTGTTTCTGGATCAATTTTGAACGTCATCTTGAAAATCAAATTCCGATCAATCCACGACTCCAATTGACGATCGGCTTTCTCTGGAGTGTGCATCGGCGAATTCCGTTTCCATAGCCACCAAGATCGCATCATTTGGCCCAGGGAATCAAAAGATACGAATTTTCTTCCAAAAGGTGTTCGTGATCGTGTTTGTTTCGAACCTCTACATTCCCCAGGTCATCTCGACGTCAATATTTCGTCAAATCGTGAATTTCAAAAGCCTAAACTCAAGCCCCTTGAGTCTAGTATCTGTTTAAAGAAAACAGAACTTGATTCCATTGCGTTTTAAAGGTTTGCTTGAAGTTTTACTGAAAGACGTTCGAAAATACCTGTCTCAAGATTCTGGTGATATAATTCTAATTCTTTCTCAGTTTTCTTTAATTCTTTGAATCTGGAAAGTTTTATTAGTATCTTGTGAGGGTTCCTTCGAAATTTCAAGTCAATCCAATAGGTTTAGGGTTTCAAGATTGATTTTCTTGAATTGCTTGTTCAGTTTTGGAAGTCTTAAAATTTGATTCCTTGAAATTCATCAAATGTTCTAGGGTTTAAATTCGAATTTTCTTTAATTGAATCTTGATAAAGTCAAATTTAATATTCTCAAATTGTTACAATTCTGGTTAATTGAGTTGTTAGGATCAGTTACAGGTGGTTTTAGGTAGTTAGTGGTGGTTACACTTGAATTGTGATATTGGCGCCAATTTTTTTTTAAAGGAGGAGGACATATATTCTTCTCCTTGCTTACTAATTCCTGTTCTTGCAAGTTGTATTGAGTAATTGTACAGGAATTAAATCGTGTCCAGACCAAGCTGAGTGTTTACAACTTGACAAGCACACTTGTTTACATACCTGATCACGAGTGGGAGACTTGAAACTTGTGATCAGTTTAACCGAGAGTGTGACCAAGGATTCAAGTGCCTGACCACGCCCACCAAGATACCAAGTCGTGACCAGCGAGTGGTTTTGTCCACACCAAGCCGGCTTACTGACCAATTCAGACCTCGCCAAAGTTTGTTTTGGAATCACAATTTGTGACCTGAATTACTGATCATTTTTTTTTTAAAACATGGAAATACAGACATCTCTTAGAGCTCCAGTCATTCTACATGGAGCCAATTATCTCCTATGGTCAAGGACCATGAAAACCACATTAGGTGGTAAAGGTCTTTGGAACCACATTGCCACAAATGGAATTGAAGACAATGAAGTGGCTGAAGTGACTGATACAGCACAAGCCAAATGGTACCAAGAAGATCAGTTCGTACTTTCTATTTTACAAAATTCTCTTGCTAGTGATCTTTTAGAAGCTTATTCTTTTTGTGAAAATGCAAAAGATCTTTGGGACACTTTGCTTAAAGTGTATGGTAACACTACTAACCTTTTGAGAATTTTTGAAGTGAAGAAAGCTTTGAATGAATTAAGGCAGGAGGATGCTGAATTCACAAAGCACTATGGCTCATTCAGAGCTTTGTGGGCTGAGCTAGACATGCTAAGGCCAGCAACTATTGAACCACTTGTACTCCTTGAAAGAAAGGAACAAGATAAGGTGTTTGGGTTACTTTTAACTCTTAATTCTACTTACTCAGATCTTATTAAGCATATTCTCAGGTCTGATAAGTTGCCTAGCTTGGAGGAAGTGTGTGCTCAAATTCAAAAGGAGCAAGGATCACATGGATTGTTTGGCAACAAAGCTGAACTAGTAGCTGCTCACAAAAGTTTCTTCAGGCCAACAAATGCATCTAAGAAGAGGAGGCCATTTTGTGATCATTGCAAGAAGGAGGGACATGCAAAGAAGGATTGCTGGGAACTTCACCCTCATCTTAAGCCTTCTTGGGCTTCACGTCCACCACAGCAGCCGGTCATCTCCTCAGCCAGGCAAGCCTACGGTTTGGTGTCCTCCAAGGCAGCCGTCTGTAGTCATTCTCCTTACCAACCAGGCGCCAACAACACCATGTCACAAGCATCAGATTTTGTGACAAAATCAGATTTGGAAGCCCTCATTAAGGCAATAAAGGAGAGCAATGTGATGGGTAAAACTTTTCATGCTTCTTTTCAAACATATTATACATCTAATACTCCTAAATCCTTGGTTGTTGATTCTGGTGCTTCTCATCACATGATTAGTGATCTAGATTTACTAGAAAATGTAGAACCTGCCCTAGGGAATGTTCTTATTGCAAATGGAATTAAAGTACCAATCAAAGGCATAGGAAAATTGAAATTGTTTGATAAAGAATCTAAGGCATTTTATATGCCTTCATTTACCTCCAACTTTCTCTCAGTTAAAAGAGCTACTACTGATTTGAATTGTCATGCTATATTTGGCCCAAATGATTTTTATTTTCAGGATATTGAAACTAGAAGGTGTTTTGGACAAGGAACCACAAAAGATGACTTGTATGTGCTTGATAATATGGCTAGTTGTAATGCATTAGAATCAGTGTTTCAGGCGCATGGTTTTAGTACTGATTCGGATTTGTGGCATGCTAGACTAGGACATCCTCATCCAAGAGCACTTGAATTAATTGTGCCTGGTTTAAAAATGTCAAAAGAATTGTGTGATTCATGTATTCTTGGAAAGCATTGTAAAACAGTTTTTGAAAAATCAATACATGAATATGAAAATTGTTTTGAATTGGTGCATTCTGATGTGTGGACATCCCCATTTCCATCTAGAGAAAACCATAAATATTTTGTGACATTTATTGATGAAAAGTCAAAATATACATGGGTTACTCTCCTTAGTTCTAAAGATAGGGTGTATGATGCATTCTTAAATTTTCAAGCATATGTGACTAATCAATACAATGCAAGAATTAAGTGCTTTAGAACAGATAATGGTGGGGAGTACACAAGTACCAGACTTAAGGAACATCTAGCAAAGCATGGCATTGAGCATCAGACAAGCTGTCCTTATACTCCACAACAAAATGGAGTTGCTGAAAGAAAGAATAGGCACCTAATGGAGGTTGTGAGAACTATGATGTTCCACATGAAGGTGCCTAAGAGATTTTGGGGGGATGCACTTGTAGCAGCCTGCTACTTAATCAACAGGACACCTACAAAAGTCCTTGATGATTTATCCCCATTTGAGGTATTAAACAACACTAAACCCACCATTGATCATTTAAAAGTTTTTGGGTGTGTTTGTTTTGTATTAATTCCTAGGGAACAAAGGAACAAGCTTGAACCAAAAAGTGTAAAGGCTATGTTCATTGGATATTCCTCCACTCAAAAAGGATACAAATGTTATAACCATGAGACTAGAAGGGTCATGGTGTCTAGAGATGTGAAGTTCCAAGAAGACAAAAGTTTTTATGAAGAAGGAAATTGGGAACAATTTAAAGACATCTCATCAACAAGAACAGACCAAGCTGAATACTTGAGGAAACTCTTGGAGAGCATTGGAATAGGAGGTAGTCAGCATACACCTCAGCAAAATGTCCCAGCAACAGGTAGTTCACGCCCCTCAGTCACGGCTCCACAGGATCATCCTCACGGCTTTGCAGATCCTGGTCCATCCGGCAATGTGGATATCTCTGGCCCAGCCGTGTCCTCACAGCCTATGTCATGGCAAAACCTTGGTTCTCCTGGGCTTCCTCCTCTTGAACATGGGGGGGGGAGAAGCATCTACTCATGTCCAACAAGACTCAGCAGGAGATGATTCCATTCTAGCTTCAGCTTCCAAAAGAACAAGACCTACTCTCATTGAAGTTTTGAGTGAAGAAGAAGAGGAGGCTCAACCTACTGTTTTAAGGAGGAGCACAAGACAAAGAAATCCACCAGTCTTCTACAATGGAAATGCTGTAGTTCATCATGACCAGGGAGTTTGTAATATTGCACACTTACCTTCTACTCATGTTGCTTTTATTTCTAGTCTTGACAATGAGCAGATCCCAAAGACATATGAAGAAGCTATGTCTATAAAGGAATGGAGGGAAGCTATCTTAGCTGAGAAACAAGCCATGGAGAGGAATGGTACATATGCTTCAGCCATTTTACCAAAAGGGAAGAAGGCTGTAAGTTCTAAGTGGATTTTTACCATTAAATACAAAAGCAATGGTGAAATTGATAGATATAAAGCTAGGTTGGTAGCTAGGGGTTTTACTCAGACTTATGGTGAGGATTATAGGGATACATTTGCTCCTGTTGCTAAGCTACATTCTGTCAATGTTGTGCTCACTGTTGCTACTAATCTTGAGTGGGAATTATGGCAAATGGATGTCAAGAATGCTTTCTTGCAAGGTGAACTAGAAGAAGAGGTTTACATGTCACCTCCACCTGGCCTAGAAGATGAGATAGGAAGCGGCAATATCCTAAGGCTAAGGAAGGCTATTTATGGCCTTAAGCAATCTCCAAGAGCATGGTACCACAAATTAAGTGTTACTTTAATGGATAAAGGCTTCAAAAGGTCTGAAGTGGAACATACTCTTTTTACATTTAAGAGTAAGGAAGGTATCATAGTTATTCTTATCTATGTAGATGATATAATCATATCTGGTAGTGATAGTATTGGTATTGCATCTACTAAAAATTACTTAAAAAGTGTCTTTGACATAAAGGATCTAGGAGAACTTAAATACTTCTTAGGAATTGAAGTATGTAGGTTTAAGGAAGGTCTTTTTCTTTCTCAAAGAAAATATGTTGTAGATCTACTAACATCCACAGATATGATGGAAGCTAAGCCAGCCAAAACACCCTTAGAAGAAGGTTATAAAATCGCAACTAAGGGGGAGTTAGAGGAGGAAATTGATTTTCATGATCCTAAGCTCTATAGGAAAGTGGTTGGTAAGCTTATTTATTTAACCATCACTAGACCAGATTTATGTTTTGCTGTGAATCAGGTATCTCAACACATGCAAGGGCCAAAGATGAGGCATTGGGACATGGACATGCGGATTCTAAGATATCTCAAAGGCACACATGAACAGGTATTTGGATGGGTAATAATAAAAACACAAATGTGGTTGGTTATTGTGATGCAGATTGGGCAGGAGATAGGGAAGATAGGAGAAGTACCACAGGTTATTGTACTTTCATAGGAGGAAACCTTGTGACTTGGAAAACCAAGAAGCAAAAGGTGGTTTCATGCTCTAGTGCAGAATCAGAATATAGAGCAATGAGGAAGCTCACAACTGAGTGTATCTGGCTGAAGCAAATTCTGGAAGACTTAGCCGTGGAGTGTGAGACTCCAATCACCATTCACTGTGACAATCAGGCTGCCATACACATAGCCTCCAATTCTGTGTTTCATGAAAGGACCAAGCATATAGAAGTGGACTGTCATAAAGTAAGAGAAGCTATTGGGAAAGGTATCATCTTACCTTGCTATACAAGGAGTGAGGATCAGCTAGCTGACATATTCACCAAGGCTGCATCTCTGAAAATTGGCACATCAATCTATCCAAGACTTGGCCTCATGTCCATTCCATACCCATGATCCCAACATGGAGTGTTATACTCTTTTTCCCTAAGAAAAGGTTTTGTCCCAATTGGGTTTTCCTTCTCTAGGTTTTTAATGAGGTAATACTTCATGGTTGCAAGCTTAAGAATTTTATGTCTTAAGCTTGAGGGGGAGTGTTGGAATGAAGAAGAAGTGATGAATTTATGAAGGCCTTTATGTCTAGTTAAAAGGCGATTTATATGTGTGTAAAAGGGAGAGTCTAAGGCTTGTTTGTATTATAGATTTATGTTATCCTTGTAAGCCACTTAAGTATAAGGCTATCCTTGTATCCAAACAAGCCTAGACTAGTATAGTATAAATACCTTACTCCCTTCACATTTTGTAAGTAAGAATTCATAATTCTCATTTTCTAATAAAATCATTCTTCTCTCTAATTCTCTAATTCTCTCTAATCTCTCATTCTCTCATTCTCTCATTCTATAAATCTCTCAATCTCATAATCTTTCAGGACCATGAAAACCACATTAGGTGGTAAAGGTCTTTGGAACCACATTGCTACAAATGGCATTGAAGACAATGAAGTGGCTGAAGTGAGTGAGGCTGTAGCTACTCAAGCCAAATGGTACCTAGAATATCAGTTGGTACTTTCTATAATACAAAATTCTCGTGCTAGTGATCTTTTAGAAGCTTATTCTTTTCGTGAATAAGGTATATGGAAACACCACTAACCTTTTGAGAATTTTTGAAGTGAAGAAGGCTTTGAATTAATTAAGGCAGGAGGATGCTGAATTCACAAAGCACTATGGCTCATTCAGAGCTTTGTGGGCTGAGCTAGAAATGCTAAGGCCAGCCACCATTGAACCACTTGTTCTCCTTGAAAGGAAAGAACAAGATAAGGTGTTTGGGTTACTTTTAACACTTAATACAACTTACTCATATCTTATTAAGCATATTCTCAGGTCTGATAAGTTGCCTAGCTTGGAGGAAGTTTGTGCTCAAATTGTAAAGGACCAAGGATCACATGGATTGTTTGGACACAAAGCTTAATTGGTAGCTGCTCACAAAAGTTTCTTCAAACCAACAAATGACTCTAGGAAGAGGAGACAATTTTGTGATCATTGCAAGAGGAATGGCCATGCAAAGAAGCATTGCTGGGTACTTCATCCTCACCAGAAGCCCTCTTGGGCCTTACGGCTTCAACAACCCTCGGCCATGGCCACAGCCAGCCAAGCTCACGGCATTGTGACATCCAAGGCGGATGTAAGCAGCGGTCCACTCTCTCATTCAGCTTCCACTAGTATCATGTCACAAACATCAGACTTTGTGACAAAATCAGACTTGAAAGCTCTTATCAAGGCAATAAAGGATAGCAATGTGATGGGTAAAACATTTCATGCTTCTTTTCAAACTTCTTTTACTTCATATTCTCCTAAATCTTTGGTGGTTGACTCTGGTGCTTCTCATCACATGATTAGTGATTTAGAATTACTAGAAAATGTAGAACCTGCCATAGGTAATGTTCTCATTGCTAATGGAATTAAAGTACCAATCAAAGGCATAGGAAAATTGAGGTTGTTTGATAAAGAATCTAAAGCATTTTATATGTCCTCTTTTACCTCTAACTTGCTCTCAGTTAAAAGAGCTACTACTGATTTGAATTTTCATGCTATATTTGGTCCTAATGATTTCTATTTTCAGGATATTGAAACTAGATGTTTTGGACAAGGAACCACAAGAGATGACTTGTATGTACTTGAAAACATGGCTAGTGTTAGTGAATTGGAATCGGCTTTTCAGAATAATGCATTTAGTACTGATTCTGATTTGTGGCATGCTAGATTAGGACATCCTCATCCAAGAGCACTTGAATTAATTGTTCCTGGTTTGAAAATGCCAAAAGAATTGTTTTTGAAAAATCTATGCATAAATATGAAAATTATTTTGAATTGGTGCATTCTGATGTTTGGACATCTCAATTTCCATCTAGAGAAAACCATAAATATTTTGTGACATTCATTGATGAAAAGTCCAAATATACATGGGTTACTTTACTTAGTTCTAAAGATAGGGTTTATGATGCATTTTTAAACTTTCAAGCATATGTTACTAATCAATACAATGCAAGGATTAAATGCTTTAGAACAGATAATGGAGAAGAATACACTAGTACCAGGCTACAGGAACATCTAGCCAAGCATGGCATTGAGCATCAAACAAGCTGTCCATACACTCCACAGCAAAATGGAGTAGCTGAAAGGAAGAACAGACACTTAATGGAAGTTGTGAGAACTATGATGTTCCACATGAAAGTACCCAAACGTTTTTGGGGGGATGCACTTGCAGCAGCATGCTACTTGATTAACAGGACTCCTACAAAAGTCCTTGATGACCTGTCTCCATTTGAGGTACTAAACAAAACTAGACCCACTATTGATCACTTGAAAGTTTTTGGTTGTGTTTGTTTTGTATTAGTGCCAAGGGAGCAAAGGAACAAGCTGGATCCAAAGAGTATCAAAGATATGTTCATTGGGTATTCTTCTACTCAGAAAGGATACAAATGTTATGACCCAGAGACTAGAAGAGTCTTGGTGTCTAGAGATGTAAAGTTTCAAGAAAAAAAAAGATTTTTATGAAGAAGGAACTTGGGAGCAATTTCAAGACATATCATCAACAAGATCACACAAAGCTGAATACTTGAGGAATCTCTTGGAAAGTATTGGAATAGTAGGTGGTCCTTCTCCTCAGCACACGGCCTCACATCTGTCACCTGCCCCAACAGCAGGCGGCCCTAGAACCGCGGAACCTTCCTGCCTAGCCGGCCCTTCACGGCCTTCCACTACATCTTTTAGCTCTCCTGGTCTTCCTTGAACATGGGGGAGGAGAAGCTTCTACTCATGTCCAACAAGACTCAGCAGGAGATGATTCAATTCTAGTCTCAGCTTCCAACAGATCAAGAGATATGCCCACTCTTGTTGAAGTCTTAAGTGAAGAAGAGGAATATATTCAAGAAGCTCCACCTACACTATTAAGAAGAAGCACAAGACAAAGGAATCCACCAGTTTTCTACAATGTGAATGTTGTGGTTCATCATGATCAGGGAGTTTGTAATATTGCTCACTTACCTTCTAATCATGTTGTTTTTATTTCTAGTCTTGATAATGAGCAGATTCCAAAGACATATGAAGAAGCTATGTCCAGGAAGGAATGGAGGGAAGCTATCTTAGCTGAGAAATAAGCCATGGAGAGGAATGGTACTTATGCTTCAGCCACTCTACCAAAAGGAAAAAGGGCAGTAAGTTCTAAATGGATTTTTACCATTAAATACAAAAGCAATGGTGAAATTGATAGATATAAAGCTAGGTTGGTGGCTAGGGGTTTTACTCAAACATATGGTGAGGATTACAGGGATACATTTGCACCTGTAGCTAAGCTTCATTCTGTCAATGTTGTTCTTACTGTTGCTACTAACCTTGAGTGGGAGTTGTGGCAAATGGATGTCAAGAATGCTTTCTTACAAGGTGAACTAGAAGAAGAGGTTTACATGTCACCACCACCTGGCCTAGAAGATGAGGTTGGAAGCGGTAATATACTAAGATTAAGGAAGGCTATTTATGGCCTTAAAAAATCTCCAAGAGCTTGGTACCACAAACTAAGTGTAACCTTAATGGATAAAGGCTTCAAAAGATCTGAAGTGGAACATACTCTTTTTACATTAAAGAGGAAGGAAGATATTGTGGTAATTCTTATCTATGTAGATGATATAATCATATCTGGTAGTGATAGTGTTGGTATTGCATCTACTAAAGATTACTTAAAGAGTGTCTTTGACATTAAGGATTTGGGAGAACTTAAATACTTCTTGGGAATTGAAGTATGTAGGTTTAAGGATGGTCTCTTTCTCTCCCAAAGGAAGTATGTTGTAGATTTACTAACCTCCACATGTATGATGGAAGCTAAGCCAGCCAAACACCCTTAGAAGAAGACTATAAAATCGCAACAAAGGGGGAGCTAGAGGAGGAAATTGATTTTCATGATTCTAAGCTCTATAGGAAAGTGGTTGGTAAGCTTATTTATCTAACCATCAGAAGACCAGATTTATGTTTTGCTGTGAATCAGGTATCTCAACACATGCAAGGACCAAAGATGAGACATTGAGAGATGTCCATGCGAATTCTAAGATACCTAAAGGGCACACATGAACAAGGTATATGGATGGGTAACAATAAAAACACAAATGTGGTTGGTTATTGTGATGCAGATTGGGCAGGAGATAGGAAAGATAGGAGAAGTACCACAGGCTATTGTACTTTCATAGGAGGAAACCTTGTGACTTGGAAAACCAAGAAGCACGGTGGAATGACTGGTGCAGTGGCTGGCTTGATGTCCTCATCACCTTGTGTGGTGCTCTAGTGCAGAATCAGAATATAGAGCAATGAGGAAGCTCACAATTGAATGCATCTGGCTGAAGCAACTCTTGGAAGATTTAGCCGTGAAGTGTGAGGATCCAATCACCATTCACTGTGACAATCAGGCTGCCATACATATAGCCTCCAACTCAGTGTTTCATGAAAGGACCAAGCATATAGAAGTGGATTGCCACAAAGTAAGAGAGGCTATTGGGAAAGGTATCATCTTACCTTGCTATACAAGTAGTGAGGATCAACTAGCTGATGTTTTCACCAAGGCAACATCTCTAAAAAATGGCGCCTCAATCTATCCAAGACTTGGCCACATGTCCATTCCACACCAATGATCCCAACATGGAGTGTTATACTCTTTTTCCCTAGAAAAGGTTTTGTCCCAATTGGGTTTTCCTTCTTTAGGTTTTTAATGAGGTAATGCTTCATGGTTGCAAGCTTAGGCCTTTTCCATGTCTTAAGCTTGAGGGGGAGTGTTGGAATGAAGAAGAAGTGACGAAATATGAAAGCCTTTTATTCATGTTTAAAGGCGTGTGGTTTCTATGTCAAGGGGAGTGTCTAAGGCTTGTTTGTATTTTAGGACAATATTATCCTGGTAGCCATTTATGTATAAGGCTATCCTTGTATCCAAACAAGCCTAGACTAGATTAGTATAAATACCTTACTCCCTTTACATTTTGTAACTAAGAATTCATAATTCTCATTCTCTTAATAAAATCATTATTTTCTCTAATACACTCTAATCTCTCATTCTCTCATTCTACAAATCTCTTAATCTCATAATCTTTCAGCTTGCTGGTTGCCTAGTCCATGGTCGGGTGGTCGGGATGACCGGGACGAGGCACTCGGTTTGGAACTGGTCAGGATGAGGCTGGTACGGGTTGGCATGGTCCAGGTCGCCAAGGTTGTTGCGGAGCTGGTCATGGGCGGCTCGAAGTATGTTCCGGTTCCACTCTCCAGTAGCGTAATGAGCTTGTCTCCTAGATTTTTCTTCTTGGACCATGTGAGAGGTCATGGTGGAATGACTGGTGCAGTGGCCGGCTTGATTTCCTCATCACCTTGTGTGGTGCCCGCTCTCTTAGTGCCAAAGAAGAATGGCACCTAGAGATGTGTGTGGACTGTTGTATCATCAACAACATCACCATTACATATTGGCACCCCATTCCACAACTTGACGACATGCGGGATGAACTAAGAGGAGCCACTGTCTTTTCAAAGGTGGATTTGAAGAGTGGTTACCATCAGATGAAAATAAGTGAAGGAGATAAGTCGAAGACTACCTTTAGGAACAAGAAAAGTTTGTATGAGTGGTCGGTCATGTCCTTTGGATTAACTAATGCACCCATCACCAAGGTGAATAATGAACCAGGTTCTAAGGTGTTTTATAAGTAAGTTCGTAATAGTTTACTTTTATGACATTCTTATCATAGTAAATATTTAAATGATCAACTTAGACACCTAAAACTTGTTTTACAAACACTTTGAAAGGAAGGCTATATGTCATCTTTAAGAAGTTAATTTTTTGTACTGGTCAACTTTTCTTTCTAGGCTTTATCGTTAGTAGACATGAGTTGTAAATTGACGAGGAGAAGATCAAGGCAATCCAAGAATGATCCACGCCTACAACAGTTGGATATGTAAGGAGCTTTCATAGTTGGCTACATTATATAGGTAGTTTGTGAAAGATTTCAGCACCATGGCGGCCCTTTTTATTTCTAGGCAGTAATCAGCAATAATAATCCATTCTCTTTGGGAGGCATTCAAAACACTTAAGGAGCCCCTCAATTAAGCACCAGTCCTAGTATTACCCGACTTGGACGAGATGTTTGAAGTAGAATGCCTTACTTTTGAATATTCCATTGGAGCTCTCTACACCATAAGAAGATACTGATACGATTTATCAGTGAGAATTTAATTGGAGCCATGCTTAACTATCTAACGTATGACAAGGAGTTGTGTGCCTTGTTTCAAGCTCTAGAGACTTGGATACACTACCTGCTTTCCAAGGAACTCTAAAGTACTAGATAGGCCAGACATCAGTCAAAAATTCTGAAATGCCAAGTGGTTGAAATTCATAGAAACATTTTCCTATATAATCAAATACAGTAAGGGTAAAGAGAATGTTGTTAATGATCCTTATCAAGAAGGCATGCATCGATATCCACCTTGGAGGCAAAGGTTTTGGGATTTTAGCTTATTAAGGAGCAATACAAAGACAACCCTTACGTTGGGGAGGCCTATACGTAGACTGGCAAAGGAGTCTATAGAGCGTACTACTTATACGCTGAATTTTTTTCAGAGACAAAAGATTATGTATATCCCAAGGATCTTTAAAAGAGCTATTACTCAAGGAGGCACATTGTGGATGCTTGATGGGATATTTTGGTGTGGCCAAGACACTAGCAGTCATAGTTGATCACTTCTTCTGACCGCATCTTAAGAGAGATGTAGAGAAACATTGCTCTCATTGTGTCATTTGCAACAAAGCCAAACACATGTTACACCCTCATGGTCTATATCTCTCTTTACCTATCTCTAACTCTCTAACACAACATGTGTGGATATTCATATGGATTTTGTACTAGATTTACCCAATATCAGACACAAGGATTCCATTTTTGTGGTGGTGAACCGGTTTTCAAAGATAATTCACTTCATATCATGTGGATCAATTTTCAAAGATTCCATCTTGGAGAGAATCAGTGACAATGCATACCGAATAGAGCTACCAGGTGATTTTAATATTTCTCATAGTTTTAGTGTGATTGACTTATCTTCATTTGATGCAGATGATCAAATTTTGAGGGTAAAACTTTCTCAATATGGAGCGAATGATCAGGTCATCGATCCAAGCATGGACCAAGTGTGTGTACCAGAGGTCAAGGAGGCTTCCATGACACGAACCAGAGTTAGGAGACTTATAAAAGGGTTTAACCTAGCAGTTCAAACCATCATAGATATCCCATATCCCTAGGAACTTGTACTAACCATGGAAAAGTTAGATAGGCCACCAAAAACAATCAACTGAGACCAACCAGGAACTATTGGAGGCTTTTACACATTTGAGCATCAACATGATCCAGCCTCAAAATATCCAAGGTAATTATACTTATTTGACAGGAAAAGATGCCCAGTACAACAAAAATGCCAAGGAGAAGCCACCAGAATTCAAGATGACCCTAAGGCAGACCAAGCAGCCGATAGGGAACAAGTGGAGAAAAAAACGACTTAGGACTAAGAACGTGGAAGAACTTGAAGAATTCAAGTATAAAGACTGATTACTACTTCAAAATGAACAATATCATGAAGACCAGCCAAGAAAACGATCAGACCTAGCCAAGATTGACCTACCCTCTCTCTGGCCGAAATAGCATCAAAACCACGTATTTTAAATTTGTATTCTTTTTGCATGTGTGATGGCCCAACATAGTGGTCCTTAGAAATTCAGACATGCCATATGAAGACCAGAGTTCGACTAAGTTTAAGTTGTTCTTTTGTTTAAGTTTATTTCCTTTTTGGGTATGAGACAACTTTTATTAGTTTGCCGTTTTACTTCTTATTTTACAAGTCCTATCTTTTTGGGTCTTTCCTTTCGTGCAGGAGTCGAACATTTGGTTAAGCTGAAAAGAATATTAATAAGGTTCCTCTGCACCATCACATTCATAGCTTTTTACCCATACCATTAAAATACCGCAATTTTTTAAGATCATAGCTGCCACTTGTACTTGAGAATTTTAGCTTTGATATTTATGTGAAATCACTTAGAGTCGAGTTCTTGAGCAGTATCAGAGACCCCCTTGATCATCTATGTGGTGCCCTTAAATTTACCAACACTTTCTCTTCATTGATCCAACAAGAGTTAGCGATAAAGCCAGCTATTTTTACTTTATCACCCAAGTCTTATTGATTCAAGCCTTAAGACCATACTAAGACCATCCACCGAACCACAAGGGAGAGTGCCAACTTGTGTTTCCATCCCAACACTTCCTCAAGGCTCAGACCAAGTCTCATATCACAATTGGAGCTGCTTATTCTTGTAATCACACCATTTTGGAGTGTAATTCGGTGAATGATTGCGATAGGGTCATTTGCTCGCAAGTTACTATCTTGATTTGCTGGAAACATTTTCAAAGGCACCATTAATCCTTTTATTCTGGTCTTCAGCGACCTTCCCATGTTTCTCAAGGAACTTTCTGATAGTTTCTTGAACATTATGACCGTCAGTCATTGCTTCTTTTTGTATTGAAGTTTAGACTAATCAGCCTTCTCTTTTTATTGCCAAACTGTTGTAGGAGAAACTACATCTGCAAAAAAATATGATAAACCGTTGAAGGTTTATACGAGAAGGAGGAAAAGTGAAGTTGGAAAAGTTTAGGGGGTTAGTTGCAAATAATGAAGTATAAATAGTTAGCAAATCTTTCTTTTGGGGGATCGAATATTAGTTTTCATAAGGGGGATAAGGTTGTTGGAGATATTTCCTCTCTGCAATTTAGGCGTTATCAAGATCTTGTTCTTGATAGCGAGAGTTTGATTTGCATTCGGGATAGTAGCCTTGGTGTAATCATTCTCACGTCCTTTGTTAATTGAATAAACAGAGTATTCGCTTAACAAATTGGTGCGGTGCAACGATCGAACAAGCGACGGCGTCAATGGCGGATTTGATTGGCGATGTTGAAGAGCTTCACAATCAGATGAGTGACCTATCCCAACAGGTCGAAGTCATTCATGGCGGTTTCGCTCTGCTCACAAAATCTAATACAGAATTATCTGCGCGCATGGATTTGGTCACACAAACATTGGCGCGACTCGAATCACACATCATCAGCGAGAAATCATCGGGAAAAACAATCGCTGGTACATCTTCTTCCGATAATCAGGTCAGATCATCAAACTCTCCTCGCCAATTGGATGAGAACCAATTAGGTTATCGGAGAACGACGAATATAGTAGAAAATCGATTGGGAATGTTAAAAAAACTGGAATTACCTTCGTTTGATGGCAAGTACCCGAATGTCTGGCTTAATCGCGCAGAAAGATTCTTTCGGTTGGGTAATTTTTCGGAACAGGACAGATTTGATCTGATTGCGGTAAGCTTTGAGGGAGCTGTGTTGAATTGGTTCAATATCGAGCTTGCGGAAGATCCGTTTCATGATTGGGATCACTTTAAGCGACGTTTGATTGGTAGGTTCACACAGAGGTTGGAAGAGGATCCTGGCAAACGCCTATTCGCGATTTCTCAAAAAGGATCGATTCAAGATTATGTGACTGAGTTTGAAGAACTTCGTTCTATGGTTACAGGCATCGATGAAAAAAACCTTGAACATGTTTTCTTCAATGGACTTAAACCTGAAATGCAGGAAGTGATCAAATTGAAAGAACCTAGAGGATTAAGACAACACATATCAGCTGTATTGCGCATGGAGGATAGTGCGTTTTGTAAATCAGTAGCAGCAGTGTCTTTACCATCTTCCAATAGCCGCGGGTCGAGTTACATGCCCTTACGTTCGTCCTCTCATTACAACTCGTCTTCACAACTATCCAACACTACTAATCACATTCCCAAAGCTGGGGACACCAACCAATCTCAGTTCCCAGATAAGAAACAATGGAAGCCTCCGAGAGTAGGAGTGGGCAATGTGTCTAGAAATTTGACGCCGGCAGAAGTCGCAGAACACAGGCGTCTAGGATTATGTTTCAAGTGCAATGCTAAATGGTCTAAAGCTCATATCTGCAGTAACAAGGAATTACGGGTGTTGACAGTAATGGATGGGATCGAGGTTGAGCTTGCTAATGACGACTTGGTGGACACTTTCACAGATGAAAATGGGGTTGTCTCAGAACTCAGAGAGCTATCGATTTCCTCTTTCTTCGGATTTTCGTCACCGACAACAACAAAGTTGTGGGGCAGAATGGGAAAAATCAATGTGAAAGTTATGATCGACAGTGGGGCGACGCACAACTTTATGGATCCGTCACTGCTCACTAAACTCAATTTGACTACATTGTTTAATACAAAGTTGGACATTATGTTGGGCAATGGCATAACAGTCAACGGTACTGGAGTTTGTCGTTCTTTGGCATTCAGTTTGTCTTCGTTGGATGATGTAGCGGACTTCATTGTGTTGGAGTTAGGCAGAGTGGACGTTATATTAGGCGTCCAGTGGTTACGCACTCTGGGCAGATGTGAGGTTGATTGGGAGACTCAAGAGATGTCTTTCGTTTTCAAAGGCAGACGAGTAACATTGCAAGGAGATCCAACCCTTCATAACGGTGACAACGGAGTTACAGAGATGACATCGGTGGAACCTATGTCTAGTATAGAGTTTGATGTTGAATTGTTTCAACTCAAACAAACTGAGTCTATGCATGAGATACCAAGTCCGATTGAGCACTTATTGGATAGGCATGTCCAGGTCTTTGAGGAGCCCACCCAGTTACCGCCTTTACGTAACAGAGAGCATGCTATCAACTTAATAGCAGGAGCTGGGCCAATAAGTGTTCGCCCTTATCGTTATCCACACGCCTATAAGGAGGAAATGGAAAAAATGGTTTCTCAAATGTTGGATGCAGGATTTATTAGACCTAGTCGTTCTCCTTTTTCTAGCCCGGTTTTATTGGTTAAAAAAAAAGATGGAAGCTGGAGATTTTGCATTGACTATAGGGCATTGAACAAAGTCACGATTGCAGACAAATTTCCGATTCCTCTTATTGACCAGCTTTTAGATGAACTCTACGGAGCTCAAGTGTTTTCAAAGCTGGACTTACGAGCCGGGTATCATCAGATTCGAATGTTAGAAAAGGACATTGAGAAGACAGCATTTCATACGGCTGATGGACATTATGAGTTTGTAGTAATGCCGTTTGGTCTTACCAATGCCCTGGCTACTTTTCAAGCACTAATGAATGAGTTGTTTCGTCCTTTCCTCAGAAAATTCGTCTTAGTATTTTTTGACGACATTTTGGTGTACAGCAAGACAGTGGAAGACCATGTGGTTCATCTCCAAACCGTGCTTCAAGTCTTTGAAGATCATCAATTGTTTGCTAACCGAAAGAAATGTCTGTTTGGGCAACATCAAGTGGAATATTTAGGTCATTGGATTTCTAAGGATGGGGTTGCAACAGATCCAACTAAGACAGAAGCAATGAAGAAATGGCCAGTTCCTGCGACAGTGAAAGAATTGCGTGGGTTTTTGGGCTTGACGGGGTATTACAGGAAGTTTATCAAAGGATATGGAGTGATTGCAAGACCGTTAACCAATTTATTGAAGAAAGATGCATTTGAGTGGTCTGATATTGCGACTCACGCCTTTGAAACTCTGAAACAGGCTATGGTTTGTGCTCCTGTCTTGATACTTCCAGATTTCTCAGAGACTTTTATCGTGGAAACAGATGCTTCAGGTTATGGGCTGGGGGCAGTACTGATGCAGAAACAGAGGCCAGTGGCGTATTTTAGCGCCGGGTTGTCATCTAGGGAACAAATGAAACCCATCTATGAAAGAGAATTGATGGCTGTTGTGTTAGCAATTCACAAATGGCGCCACTACCTATTGGGTAGGAAATTTGTTGTTCACACTGACCAGAAGAGTTTGAAATATTTGTTAGAGCAACGGGAAGTTTCTTTGGAGTATCAACGATGGTTATCTAAGTTGTTGGGATATGATTTTGAAATTGTGTATAAGCCGGGGGTGGAAAACAAAGCTGCAGATGGCTTATCTCGAATTCGTCATTCATTGGAACCAACACAACATATACAACTATCCCCGATTACAATTCCTTCAACACTTAACTTGACTGACATCCTCGAAGAGGTGGATACAGATGAGGAGATCAAGAAACTGAAAAAACTAGTCAATGTTGGGAATTGTCCAAAGCCTGGCTATTCAGTGATCAATGAGAAACTTCTATATCAAGGTGGTTTGGTTATTCCGCGTTCGTCAGCTCACATTCGTCTCATCTTGAGAGAGTTTCATGATGGGGTCATGGGTGGTCATTCTGGTGTTCTGAAAACTATGAGACGTATACGAACCCATTTTTATTGGCGCAAGATGACTAAGGATGTTCAACAGTATGTGTCTGAGTGTAGTATGTGTCAAAGGCACAAGTATTCGACATTGTCTCCGGCAGGTTTGTTACAGCCTCTGCCCATCCCGAATGCTATCTGGGAAGCCCTATCTATGGATTTTATAGAAGGTTTACCAGTTTCGGGAGGTTCCAATGTTATATTCGTGGTGGTCGATCGACTCAGCAAATTTGCCCATTTTCTACGCTTGAAACATCCATTCAGCGCGGTAGACGTTGCTCAATTGTTTCTCAATGAGATTGTGCGACTACATGGGTTTCCTAAGTCGATAGTGTCGGACAGAGACAGAATATTTCTCAGTTCATTTTGGAGAGGGCTATTCAAGCTAGCAGATACTCACCTCAGGTATAGCACATCCTTTCATCCTCAATCGGACGGGCAGACCGAAGTGGTTAATCGTTGCCTTGAAACTTTTCTTCGTTGTTATGCTTCTTCACATCCGAAGACTTGGGCTAAATATCTTGCATGGGCTGAGCTGTGGTACAATACCAATTTTCACACGGCATTGGGCACTACTCCTTTTAAGGTGGTGTACGGTCGTGATCCGCCTAGTTTGTTGAAGTTTGAAACTGGCTCCACTACTAACTTTGAATTGGAAACATCGTTAAAAAACAGAGATGCTATGCTAAGTTCCATTAAGCTTCATCTTATACGAGCACAAGATAGGATGAAGAACAATGCGGATAAGCATCGTCGAGAGTTGGAGTTCAACGTCGGTGATTTCGTTTTTCTTAAGCTACGTCCTTATAGACAACAATCAGTGATCAAGAGGCTGTATCAGAAATTGGCTGCTCGTTATTTTGGACCATTTGAGGTTTTGGAGAAGATTGGGGCTGTCGCGTATAGATTGAAACTTCCTCCAACTTCGAAGATTCACAACGTCTTCCACGTGTCACAATTGAAACCAGTTTTGGGAACCACTCATCAGGTCTCAGACATACCAAATTCTTTTTCTATGGATGACGAAATAGTTATTACCCCTGAATCAGTCCTGGCTACTCGATATGATGATAATGGTCATTTGGAGGCTTTGATCGTTTGGTCCGGCTTACCATCTCATGAGACGACTTGGGAAAAGGTGGCAGAGTTGATTCATCAGTTTCCCTCGCTTGAGGACAAGCTTCGTGTCGCCGAAGGGGGTATTGATAAACCGGTGAAGGTTTATACGAGAAGGAGGAAAAGTGAAGTTGGAAAAGTTTAGGGGGTTAGTTGCAAATAATGAAGTATAAATAGTTAGCAAATCTTTCTTTTGGGGGATCGAATATTAGTTTTCATAAGGGGGATAAGGTTGTTGGAGATATTTCCTCTCTGCAATTTGGGCGTTATCAAGATCTTGTTCTTGATAGCGAGGGTTTGATTTGCATTCAGTAGCCTTGGTGTAATCATTCTCACGTCCTTTGTTAATTGAATAAACAGAGTATTCGCTTAACAAAATAATATAAAAATGACATGAGGGCTAGGATCATCGGGGGATACAAAGAAGTAATGGCCCTTTGAACAAAAATGCAACAGTTTTTGCTAAAAAGTTAGATAAGTGGACTGAAGCGAGACTGAGCGAGAAATGGGAGGAAAACAGGGTTTAGTATTGAAAACTTTGTATGTGTAGGATCAAGATAAAAAGTACAAGTAGGATTTTAGTTTAAAATGAGTCGAATGCATCTGCAAGATTTGTCCTTGTCTTCTATCCTCCTAGTTTTTTCAAATCTCAAAATTATGTTTAACGTTTTAAAAAATTCTGACTAATTTGATATTTATTAACATTTACTTTGGTGAATTTGGTTGTTACAAGTCTAATCGCTTTATTACTCTTATGCATAAATCCAGCTCCGTTCACTCCTTATGAATCTGAAATTTTCTGCTCAACTTCGTCTCGTGCCTTTCCATTTATGTAATGCTTTCACTCGGATCTACACTTTTGGTCTATGTTATTGGGTTTAAATTTCTGGGTCAGGATTTACCCTCAGATAGAATGAAGAACTAGTTTTTTTCATTAATCGAGTTTTACCATGAATCAAACTGAACCGATACCCAAACTCATTTTAGAAAGTTGCCAATCAGTTCATCACTGCTAACCAATCACAAACCCCAAAACAAACAAAAAAACTCCATTTGGTTCGGAAAAAGTTCCAAGCCTAGTTTGTGGGATTAGCTTGAAAATTAAAAATGGGATAAAAGAAGGATCTCTATTCGAGAACCTAATAAAAACTGTTCTAATCTTAATATCTTTTACGGCTTCTAATCACACATTCTAAGATTCGGTGACATTAAGGTAGAACTCCCTTTTTTACGTCATTCCTCGACAATCAAAGTTATTATTCACACTGATGTATCCATTTCTTGAGAGCAGGATCTGATGACTGATGATGATCTAAGGAAGTACCTTGAAAAGTTAGCATATGCGGAGAACATTCACAAGTTTGTAAATAAATTGATGAGAGTACCGTAACTAAGACACACATATCATGGGAGTTCGAATCATGAAATAATTGAATAGCCACAAAAGACAATAAAATGTAAACGGAAGTAAGTAGAGACTGATTCTAGAACCAGTGTCCTCAGATGGAAGAAGACGTAAGAAGTCAGAATCAACTCTGAGTACACTCGCTACGGAAAATTAAGGTAAAAATGATTGTAAGGAAAAACAGAAGGTAATTTTAAGATTGTTGGATCAAAATGTTATTAAGCAAAATGGGCTTGAAACATGTTGTTAATGTGAATGAGAAATGGGCTTATAAATTAGATCCATTGAAAATAAGTGGAACTTAATAAAGTCTTACATCGTTTAGGAGGAACTTTTTCCACTATCATATATAGTGGAACAAAGTAACTAAGCTTCAAAGTGGTTTATGGGGAGAACCAAAGGATTTACACGTACGCACCACCACCACCGCCGCTCGCTCGCGCTCGGGCTTGGGCTTTGGGTTTTGGGGCTTTGGGACTTTGTCTCATCATCGATGAGACCCTATTTTTTGCGATCGATCTCGTTCTACGGGTGGTTTCAGGATCGACCGTTCTTTACCAGATCGATCGATCCCTGATTGCGTGTAGTTTCAGAATCGACCGGTACATACCATTTTAGATCGATAGATTGGGTTCAAAATTCGGTTGCGAATATTCCAGTCAAAGTTGTTACAACTGCTTGCGAAATTTTCGGGATGACCGCTGAAAGTCAGAATTTTATCCCAAAAACCCCCTATCCACTACTCCCTATAAATAGAGATTCCAAGCGATCATTCTGGGTATCCCGAGCATTCCTGCAATCTCTAAAACCCTAAAATTCATCGCTTCTCTAAATTCACAGAAAAAGGTCCACATTTTTCTCATTTTCGTTTCTCTCTTTTAGAAACAAATCTCTGTTCTTGAGTATATCATAGTAACGAGTTCGCAGATTCCGAATTCGAGTGTTGTGAATTGGTCTATCAATGATTGTATCTTGGGACTTAAAAAGCGTACAGAAACCGACGCACTACGGGCGCTTTATTGAGTTAAGGAAACAAAAAAATCTCGCCTTCGTGTTCTTCTAAAAAAAATGTATTATTAAATCGTTTTTTCACAAATTGATTTCACTTATATCTGATTTTCACAATCGTATCGGGTTTTATAAAATCGTATTTTCTTATCCGGTTTTACAGGTCCTACAGACTTAACTCAATAAATCCGTTTCTAGCAAATAGCTACAATCGGATTTAAGAAAAACAATTTTTTAATCAATTTTTAATGTTTCTGCGAACGCTGAAAAACGAGATTGCAAAACGAATGTAAACGATCTGGAATCATTTCTGCAAACGCTAATAAAGCAAGTCTGCAAAACGATATCTACGATTTATTACTGGATCGATCGATCTCGAAACGTCTCCGCGAACGCTATACAACGAGATTGCGAGTCGTTTAACTGTTTTAAACAAACATTTAAATCAAGTTTCTGACTATCGTTTCTTTTGGAAAATAGATGGCAACAAACGCTGTGAACACTCTCGACAACAGTGAGATTGTAACGATGGAGATGACTCAAGTCACTCCAAAGTGTTGTTGGATACCAGTGGATTGCTTACCGAAAAATTTGATGGGAATGACTTTAAGAATTGGCAACATAAGATGGTCTTTTATTTGACATCTCTGAATTTGAACAAATTCCTCAAGGAGGATAAGACAATCACTCCCTATGGAGTCCTGGATGTACACACACTATCCAGTATTGATGCATGGAAGCATTTAGACTTTTTGTGTAGAGATGGATCCTTAGTCGTCTGGTAGACAACCTATACTCAGTCTACAACAACGACAAGGAATATCCCACAGCCAAGCATCTATGAATTACTCTGGAATGAAAGTATAAGTCTAAAAATGCTGGTTTTCAGAGATATGTTGTGGCAAAGCTTCTGGATTTTAAGATGGTGGACTCGAAACCCATCATGGATCAAGTTGAATAGTTGCAACTGATCGACAACGAGATTGCATCAGAAGGTATGATTCTTTCTGAAGCATTCTGTCGTTGACTGCACCATTGAGAAGATTCCACCAAGTTGGGTAGACTTTAAAAACTACCTTAAGCACAAGCGCAACCAGATGTCTCTCGAATCACTTATCTCTAGGCTTCACAATGAAGCTGTGATTTGTCTCTCAAAGAATGAGGAAAAAGGGTATCAAGCATACTTTGCCAAACAATTTAAGGCAAAAGGCAAAGGTAAAGCATAGGAAAATACTAGCAAGTACAAGAACTTCAAGTCCTCCGGCCCCACAAGCTTCAAGAAGCAATCTTTTGGTGAAAATAAGTATCGTGAAAAATGTCATCATTGTGGCAAGATAGGTCACAAGGCAGATGTTTATCGCAGTAATCCTAAACAAAAATGACATCATCATGCAAACCTGACATAAGAAGATCTATGTTGCATTGTCACTGACCAAGTCAACACCATTGAGGAAAATCCTCTGGGTTGGTGGTACGACACAGGTGCTACGACCCACATATGCTTTGGTAAGGACATGTTTAATACTTATCAGATATGCAATAATGATGAACAATTTCTGATGGGTAACACCCAGACATCCAAAGTCGCAGGACGTGGAAAGGTGATCCGGAACATCTAGGATTAATCCACACAGATTTGTACAATTTAAAGTACTTACCTACAAGAGATGGTAAAAAGTATTTTGTGACCTTTATTGATGACTGCACAAAATACTAATATATTTACTTGTTATATAGCAAAGATGAGGCTATAGATAAATTCAAGGAATATAAGCTAGATGTTGAAAATCAACTCGGAAAAACTATTAAAATAGTTTGGAATGATAGAGGTGGAGAATATGAAGGACTGTTTGATGCATTCTGCAGAGAAAATGGAATAATTCATCAAATAACTGCTCCTTACTCACTAGAATCCAATGGAGTTGCGGAACATAAAAACCGAACTCTAAAGGAAATGATGAATGCAATGATGCAAGAATCAGGCGTAACCCAGAACATGTGGGGAGAAGCTCTTATGCTTTCTAATTATATTCTTAGTAAAATTCCTCACAAAGTGACAGGAAGAACTCCATATGAACTGTGGAAAAGAATGGTTCCCTCATACAAGTACTTGAAAGTGTGGGGGTGCTTAGCAAAAGTTGCAGTACCACTTCCTAAAAACGTCACAGTTGGACCTAAAACAGTTGATTGTATATTTATTGGATATGCACATAACAGTAGTGCTTATCGGTTCTTGGTTCACAAATCAGACATACCAAATATCCATGTAAATACAACTATGGAATCGCGAATTGCATCTTTCTTTTAAAACATATTTCCTTGTAAGGATAAATTAAACCCTAAGCGGAATAGAGAAGAAAGAGACGCAAGTGAAATAAGTGCTCATACCTTATCTCTAGGGAATGGTGAAGACGCTGAAAATGAACTCATGCGTAGTAAACGGGCTGGAAGGAAAAAACTTTTGGTTACGATTTTTTAATGATTTTACTCACTGAAAATGAACCAAAGATCTTTGCTGAAGCAATGTATACACCAGACACACCTTATTGGAAGGAAACCGTCAAAAGTGAATTCGATTCAATTATGCAAAACCATACATTTTACATAACAGATTTTTCTAAAGGGTTCAAAGCTCTCGGTTGTAAATGGATCTTTAAAACCAAATTAAAAACCAATGGCACAATCGATAGACTTGTAGTTCAAGGTTTCCGCCAAAATAAGGTTTAGACTTCTTTGATACATATTCTCCACGTAAGCATTGCAGCATTACAAAATCTGGAAATCCACCAGATGGATTTAAAAGCTGCATTTCTAAACGGAGATTTAGAAGAAGAAATATATATATGAAACAACCTGAAGGGTATTTTGTACCAGGAAAAAAACACGAGGTCTATCGACTGGTGAAATCGCTGTATGGACTGAAACAAGCTCCAAAAAAATGACATGAAAATTTGACAGCTTCATGATGTCCAATGGATTAAGCATAAATGAAAGTGCTAAAATGCATTTATTCGAAAACCACGAAAAATGCTTATGAAGCAACAACGATATCATCAATCAGACTAAAACCATGTTGCGTAGACAGTTTGTTATGAAAGATATGGGGTTGGCTGATGTAATTCTAGGGATTAAAATCACTAGACATCCTGGAGGATACATATTATCCCAAGAAAATTATGCTGAAAAGGTGTTTGGTAAATTTAAAAATATTCAAGTGGAACCGCAAAAACTCCTCTAGATACTACTCTTCATTTGATGAAAAATTCAGTTGAACCTGTATCACATAACGAATATGCTAGTGTGATCAGAAATCTGATGTACTTGACAAATTATACTAGACCAGATTTAGCACACTCAGTAAATGTAATAAGTAGGTACACGAGCAATCCATGACACACTCATTGGAAAGCTATAACCAGAGTATTAAATTACATAAGGTTTACCAAAAATTATGGGTTGCACTTGGTGGTGCCGCAGTATCCTGGAAATCTTCCAAACAAACACTTCTGACTAGATCAATAATGGAATCTGAATTCATTGCATTTGAAAAAGCCGCATAAGAAGCTGAGCATCTTCGTAATTTCTTGGAAGATAACCCAATGTGGGAAAAACCAGTGTCATCAATAAACCAGATCGATCGATCCCTGATTGCGGATAGTTTCAGAATCAACTGGTACATACTAGATTGATCGATCCGTTTTTTGGATCGATCGATCGGGTTCAAAATTTGGTTGTTATCCACGAATATTCCAATCAAAGTTGTTACAACCGCTTGCGGAATTTTCAGGATGACCGCTGAAAGTCAGGATTTTATCCCAAAAACCCCCATATCATCTACTCCCTATAAAAATAGACTCCAAGTGATCATTCTGGGTATCCCGAGCATTCGTGCAATCTCTAAAACCCTAAAATTCATCGCTTCTCTAAATTCACAGAAAAAGGTCCACCTTTCTCTCATTTTTTTTCTCTCTTTCAGAAACGAAACTCTGTTCTTGAGTATATCGTAGTAACGAGTTCGCAGATTCCGAATTCGAGTGTTGTGAATCGGTCTATCAACGATTGTATCCTGGGACTTAAAAAGCATACAGAAACCATCACACTACGGGCGCTTTATTGAGTTAAGGAAAGAAATCAAATCTCGCCTTCGTCTTCTTCTAAAAAATTTTTGTTTTCACAAATTGATTTCACTTATATCCGATTTTCACAATCGTATCGGGTTTTATAAAATCGTATTTTCTTATTCGGTTTTATAGGTCCTACAAAGAGATCAAGACATTATGAAAATCTAAAGTCATACATATTATCAACAAACCAATCAAGAGGAAAGTATCATAAATTGACCCATCGGAGGAACACGAAAAATTGGATTCACTATAAAATTCATAATGGTTTAAAATTTATTTAATTTCTAAAGCATGAGATATCCAACTTGCTTTATTTGAAAGATCACGGATTAAATCACATGAATACCAGATTTTGGCAACCAGGAAAGGCATCAAACTAGGAAAAAGATATACTAAACCGACAAGAGAGTCATATAACATTTTCCCATACACTAGCAGCCACAGAATCAGGCGGATCCTTTACCTTTAAACTTACTATATTTAGAAGTGTTCACACTTAGAGTAATAAACCATCAACGACCATTTTTCAAAGCTACAAAGTTATGGAGTTATTATCTACACCTCCAGACCTCTTAATCTACATCAGACCATACCTGATCAGGCGGATCAAATTCATGAAGTTCAACTTACCACATTTGGAGCAGAATTTTATCAAAGTCCAACAGCTGTTTCACCACAATTATCTGTATGATTTGGACAAGTTCTCAGCCATCCCATATATGTCCCCAAGATTCCACTTATTACCTAAAACCGTTTAGATACAAATTCAGCATAAAAGTCCATGATCTTTGTCAAACCAACCATCAAAGGCACCAGTGGCTCCATTTCATTAACTTTGCGATTCTTACATTCTATTATCTTGTCAAGCACACTATATTAGCTCATAGCTAGATGATGCGATCTCGATAAGGAGATCACCAGCCAAGACCGTCACAACAGGGAAGAACTCAGAAAGAGGCGGATGAAAGGGTTGTGGATGGTTAGCGAGAGAGAAAATGAAGTGTTGGAGCTTGTGGATCGAATGGAACGCACAAGGGCTGCGGATATGACCCTTGATATACCAGCTTGTTCTTCTCAAGGATGTGACGCACCCAAAGAAGGAACAAGGATTTTGTATAATGGCTTAAAGGATACTACACACTTATAAGGATTCTACAAGCGACATATATTACACACTGCCAAAAGACCGAATTTCTTTGGTTAGACAAAGAGAGATTTAAATCAAAAATTCGATAAAAAAGAAGGAGTACAGGTAAGGCCTGAGGCCGAGTTTTATAGGCAAGGAAAACACAAAGAAATTAAATGGGTCAAAGCCATGCATGGCCGGCACAAATTCCAAGATCATGCATGATTATGCAAGAAACTTTGACCATAAAATTTAATTAAGTCAATCGAAAATTTATGCCTAAGAAATGAAGATTGGGTCGGGCCTTAAAAAATTAATTGCCCAAATTAGATCCAAAATTGCTAAAGGCCTTAAGTGTTGCACATTTGAATAATCTTTCAAAGCCTCATTAAAAACTTTGCTAGGCAAACCCAATGGGACAAAAACCAGACAAGGAAAAGAGCACTAGAAAGAAAATCTTTCTGTTGAAGGGCCTTGAGATTTGACAAATTCAAGTGAGAGATTCATTGGTTTCTATTGATTATGTCTACATAATTCTAACTGTGTAAAGCATTAGAAATCTTTGGAAAAATGATTGAAATTTGTTTGTGTGATTTAAGCATCCTGAATTTCCAACAAATTGAGAGAGCCAATAAGCCCACAAGATCGAGAGAGTCAGTCATATATCATCACCACCACCTTCTACCTTCATCCATCATACAGCTTGTTTGATCATTCTTGATCACCATTTGTTTATAAGTTTGTGGACTGATTCACATGCTTATATCAGCTAACGCAGAGTAATTTTGGTATTTGTGAAGAATTTATTCTTTATAATCAACTTCGAGCCCTTTTTTTTTTTACTACATAATCAAAAAGCTAATATTAGGATATGTTTACAAAATTTATGGTTGGTTTTGTGGAATTTGTTTGAAAAAAATGTGGAATAAACTAAGAGAATCTTTGTCGGAAAAAGCATTTTTTTTAGAAAAAAATTATCTAAGCTTAAAGAAAGTGTAGATTAATTGATGTTACTCCTTTAAATTTAAAAGGAAGATAAACTGAAAAATGAAATGAAAAGAATATACATGACAAACAAAATGAACAAGAGGAAAGTTTTAAAAATATTTTTTAGTAAATAATACTTAAAGATTTGGTTAACTTTTACAAGTAAAAATGTATAATTCATTGTTCGCATGAAAAGAGATAATATTTGAAGAGGATGTGCTTATTTATTATATAAAAGTTTTATATTTTTCAGTAATTAAATTTAGGATTTATGATTTAAATTTTTTTTTATGAAAAAATGAAAGAAATAAACACTAGTGGCAGTTAAGTAATTATTAGTGTATACCATGCACAAATATTTTTACATTTTTAAATTTTTTAAAAAATGTTTTTTTTTTAAAAAAATATTTCTTTATTATATTTTAAAAATTAATTGGTATATTTAAAATTAATATTTTTTATTAATGTGCATGATTGACAGGTGTCAATTTTCATATAAAGATATATATTTAATATATATATATATGGTATAAATCTAGAGATGATAGAATAATCTAATAAAAGGACATAATTCATATTTGTCAAACAGAATTAAATTTGGGATAAGCACTAAAATAGTTTATATTATCAAATTTATATATTAATTAGGTACTAAAAATGGTAAATGTCAAATGTTTTGTTAGAAAAATATATCAACATATTAAAATTTTATATTAATTTGTTTAACATAGTTGAACAAATTTATCTATTAAAAATGGTGTAAGGTGATAAAAAATCTATTACAAAAAAAAAATGGATGGTAGAAAAATTGAAGAGAACTCACTAAAATTAGCATCCCAAGAGAAGCAACTTTTTCAAAATGCCTAGATGGTGTTCTCAGTGAATTTAATGAACTAGCAAAGCAATGTAAAGTTGAAGTGGATGTTTTGATTGTCTCTCCTATTAGAAAACCACACATGTTCAAAAGTTGAGTTAGAGGAGAGAATATATTTTTTACATTGAAACAAGGTAGGATTCTCCATAATCAAGAAACGTTAAATTGACTTATAAAAAACTTAAAACATGAAAAGAGCTTAAAAATATAATTTTCTATTTTTTATTGGTTATATAATATTTACAATTATGGCACAATTAAAACTGTTTATTTGAACAAAACCGCAGTAGTGGACTTTGGTGTCAAATTTTTAACAAAAGCTAACCCTTATATAACCCTTTACCGTTATCAAATCATGAGAGAACAATAGTGGGAGACCAAACTGCATTTTTTATTTACTTAATATTTGTGTTTTTAAAATATGAAATCTTTTAATAAATTTTAGGTCTTGAAGAAGTGAAAGGAACAACTCTTTCAAAATTACGAGAGGATGGAGATCAAAGAATTGAAATTGGAAACGCTAATCGCTTTCAAAGAAAATCTCAAATTTCTATGACAGGATATAGATCATAAACTTATGGAAATCTAGGATTCATTATCTCAGAAAAAAAGAATAAGAAGAATAATATATAATATAATAAGATAAAATATATTACAATAAATCATATAAGATTAATGGTTGTTTGATTTCATTTCTAAAACTTATGGAATGATTCGAGTTTGTTGTGATAATTGACTAATATCAAATTGTTTATTTTATAATTTTTAATAAAATTTCATAATGAGTTATATTTTTCTTACTATATTTAACAGTATGAGTCATCACTCAAACAATGATGAACATATCTTTTTTTAACACAATGCCATTTTTCATTAATGATAATGAAGCCTAAAAATAGGCTTTACAATGTTAAAGTCACATCACAAATAGGCTTAAGTGATCAACTGAAATACAAATCACTCAAGCTTTCTTAGGAATTAACTATCTAAACTTCGCTAAGGAATAGTTTAAACTTAACCTAGATGACTATCTTATGTCCATTACAACACCAGAATAAAAAAACGACTCTCCAAAGGTTATGGTAAGATGCACATTCATACTGTGATTACAAACCAATACTCATGAAATCCAGATCTAGAAGAAAAACACATAATTTATGACGGAAAATTCCGACGTACAAAATTCCGTCGGAAATTTCCTAGATAACCGAGGGATAACCGACGGAAAAAACCGACGCCTTTCTGAGGGACATTTACTGACGGTTTTCTGACGGTTTTACATCGGATTAAGGCGATGTCGGAAATCCGTCAGAAAATAGCCGACGGAATTCCCTCGGTGAACAGTTTTCCGCTAATCCATCGGAAATCCGTCCATAAATTCTGATGGATTACCAACGGAGTACCAAAAATTAGGTGCCGTCGGAAATCCGTCGGAAATTAACAACATATTTCCGACGGAATCCGTCGACGGGGATTTTACACATTTAAAAAACAAGTGCGTAACTGTCGGGTTGGTACATTCCGATGGATTTCCGACGGTTATCCGATAACCATTTCCGACGGGAATTTTCACAATATATATGATCGCACGCTTCAGTTCATTTTCACATGTCTACAAACACTTATAAGTTCTCTAAAAATGAATAGATATTTTCGTTCTTGGATGGACGAACCGATGATGGATGAGGAGTCCAACCTATTGAGAGATGATTATGCTCGAGGTATATGCGAGTTTATGGATCTGGTCAGGAGAAATCAACATGGCAAAAAAAGTGGTAAGATCAAATGTCCATGTTCTATTTGCGAGAATAATATAAGTGTTAAGATTGAGTTAGTCTGGAATCATTTATACCAAAATGGATTTACCTCGGGTTATAAGATTTGGTATTTACATGGTGAAAGAAACTCTGAATATGGTAGTAGTAGTAGTGCACAAGGTTTTCCACATGGTATAGATGAAAATAGAAATGAGGAAGATGTAATGGTTGGTACGGTTCAAATGGTGCATGATGCATTTAGAGAAAACGTTAACCCGTCTGGCGATGATAGGTGTCGGGTTGAGGAACCTAATTTAGATGCGCAAATTTTTTTTAATATGTTAGACGCAGCTAACCAACCATTATATAGCGGATGTAAAGAAGGTCATTCACCGTTATCATCAGCGAGTAGGATGATGAATATTAAAACAGATTATAATTTATCTGAAGATTGTGTTGATGCTTTTGCTGATTTTGTGAAAAATATCTTACCGGAAGATAATCTTTCACCAGCATCATACTATGAGATTCAGAAACTTGTCGCTGGTTTAGGTTTGCCCTATCAGATGATAGATGTGTGCATTGCAAATTGCATGATATACTGGAGAGAAGATGAAAACCGCAAAACGTGTAGTTTTGTCGTCATCCGCGGTTTCAGGAATCAAGTGGTAGAGCTTCCATTCCATTTAAACGTATGTGGTATTTACCTTTAAAAGATAGGTTGAAACGGCTCTATCAATCTTAACGAACCGCTAAGGCAATGAGATGGCATGCAGAGCATCGTCAAGACGCTGAGATGATTACACATCCTTCAGATGCAGAAGCCTGGAAACATTTTCAATCGGTGTATCCTGATTTTGCTTATGAGCATCGCAATGTGTACCTTGGGTTATGTACTGATGGTTTCAACCCATTTGGAAAGCATGGACGACAATATTCATTGTGGCTAGTAATTATAACACCTTACAATTTGCCACCAACTATGTGCATGCGTAGGGAATTTTTTGTTTTTGTCCATTCTAGTTCCCGGACCAGATCATCCAAGAAGGACACTGGATATTTGTTTGCAACCATTGATCTATGAGTTGCAAATTTTATGGGAACAAGGTGTCGAAGCTTTTGATGTGGCAACCAGCCAAAATTTTAACATGCATGCGGTTTTGATGTGGACAATAAGTGATTTTTCTGCTTATGGTATGTTATCTGGCTGGACAACACATGGAAGATTATCGTGTCCTTATTGCCTAGACAATACCAATGCATTTCAGTTACACCACGGGAGGAAGACAATGTGGTTTGATTGCCATCGAAGGTTTTTACCAGCTGCTCATCCCTATCGTCGGTCCAAAACACTTTTTACAAAGAACAAGCAGGTATTTGATGGTCCACCTCCTGAGGTTACTGGTCGTATTATACTTGAACAGCTTCAGGATTTTGGTGCTGACGGAACTCGTTCCTGTGGAGGTAATGGTCATGAGCCTGTTGATGGTGTTGGTGAACATCATAACTGGCATAAGAAGAGTATATTTTGGGATTTGCCTTATTGGGAAAATCATCTTTTGAGGCATTGTCTTGATGTCATGCATGTGGAGAAAAACTTCTTTGACAACATAATGAACACGGTATTGAACGTCAAAGGGAAGACGAAAGACAATTTGAAGTCGAGATTAGACTTGCCATTGATTTGTTCTCGTAAATATCTACATTTGAAGGCGAATGGAAGGTGTCCCATGCCTGAGTTTCGCTTGGATTCCATCAAAAAAGTCGCATTTTGATGTGGATCCGAGAGGATGTTAAATTTACTGATGGATACGCATCCAAATTACGTAACTGTGTTGATCTCGTTGACGGAAAATTAACCGGAATGAAGAGTCATGATTGTGATGTTGTTATGCAACGTCTTCTTCCTTTTGCATTCACCTATCTTCTTACCAAAGATGTCCTCCGCGCGATTGCAGGTTATTGTAAAATTTAAAATAATTATTTTATTTTATATTTTAATCCTAAATTAATGTTAATTACTTTATTTATAGGTATCGGGTCATTTTTTTCGTGATCTTTGCTCAAGAACTCTTACAGTAGATGGCATTCGAAATCTTCAACTCAATATCCCAATAATGTTGTGCAATATAGAAAAAATATTTCCCCTGTCTTTTTTGATGTCATGGAACATCTCCCTATTCACCTCCCACATGAAGCATCACTAGGCGGTCCTGTACAATACAGATGGATGTATCCTTTAGAACGGTACATGTTCCATCTAAAGAAAAAAGTTAAAAATCTGAGTAAAGTGGAGGGATCTATTGTCGCACAAAGCTTAAATGAAGAAGTTTCACAGTTTACGGAATATTATTTCCCTTCGGAAGTTCACACGAAAAGTAGAAGGCCTGCAAGACATGATGATAGAGGTGAAAAAACCATTTTATCCTGTATATGTACCACAATTATTTACTCAAATTGGGCGAGCAAGTGGGAAAGGAGAGAAACGTAAATTATCTTCACAAGAGACAACCCATTTGCATAGATATATTCTGTAAAATTGTGAAGACATTGTCGAGTATGAAAGGTATGAAACATTTTCACCTTACAGTGACTAAACTTATTTGATTCTATTTGTGTTGTTATCTAATTTATGATATTTGTAGAGTATCTAAATGGAAGTAGTACGTAATTATTACCCTGGAATTAGCGACGATGACATCGAGGGTATAAAAGAAAAAGAGTTTCTGTCATGGTTGAAATATTACGTAAGTTTTAAAATACGAGATTAAAACATACATTTTTCTTTATCTTTAATAAAATGACTTGTTATCATTTATTTTTGCATAGGTTTCCGAACGTATTCAACAAGGTGATAGCATACCAACATGGTTGGTCGAAATTGCTAATGGTCTTATTACTACTGCAACCTCATACCCAAGGTTTTGCACAAGGGGATATGCTTTTTCAATTAAAGAAGATGGTAGAAGCAAACCAACATCAGACTATGGTGTTTCAGCAAAATCTGGTTATCTCGTGTATTACGGTGTTTTGAATGAGATATTGGTTGTCCGATATGCAGGCATGTTAGACTTGCGATGTACAATACTTATGTGTGACTGGTATGATCCATTCATTGGTCGTGGTGTCTGCATTGACCAATTTGGAGTTATTTCGATAAATTCAGATCCCAGGCTGTTAAAATATGATCCATGTATACTTTCATCACAAGCAGACCAGGTATTGTTGAATATAACTATTACGCAAAATTAATACTTTATATTTGATAATGATAATTTATTTTTGACAGGTTTGTTACCTAACATATCCCCGGACTACATACCATTCAGATCCTTGGATAACAGTCACTGCAGTTCACCCAAGAGGCAGGATTTATGGAGTAGCAGAACATGATCCTCTACAAATACCACAAAGCCATATTGTCGAGATGGAAGAAAATGTAGATGATGTTGAACTTGTTGTTGGATCAACACAGATTGGTGATGACCGTGTATATTCAGAATCAGAGGAATCACATAATGAATTTGAAGATGATTCTGATTCAATACCAACTGAAGGTTCATCTGAAAATTTTGAATAAGAAACATTTGTAATCTGCAACACAATTTGTACAATATTAAATTTTATGTATTATGTAATAAGCAAAAACCAAATATTTATGTATTTTTAAAATATAACAAATATTTTATTTTGCACATAAAATAATTTCACATAAAATTAATCATGAAACTGACAGATTTCCGACGCACTGGAAAATCCGTCGGAAATCCGACAGTACTAGTATCGGCATCGGTTTTCCGTCGGAATATTGATGTTCTCGGGATACCGCACCTTGGAAGTACCACAAACACATAACCGACGGATTTCCGACGGATTTGGACAAGTCGTCGGAAATCCGTTGGAAAATATATGCGAAACATATTTCAGACGGATTTCCGATGGGAACCGATAACCGTCGAAAATCTGTCGGAAAAGTGGACAGTGAATCGACAGATTTCCGAACGGTTTCTAGATTTTCGTCGGAAATCCGTCTGAAATATGGATAAATTTCCGACGGATTTCCGAGGGAAGCTGTCGGAAATCCGTCGGGCATTTTCACTATATATAGACCCCTCGCTATTTTCATTCGATCATCAAAAACAAAAACCTCAAATCTTCTAACAAACTTCTCCACCTAAAAAATAACCGAAAATCGTTTCCGGAAAAAAAAAAAATCCCAAAACATCTTCTCATTCCGCTTCCAGCCATAATTAAGTAAGTTTTCAATTTAATTTTTTTGTTTTTAAGATATGTTAATTTTAAATATAAGCAATTTAATATTTGGAAATCTGCGGAAATTAGATTAATAGAATAAATTTTTTATTTCATATTTACATATGTCTGTTAAAATTTAAAATTATTATTAATAATATAAACTTTATTTTGTTCAAAGGAATTATAACGAATTTCTATAATCGGGAGATGGGAATCACCAATACGGAATTGGTGGTTCTAGTTTCTCCCAATTTCCTACTGATTCGGAGACACAGCCACCAAGTCCTATTCGGACTGCTGCTTCTGCTCCGACAGTAATGAGTATTGAAGATTTCGTGTCACAACCGGGTCGTGACCGATTAAAGAAACTGGATCCGCAATGCACTGGATCCACAATATGGTAAAATTAAAAAAATTATTTTTATAAAAAAATTTAAATTTTATAAAATTTTTAAATTTGTAATCTAACAATTTTAAATACCATATAGGTTTCATAAATCTAGCAACGACATAACAAAAGCAATCAATCGAATGCTTAATGAGATGTTGGTACGTCCATATCCAGTGTACTCGGACATGCCGAAAGAAGAACAAGAAATTTAGTTTCGGCAATTTGAAGTATGTGAAATAGAGAATTTAAAATTTGTTATTTATATTCATATTTATAAATTTTATAAAAACTTACAAATGCAAATTTATAAAAGTAGTCTAAAATTGAACTTTTCTATTTAAACAGCAAGAATTTAGTTGGGATCCGCAAATCACTGCCATCATTCGACGGGAGTTTAACACTAAAGCGGCAACGTGTTACTCCCGCAAAATGAACGAATGGAAAGACAAGTGGAAGCGTGATAAAGTTCCCAAAGAAATGACCAAGAATCCAGATCTATGGACGGCTCTCATCAATTACTGGATGATACCAGAAGTCGCAGCCATTTCAACAACAAATTCAAGTAATCGCAAGAGCGACAGAAAAGGCAAAGGAATGGCGACCCATAATCTTGGAGCGACGAGCAAAGCTTCCCGAGCTGAGCAACTAGTAAGTCAGAAAATTAAATATTAAATTTTTAAATAACTTTATTTATTAATTTATTTAAATTTGTTGTTTTAGTTTCAAATAGACGGACAACCTCCTTCTCTACTTCGTCTCATTGAGGATGCTCACACCAACCGGAAAACTGGTCAAATTGATGATCCAGTTGCTCGTGAGATATCTCAAAAAGTGAGAAGTCTGGGAGATGAGTTTCTGCAAACTCAGCCAACACAAGAAGATGGAACTCCTTTGTATTCACAAGTTCCATAAGAAAAATTGAATGGGTTTGCATATGAGGTTAGTCAAATTTAAAATTCAAAAAATTATAATTGTAACTAATAATTATATTAACTTTAAATTTTTTTCAAGGTAACTCCGAAGAACAAAGGTCGTATATACGGATTGCCTAAAGAATGCTCAGCTACGTCTTCCTCATCATTTCCATCATATGGCGACTTCGGAAGATCGAAACTTCAGGAGGAAAACCGTGAGCTACAAGAGAGAGTAAAAACCCTCGAGCAACAACGAGAAGAAGACATGAATCACCTACGATTGATGGAAGAGAGGATGAACGCTTTCTTCAGTTCTTACTAGACTCCTCCGTAGTTTTTTATTTTTATTTTTATGTTTATTATTATTAGTTTTATTTTTATGTAAAATAATTTAAATAAATAAAAATTTCAATTTATTTCTATAATTTATTTTCATATTTATGTTTAACAATTAACAATTAAAAAATTCAAAATTTTTATCTTATAATAATAAAACAAAATTCGTAGTTTTTATTTTATAATAATAAAATATTTTATTATTATAAAATAAAAATTACGAATTTTTTTAAAAATTAAAAAATATGTTTTCCGACGGATTTCCGACGGACGTGTTTCCGACGGATTTCCTACGGAGGTTTTTTCGACGGATTCCGACGGTGTTATTTCCGACGGATTTTCGACGGACGCAATACCGACGGATTTCTGACTGACATTTCCTGACGGAATTCCGATGACCATTTTTTGAAGGGTTACCAACGGAAACTTTTAAACGAATATCCAACGGTATGGACTGTCTCAGTAATCCGTCGTAAATCCGTCTAAATATTTAACAGATTACCGACAGAAGTTTTTCCGAGGGGTTTTTGACGGATATGGACTTTCCGACGGATTTCAGATGGGATCCGGTATCCGTCGGAAATCTGTCACAAAGCAACAGATTTCCGACGGACTGAAATTTTCCGACGCAATACTCCCGACGGCTTTTTTTGATTGATAATTGGTCGGGAACGCCTATTACCGACGGATTTCTGATGGATTTGACCGTCGGAAATAGTGTGTTTTCTTGTAGTGGATCTGTTAAGACAATACGCAAAGTCGACATCTTCAACAGAAAATAGGACACACCACCAGGTATTGTAACTGAGGGCCAAAAGGGAAGAGCCAACCAATATAGATAACTACAAGAGGGAAATACGGTTATGTTGAGAAAAAAAACATCACCAGATCCTGTCCTCTACAGATCTGGATCCGCAATTACACAACCACTGTAACATCTCCGATAAGTTATCGAAACATAGCTGGAATCCCTCTCTGAAAGACCTTCATGAAAATATTTGTCGAAAATCCAGAATGTGAAGTATGAAGTGTTTTAAACCAAGAAACTAACCGAACACCTAGAGGAGGAAAATAGCAAATCCGAGCCAGATCTTATCCTCAACAGATCTGGGTTCGAAAAGCTATTTCAAAAAACCTCTTATGCTCAAATCAGATTCTCAACCAGCAAACAGAAGTCGGAGCTTCATCATCACCATGGGCGCCACCACCACCACCCAAAAACGCAGCTGAACCGTCACCGGAGCACCACCAGAAACGCACACCTAACGCCAATGCCACCACCACGCAGAATCTGAGGAGAATGACGTGAGTCGCTGCTGTCCACCACAAACGCAGCTACCGACGGCAACGCATGAGCTCCACCAAGACACCACCGCAGACACCATGAACACGCAACCACTACAAGAGAGGAGTTTCGTGAAGAGAAGAAAGATGTAGAGCCCTCTCCGGTGCCGGCGAAAGAATCTGCAAGGCGGCTGAGGAGTTGAGCGGCAGCTTTCTTAGGTTAGAGAGAGCAAACTACCACTTGAGGTTACAATAATGAACATATCTTGATAGATGATTTGCACTTTAAGCATTTTTCACCAGCTTTCTAAGCCATTTTTATTTTATTTTTAGTCCACATTAAAACGGCTAACGCTGAACAACTATAGGATACCCAAAACAAAGTGTTGTCCAAGAATGAAACATAAAATGATTTTCAAAAAAGAAAAAAACAAATGAAACAAAATAATGGTATCAGTATCCCTAACACTAAGAATATGTGCATGGTCATTTATGCATGTTATATGCTAAGAAATCAGTAACATAAAGAATGTAATGTAGACCTGTTAGGAATAAAGATTACAGTATTTGGGTTAGTTCCATTGTTTTGGAAATGAAAACTTGTACAACTAAAGTTTGTAAATTTAAATTTAGAGATTCGAAAAAAATTTGAAAAGCATAGATTAAAGTAGAGATTAATGCTGTTTTGATAATTTTTTTATTACAAAATTGTAAACAAAAGTATAAATTTAATATCTAACTTCAAAATACGAGATGTTGAAATGTGAATATCCTAAATATGATTTTCTTTACTGTAATATTTTTTTCATACTTCCACTTACTTTTGGAATATTCTTTTAGATTTTCAAAAAAAAACTTCAGTTTGACCCATCAAACATTTAGTTTTTTTGCTCGGCCCATTTTAATTTGGTTTCATCAGTATTTTCCAGTTTAGCTTGGCTCGGCATGATAGGAATGACTCAAGATGGTGTGGTCTGTTGGGATTGCTTGCAGTGTGGAATGGTCTGCATGGTTGGTTCAGGGCATTTGGCACTGTTCATGGCATGGAACAGCTCATGACATGGACAACTTGTGGCACTCGGCCAGCTCAGGGCATAGAACGACTCAGCAACATGGACAGCTCGGAGCATGTAAAAGGCTCGTGGCACGAAACTGCTCGCAACACTCGATCGACAAGTTTGTACAAATCAATTGACAATAGTGCCATAACTAAAACAAATATCGTGGGATTTCGAATCATGGAATAATTGAATAAATGCAAAAGACAGTAAAAGTAGCCGGAAGTCAGTCGAGACTGATTCTAGAACTGTGTTCACTCGCTAAGGAAAATTAAATTAAAAAATGATTGCAAGGAAAAGCAGAAGGTAATCTCAAGATTCAAGACAGTATGAAAATCTCTAGTCAATACATAACTATCAACAAAACTATCAAAAAGGGAAGCATCATAGTTTTGAAAAAAAAAATTGAGAGAATGCAATTAAAGCATCTAAATTTGTTTCGAGTTATCTTCAAAACGTTGAATCATCTCTTCCACCTAATAGTTGTTCGAGTTATCTTCATTTTTCTCACTGACTACAAAAGTTGAATCACTGACTACAAATCGTGGAAACACCTATTCCACCTAAGAGATGTCTGGAGTTATCTTCATTTTTCCCTGTAACCGATGAACACATACTCAGAAGTAACAATATACCAAGGACATAATTCTAGAGAACTTCATAACCATTCCCTTCACTCTACATCTTACATGTAACTGAAGTCTGTAAGTATCGAAACTATTTCTGACTCGTAAAAGAAAACAGAGTTGGTGAATACTAAAGCCACGTAAGAAAACTTGTTGAAATTGAGAAGACATGCTTTCAATTGTCATTCAGTATTTTCATTGAAGCAGAAAATGTTTTCCATTTGAGTTGACACAACAGGAGGGTGACAAGATTTCATTTTTTAAATGACTTTAGGGACTCTAATGTTGGAGCAGAGCTTCATTACAATATTTTTTGAAGCTGACAGCCTCATCGGTAAGGAATTCACTGCAGAAAGCAAAAAGTTTAAAAGTTAACAAGGAGAATTATTTAATGTGACATCTAAGCAAGAGCCCAAAGAGACTCACCACAATCGCTCAGCCATGCGCCCCACTTCCCATCTTGGACTCCATGGGTAGTCGGTGAGGAGGTTTAATTTTACAGGCTCGCTCAATTGGTTTAAATGCTGCATATCAAAAACTTATCTATTCTTTATATCTGAAAAAAGTAAACCAAAAGACTTTTGTTTGGTTCATTTGCAGATAGTTTTGATACCTGGCAACTTTGGAGCATTAGAGCTGGTTGCTGCTTCGGAAATTGAGTTGGAAAGAACAAGTGAACCTACATCAAAAACCAAAAAAGCCTCGTTAATCCATTGCTACTACATATTTATTGTGAAACTGAGAATCCTCTAGAAGACAAGCTTTGAAACATGATTATAAATTTCAATAATCAAAATCTACTTTGAGACAGGTAATTGAAGACCTGAAGAGTGAGAGAATTACCACGAAAGGAAATGGTCCCGACGCAGCAAGGAAAGATGCCTTACGGCAAAAGGTCTAGTAAGAAAAACAAAAATAAGAAAAAGTTGAGAAGCTCGGAAATCATTTAAACATTTGCCAAGTCATGCCAAAAAAATGCTTACAGGATCAGCTTCAAGAGGTCTTCCAAGAAAAAGAGTCAATGCCTCAACAAAACTCCTCCTTAAAACAATTGCAGAAACAGCTTCCAGGACCTAGAAAGTAAGCTTTATAAGGCCTTGATACCAAAAATTATAACATATAAGAAGAAGAAATAGTTGGAACTGACTTGTCTCTCAAGGGTTTCTTCGAGATGGGGAAGATATTCAGCCAAGCACCTTCAAAATTAGAAAAGTTACGGGGTTTTCAATACATGCATGGTATGCAAGTAGATGAATTTGTTGTGCAGATGTAACTTACATGCCATTCATCCATGGAGAAAGTTTAACATCCTCAACAGAGAAAAGGGCTTTTAAATCAGAAGATGGTACTAATTTCAGACGAGGTGGCAAAGGTGGTGATTCATATTTTCGAAGAATCGGGTATACCACCTGCATTCGAAACAAGTTTATCAAGAAGATGCTAACAATTAAAAGAGACTAAAGAATAAGATAAAGAGACTTTTTTGGAACGAAGAGAAAAACCTGAAGATAAATTTTCTGCTCATTCTTCCAAGGGCACCCAACAACAAGTTTGTTTATGCTCATATCCATCACAAGAGGTACTGCAAACTTGACTTCCTCTAACTACACCAAAAATTAAAGGTAATGGAAAGTAAAATGCATAAAATGCGCTGACTTCACCGAGAAATGATTTAAGAATCTTGACAGATATAAATACCTTGTCAACTCCTGTAGTCATTTGCATTTCAATTCCCTGAGAATGGGAAAACAAGAACAACATAAACATTGAGAACTATGAGATGTTCTCACTAAAAACGGTTTTGCACCCCAGAAAAAAAATTCAGAACCAAAAACAAAAATTACTTATCGGCCAATCATTAGTGACATAGTTGATCCATGACTAATATTTTAAATGAAATGAACAACATTTCACATGATATGAGCAACAGAATCTATATGCTTGAATAGGCTTTAGCTACTTAGACAATATTACACCAAAAGGATGCTTTTTTCCATCACTATGAAGGTGCATATGCAGCTCGAAGATAGTAAAAAAAAATAGATTATGATTCGTAACATAAAACTAATGACTTGCATAATACCTTGCGAGTAAAAACGGTGCTTATTAGTGACATAATTGATCCATGCCTAATATTTCACATGACATAAGCAACAGAATCTATATGCTCGAATAGTCTATAGCTACTCAAGACAAAATTTACACCAAGAGGTCGCTTTTTTTCCATCACTATGAAGGTGCAAATGTAACTCGAAGACAGGGAAAAAAAAAACAGATTATGATTTATAATAAAACTAATGACTTGCATAATACCTTGCGAGTTAAAACGGTGCTAATCTCAAACTTTACGCGATCATCATCAACTTGACCCACGCGCTTACCTTGATAAGCCACATATTGATCCCTAAACAGTAAATTTATCAGAGAAAAACTTCAACTGAACATCAATCCATAAATGATATTATTCCATGATTCGATGACCTAAGAGTAGAACTCCTATGGTCCGTGCGTCTCAATTATGGCAGTCTAACACCAATTGGGTTCTCTCATCTATAAATTTCTGAACGTTCTCCAGATCTGCTAATCTTTCATCTACAATCAAATGCCAATATAGAAGCCCAGCTAATTTCTTCTGCAACTTCTAATCGTTCACATTGATGCTTCACTGCTTGAGAACATGTCGCTAAGAAAGCACCATGAATGGTTAGTGATGCTTTGAACGTTCATAAATTTGTACAAAACCCAATAGGTCAGATTGCCAGATAACTGTGAATCACAAATCATGGGGAGTTCTATACAAAAATCATCGAATCATGGGTATATATATATCAAACATGGGGATAATAAATCTTTAGAGGAAACAACCTTAGTCCTTGAATGAGAACAAGTAACAGTGTCGAGTCCTGGTTGTTCCATTCAGACAAAGCTTTCTCTAGTAATGATGTCTGATGAACATCATCAGGAGCTATAGTGCTGCTACATGGCATAAAATCCTCATCGTCTGGCCCAAATATGAAATCTGGAGGAGCTACTGGATACTCTGAATCGTAAATAACATCCCCTGCCCACAAAAGAAACAGAAATTCAAATCCGTTGTGTTCAATTACCAGAAAAGCCATTGCAATTGAGAAGAAAAACACTTACATTTTATCGTGTCCAGACAATAAGGTATCACCAAAGTAAACCGATCGAGGATTCTGGGATTCAATTTGTTACCCGACCGGACATTTTCGATCTACATAAATGCAGTTCAGTTACGGTCGAGAAACCCTAGTTTTCCGAATACTTGAATCTTGCTGAACAAGGCCGTATAGAAATTTGAAAGTTGAATCTTGTGAAATTAGTGATGATGGTGTTACCTTGATGGAATCAGGAGAGTGATTGAGTAAGTAGTCGAGCTGGTCGGCGATTAGAGGAGGAAATCCTTCATACGCCATATTGGATGAATCTCTGTTACCGAGAAGGTGAAAGTTTCTTCGGCGGTAATCTTCACGCGGCGAGTGGTGGAAACTAAAAAAGAGATGAAAAAGGGCTCACACAACACTGAATCATTGATCACACCAAGGGAATTGAGTTTACCGTATCATCGAACTTAACATCAAGAACAAAATTTTCCTCTCCTAAATATAAGTTGATTTTTTTTGGTCAACAACCGTAACCATAGTAAAACAATTAAGGAAGATTAAAAAGGAGAGATGATCAAAGTCGGTGAAAAAGAGTCCATATGTAAGACCATATTTTATTATTTTTATAATTAATATTTTATGATTTTTATAATTATTATATTGAATAATTAAATAAAGGAGAGATGAGTTAAATGGGAGAAAATCTGAAAGAACGGTCTACAAAATAAGAGTGTATTGAGATGTTTCGCATTTAAATGAGTTTTTTTTCTATTTTTTAGTTTTTTTTCTTTTTAGGTTGGTCGGTGTCTTACATCTTGTGTCAAGCTATTTGTGCTCTTGTTCTTAGTACGAAGGATGAGAGTAACTATGATACTATTATAAAATACTTTGTATTTGTTAAATTCGTCGAGATATATTGTATATGTGGGTTGCCAATCTTTTGATGAGTCCATCATCTTGACTACATCTGCATAGTTTGTTTGTGACCAAGATAATTTGTAATAGCTGGAACAGTCCATTGCCCAGGCTTTCCAACTCAACGTGTTAAAAGGATTGCTTCAACTTGTGATCCTAACTCCTAGCAAAATTTTCTCTATCCCAGTTTTTGTACATACTCATCTTTGTCTTGAAAACGTATCAGACTTCTTCTGCGATCCATTCACATGATATTAACATATATTCTGAATGATTATAAGGAAATTGAATGTGACTGGTGTGTATGCATTGTCTTCTATTACTTGTGTCTTCCCATATCTTTCATTCTGTCTCTATTAGTACTATTATTTTATGAGAGTTTTATCTATGTTTTTAAAGAATTTACCTTTCTTACTTTTTATAAATATAAATTATCTTAATTTAAAATTTAATAGTTTAGTAATTTTTTGACATTAAATAAAAACTGCAGTCAAAAATTTTTTCTCTCTTCTCTCGCATCCATCTTTTATAGAGAGATAAATTCCAATGAATCTGGTTTTTTCAGTGAAAAATATTTTTGTTTCGTCGGGTTTCTTTTTGATTATTTGTCTCGCATTGCAAAAACTGAATCTTTTCGGTATAGAGACAAACCCCTTATGTTTGATTAGTTTATTGAGTTCAAACAAAAAGATTTTAAAAGATTTTAACAAGAGTTCTTAGTATTAAATAAATAAAAATAAATGATAAATATGTTTTAGGTAAGAAACGTTTCTTAATTAGGGATTTTAAAAAACATTTATGAGTCTTGTGTTGTTTTGTTATTAGTAAATTTGTTTGTTTTTAAAAATGAAATTGATTAATATACTTCTCTTCTTCTTTCCTTCTTCTTTTTTTTCTTCTTCTTTTTCCTTTTTCCTTCTTCTTTCTTCTTCGAGCAGTAAATCACCAACGTGAAAGAGACAAAACAAACAAACATCTTCTCCTTCTGGTCTTCTTTCTTTTACACCGCCACTTCATCTTCTGATCTCCGACGGTTCTACTCTCTGAATCTTTGTCAAGGCTGCCTTTGACATGATGATGATGACGTTGCTCGATGGCGGTGGAGGAGAAGGTGTTGGAGTTGGTGGCGGCGGTGGTGGATGAAGGTTTATGACAAATTTATAGATCATTTATTATTCATTTTTTATTGTTTGATTTATGTTCCTGACTAATTAATCTGCTAAATTCACATTTTTAGGAAAATTGACTAGATCAACTTCTTTAAATGAGTGTAAATCTGAATCTAGGTGCATATATTTGATAAATTTTATTTGTTTTTTTTTATCATGATGCGAGCTTTTTGAATGGATCTTTTTTGCTTCTTTGAGGCTTTACAGATTTAGATATTTTGCACAAATTTTTTTGTTTTGGCAAGTATCTTTCAAAGTTACTTGCAGAGCGTCATAAGCTTAATTCATTTTTTTATGTGCTTCCACACGTAAGCCGGCTATTAAACCAGTGTGAGCATTGCTGTTTCTCCTGTTCATTACATGTAATTGCAGCAAAAATGTATATATCATTGCTTACTTCACAATTATGAAGCTTTCATACAGTTGATAAGACGCTCTAATCATGCTGCTACTTTCGCTAGCGATTAAAAATTATATAAAAAATTGATTGAATAACCTCCAACTGTAGATATCTTACTAATCATATAGAGACTACAAGTTAGTCAAAACATGTTAATATTTGACATAGGATTTGATACTTTGTAATTTATATATTGATTTCTGTCATTTTATTTAACTATAGTGAAAGCAACAAAAAAAATACTACTAGTCTTTGCTAACTCAATTAACTGTGTTGTATCTCCATTCATTGGTGTACTGCCAACTGATTATGCAAACATATAAGCACTAACTTCTACAATGAATTTATATATGAATATATACCATTTGGTTGGAATATAACTCTAAATGTTCGTTATGACAGTACAATTTTGTTGGTCACCTCCTGGGTCCTAGAGGAAACTCCTTGAAGCGAGTTGAAACAAGTACTGATTGTCGGGTTCTTATCATAGGAAGAGGCAGTATAAAAGATCTAATTAAGGTATTTTATTGTTTACCTTTACAGCTTCATTCATTTATATCCATATAGTGTAAGGTGTAGGTAATTGATGTATGTTTTGTTTTAGGTGTAGGTAACTAATGGATGGTTTATGTTAAGTGTAGGTTATTGATAGACATAATTCTCCTCAATGGTTAATACAAACTCAACTACCTACTTAAATCTCTTCTATTTATTCTCTTTCTTTGTTTTTTTCCTTCATATTTTGACACATCGAAAACTTATGTAATGGATTCTACAAATACATATAGTTACTCACAAACATTTATGGCCATTTTAAATAGTTAACAAGATACACCTGAAGAAATGAGAGGAAGGAGGAAATGAACACCCACAAAAGATGTTGTCTTCATAAGTTCCTGGTTAAACACGAGCAATGATGTTTTGGAGGGGAATGAGCAAAAAGCTTAAGCATTTTAGAAACACATTGCAGATTATTTTGCTTCACGTCCCAAGGTTGTAGGTGTTGAAAAGCGAGAGCCTAATCACTATAAGAAATGGGAAGATAAACGACGTTGTCTGCAAGTTTGTTAGTTCCTAGGAGACTGTAAAATCTCAGAAAACCAGTGGTTGTAATTAGAATGATGTGTTTAAACTGGTTCACCAAATTTTCTACAATGACCACAAACTGACATTCAACCTTGAACATGCATGGAAGGAGCTTCACAATGATTAGAATTGGTGTGCTTCAGTTGATAGAAACAAAAAAAAAAGAATAAAAGTTGCTGATGGTTCTGCACAATTTTCAACAACCAACTCAAATGGTGATGAATAATCAATAGCTCGTCCTCCTGGTTTTAAGATAGCAATGTGCAAAGGAAAAAAAAGTCTGAGCAGTACCACTTATGTGGAAAATAAAGCTTGCTCTTTGCTGAAGTTTCAGAACATGTGAGAAATTAAGGAGAAAGACTTAGCGATGAAAAAAAAAAATTAAAAAGATGAGACTTCTTGATAGTCTTCTTGCAAATAATGAACCTCTTTCAGAGATAAAACTAGCTTAAGAACAAGCTAATTATTGACATATTGAACAATTAATTGTGATAAATGATAATATACTGTTGTTTTTTTACAGTGTTGTTTCTTTCTTTTCTCTTTTCAATATGGAAGAGAGCTTTAATTTATGTTTATGTATCTGTCTAATTTACAAGTTTATGACAATGAAGATAATATCTTGAGTCTTGATCTTCTCAATAATCGAGGTAAACATTCCAATTCTTCAGTCCTTTCACTCTTCTGAAAGATTCACATTAAATTTTTGTTTTATAAATTAATTCTCAATAATGTGTTATATAAGAATGAAAAGCTTTCAAAGAACTTAGATTTTGCATTAGAAATTGTAGGATCGTACGAAATAAAATAAAAACTGAAAAAGTAGACATAGCATTATTTGTATATGCTCCAAAGAAATGCTCCATTATTATTTTTTTGGATCTATCTTCATGTGATCAATGACAGTCTCCTCAGATAATTTACTTGGCTGTGTTTGACATGTGATCAGTTTACTTGGCTGTGTTTTACAAATGATCAATTTACTTGACATGTATTTTTTGTTTGCTTTTTTTTTTTAACAGCAAAGACATACCAAAACTCAACAAAGAAAAGAAAATACAACTTATACTGGTTTAATTAGCCATTTCGGGGGAGATGAATTGATGTACGTCATAGGTGATGTGAAGATCCTTACACTATTTGCTAAATTATATGCTTTCTTGTTGGTTGCTCTTGGAAAGAAGGATATCTTAAAGGTGTCAAAGTAAGTTTTACACTTGTTGAACTCCTCCAAATGGTTCGCAAACGCTGGTCAGTCTTTCGGTGATTGCAATATCTGTACCACATTAGTACAATCAGTCGCAAAGACAACTTCTACTCGGTGAAGGGCCATCATACACTCCATTGCCCATATAAGAGCCTCCAACTCTGTATGTCGCAGAGATTGACTACACCAAATATTTCTTGCTCCAAACACCATCTCTTTCATCCCATCCTTAGAACAAACTCATCCCTTACCTAAAAAATTATGTCTCCTTCCATGACCCATCAACTTGACATCTCCATATATCATTTCTAGTGGAATACCTGGTTACATCCTTTCAACAAATGTTTGTTATCCTGTGTTACCTGAGCATCTTTCCAAACTTTTTCTTCTGTTTCAGCTGTCCTTAGAATGTCATGGGGATTTCTATCTATATTTTTGAAGATTTTATCATTCCTACTTTTTCATAAGTACCAAATAACCCATGGAAAATATCCATTTTGTCCATCTTTAGGAAACTTTTTTGTTTGCTTGTTTTCGTGCAATTGTATATTTCTGAACCAATCTTCTTTTCTTTTTATTTGTTGATTTTTAATTTATTTTTTTTTAAAAAAAAACTCCACACATAAAATAGCATATTATTCTCAAGATGTGTTCGATGAAGAAATTGATCACACATTTTATGAACCATTCATGAATGTGTTCAATGATTATGGTGATCGACAAAAAGCAACCAAGTCAAAGAAAAAAATGAGCATATATTGAAAGACAACGTGAACAAAGACACAACCGCTTATATAATGGTTATTTCAATGAAGATGCAACATACCCTACTTCTATATTCTGACAACATTTTAGAATGAACATATTGTTCATGCATATTGTTGATTGAATCTCCAATAAATTATCATTCTTTCAACAAAGAAGGGATGCTACCAGAAGATTTGGTCTCTGGACTACAAAAGTGTACAGCAACAATTCATATGATGGCATACGGTTGTGCAGCTGATGAAGTTGATGAATACCTCCGCCTCGGTGAAAGTACTGCACTCCTATGCTTGGAAAATATTGTCTAGAAAATAATATATTTGTTCGGAGATGGGTACCTAAGAAAACCCACACCAGAAGAATCTCAATGGTTACTCGATGTTGCAGATAAACGCGGGTTTCCCGGGATTATAAAAAGCATCGATTGTATGCATTGGGAGCGGAAAAATTGTCCAAATGCTTGGAAAATATACATGTGAATCTGGAAATCTAACAATCATTCGATAAGTTGTAGTATCACATGATCTCTGGATTTGACACGCTTTTTTGACCTCCAAATACCTTCAACGATATCAATGTTCTTGATCGCTCACCAATTTTTTATAATATATTATAAGGTCGAGCTCCAAAAGTTAATTATGTTGTCAACGGACACGAGTATCATTTGGTTTACTATCTCACAGATGTTATTTATCATACATGGACAACTTTTATCCAATCAATTTATGTTCTACGAGGTCCGAAAGTATCATTATTTGTTAGATGTCAAGAGTCTGTCCGAAAAGATGTCAAGCGTGCTTTTGGAGTCTTGCAAGCTCGATTTGCAATTATAAAAACCCTATTTTTTGGGATAATGTAAAAATAGGAAATATTATGATAACAAGTACCATACTACACAATATGATAGTAGAAGACGAACGAGATGGATACACTCAGTTTAATGCATCAGAATTCGAATAAGGAAACGTACAGAGAAGTTCACATGTGCATTTTACATATTCTACAGATACGCCTACAAATATCAGCAACATGATAGCAATTAAATTCGTGATAGAACAATTTATCAATAATTAAAAGTTGATTTAGTTGAGCATATATGACAAAAAATTGGACAAAGTCAAAATTACAATTAAACGTTTCTTTTCGTTTGTAATTTACAAATCTATATTTTAAATATTTCTTTTGTCAAGTCCATTTAAATTTTCATAAAAGACAATTTATTTTATATTCTATTTAATGTAATTATTAAAATAAATTAAGTTTAAAATAAAATTTGTAAAATTAATAATTATTCATTTTTAAGAATTTATAATGGGGTTTTACCATTAAAAGAAATTTTTTTTGTTGAATAGAGTTCTTTATATTAATTTATATAAAATTTATACATAAATATTGATAAAAACCCCTTAAAAATTCTACCATTTAAAGATGGTGGAAGAGTATAAATTCTTCAAACCTCCTTCATGAGCCATATGATTGGCTATGGTTCAAGTCTCTCTTTACGGTCGTGAATTATTGTGTGAATTTCTTCGATTGGTTTAAATCAGATTAAGTAAAGCTGGAGCTTTGAAAAAGTTAAGAGTATTTCAGCAAATGATCTGAACTTTAGGCCTCTCAATTTTTTCAGTGCTTCAAAGATCTGATGTCTTCCAAGAAATTCCAATCATAAATACTTGGTGAACACTGCAGAAAGAGTTGCGATGGGGAGATTTCAAAGAACAAGATTAAAATTAGGTTCTGATTAGTGAAGATGACCGGTTTTTTGACCACTAGTGAGAAACAATGACAAAGCTACTTGTTAACTCACTGACTCATTCTCAAATCTATTGTCTACACGTGTAGCCACGTGTAAACTTTGTGTTTATCATTACCTCTTTGAGATTTAGCCATCGGGCTTATAATAGGTTAGTATTGGGTTTTCGATTTCACGATGTACTGTACTTCGAACCTTAATTAAATAAAACAAAATTGAGAAAACAATAAATGAAAAAAAGCTGCATCCACATTTACTTTAACTATATATATATATATATTTTATCTACTTGTAGGATATATCAAATCATAACATCAAATTTAATATTAAAAGTTGACAAAAAAATTAATATTAAAATAACAATAGATTTAGTATTATAGTATCTCAAATTTGTTTCCATCTTCAATTACTACATTAAATATAATAGTACACAAGATTTTCTTTATCATTATATTATTGTATTTTTATTTTTAGTTTTGATAAATATTAAATACTCTTATTACTAATTATTTATTAGTCAATGGTTTTTGATTTTTTTTTGGTAATTTAATGTTTTCAATGTTTTAACTAAAGTTTGTTTACTATGTAGTTTAATTTATTTTATATTAATTTATATATTTTCTAAACAATAATTTTAATATTAATTAAAATTAAAAGCACAAAAACAATTTGGTCTAAATTCTAAAACACAAGTTAGCTGAAAAAAACACAAATTATCTGGCCAATTAAATTCTTACGCATGGCCTTACTTTACAAAAAAACAAATACGATTAAAAAGATGTTGTAGATAAAAAAAATTCTTCAACTCCAATTTTTTAAATAAATTTCCAATACCTAAATTTCTAAATTGTCTCAGATTATCACCCCAAAGATGTGACAATTTCAAACTGTTTTTTCTCACATATAACTCTTTTGATCTACTAATTTTACCCTCTCTCTATGTCTCTTTCCCTCTCTTCCCCATTTATTTTTCACACTATCCATCGCCGGCTGAAGCAGCATCTCCTTCAACATTTGAAAGAGAAGGAATTGCCTTGGAAAGGGCAGAGAGCTTCGTCAAAGGAAGCGGAGAGAGGGGGCTTTCCGGAGAGAGCAATACAAAATCGAGCCGCCCAGTTGGAGACTTGCTGGTGTGGCGTCAATTAGAAGTTGTCTTTTGACCTAGATCTCCTTTTGTGATATCCTCAAGAAAAATATTTAAAAATATTAATGTTTTGAATTTTTTTTTTTGACTAGATCGTTGACTGTTGAAAAAGAGAAATTGTGAAAACATAATATATTTAATATCAATTATCCCATTATACTTTTATTATTTTTTCTTAATTATGATTATATTTTTTTATTTAAATCTGAAAAATATAAATTTTTTTTATATATATAAAAAACAAAATATAAAAAAGGAAAAACAGAGTTATATAAATGTTTATGTTGTTAATTTTTTATCAAAAACTATTTTTTTTAAAAAAATATTTTCTGTTTTCCCTAAGCTAGAAAGCACATTATAGATAATATTTTGAGTAAACTTATTTTATTTTATGCTATTTGTTCTATATTAATATTAAATATTAAAATACTTGTTTTAAAATGTATTCTACATTGTGGTCTTATGTTCTACATATGACTAGATACGTTTAGTTCTATTTTAATATTTGTTCTATGTTAAAGGACATATTAAATTACATACTTTATATTTTACACTATGTTCTATTCTAGCAAAAAGCTTTTAATTCTATCATAACAATTGATCAATATTTTAGGTTTAGTTAAATCACATATTCTAATATTTAATATTTTACAGTTACCTAGAATTAATGTTCTATTTGTTTGTCTTTGTTCTACCCGGGCTACAATACATTTTTAGTTTTTTCAGTTACAATATCTAAGAAAATATTCTCTTAATCTATTGTTCCTATATTTTCACTTTACTCCTGTCCTCTTCTCCGATGACTTTCATTGTAATATTGACACTAGATACATGTGTTTTCTTCCTTTTTCTCTTCACATTTTTTACATAATCATATTTTCTTCTCCCTCCCTTTCACCGTTTTAACTCTCTTTTCTGTCATTTTTTTTCTTCTTCTAACCATTTTTTTTTCAAAATATATTTTTCTTTTAGTAGTTGCTAATATGCATATCTATTTAGAATTTTGTCTCCTGAGTAAACCCACTCAGCTTTGAATTTATTACTTTTTGAACTTACTTCCTCGTAACTCGGAGAAACTGCAGAACACTTCTGAACTTCCCCACTGATAACACCTTTGTAAAAATGTTTGTAGGATTGTACTCCGTAGAAATCTTCACCACTTGAACAAATCCTTCTCTTATCAGATCACAAATGAAATAATACTTAACCGCCATGTTCTTGATTTTTTCATGAAACACTGCATTATTTGCTACTGCAATTGCGCTTTGTGAATCAGAATAAATCTTTGCTGCTCCCTGCTTAAAGCCAATCTTGTTCATGAATCCTCTGAACCACACTTCTTCCTTAGATGCCTCAGTCAACAAGATGTATTATGCTTCGGTTGTAGACAATGCCACTGCCTTCTGCAAATTAGACCTCCAATTTGTAACATTTCCACCTGCAGTGAAAACAAGACCAGAGATAGAGCATCTTCAATCGAGATCTTCAGTGTAGTCTGAATCACAATAGCCTTCAATAACAAACTCTCCTTTGTTAGTATATCCAACATCAGTAGTTTCTCTGATATACCACATGATCCACTTTTTTGCCAACTAATGATCTTTCAGCGGTTTGCTCATAAACCTGCAAACTATTCTCACTGCATCAGCAAGATCAGGCTTTGTGCCGATCATAGCATACATCAGACTTTCGCCTGCACTTTGATATGAGATAATCTTCATCTTATCCCATTGTTCTGCAAATTCTTTGTTTGTCGCTGACCTCAGATGAAAGTGGGCTCCTAGAGGTGTCAATGTTCCTCTTGCTGCATCTAGACCAAAGTTTCAGAAAACTTTCTGCAAATTAACCAGATTAAAAGATAGTGAGAGTATGCTTCTCTCTGTTTCTTGTGATCTCCATTTCTAAGATCTTCTTTGCTGCACATAGATCCTTCATTTCAAACTCCAAAGTTAGAAGTTCCTTCAGCTTACTCACATGCTTCTTACCCTTTGAAACAATCAATATATCATCCACGTATAGAAGTAAATTTATGTGGACTCCGTCTTGCATCTCGTTGTAGTATGCACATATGTCATACTCACTTATCAGATAGCCACTCCCGACATAAATTCATGGGATCTTGTATTCCACTGCCTTGGACATTGCTTCAGACCATAGAGAGATCGCTTGAGTAGACATATCTTCTCTGGATGCTTCTTATCAATGTAGACTTCTGGTTGCTCGATATATATAGTTTCGTCCAAGTAACCATGGAGAAAAGCTGTTTTGTCATCCATCTGCTCTAATTCCATGTTATGATGCACTACTGCAGATAATATAAATCTGATCGAAACATGCTTAGCAACCGGAGAGAAGATCTCTTGATAGTCAATGTATTCCTTTTGAAAATACCCTTTAGCTACTAACTGATCCTTGAATCTTGGAGCCTCCACACCACTGATACCTGTTTTCCTCTTGAAAATTCACTTACAACCAATTGTTTTTTGAGACTTAGCTGGATCTATGAGAACCCATGTCCCGTTTTTCTTCAATGAAAACATATTCTCAAATGAAGCTCATAGCCATAAGTCTCTGTCTGGATCCTCCAAAGCTTCTTGAAAGATTTGTGGTTCTGGTCTCCAACTGTCTTCAAGCATCAGATATGCATAACTTGCAATATCCTCATTTTCAGGATAAACTTTATAGTCATCTAACATGACAGGTGCTCTTGTTTCTCTCCTTCCTCTATATATAATTATTTGATAGTCACTGAGATCTTCTGCAATCTCATCATCGTTAGGATCCTCTTCTTGATCAGCTTTACTAGTGTCATCTTCTTGAACATCTCCACACTGATCTAAACTATTTTTAGTCTTGTCTAATCTAGTCTATCCTCTTCTTGATCAGCTTTACTAGTGTCATCTTCTTGAACAGCTCCACACTGATCTAAACTATTTGTAGTCTTGTCTTTACTTGCAAGATCATAGCTCAAAATCTGATTCGTAAGACCAGGAACATTAGTATTTTATGTGCTTGACTTCGTCTCTGCAATGAGATTCTTGTAAAGAGTATCTTCTTTGAATATGACATTGCGACTAATAATGCATTTAGTATTCTCCAACAGCCAAACTCTAGAACCCTTAATACCTTCAGGATAACCAGTAAATATGGCTTTCTTATCTCTAGGATTCATCTTTCCTTCATAAGAAAGCAAATAAGTTAGACAACAAAACTGTCTGAGATTGCTTAAATTTGGTAATGCAGACGTTTATCTTTCTTACGGAATTTCAAATTTAATGGCTGAGGATAGAGAACTGTTGATCAAGACACTGTCATTGATGCTGCTTCGGCCCATAACTCTTTGCTTAGACCGCTTTCACTTAACATACTCCTAACTTTGTTTATGATAGTCCTGTTGAGTCTCTCTGCAACCCCATTATTCTGTGGAGTGTAAGTACAAGTCTTGTGCCTTACAATTGCCTCTTCCATGCAGAATTTATCGAACCTCATGTTGCAGAACTCTAAACCATTTTCAGTACAAAGCTTTTTCACCTTTCTCTCTGACTATGTCTCCACCATTCGCGTCCATTCAAAATTTTTCTCAAATGCTTTATTTTTGGTTTTAAGAAAGTATATCCAAGCTTTCTCAGACCAATCGTCAATGAATGAGATGAAATATTGACTTTTACTGAGACTTAAAGGAATATTTTGTGATCCCCAAAGGTTTGAGTGGACGTAGTGAAGCTTCCCCTTAGTCACATGCTTAGCTTCTCCAAAGCTTAGCCATTGTGCTTTCCCTAGAACATAGTCTTCACGAAAGATCATCTCATTTAGTTTTTCTTTCTCTATACATTCCTTATGTGCTAAGACTTTTAGAGATTCCTGACCTACATGCCCCAATATGTTATGCCACAACTTCGTGTACTCATTCCTAGACGAGCTCACACCGATCTTGGAGAACACATTGCAGGCATCAGAAATTCTTGCATGCTATTGAAGAAAGTAAAGGATATCTTTTTTCTTGCGGCAGCCTTTCATGATCACTGCACAACCTTTTATTATCATCAATACCCCTTTAGCTCCTTTAAACTCACAACCTTTGTCTTCTATAGTCCTTAGAGAGATCATGTTCCTGTCAATTCTCGGCATATACCACACATCATGGAGAACAAACGTTGCACCGTTTAAGTTTTCAAACCTTACTAACCCAATGCCTTTGACGTCAATGCTTGTATTGTTTGATACTCTGACCTTTCCTGTCTTCACTTCCCTTAGCTCCAGGAAGATGTCTCTTCTAGGCGTCATATGGAAAGAACATCCTGAGTTAATGATCAATTTCTCTTTATCTGAAACATTATGAGGCACATTCACTTCACAAGAAAATAGGCCCGCCAAATCTTGAGCATCATCACAAACCATTACAGCTTCTCCCTTCTCTTGAGTCTGAGAAGTTGAAATTATTTCTATCTATCTTAAAGTGATGAGGACATTGTACCAGCTATTGCACCACGAGTACCACATAGGCCCTTGACGCGTTCCAAGGTTCGAGCATTACAAGACAAGTTCAACCAGCTGATTGAGAGAGCAGAAGTTCGAGAAATCAAGGAGGCCAGCCCATCAGGCCCATTATTTGATGCAGAGGCCCATCAAGACCCATTTGTGTCAGATAAGGAACATTGGAGGTTCATACTTGAAGATTCTTCTATCTTTGGTGTCTTTACCATTACCAGTTGGTAAAGAAACCAAAAGACGTGCTAAGAAATTGTACTCTTTTTCCTATCTTTGGTTTTGTCCCACCGGGTTTTCGGAAGAAGGTTTTAACGAGGCAACACTCTTAGTGCGCATAAAGACGGAGACTTGTTCACAAATCAACAATCCTTCACAAGTCTAAGTCAAAGTCGGCCTTTTCATCATTAAGGCTTATCTATCTTATTTCTTTTTATTTATTTAGACTAAGTATAAGTTTAAGGCCTTAAGCCCATTTTCTTATGTTTAAGTTATTTGCCTTAAGCCCATTTTTATTTTCCAGCAAAGTGAACTACATGTTGTTTTTATTTAAACTACTTGTTGTTTTTATTTAAAATACTTGTTGTTTACCTTAAGTTGTAACCAAAGGTCTATATAAGCCTTGATGAGGCCCCAGACCGTATCGACCGCATTGCCGACCCAGCGATCGACCAAGATGGACCGGACCCGGACGAAGCCGTTCCTGTCGTACCGACCGGGCCCATGACGCGATCAAGGGCTAAGGCGTTAGGAACCAAGATCAACCGTTATGTCGAACGCCGTATTGAGGTTCTTCCAAGGAACCATGAGCCTAGTCACGAACCGGACCAAGGGCAGGACCTCAGTACCACAGCTCCACCTTGGGAGCTGCTTAGTCGTCAGATTGCCGACTCATGCGTCCTTACCATCACTCCGGGATAAGGACGCCAAAGACGCACTAAGGAATTGTACTTTTTTTCCTACCTTCGGTTTTGTCCCATTGGGTTTTCCGAGGGAGGTTTTAACGAGACAACACCCTTAGTGTGCATTCAGACTTGGGCTTAAACACTTCCAGAAGCCCACAGCTTAGGCCATCTTCTTTTTTATGTCTCTATTTTCCTAAGTATGGGACTTGGGCCCGCGATAGTTAAATTAGACTGCATGTTGTTTTTAATTTAAGTTCTTGTTGTTTTATTTCAAACTACTTGTTGTTTCTTTGTAAGGGCAAAAACCCTAAGACTTAGGCCTTATATATGCCAAGTCATTACATCAATAAAAAGAAGACTTGACAAGAAAAATAAACCTACTTCTAAACTCTTCAAAATCGCCGCCTAACCCTCAAGCTTGGCAGTCGTTGACTTGAACCTTGCCTGGTTTGAGTCCCCCTGGTGTATCTCGGTCCATCCATAGCCGCGTGGTCCAGCTCGCTCCCCTGTCCCAAGCGTACGTCCGGTCGAGCCTCTCCCAAACCCGCGCCCTAGCTCACCTGTGATCGAGTCTCTCTCACGGCTAAGCACCAGCCTCAAACCGCCTGAACCTCCCTTGGTCGTTCTAGCGTCTGCGGATTACATCATCTGGTATCAGAGCACAAAAGCTCCTGAACCCCGGTTGTGCCTATATCTTTCTCATTTTATTGTTGTTGCATTCGTTTGTTGATTGTTTCAATTCCTTGCTTTGATTTGTTTGCTCGTCTTCCCTGCAAGGATAAGAAGGCGCAACACCAGTCCAAAAAAAAAAGGCCACCATAGAGCCGCTACCACAACTTCATACCAAACCCCGGTTATACCGCAAAAATCAAAAAAAAATATATATATATACATAGTCGCTTGTTTTGGTTGTTTTTAGGTTGTTTAGTTGCTTGAATTCATCATTATAACAAAAACTACAACAAAGAGAGTTTAAGTTGTCTTTAAAACGAAATTAGGCTAAAGAAACCAACCTAGAACACCTCACCTTGAGAAATCGTGATTCAAGTCCACTTGGACTCACACGTGTGTTAGTCTAGTCTTGAGTTGCTTGTTTGCGTGAACCGCGTCTTCGGGTAGTATCTTAGGTCCCCTTGCTAGACCGCGCTAGAACCTGTAGAACCAAGCAGCATTAGGTCCCACATAGCCGGCCCCCGCTAACACCCGCTTCCCCGCGCTAGGCCGTGCAGCTAGCCCTCGTCCAGGTTTAGCGTGTTAACCCCGCATAGTCAGCCGTTCCCCTAGAAGCGTCTAGGTTTAGCAGTCGCTTCCCCCCCCCTTACCTTCTCGTGTCCAGGCGTTGAATTAGGAAAGAGTCTTGCAGCATTAAGCGGCCCTAGGTCGTTTAAGGTAGTTTCCGAAAACCCTTAGGACATTTTCCTTTTTTGATTTAGGAAGTTTTCCCTAGCCATAAATCGCCTAGGTTTAATTTTAAAAAACCCCTTTTGGAAGTTTCCTTTTCGACTTAGGCAACAATATTCCCTAGGAAAAATCTTCCATACCCGAAATTTGGCAATAACTCTAGTCCTAGATTTCCATAAAAAGTTTTAGGGATATTTCCAAAACCAATTTAGGAAAAAATTTATAGAGTACAAGATTTCCTTAATCTATTTAGGATTTTCCCTTTTTCTAGTTTAGGCAAGTATCCAAGTTAGGATAGTTTCCAATTCTAGTTTAGGAAAACCTCTAGATTAGGAAAGTTTCCATTTTAGGAAGTTTTCTATTTTATGAAAGTTTCTATTTTATGAAAGTTTATATCTTAGGAAAGTTTCTATTTTAGGGAAGTTTTCTATATATATCCATGTCTAGTAGTTCGGACGTACCCGAACGTCCCCAAGGATCAGCTGCAGTAATGCAGATGCTGAGCCAGATCACGGATCAGATGAACACTCTTACAAATCGTATGGAACGGTTGGAACAACCCGGTCCTCCCTGACGACCGGACATCTCAGAGGCTTATCACCGCGGCAACGGAGGTACCACTACGAACGGACGAAATCAATATTTCGGACCATACGCCCGCAACCTGTGAGAAGAGGATCCACCCGGCAAACCGCCCTACCAAGCACACTACGACCGCGACGCACACGATCGACCACACCATTTCCAGTCCCCAGACGTCAAGCTCAACCCACCCTCATTCGCCGGCAAAATCGACCCCGAGGCCTACTTAGATTGGGAACGTCGAATGGAGCTTATCTTCGACTATTACCGATACGGGGACCCCCCCCGACAAGTGGCTCTCGCTACAGCTCAATTCACGGACCACACCCTGACCTGGTGGGATCGTGAAGTCACCGAGCGACGGAGAAGCCGATTCGGACCACTCACTTCGTGGGACGAGCTTACGCACCTAATGTGGAAACGCTAGGTTCCGCCCCACTTCCACCTAGAACTGCAGAGATGTTTTAGACAACTCACCCAAGGCACCAAGACGGTCAGCGAATACTTCGACGAGTTCGAGCACCTAAGGAACCGTCTTGAGATCACAGACTCCCCGGAGAGTCTCGTGGCCCAGTTTCTTGATGGGCTTCAAGAATAGATCGCCCTGAAGGTCGAAAGACATCTTTACCATGACCTCGGAGAACTATACCACCTAGCCAATCAGGTGGAGCAAGCTAACAAGCGGAAGGCAGCTGGCTACCAACGGCCCAAGACCAACTGGTCCAAGCCATAAAACCGGCCTCCTGGCCCCAACCCCGACCCACACACCCCGACCAGACCCTGAAACTTGTCCCGACCCGCGCCCGGAACCGGATAGCCCAACAAGCCCACCGGAGCCGCCCCCGGGAGCTGAGACATCACGTGTTTCAAAAGCAACGGGCGAGGACACATGGCGCGAGATTGTTCGAACCAACGGGTAATGATTCTGACCCCGTCCGGAGAGTACGAATCCGCAGACAAAGGCGAAGAAGAGCCTTTAGAGGAACCAGAGCAAGCAGAAGACGACATCGAGTACCCCGACTCCGGAGAGCTCCTAATGTTCCGACGAGTCCTCAACACCATATCTGGACCCGACGAGATCACACAGCGTGAGAACATCTTCTATACCAAGTGCACTGTTAAGGGAAAGGTCTGTTCTCTAATTATCGACGGAGGTTCGTGTACCAACGTCGCTAGTGAGTATATGGTTGATAAGCTCGGTCTCGAGAGGACTAAGCACCTGCGGCCCTACGTGCTTAGGTGGCTCAATGATAAGACCGAGATACTCATAACCGACTAGGTGACGGTACCCTTTAATGTAGGCCGTCACACCGATCAGGTCTTATGCGACGTGGTCCCGATGCAAGCTGGTCACCTCCTTCTTGGAAGTCCATGGCAGTTTGATAAGGAAACCACGCATAATGGACAGACTAACCTGTATTATTTTGTTCACAACAAGCGCAGGTTCAATTTAGCACTGCTCGCCCCTCAACAAGTCCGAGAGATCCAACTGAGGACGGATTCTACAAAAGGACCTCAGAAGGAGAATTTCCTCGTGAACTCCAGGGTCATCCGTAAGGCAGTGAGTAGGGACGATACCAACGTCGTCCTTATGATCTTTAAGGAGTCCTTTCACGCGGACAACACAGAGCCGCCGCCCCCACCTGAAGTCGCCAAGCTCCTAGAGACTTACGCAGGCGTCTTTCCAGCAGAGATTCCACCCGGACTGCCGCCACTTAGAGGAATTGAGCACAACATAGAATTCATCCCGGGAGCTCAATTGCCCAACCGCCCCGCCTACCACGTCAACCTGGAGGAAGCTAAGGAGCTCGAGCGCCAAGTACGAGAGCTCATGGACCAAGGCTACGTCCGAGAAAGCCTCAGTCCCTGTGTCGTTCCTGTCCTGCTCGTACCAAAGAAAGACGGATCATGGAGGATGTGCGTCGACTGTCGTGCCATCAACAACATCACCATAAAATACCGGCACCCTATACCGCGACAGACGACATGCAGGATGAGCTAAGCGGAGCCTCGATCTTCTCAAAGATCGACCTGAAGAGTGGATATCACCAAGCCTGTATGCAAGAAGGAGACGAGTGGAAAACGGCGTTTAAGACCAAGCAAGGCCTCTACGAGTGGCTCGTCATGCCATTCGGGCTATCCAACGCCTCGAGCACCTTTATGCGGCTAATGAACCATGTTCTTAGACCGTATATCAGTAAGTTCGTGTTTGTCTATTTTGATGACATTTTGGTCTATAGTTCGTCATACGCCGATCACGTCACCCACATAGAGTTGGTCATACGTACGCTTCAAGAGGAGAAGTTGTATGCCAATCTAAAGAAGTGTACGTTCTGCATTGACCAAGTAGTCTTCCTAGGCTTTGTCGTAAGTGCACAGGGCCTACAGGTAGACAAGGAGAAAATTAAGGCCACACGTGAATGGCCCACGCCCACCAGCATCAGCCAAGTCCGGATCTTCCATGGCTTGGCTAGCTTCTACCGGAGGTTCGTCCGAGACTTTAGCACGATCGCCAGTCCACTGACCTCCGTCATCAAGAAAGATTGGGCGTTCAGCTGGGGATCCGAGCAAGAGAAGGCCTTTAGTCTGCTCAAGGACCGGCTCACTCACGCCCCGGTCTTATCCTTACCTGACTTCCAGAAAACCTTTGAAGTGGAATGCGACGTATCTTGCGTCGGAATTGGAGCCGTCCTGACTCAAGGAGGGAAGCCCGTTGCATACTTCAGCGAGAACTTAAGCGGGGCCACACTCAACTACCCTGCTTACGACAAGGAGCTGTATGCCTTGGTTCAAGCAATGGACGTCTGGCAGCACTATCTTCTAGCCCGGGAATGCGTCATCCACACTGACCATCAGAAGCTACAACATTTAAGAGGCCAGGCCAAGCTGAAGAGACTACATGCACGCTGGTTGGAATTCATCGAGACGTTTCCCTACGTGATAAAGTACAAGAAAGGGAAGGAAAACATCATCGCAGATGCACTGTCCCGAAGGCATTCCTTGATTTCGATCATGGAGGCCAAGGTCCTCAGATTCGAGTTGCTCAAGGAATTATATGTCAATGATGAAGACTTCAAGGACGCCTTCCACCACGCCGGAACTGGTACCCACTCACAATTTTATCTGTTTGATGGGTTACTTTTCAGAGACCGGAGACTATGCATCCCGAAAGGTTCGACCCGGGACATTTTGGCGTCGCCAAAACCCTGAACCTAGTTAAGGAGCACTTCTACTGGCCCCATCTTCGGCGAGACGTTGAAGCCCATTGCAGCCACTGGTTTGTTTGCAAACGGGTCAAGTCCAGAGTTCATCCCCACGGGATATACCTCCCCCTACCCATTCCTACTACTCCTTGGACTGATATGTCTATGGGCTTTGTGCTAGTCTTGCCTAAGATCAACCACAAAGACTCCATTTTCGTTGTAGTAGACAGGTTCTCGAAGATGGCATATTTTATCCCCTGCACCAAGACCAGTGACGCCATACAGACTGCGAGTCTGTTCTTCTGGGAAATTGTACGGTTGCATGGGATTCCCAGGACCATAGTGTCCGACTGGGACACCAAGTTCCTCAGCCATTTATGGCGAACCCTATGGAAGAAGCTCGGAACCAAGCTGGTTTTTTCGACGACTTGCCATCCGCAGACTGACGGACAAACCGAATTAGTAAACCGGACGCTGTTCACCCTCCTAAGGGCTACCATCAGACGGAATTTGAAGTCTTGGCTCAAGTGTCTTCCGCTGGTCGAGTTCGCCTACAACCTACAACCGAGCTGTCCACTCCGCAACCAAGAAGTCCCTGTTCGAGATCGTCTACGGTTTCAACCCCTTGTCCCCGATGGATTTCACGCCTTTACCAGCAGCTGAGATCGTGAGTTTGGAGGGAGAACGCAAGGCCGAATATGTCAAGAAGCTGCATCAGAAGATCAAGGAGAACCTAGAAAAGAAGACGGAGTTATACGCCCGACAAGCCAACAAAGGGCGTAAGCAGACCACCTTGAAGGAAGACAACTGGGTTTGGTTGCACATGCGACCTGAGAGGTTCCCTTAGAAGCGCCAGGATAAGCTGGCACCAAGAGGAGACGGTCCATTCCGATTCCTGAAGAAGATCAACGACAACGCCTACCAACTCGAGCTGCCAGGTGAGTTTAACATTTCTCCAACGTTCAATGTTTCTGACTTAGAATTATTTGATGCAAGTGAAGATGCTGTTTTGGAGACCAAACCACTTGAAGAGGGGAGGGATGATGAGACCCCAAACCGTATCAACCGCATTGCCGACCCAGCGACCGACCCAAATGGACCGTACCCGGACGAAGCCGTTTCAGTCGTACCGACCGGGCCTATGACGTGATCAAGGGCTAAGGCGTTAGGAACCAAGATCAACCGTTATGTTGAACGCCGTATTAAGGTTCTTCCAATGAACCATGAGCCTAGTCACGGACAGGACCAAGGGTAGGACCTCTGTACCACGGTTCCACCTTGGGAGCTGCTTAGTCGTCGGATTTCGGACTCATGCGTCCTTACCATCACTCCGGTATAAAGACGCCAAAGACGCACTAAGGAATTGTACTCTTTTTCCTACCTTCGGTTTTGTCTCATTGGGTTTTCCGAGGGAGGTTTTAACGAGGCAACACCCTTAGTGTGTATTCGGACTTGGGCTTAAACACTTCCAGAAGCCCACGGCTTAGGCCATCTTCTCTTTTATGTCTTTATTTTCCTAAGTATGGGACTTGGTCCCGCGCCAAGCCCACCAGGGCCCGCGGCCCAAGTCAGTTAAATTAGACTGCATGTTGTTTTTATTTTAAGTTCTTGTTGTTTTATTTCAAACTACTTGTTGTTTCGTTGTAAGATCAACAACAGTAAGACTTAGGCCTTATATAAGCCAAGTCATTACATCAATAAAAAGAAGACTTGACAAGAAAAATAAACCTACTTCTAAACTCTTCAAAATCGCCGCCTAGCCCTCAAGCTTGGCAGCCGTTGACTTGAACCTTGCCTGGTTTGAGTCCCCCTGGTGTATCGCGGTCCTTCCATAGCCGCGTGGTCCAGCTTGCTCCCCTGTCCCAAGCGTACGTCTGGTCGAGCCTCTCCCAAACCCGCACCCTAGCCCACCTGTGATCGAGTCTCTCTCACAGCTAAGCACCAGCCTCGAACCGCCTGAACCTCCCTTGGTCGTTCTAGCATCCACGGCTTAAATCAAGCCTCATCACTTGCAAGGAATAAGAAAACATAAATTTTAAAGAAATTAAACCCTAGACTCCTAGTCTTTGACGACAGCCACCTCCTCTTTGGAGAGTTTGTCACGTTCTTCTTCACATAGAAGAACAAACTTGGTGTATCACAAGCCTTCCGCAGCTTGTGTGGTCCTTTCGATCCACTCTCTTCCATCTCAATTGCTTCTAAAAGTATTGAGATTCTCGACTGAAGGTTGCTCCACCACTAAGCTTACATCATCTGGTATCAGAGCTCAAAGCTCCTAAATCATCATGTTGATTCTATCCTTGTTTTGTTTTGGAGATTTTTCTTTGTTTTCTTTATTGAAAATTTTTTATTCTGATTTGTCTCTCTTCTTCTTCTCCCTGCAAGGTGAAGGTGAAGATTCAAGTCATCTCCTAAAACCAAAAAAATAAAAAAATACTTATCAGATTCTATCTATCTTTTTTTTTCTATTTTTTTTAAAAAATTGTTTGCTTGCTTGTCCTGCTCACGGAAGTTTGGTCGTCTGCATTCGCTCGCATTCCTTGTTGCATTGTCACGGCTGATTGTTGTTGTCTTGAGTCTGCATCACATTTTGGTTCGTTGCCTAGGTCACTAGGGGTAGTAACAAGCATCGTTGTGGCATGATTTCTGTTGTGCTTCATGTTAACCATAATCACATATTGCAATAAGAACACCCACTGCACTTAGCGCTTAATTATTACTACACTAGGTTCTTAGAACGTACGTACCTTGTTTCATTGTTGCATGCTTATTAGGCACACACGTTGCACGCCTTGAATTGCATGACACCTTACGTTCTCTTTGCTTGACTTCACATCTTTGTTGCATCTTGCTTACGATGGTTAATTTACTGCGTCCTTTTGCATGAGTGCGTGAATGACGTTGCATGTCACGCGATCCCTGCTGCATTAACCGACTTGTTTTCTTGTTATTTGCGTGAAGTCTAGTGTTTTCTGCATTAGGCGGCTCGTTTTGTCTGCTATCGTTAGGTTAGGCGGCTTCTTCACAGCCGAGTTTTCTTAGGTTAAGTTTGTAGTGTTTAATTAAATTAATATTTGTTAATTAATTATCATTCCTTCTTAGTTAGGATTCATGAGTTTTTGTTAGTTTAGGTCTTTGTGTTTCGGTATTAGTTAGTGTCAAGGTTCATATATATATATAGATATATATATATATATATATATTTTTTTTTTTTTATTAGGTATTTTTCTTTTCTTAGATTATTTAGTTTCTAGGAATTTAGTTTTCCATTTTTGCATTCAACAAATAAAAGAGAAAATTGATATATTTGAAACTTCATAATTAATTGTTGCATTAAAAGTTTAGGAAAATTCTAGATTGCATTTATTTCATTTGCATATTATTTGTTCTTTGTTTAGGAACTTTTCTTTTTCGGAAAATTTTCATTTGTATATATAAAGAAGGAAATTCTATATCAATTTGCAAGTTTTTTTTTTGAGAAACTTTACTTTCTATAAATTTATTTTCTACGAAAAGAAATATGTCAGGTAGCGACAAGTCATCGCCAGTTCAGACAAATCAAGTCATGCTTCAGTTACTTCAGAACTTGACTGCACAGATGACTATTATAGCTACACGCCTGGAGCATCTAGAGCAGCCTACGCCTGCGACTGCACCAACACATGCCGCACATGCATCTCAGTACAAAAACGATATACCAGAGGCAGTTCACTGTGGAATGGGAAGAGAGCAGTACTACGATGAACCAATGCCGCCAATCAGGCAACATGTCGTTCATCCAGACGTCAAATTGAACCCACCTTCTTTTTCAGGAAAGTTAGACTCTGAAGAATATCTAGATTGGAAAAGGAGGATGGAGTTACTATTTGAATATTATAACTACGACGATCCCCGTAGAGTCGCCTTGGCAACGGCTCAGTTCACTGACCATGCACTGACATGGTGGGATCGAGAGATAGCTGCTCGTAGGAGAACAAGAATGGGACCTATGACTTCATGGGTTGAGCTAACCCTACTAATGAGGCGATGCTATGTTCCTCCTCATTTTCACTGTGAACTTCAGAGACGATTCAGACGCCTTACTCAAGGCAGAAAAACAGTGTCAGAATACTTCGATGACTTCGAGCATCTTCGGAACATGGTCGAAATGGATGAATTGGAGGAGAGTCTTATGGTTCAGCTTATCGATGGTTTGCATGAATCAATGCACAAAAGATCCAACTTCAGCCTTATCACGATCTTGGCGAATTGTTTCATCTAGCAGTCCAGATAGAGAAGTACAACAAAAGGAAGTCCTTTGCACCGTCAAGACCAAAGAACACTTGGACTGCTGGCTCCAAACCATTTGACAAAACAGCCCCTACTTGTGACCCACAGTTCAAGATTAAAGCAGTGGACAGCAATTTGACACCTAAGGCCCCTTCAGATGCTACGTTCCTCCTCATTTTCACCGTGAACTTAAGAGACGATTCAGACGCCTTACTCAAGGCAGCAAAACGGTGTCAGAATACTTCGATGACTTCGACCATCTTCGGAACAGGGTCGAGATGGATGAATCGGAGGAGAGTCTTATAGTTCAGCTTATTGACGGTTTGCATGAATCAACGCACGAAAGATCCAACTTCAGTCTTATCACGATCTTGGCGAATTAATTCATCTAGCAGTCCAGATAGAGAAGTGCAACAAAAGGAAGTCCTTTGCACCGTCAAGACCAAAGAACACTTGGAGTGCTGGCTCCAAACCATTTGACAGAACCGCCCCTACTCGTGACCCACAGTTCAAGATTAAAGCAGTGGACATCAATTTGACACCTAAGGCCCCTTCAGCTGCACCAAAATATAGTACATCTACTTTTACTTCGAACCAGCCGCAGAGAAGCAGTGCAATTACATGCTTTAAATGTAAAGGAAGAGGGCATATGTCTCGAGAATGCCCTAATCAGAGGACTATGGTTTTGACTGCTTCATGAGATTACGAGTTAGAGGACAAACAAGAGGAAGCTGCACCTACGACTAACCAACAGTATGACGAAGAAGTATAATACGCTGATTCCGGAGAAATGTTAATGATCAGGCGAGTTCTTAGCTCGAGATTAGAGCAAGAGGAGATTGAGCAGCAAGAAAACATCTTCCATTCAAAATGTACTATCCTTGAAAAGGTGTGTTTCCTCATTATTGATGGTGGCTCTTGCACCAATGCTGCTAGCAAGTATATGGTAGAGAAACTTGGATTACCTGTGATCAAACATCCGAAACCCTACAAACTAAGATGGCTTAACAACAAGACAGAGCTGTATATCTCCAATCAAGTCCTATTCTGATTCAGTATAGGGCGATATCAGGATCAATTTTTGTGTGACGTTGTCCCGATGTCAGCTGGGCATCTTCTGTTAGGACGACCTTGACAATTTGATAAAGAGACTACGCATAACGGGTGAACTTATTTATATTCGTTCGTCCATGATAAGCGTAATTATAGTCAGGTGCCTATGTCACCACAAGAAGTGCACGGGATGCAATCCAAGATGGCAAAGGATCAGCATGTTCGGAAAGAAAAATTCCTCATTAACGTTGCAGATATGAGAAAGGCGGTTAGCGATAAGGGAACTCAGATCGTCCTTGTGCTTTACAGAGAAGTGTTGGGCGCATCTGGCGCTGGAAACAGTCTATCGGCGGAGGTTCAGTCTTTGTTGGAGAGGTATTCTGATGTATTCCCATATGAGATTCCCCCAGGATTGCCACCTATCAGAGGCATTGAGCATCACATCGACCTTATTCCAGGAGAACAATTGCCGAACAAAGCTGCCTACAAAATTACTCCGGAGGAAGCTAAAGAATTAGAACGACATATTCATGATCTTATGGCTCAAGGCTACCTCAGGGAAAGCCTTATTCTTTGTGCAGTTCCAGTCCTACTAGTGCCGAAAAAGGATGTAAGCTGGCGGATGTGCATCGATTGTCAAGCCATCAACAACATAAACGTTAAGTATCGACACCCTATTCTGCGACTAGAAGACATGTTAGATGAACTTGAAAGAATATGAGATTAAGAGATTTGTAGAATGAGAGAATGAGAGATTAGAGAGATTTAGAGAGAAGAATGATTTTGTTAAGAATGAGAATAATAGTTTCTAAGTTACAAATGAGAAGGGAGATAAATATTTATACTAATCTAGTCAAGTCTTGTTTGGATACAAGGATTGCCTTATACATGAATGGCTACAAGGATAACATAACACTAGAACACAAACAAGCCTTAGACACTCCCTTCCTATTCAAGTAACTCACGCCTACTATACAATATTTTAGAGGCTTTCTAATTTCATCATTTTTTCTTCATTCCAACACTCCCCTTAAGCTTAAGCCATGGAGAATGTCTAAGCTTGCAACCATGAAACATTACCTCATTAAAAACCTAAATCCAATTGGGACAAAACCTTTTCTAGGGAAAAAGAGTATAACACTCCATGTTGGGATTATTGGTGTGGAATGGTCATAAGGCCAAGCCTAGGATAGATGGAGGCGTCATTCTTCAGAGTTGTTGCCTTGGTGAACACATCAGCTAGTTGATCCTCACTCCTTGTATAACAAGGCAAGATGATTCCCTTTCCAATGGCTTTCCTTACTTTGTGGCAGTCTACTTCTATATGCTTGGTCCTTTCATGGAACACAGAGTTGGAGGATATGTGTATAGCAGTCTGATTGTCACAATGGATTGTGATAGGTTCTTCATACTTCATGGCAAGATCCTCCAAATTTTTCCTCAGCCAAATGCATTCAGTTGTGAGCTTCCTCATTGCTCTATATTCTGATTTTGCACTAGAGCATGATACAACCTTTTGTTTCTTGGTTTTCCAAGTCACAAGGTTTTCTCCTATGAAGGTACAATAGCCTGTGGTACTTCTCATATCCTCCTTATCTCCTGTCCAATCTGCATCACAATAACCAACCACATTTGTGTTTTTATTGCAACCCATCCATATACCTTGTTCATGAGTGCCCTTTAGATATCTCAAGATTCAGTTTGCCATCTCCCAATGTCTCATCTTTAGACCTTGCATGTGTTGAGATACCTGATTCACAGCAAAACATAAATCTGATCTAGTGATGGTTAGATAAATAGCCTTACCAACCACTTTCCTGTAAAGCTTAGGATTATGAAAATCAATTTCCTCCTCTAGCTTCCCCTTAGTTCCGATTTTATAATCTTCTTCTAAGGGTGTTTTGGCTGGTTTAGTTTCCATCATACCTGTAGAGGTTAGTAAATGTAAAACATGTTTCCTTTGAGACAAACATATACCTTCCTTGAACCTACACACTTCAATTCCTAAAAAGTATTTAAGTTCTCCTAGATCCTTAATATCAAAGACACTCTTCAAGTAATCTTTAGTAGATGCAATACCAACACTATCACTACCAGATATGATTATATCATCTACATAAATGAGAATTACCACAATACCTTCCTTGCTTTTGAGTGTAAAAAAAGTATGTTCAACTTCAGATCTTTTGAAGCCTTTATCCATCAATGTTACACTTAGCTTGTGGTACCAAGCTCTTGGAGATTGTTTAAGACCATAGATGGCCTTCCTCAGTCTAAAAATGTTGCCGCTTCCTACCTCCTCCTCTAGACATGGTGGAGGTGACATGTATACCTCTTCTTCTAGTTCACCTTGCAAGAAAGCATTCTTAACATCCATTTGCCATAACTCCCACTCAAGGGTAGTAGCAAGTGAAAGAACAACATTAAGAGAATGAAGCTTAGCTATAGGTGCAAAGGTATCCCTATAATCCTCACCATATGTCTGAGTAAAACCTCTAGCCACCAACCTAGCTTTATATCTATCAATTTCACCATTGCTTTTGTATTTAATGGTAAAAATTCACTTAGAACTTACAGCCTTTTTTCCTTTTGGTAAGGTAGCTGAAGCATAGGTACCATTCATTTCCATGGATTGTTTCTCAGCTAGAATAGCTTCCCTCCATTCCTTCTTGGTCATAGCTTCCTCATATGTCTTTGGAATCTGCTCCTTATCAAGACTTAAAATGAAAGCAACATGATTAGTAGGTAAGTAAGCAATATTTCAAACTCCATGATCATGATGAACAACAACATTCCCATTATAAAACACTGGTGGTTTCCTTTGCCTTGTGCTCCTTCTTAGGATTGTAGGTGGAGCGTCTTGGATAGAATCCTCCTCTTCACCTAAAACTTCAATAAGAGTGGGCACTTGTCTTGATCTTTTGGAAGCTGAGACTAAAATAGTATCTTCTCTTGCTGAGTGTTGTTGGACATGAGTAGATGTCTCTCCCCCCCATGTTCAAGAGGAGGAACGCCATGAGAAATTAAGGAGCCAGGCGGCTGATGGATGGAAGACCAGGTAGGTGTAGAAGGCCGTGGATCGACTGATGTGGCCGCGGCTAGTTGTGTAGGACTGGTCACGGGCGTGGGCTGCTGAGAATTAGGAGCCGTGGCCGTGGGCTTCTGAGCATGAGGTGAAACTATACCAATGCTCTCCAAGAGCCTCCTCAAGTTCTCAGCTTGGTCTGATCTTGTTATTGAGATGTCCTTAAACTGATCCCAAGTTCCTTCTTCATAGAAACCTTTGGATTCTTAGAACTTAACATCTCTAGATACCAAGACTCTTCTAGTCTCTGGATCATAACATTTGTATCCTTTCTGAGTAGAAAAATACCCAATGAACATAGCTTTGGTACTCTTTGGGTCCAACTTGTTCCTTTGCTCGTTTGGAACTAAAACAAAACAAAAAAACCAAAAAATCTCAAGTGGATCAATATTGGGTCTAGTTTTGTTTAGTACCTCAAATGGAGACAAGTCATCTAGGACTTTTGTAGGAGTTCTATTAATCAAGTAGCATGCAATTACAAGAGCATCCCCTCCCAAAATCTTTTGGGAACTTTCATGCGGAACATCATTGTTCTCACAACTTCCATCAAATGTCTATTCTTCCTTAGTAATAAATGCTTGAAAATTTAAAAATGCATCAAATACTCTATCTTTAGAACTAAGCAAAGTAACCTATGTATTTGGACTTTTCATCAATAAATGTCACAAAATACTTATGATTTTCTCTAGATGGAAATGGAGATGTCCAAACATCAGAATGCACCAACTCAAAACAATGATCATAAGTATGCAAAGATTTTTCAAAAACTGTTTTGCAATGCTTTCCAAGTATACAAGAATCACACAAATCTTTTGGTAGTTTTTAACCAGGAACAATCAATTCAAGTGCTCTAAGATGAGGATGTCCTAATCTAGCATGCCAAAGATCAGAATCATTACTAAAATAACCTAGGAGGATAGGATCATAACCCAGTCACGTCAACAAGCTAGACGAAAGAAATGGATCAAGGGATGCAGCAGATGTAAGGGATATGAAACGATTTGGAAAGGCAGACAAGTGAAGATGAGAGGAAGATGTAGAGAGGATTAAGTGAAGGAAGCGGATGTCAAGATAGGAAGATGGCAGATCCTATCATTCCGGCCTGAATTCCCGATTGGATATGACTCACCAATAGGAAGAACAGGGATTTCCTAAGCGGCTCAAGGATATTACACACCAAGAGGAGGCTTAGGAGAGAAATCAGATATGACACACTGATTTGATGATCGAAAACTCTTAAGTTTCAAAGAGAAATTTCATTAAAAGATTCGTTGTCTACAATGGTGTTCTTCGCCGAATAGAAATCGAAACACAACCAAGGCATTGCATGGGTCAAAGGCTTGCATGGAAAGCACAAGTTTCCAAACCATGCAAGACTTGACCTACAAGGATTACAAAACTCATTTAATGGAATTTTGAACAAACAATTCGAAACTAAGACTAAACCAAAAATGGGCCGCACAATTGGGCTTTAAGAATTTAACTGCAAAAGGCCTTATGCAATTGGACATCTGAGAATACATTTGGGCCTCATCAAAAACCTCTTTTGGAAAATCCCATTGGAAAAAACCCAAAAGAGGGAAAAAGAGCACAAAAATGTATTACCTTCCGAATCACATAACTCAATTTGCATAAAGTCTTAGTACCATATCCAAGTGGTACTCATCTGGCTTAGATGCGCCAAGGAATGCTCCAATGCGGTCTTGAAGAGCCTTAGTTCTGGTGCGGGTCAAAGGTCCCTCCGGAATGGCCCATGGATCGCTGACCCTGGTCGAGTCAGTCCATGGTCGAATGAAAGTATGGTTGGGGTTAAACCTTGGTCGAGGCCGGGTCGGGGTTGGTCGGATCAAATGGTCGAGGCCATGACCGGTCGAGTGGTCGAAGCCGAGGCTGATCAAAGGGTCGAGGCTGGGGCCAGTCGGGTGGTCGAGAGACGGGTCACATACATGGTCGATAGACGGGTCCCAGCCATGATCGAGGGCTGGGTCGTGGACGTGGTCATTGGTACAGCCGTGCACGTTCACATATCCGTCTAGAACCTCGACCTGGTTTGTTCACAGGTCATGATCACGGTCGTTCCTGTGTTCGTCTGCTCGTCCGTTTGTCCCTTCTTCTTGTTCATCCGTTTGCTTGTCCTCATACTCGTCCTTCCTGTCCTGAATCATGTCAGGTCACGGCAGTGGGCTGCTGAGAATTAGGAACCGTGGCCGTGGGCTGCTGAGCATGAGGTGAAACTATACCAGTGCTCTCCAAGAGCCTCCTCAAGTTCTCAGCTTTGTCGGATCTTGTTATTGAGATGTCCTTAAACTGATCCCAAGTTCCTTCTTCATAAAAACCTTTGGATTCTTGGAACTTAACATCTCTGGATACCAAAACTCTTATAGTCTCTGGATCATAACATTTGTATCCTTTATGAGTAGAAAAATACTCAATGAACATAGCTTTGGTACTCTTTGAGTCCAACTTGTTCCTTTGCTCCTTTGGAACTAAAACAAAACAAACAAAACCAAAAACTCTCAAGTGATCAATATTGGGTCTAGTTTTGTTTAGTACCTCAAATGGAGACAAATCATCTATGACTTTTGTGGGAGTCCTATTAATCAAGTAGCATGCAACTACAAGAGCATCCCCCCCAAAATCTTTTGGGAACTTTCATGTGGAACATCATTGTTTTCACAACTTCCATCAAATGTCTATTCTTCCTTAGTAATATATGCTTGAAAATTTAAAAATGCATCAAATACTCTATCTTTAGAACTAAGCAAAGTAACTCATGTATATTTGGACTTTTCATCAATAAATGTCATAGAATACTTATGATTTTCTCTAGATAGAAATGGGGATCTCAAAACATAAGAATGCACCAACTCAAAACAATTATCATAAGTATGCAAAAAAATTTCAAAAACTGTTTTTCAATGCTTTCCAAGTATACAAGAATCACACATATCTTTTGGTATTTTTAAACCAGGAAAAATCAATTCAAGTGCTCTAAGATGAGGATGTCCTAATCTAGCATGCCAAAGATCAGAATCATTACTAAAATAACCAGCATTAAAAGCTGCCTCTAACCCACTAGCTTTAGTCATGTCTTCAAACACATACAAGTCATCTCTTGTGGTTCCTTGTCCATACTAGTTTCAATATCCTGAAAGTAGAATCATTAGGACCAAAGATAGGTTGACAATTTAAATCAGTAGTAGTTCTTTTAACTGAAAGAAAATTAAAAGTAAATGAATGCATGTAAAAGGCTTTAGATTCTTTATCAACCAACTTAAGTTTTCCTATGCCTTTAATTGGTACTTTAATTCCATTAGCAATGACAACATTACCTAAGGCAGGTTCTACGTTCTCTAGCAATCCTAGATCACTAATCATGTGGTGAGAAGAACCAGAATCAACCACCAATGATTTAGAGACATTAAGAGTAAAAGAAGTTTGAAAAGAAGCATGAAAAGTTTTACCCATCACATTACCATCCTTAATTGCTTTGATAAGAGCTTTCTAAATCTGATTTTGTCATAAATTAAGATGCTGAGGACATGGAACCTGTTGGGCTGACTGAAGAAAGGAGCTGGTACAGACCTTAGAAGGAACCGGTGGCTGGTACCCTCCATTGCCGTGTGCTTGCAGCTGCGTGATACCAGCTGTAGGTTGTTGTGGCCGAGAGGCCCAGCTTGGATTCAGCTCAGGTTGGAGGACCCAACACTCCTTCTTTGTGTGGCCACTTCTTTTGCAATGATCACAAGTTTGTCTCCTCTTCCTAGATTCATTTGTTGTTGCTGATTTTAAAAAGCTCTTGTGTGCAGCCACTAATTTAGCTTTGTTGCCAAATGATCCATGAGATCCTTGCTCCTTTTGGATTTGAGCACAAACATCTTCCAAACTACGAAGCTTATCAGACCTGAGAATGTTCAAAATAAGATCTGAGTAAGTAGTATTAAGAGTTAATAGTAACCCAAACACCTTATCTTGTTTTTTCCTTTGAAAGAAAACAATTGGGTCAATGGTGGCTGGCATTAGCATTTTTAGCTCAGCCGACAATGCTCTGAATGAGTCATAGTGATTTGTAAGTTCTGCATCCTCCTGCCTTAATTCATTCAAAGCCTTTTGCACTTCAAAAATTCTTAAAAGGTTAGTGGTGTTTCCATACACTTTTTGCAAAGTGTCCCAAAATTCCTTAGCATTTTCACAAAAGGAATAGGCTTCCAAAAGATTACTAGCAAGAGAATTTTAAAGTATAGAGAGTACCAACTGGTCTTCTTGGTAGCATTTGGCTTGGGCAGCCACTGCCTCACTAACTTCAGCTACTTCATTTTCTTCAACGCCATTTGTAAAAATGTGATTCGAAAGGCCTTTACCACCCAATGTGGTTTTCATGGTCCTAGACAAAAAGAGGTAATTTGCTCCATGGATAATGACTGGAGCTCTGAATATGGCTTGAATATCCATGTTTTATTTGTTCAGGGATTGAGCTGGCTTGGTCGAGACGTATGGCCAGTCGGAACGCTTGTTGATCCGGATGAGTGATTTGGTCGCGACAACAAAGACTGGTCGGGATGGGACACCTGAGCGGCTCAGGTGTGTTTGGCGTACCACAATCATGGTACCAGCGGCTGGGACACGGTGCAGTTGGGTGAGAAGCCGTTCGATCCAAGAAGGCCGGTCGAGCTGGTCAGGTACGCTTTTGGGACGTTGGTCAAGAAATTGGAAGGCTGGTCGGGTATGCTTGTCGGAAAAATGATCAGGACGCGGGAAAGCCGTCCTCAAGGCCGGTCATGACCAGCAAGAAAGCCAAGAACACCTTGCGTGTGTTCCAAGGAAACCTGATACAGGTTGGTCACTTTTGCAGCTGGAACTTGATTGATGACAGCTGGTCGGGACGATAGGCGATGGTCGAAATAAAAGCTGTTGGTCGGGATGATAGGTGGACCGCGGGCGGGAGCTTTGCAAGCAGAAGGCCGTGAGATCGATCCTGCCGTTCACGCCAGAGGCTCCAAGTGCGGGCTCCACCAGCCAGAAACACAGACACACTTAGGCAACTTGGACAGGCGTGTGTCTTCCACAAGCTAACAGACTTCCTTGTGGCCACATGAGTTCCTTGGTCTTCAAGGTAACTTCCTAACTGTCTTCAACAACTTCAACTAACACCTGCACCAAATTTAACAAACTCCAACTAACAAGATATATTTCTCACACATCCTCTCAAGCGGGGTAGGGTTATTTACCCTTTCCCAGTTACTAGACTCAGCGTCGCTTTCCATCAGCTCAAGAGAGTTTGGTTCAAGGCCTTCTGCAAACTTTTCATCGAACTCGTTATGTCCCGGCGTTTCTCCTACCGATTCTTCCATTGGCGCATCATCGAACATCCCTCGTGGTGATCCATCACCAGGTGGCGAATCTCGGCCCATGCTGATATATGAACAGCCCCCACCCCTTAGTTCCCTTCTCGGCAGCATCCTGCAAAACCGAACATCGTTACGAACTCGTTCTCGGAAGACGGACAACCAGTTTTCTAAGTCCCCTTGCATAGTTTTTAAAAACCGTTAAATCCCAATGCATTCGAAAACCAAGCTCTGATACCAACTTATAACACCCCCGATCTTACTAGACCGAAGATGTCACGATAGGTCCGAATTCTGACCATCCGATCTTCCGAATATGCTTCGAAAGTCCGAAGGATCGAAATCCGTACCCGAAAGGTTAACTCCTTCACTTCGAGGTTCTCAGAACCAAGTAGTGAGATCCTCGTTACATACCGGCCGGCTTATCATGCATAAATTTAAAAGAAAACAACATCCTTTGAACTTACCAAAAACATGATAATCATACTTAAACCATTGTTTTATACATGATCATACTCCAGTTCCAAAACCTGATACAAGTTATAACATAATATAGAAGGGTACTAAGTTACAAAATAAAAAGTGGAACCGGATCATACTTATACAAGGGAAACAAAAACTACACTGGTCGGTCACGTCTTCCTTCAGCGGACTTACTCCGGCCTGCAAGAACGAGTTCGGACAGCACATAACACTGAGTGAGCTGGTAACTATAAATAACTACCCATCCCCGCAATCATGATCAAACATAAATCAATATATCCACATGCAATATTCACAAGGTAATATGACTTCTAGGACTCAGCCGTAATCTTCATTTCAAGATGACACTATTTCTACCCATGCGCGCTGGTAACTTAGCTTACTTCCCAACTGTTCCGATGAATCCTCAACCACACAGGCTCTAAGGCATTCATGAAGATGAACAGCTAACCGTTCCGGTGAATCCCTAGTCACATAGACTACAAGGAGTTCACGATGATGAACATATGCCAAACAAGTCGTCCTCAGGATGGTGGCAAGCCATCCCTCGCATGCTTTTGGAATAGCTAAGTTACCCCAATCCACATGCTACCCCGCATGTACACAGACCATATCCCATATTCAATCATCGACATATCCACTTATCCAAACATGCGCCAAACATTAACCATACTCAAAGACGACAACAAGCAACAATACCGTAAACGCTAACATGCCCATGCATGCTATTCCTTCCTCGACTTAAAACCATAATCAGCATACGCATAACATAAAAATAACAAGAAAAGCACATAGACAATGACATGCACTAATTCGGAAACCCATATCCAGTCTATCCAAACTCAAAACCGCGTTCTTGCTTAGTAAAGCTAAACCAACTCACAGATTTTGGATTAGCTTGTGGCTATGGATTCTACTAATGGACTTCTTCTCTCCCTGAGCTTAACTTACAGATTCGGCAACTAAGGCTTCTTTTCTCTCTTTTTCTTTCTTTCTTTCTCTCACGCTTCCTCTAGCTTTCTTAGGTAAGTTTTATGTCTAAAACTCATAATGAAGTGACGTTAAGGGTATATATAGGCAGGCTTTGCATGGATTAGTCTAAACACCTGTCCCACTAACTCCTTAAACACCCTTAAATCCTGCCACTTGCCCCTGACTTGGTAGCTTAGGATTTAGACAGCTGTCCCACTTAGTTTCACCAGAGATAAATCCATGCAGAAGTGGATAATTCAATGACGCTTGTGTACAACGTGGCGCTGAGTAGGATCCACGTCAGACTCGGCTAAACTCTCGGCAAAACTCACCTCCTCAGCCAAAATTATCTATCGCGAACTATCGGCTTATCGGCATACATAGTCGGTATTCGGAACTTGTATCGTTTCTGCCAGTCCGTCTTTACCGTATTCGAATCCCACTGTCGCTCGATCATCGGTTGCTCGGGTGTTTCTATCACTCGGCGTTCGGATATGTCGTTCGCTATCGGGCTGTTGCTCGGTAGCGGGTATTCGATATGCGATGCAGGATAGTCTCCCGCGCGTTGGGACTAATCGGATCGCTCAGCATCGACAGTTCGCGTTTGCATTGCTCGATGATCGGACAATCGCTCGGTATTAGTATACTCGGCTTTCGGCTTATCGAACTATCGACATATCGTGCTATCGACTATCAGCAGCCCGATCTATCGGCTATCAGCATCGAAAGACCGTATATGCTGCACCCGATACGCGCCTACCCGCTTATGCAGCTCGATCACAGAACATCGGCTATTGTCGAATGGGATTCGTGATCGCGGTATGCATCCGATCGGCACTTCCTGTCCGTAGTTGATCCGTACGTACTGATGCTTCCCGATAAAGGCTTCCAATCGCGATACTTAGTCCGGAGATAGTCTACGACTATTTCCCGCGGTGCGCTTGTTTCCGCATCAGGACTTAAGTTCGACCCCGACTACTCGCGTATCCTTACTGACTATCCGATGGTTGCCGGCTTGCGACTGTACTGTCCGGACGTTCTGATTTCCCTTAAGGCACGGGTCATTACACTGAGTGTCTAATGGTCGGTGTAAATCACGCACTCCTAGGCAAGAAGATAGTGTTGCCAAGTCTTTAAGGTGCGGACTAAGGCATAAAGCTCCTTGTCGTAGGTCGGATAGTTAAGTGCGGCTCCACTTAACTTCTCGCTGAAGTAGGCGACAAGTCTTCTGCCTTGGGTGAGGACGGCTCCGATGTCGATCCTTGAAGCATCACATTCGATCTCGAACGTCTGAGTGAAGTCCGACAAGACTAGGACTAGAGCGTGGGTGAGGCGTTCCTTCAAAAGCTTGAAGGAATTATCCTGCTTGGGTCCCCAACGAATGTCTTGGTTCTTCTTTAATGTCGAGGTCAATGGATCAGCTATCGTGCTGAAGTCTCAGACAAACCGTCAATAGAAGCTGGCGAGTCCGTGGAAGCTACGGACCTGGCTGGCGGTCATCGGTGTGGGCCACTCCTGTATGGCCTTGATCTTCTCGTCGTCCACCCGAAGTCCCTGTGAACTCACGACAAATCTAGGAAAAACAACTTGGTCTGTGCAGAATGTATATTTCTTGAGATTTGCATACAATTGCTCTCTCTGCAGGGTGGTAATCACGGCCTTTAGGTGCTCCAGATGGTCTGTGTAGGTCATACTATAGATGAGAATATCGTTTAAGTAGACTACTACAAACTTGCCAATGAACGGTCGAAGGACTTGGTTAATAAGGCACATGAATGTACTTGGGGCATTGGACAATCCGAATGGCATTACTAGCCAATCATAAAGACCCTGCTTGGTCTTGAACGCAGTCTTCCATTCGTCTCCTTCTCACATCCTCTTTTGATGATATCCTCTTTTGAGGTCAATTTTGAGGAAGAACGCGGCTCCGCTAAATTCGTATAGCATGTCGTCCAGGCGCGGAATAGGGTGCCGATACTTAATCATAATGTTGTTGATGGTGCGACAGTCGAAGCTCATCCTCCAGCTCCCGTCCTTCTTTGGTACAAGTAAGACCGGGACGGCACAGGGACTGAGGCTCTCTCGGACATAACCTTGAGACATAAGATCCTGGACTTGCCATTCAAATTCTTTAGCCTCCTCGGGGTTGACTCTCTATGCAGGAGGGTTGGGCAGCTGAGCTCCGGGAACAAAATCGATGTGGTGTTTAATCCCTCGGATAGGTGGGAGCCCAGCTGGGATTTCTTCCGGAAACACGTCGGCATATTTATCTAGTAAGGTTCGGACCTCGACAGGTAAGAAAGCCTCTGTGGTGGACGTGTTGAGGCTCTCTCTGTAGAACATCAAAACGAGCTGGGTACCCTTTGTACGACTGGCTTTCCTCATGTCTGCCACATTGATTAATAAGTTCTCCTTGCGGGTGAAAGATTATAAGATTGAGAGATTTGCAGAATGAGAGAATGAGAGAATGAGAGAATTAGAGAATTAGAGAGAAGAATGATTTATTAGAAAATGAGAATTATGAATTCTTACTTACAAAATGTGAAAGGAGTAAAGTATTTATACTAATCTAGTCTAGGCTTGTTTGGATACAAGGATAGCCTTATACATAAATGGCTTACAAGGATAACATAATTCTATAATACAAACAAGCCTTAAACTCTCCCTTTTACATACATATAAATCACCATTTATCTAGAAATAAAGGCTTTCATAAATTCATCACTTCTTCTTCATTCCAACACTCCCCCTCAAGCTTAAGACATAAGATGTTTAAGCTTGCAACCATGAAGCATTACCTCATTAAAAACCTACAGAAGGAAAACCCAATTGGGACAAAACCTTTTCTAGGGAAAAAGAGTATAACACTCCATGGTTGGATCATTGGTGTGGAATGGTCATGAGGCCAAGTCTTGGATAGATTGAGGCGCCAGTTTTAAGAGATGTTGCCTTGGTAAATACATCAGCTAGTTGGTCCTCACTCCTTGTATAGCAAGGTAAAATGATACCTTTCCCAATAGCTTCTCTAACTTTGTGGCAGTCCACTTCTATATGCTTGGTCCTCTCATGAAACACTGAATTGGAGGCTATGTGAATGGCGGCTTGATTGTCACAATGAATGGTGATAGGTTCCTCACACTCCACGGCTAAGTCACCCAAAATTTGTTTCAGCCAGATGCATTCAGTAGTGAGCTTCCTCATTGCTCTATACTCTGATTCTGCACTAGAACATGAAACCACCTTTTGCTTCTTGGTTTTCCAAGTCACAAGGTTTCTACCTATGAAAGTACAATATCCAGTAGTACTTCTCCTATCTTCCCTATCTCCTGCCCAATCTGCATCACAATAACCAACCACATTTGTGTTTTTATTGTTACCCATCCATATACCTTGTTCATGTGTGCCTTTTAAGTATCTTAGAATTCGCATGGCCATCTCCCAATGTCTCATCTTTGGTCCTTGCATGTGTTGTGATACCTGATTCACAGCAAAACATAAATCTGGTCTAGTGATGGTTAAATAAATAAGCTTACCAACCACTTTCCTATAGAGCTTAGGATCATTAAAATCAATTTCTTCAACTAGCTCCCCCTTAGTTGCGATTTTGTAGCCTTCCTCTAAGGGTGTTTTGGCTGGCTTAGCTTCCATCATACCTGTGGATGTTAGTAAATCTATCAATTTCACCATTGCTTTTGTATTTAATGGTAAAAATCTATTTAGAACTTACAGCCTTCTTTCCTTTTGGTAAAGTGGCTGAAGCATATGTACCATTCCTCTCCATAGCTTGTTTCTCAGCTGAGATAGCTTCCCTCCATTCCTTTATAGACATAGCTTCTTCATATGTCTTTGGAATCTGCTCATTGTCAAGACTAGAAATAAAAGCAACATGAGTAGAAGGTAAGTGTGCAATATTACAAACTCCCTGGTCATGATGAACTACAACATTTCCATTGTAGAAAACTGGTGGATTTCTTTGTCTTGTGCTTCTCCTTAACACTGTAGGTGGAGCCTCCTCTTCTTCACTCAAAACTTCAATGAGAGTAGGTCTAGATCTTTTGGAAGCTGAAGCTAGAATGGAATCCTCTCCTGCTGAGTCTTGTTGGACATGAGTAGAGGTTTCTCCCCCCCCATGTTCAAGAGGAGGAAGCCCAGGAGAACCAGGAAAGGATTATGGCCGAGACAAACCGGAAGGATCAGATGCGGCTGGACTAGATGGACCGGAAGGGCCGGATGCGGCTGGGCAAGATGGACCGGAAGCGGGGCTTGAACGGTCTTGTGGACCAGGCTGAACCACGGGTCCACGGCTACTTGCAACTGGGGCAGGTGATGAGACTGTGTGCTGACCACCTCTTATTCCAATACTTTCCAAGAGTTGTCTCAAGTATTCAGCTTGGTCAGTTCTTGTTGATGAGATGTCTTTAAATTGTTCCCAAGTTCCCTCTTCAAAAAATCCTTTTTCTTCTTGGAACTTGACATCTCTAGACACCAAGACTCTTCTAGTTTCTGGGTCATAACATTTGTACCCTTTTTGTGTGGATGAATATCCAATGAACATAGCTTTGGTACTCTTTGGTTCCAGCTTGTTTCTTTGCTCCCTTGGAACTAATACAAAACAAACACAACCAAAAACTCTTAAGTGATCAATATTAGGTCTAGTTTTGTTTAGTACCTCAAATGGAGACAGGTCATCTAGGACTTTTGTAGGAGTCCTATTAATCAAGTAGCATGCAGCTACAAGGGCATCTCCCCAAAATCGTTTAGGTACTTTCATGTGGAACATCATTGTTCTCACAACTTCCATTAAATGTCTATTCTTCCTTTCAGCTACTCCATTTTGTTGTGGAGTGTAAGGACAGCTTGTCTGATGTTCAATGCCATGTTTAGCTAGATGTTCTTGAAGTCTGGTACTAGTGTATTCTCCTCCATTATCTGTTCTAAAGCATTTAATTCTAGCATTGTATTGATTAGTAACATATGCTTGAAAGTTTAAAAATGCATCATATACTCTATCTTTAGAACTAAGTAATGTGACCCATGTATATTTAGACTTTTCATCAATAAATGTCACAAAATATTTATGGTTTTCTCTAGATGGAAATGGAGATGTCCAAACATCAGAATGCACCAATTCAAAACAATTTTCATATGTATGCATAGATTTTTCAAAAACTGTTTTACAATGTTTCCCAAGAATACAAGAATCACACAACTCTTTTGGCATTTTTAAACCAGGAACAAGTAAGTCAAGTGCTCTTGGATGAGGATGTCCTAATCTAGCATGCCACAAATCAGAATCAGAACTAAATGACCTAGCCTGAAGAGCCGATTCCAATGTACTAATACGAGTCATGTTTTCAAGAACATACAAATCATCTTTTGTGGTTCCTTGTCCAAAACATCTCCTAGTTTCAATATCCTGAAAATAGAAATCATTAGGACCAAAAATTGCATGACAATTGAGATCAGTAGTAGCTCTTTTAACAGATAGCAAGTTAGATGTAAAAGATGGCATATAAAATGCTTTAGATTCTTTATCAAACAACTTCAATTTTCCTATGCCTTTAATTGGTACTTTGATTCCATTAGCAATAAGAACATTTCCTAAGGCAGGTTCTACATTCTCTAGCAATTCTATATCACTAATTATGTGATGAGAACCACCAGAATCAACAACCAAAGATTTAGGAGCATTAGAAGTAAAAAAAGTTTGAAAAGAAGCGTGAAAAGTTTTACCCATCACATTGCTATCCTTTAGTGCCTTGATAAGGGCTTCTAAGTCTGATCTTGTCACAAATTCTGATGCTTGTGGCATGGTATTAGTGGAGGCTGAGACAGGAAGTGAACCGCTGCTTCCAACTGCCCTTGATGACCCAACACCGTGAGCTTGCCTGGCCGAGGGCATGGCCGGATGCAGTGTAGGGCGTGAAGCCCATGATGGCCTCAGATGAGGGTGGAGTTCCCAACAATCCTTCTTTGCATGACCATCCTTCTTGCAATGATCACAAAATTGCCTCCTCTTCCTAGAAGCATTTGTTGGCTTGAAGTAACTTTTGTGAGCAGCTACTAGTTCAGCTTTGTTGCCAAACAATCCATGTGATCCTTGCTCCTTTTGAACTTGAGCACACACTTCCTCCAAGCTAGGCAACTTATCAGACCTGAGAATATGCTTAATAAGATCTGAGTAAGTAGAATTAAGAGTTAAAAGTAACCCAAACACCTTATCTTGTTCCTTTCTTTCAAGGAGTACAAGTGGTTCAATAGGGGCTGGCCTTAGTATTTCTAGCTCAGCCCACAAAGCTCTGAATGAGCCATAATGCTTTGTGAATTCAGCATCCTCCTGCCTTAATTCATTCAAAGCCTTCTTTACTTCAAAAATTCTCAAAAGGTTAGTGGTGTTTCCATACACCTTAAGCAAAGTGTCCCATAGATCTTTTGCATTTTCACAAAAAAAATAAGCTTCTAAAAGATCACTAGCAAGAGAATTTTGTAAAATAAAAAGTACCAACTGATCTTCTTGGTACCATTTGGCTTGAGCTGCATCACTCACTTCAGCCACTTCATTGTCTTCAATGCCATTTGTGGCAATATGATTCCAAAGACCTTTACCACCCAATGTGGTTTTCATGGTCCTAGACCATAAGAGATAATTTGCTCCATGTAGAATGACTGGAGCTCTAAGGGATGCCTGAATTTCCATACTTAAAAGGCAATATAGGTCAGGAAATCAGAGAAACAAAAAAAATCGTGATACCAGACTGGAGCCGGCTAGGCGAGAATAAGATGCTGGTCACGCTAGTTGGGTTGGGTTGGGCGTGAACGGCTTCTTTCTGGTCACGCTCAGGTCTCTTGGTCACGGCTTCTGTTCACCAGGTTGCTTGGTCAAGAGTTCAGCTGGAAGTTGGTTGGTCGGGACGTGGTCACACTTGCGAAAGACTCGGTCGGGACACTCGCTTGTTTTGGACGTGGTCGGACGTGATAGCTGTGGTCGGGACACTCGCTTGTTTTGGACGTGGTCGGACGTGATAGCTGTGGTCGGGACACTCGGATACAACGCTAATCACACAAGTCTATACCTGCAAGATACAGCTTACTATACAAGAAAGGAGGCAAGTGAAAGAGCTAAGTGTATCCACAGAATTAAGTGTGAAGCAAGAAACCAACAACTTGCAGTTCAAGTAACTAATAACAACCTATAACTACTTGTAACTAACTTTTAACCAATACTTGCAACAGGATATGAACAGATTAAAAAAAATAGCCTAACAACCAATTTTAACTAGATTTAATCACCAATTTCGAATTTATTAATCTTGAATCAATTTTAGGTTCAAGAAATCAAATCAAAACTTTTCCAAATTAAAAAAAAACTGAACAAGGATTTCAAGAAAATCAATCTTGAAACCCTAAACCTATTGGATTGACTTGAAATTTCGTATTAACCCTCACAAGACACTAATTAAACTTTCTAGATTCAGAGAATTAAAGAAAACTGAGTAAGAATTAGGATTATATCACCAGAGTCTTGATACAGGTGATTTTGGACGACTTTGAGGAAAACTTCAAGAAAACCCTTTAAACTCAATGGAATCGAGTTCTGCTTTCTTTAAACAGAAACTAGACTCAAGGGGCTTGAGTTTAGGCTTTTGAAAAACACGATTTGAAGGAAAATTGACGTCGAGATGACCTGGGAAATATAGATGTTTGAAACGAACGCGATCACGAACACCTCTTGGAAGAAAATTCAAAACTTTCGATTCCCTGGGCCAAATGATACGAATTCGGTGGCTGTGGATTCGGAATTCGCCGATGCACACTCCAATGAAAGAAGATCGTCAATTGGAGTCGTGGATTGATCGCAATTTGATTTGCAAAATGACGTTCGAAAAAAATCCAGAAACAGATGAAGAACAAGATGGATTCTTGTTGAATCAATGAAAGAATGAAGAAATTTACCCAGGTTTGATGTAACCTGGCTCTGATACCATGAAAGATTATAAGATTGAGAGATTTGCAGAATGAGAGAATGAGAGAATTAGAGAATTAGAGAGAAAAATGATTTATTAGAAAATGAGAATTATGAATTCTTACTTACAAAATGTGAAAGGAGTAAAGTATTTATACTAATCTAGTCTAGGCTTGTTTGGATACAAGGATAGCCTTATACATAAATGGCTTACAAGGATAACATAATTCTATAATACAAACAAGCCTTAGACTCTCCCTTTTACATACATATAAATCGCCATTTATCTAGAAATAAAGGCTTTCATAAATTCATCACTTCTTCTTGATTCCAACAGCGGGCATGTTGATCATTTGCCATTTTAGACTGCATTTCTTGAACGGCGTGTGCAGACATTGGTGCTAAGTTGTACCTATGTTTGTCGTGGAAAAATGAGTAAAAGGTGGTCCGTCCGTTGTGCGTAGTCTCTCGGTCAAATTGCCATGGTCGTCCGAGAAGAAGATGTCCAGCTGACATCGGGACGACATCACAGGTGACCTGATCCTGGTATCTACCGATGCTGAATGAGACCTTAAATTGATCTGAAATGTATAACTCCATCTTCTTGTTCAACCATCATAGTTTATCGGGCTTAGGATGCTTGGTCACAAGCAATTCTAGTTTCTCCACCATGTATTTGGTGGCGGCGTTGGTGCAGGACCCTCCGTCAATAATCAAGGAGAACACTTTCCTGAGTATTTTACATTTTGAGTGGAAAATGTTTTCTTTCTGTTTTTCCTCTTTGGGCTCAAATTTCGAGCTGAGAACTCGTCTGATCATGAGCATCTCTCCGGAGTCGGCGTACTGAATCTCCTTGTCGGATTGCTTATGGGTCGGATATGCTGGCTCCTCTTGCTCGTCTTCGGATTCGTAGTCTCCTGAAGCAGTGAGTACCATTGTCCGTTGAGTGGGACCTTCTCGGGATATGTGTCCTCTTCCTTTACACTTAAAGCATACGATCTTGCTGCTCCGCTGAGGCTGGGTGTGGTGGTCGTGGTACTAGGCTGCTTTGGGGCGGATGGGGAGGCCTGTTGGAATTAAGAAAAAATGATAAAGAAGAAGGCCTTTAATTATAACTTAAAGGTGTGTGGTCTAAGTAATCTAAGGGGAGTGTCTAAGGCTTGTTAGTGTTTTAGTATTATGTTATCCTTGTAGCCATTCATGTATAAGGCAATACTTATATCCAAACAAGCCTAGACTAGAATAGTATAAATAGGTATCTCTCTCCTCATTTGTAACTTAGAAACATAATTCTCATTTTCTTAATACAATCATTCTTTCTCTTTAATCTCTCTAATCTCTCATTCTCTCATTCTCTAAATCTAAAAATCTCTTAATCTCATATTCTTTCATGGTATTAGAGCCAGGTTACAACAATCTGGGATAAAATTCATCATTGAATCAAGAAGAGATCATCTTCATCATAATCCGTTTTTCATTCCTATTTCGTTTGTGAACTTTGATGGAAAATTCCGGCCAAACCAGGGCATCTTTTGACAGTCTGATGTTTCTCGATTGTTCTCCGGCGAGTCCTGAAGCCACGCCAATTGGATTTGCATCATTTGACAATGGGAATCAAAAGATAAGAATTTTCTTGCATCGGACCTCTGCGATTGCCTCCGCCGCGAACCTCTGTGTTTCTCAAAGCATTCCGTCTTCAAATCTTCACCAAATCGTGATCTTACAAATCCTAAAATCAAGCCCAACAAGTCTAGTTTCTGTTTTAAAAAGCAAAATCAATTCTCCTAAGTTTGAAGCAAGATCTTGAAGTTTTCACTCAAGACGTCTACCATCGCCTCTCACAAGAATCTGGTTATAAAACTCTTTTTATTTTCTAGTTTTCTTCAAATTTTTTAATCTAGAAAGTTAGATAAGTATCTTCTGAGGATATCTACGAAGTTTGGTTGCAATCAGAAGGGTTTAAGTCTTCAAGATTGATTTTCTTGATTTTTCATCAAACTTTGAAATTTTGTAAAATGAGGGAAACTTGATTTTTGGATTGGTATATTGGTAAAATTCGATATTTGTTGCTGGATCATCATTGGTTGTGAATATAAGGAATGTTAGAAGTTAATCTTGTTAGTTGGAGTTGGTTGAATTCTGTTGCAGGAGTTGGTTGGAGTTGGTTGAAGGTGTTCTTGGCCTTGCATTGTTCCATGCGGTCTAGTATCGGCCTTGTTCCACAAGTGCCCACGTCCTTGCACTGTCCTGTGTCTGAGCGCATCCCAAGATGCTCCCGACCAGCCATTCCTTACATTGTCCGAACAAGCTAGGCCTTCACTTAGTGCAGGAGTTGCACGCGTCCGACCTTCCGATCAACAAGCCGTGGTACCCACGGACCGTCAGTTTACAAACCGTTCCCGACCGTGAGCTTCAGCCGACCGTGTCCTGTCCGAATAATCTGAGTTTCCATCTTCTGAAGCATGGAGATTCAAACGACATTCAGAGCTCCAGTCATTCTACATGGAGCAAATTATCTCTTATGGTCTAGGACCATGAAAACCACATTGGGTGGTAAAGGCTTTTGGAATCATATTTTAAAAATTGGTCTTGAAGAAAATAAAATTGTTGAAGTTAATGAGGTTGTGGCTGCTCAAGCTAAATGGTACCAAAAACATCAATTGTTACTCTCTATACTTCAAAACTCTATTGCTAGTGATCTCTTAGAAGCTTATTCATTTTGTGAGAATGCTAAGAAACTTTGGGACACTTTGCAAAAGCTGTATAGAAACACCACTAACCTCTTAATAATTTTTTAGGTGAAAAAGTCTTTGAATGAATTGAAGCAGGAGGATGCAGAATTCACAAAGCACTATGGCTCATTCAGAGCATTGTGGGCTGAGCTAGAGATGCTAATACCAGCCACAATTGATCCTATTGTTCTCCTAGAAAGGAAAGAACAAGACAAGGTGTTTGGGTTACTATTAACTCTTAGTACAACTTACTCAGATCTTATTAAGCATATTCTCAGGTCTGATAAGCTTCCTAGCTTGGAAAATGTTTGTGCTCAAATCTAAAAGGAGCAAGGATCCCGTGGACTCTTTGGCAACAAGGCTGAATTGGTGGCTGCACACAAGAGTTTTTTCAAACCAACAACAACAAATAAAACAAGGAAGAAGAGACCAATTTGTGACCATTGCAAAAGGAGTGTTGGGTACTCCGTCCTGAGCTGAAGCCAAGCTGGGCTCTTGAGAGACAACAGCACACAGCCGGCCACACTCAGCTGCAAGCTGCCGGCCATGGCATGTACAAGCTCATGGCATGTACCAGCTCCCATTGTCACTCACCCCCAACCAGTTCCATGTCTTCAGCATCTGAATTTGTGACAAAATCAGATCTAGAAGCTCTTTTCAAAGCAATTAAGGATGGTAATGTGTTGGGTAAAACTTTTCATGCTTCTTTTCAAACTTGTTTTACTTCTAATGTTTCTAAAGCATTGGTTGTTGATTATGGTGCTTCTCATCATATGATTAGTGATCTAGGATTGCTAGAGAATTTAGAACCTGCCTTAGGTAATGTTGTCATTGCTAATTGAATCAAAGTACCAATCAAAGACATAGGAAAGCTTAAGTTGTTTGATAAAGAATCTAAAGCCTTTTACATCAAATTTGCTTTCAGTTAAAAGAGCCACTACTGATTTAAATTGTTAAGCTATCTTTGGTCCTAATGATTTTTACTTTCAGGATATTGAGACTAGTAGGAGATTTGGACAAGGAACTACAAGAAATGACTTATATGTGCTTGAAGATATGACCAATGCAAGAGGGGTAGAACTGGTTGCTAGTACTAGCTCTTTTAGTGATGATTCTGATATTTGGCATGCTAGATTAGGACATCCTCATCCTAGAGCACTAGAACTAATTGTTCATGTTTTAAAAATGCCAAAGGATATGTGTGATTCTTGTATACTTGGGAAACATTGCAAAACAGTTTTTCATAAATCTTTGCATACCTATGATAATTGTTTTGAGTTGATGCATTCTGATATTTGGACATATCCATTCCCATATAGAGAAAACCACGACTATTTTGTGACATTTATTGATGAAAAGTCCAAATATACTTGGGTCACTTTGCTTAGTTCTAAAGATAGAGTATTTGATGCATTTCTAAATTTTCAAGCATATGTTTCTAACCAATACAATACAAGTATTAAATGCTTTAAAACAGATAATGGAGGGGTGGCTTGCATAGGAACTACATCACAAAGAACCTCATCAACATACTTGCCTATGCTAAATGAAACCTTGACCTGTTCACTAATCTTCAATTCAGTTTTATCATTCAACCATCTTAACCTATAGGGTCTAGGATGTTTAGTAGCTGCCAATTTCAGTTTCTAAACCATATAAGTACTAGCTACATTAGCACAAGATCCACCATCAATTATCAGAGAGCATACTTTATCATTGACCATGCAGCGTGTGTGGAAGATGTTCTCCCTTTGGGCTGTCTCATCCGGCTCTTGGATAGTGCTAAGGACCCTTCTTGAGACCAGGAGGTCTCCTACTTCAGGATAGGCTACATCATCCTCCTCTTCATCAGCTTCCTCAGGAGGTTCCATCTCATCTTGAGACTCATAGTCACCAGATGGTGTGATGACCATAGCCCTAGGATTTGGGCAATCCCGTGCATAGTGTCCATGGCCGCGGCATTTGAAACACATGATGACCCGGGTTTTAAGACCAGTGGGGGCGGGTCTGGCGTCTGGCCTTGGGGCAGGGTTGGTCTCCCTGGGCTTGTATGGAGCTCTCACATCCTGGGCTATGGCTTTGCCCCGGGCGGATTGCCTAGTGAAGGCCGGTTGAGAACTTGAAGCCTGCGGGTGGGAGTTTGGGGCAGAGGCTCTCCACGGGTTGTTAACCACTGCTCTGGTCCTGGTCTTCCTCTTGAGTGGCTCTCTACTTGAGTGGACAGATGCAATAACTCATTGAGGTCATTGTAAGAATACATCTCCACCTTGCTGGCAATCTTCTCTTTTAGACCATCCAAGAATTGTGCCATGAGAGTCTCCTCAGTGTCTTCTAAACCAAGCCGGTTTCTCAGGTGTTCAAACTCTCCAAAGTACTCCTCTACACTCCTCTGGCCTTGGCTGAGCTTCCTAAACTTCTTCTGAAGCTCCCGGTGGTACATAGGTGGGATGTACCTTCCTTTCATCATGAATTTCATGATTTCCCATGATCTGACCGGCTCCTCTCCTCTCCTTCTTCTTTTGGCCGAGTCTTGATCCCACCAGGACAGGGCATAATCAGTGAGTTGTGCCGCTGCATAGGCCACCTTCTTGGGTTCTTCAAATCCATAGACTTTAAAGATGTGATCCATCCTTCTCTCCCAGTCCTGGTATGCTTCCAGATCAACCTTGCCGGCAAAGGTGGGAGGCGTGAGCTTGAGGTGTGGGGAGGGAGCTCTAGGTGGATGGTGATGTCCCCTCTCCTCAGGGTACCTCCTTTATCTGTTTCTCGGTCTTCTGAAATGGGGTGGGAAGGCTTCTTCCTCAGATAACCCTCCATGTCCTGATCCGGCCAAAGGGGTGGTGGCGCTCTTGGTTGTGGAGGTGGAGGTGCAGGTTGCGGTTGAGGCTGCTCCACACGACCAAGCCGGTCTCCCAGCTTCTGAAGCTGAGTCTGAAGGCTGGTAAGAATCTCGGCTAAGGCTGGATCAGCCATTTAGCTTAGGTACCTTGCAAGACAAGAAAGTCAACTAGTCAACGGTTTCTTACTTAATTACCTTAAGATTAGAGCTAATGATGCTTGATTAAATTTGATTTTAAATTAAACTAGACTATTAATTAACTAAACCTAAGACAGATAATTTAAAAACTTCATGCTAGAACCGCCTAATCTTAACCAGATTTCGAATTCAAATTTTAAAAGGGCAGGGGACAGGATGACATAAGCCGGAAGGACCGCTTGGTGAGTCACCGACCGTAGGACAGTACGTCCTGGTCAAAAAGTGGCCTTGACCGCGCCTAACTTCATCTTCCCCACAAGCTCTAACAATGGCGGTTTATGCAATCAACAACCCTAACAAACAGACTAAACAACCTAGTTCACTAAATCTAGCAATCCCAACCAAAGATTCCTAAGCAAACAAGTAAACCAAACATCCGCAAGAACACAACCAAAAACCCTAAGTGAAAAGTTTGAAAGATACAACCTTTTCTTCAGGACTTGAGCTCTGATACCAAAATGTTACGGACCAGGGCCATCTAGCCCAAGAACGGTCGAGGAAAGTGAGGTTCGGTCGAGAAACTCAGTCAGTACGGACGGCATCCTCGGAAGGCGGGATGTTCACGGTTCGGGAAACAAGCGAGCGGGCGACCGGCGGGTGAACCTGGGGCGGGGTGAGGCGATGCACGGCTCGTGAGTGTGACCAGGGAAGGCCTCGCGGCTGGGGCAAAGTCGACAGAACAGGTACTTGTCCGAGGGATGGGAGAAAGGCGTGACCGGTACGGCTGTAAGCGATGGAACGGTGGAGCGATGGAACAAAGAACTAGGAAACGATTTAAGAAATGAAAAGAAGGTTTGAAGGAGGCTTGAATGGGGGGGGGGAATTGAAGGCAACACACCAAGCTATGTCTGGCTTGGATACAGCCTTCCAAAAAGAGAGACACACTCAATCTTCAAGGAAGCTTTCCTTCTCTCTTGGAGACACACTCAACAAGCAAGATAGGGAGTTTGACCTAGGCGGCCATGGTTCTTAGGTTTTAGGGTCGAAAAGTTCCTGCCTTAGAAAGAAAAAGTATGCCTTTTATAGGCTACATACTTAAGTCCACAATGACCTAGTTGACCGTGGTCAACAAAACTAAACAAACCCCAAATGACTAAGTCTCTTAAAGAAAATGCAAGGCTAAACATTGCCTAAGATAAAATCATGCCTAATTGATTTAAAAGGACATATCCACATTAAACCAATGGGACACTAGGCTTGATGCCTTAGATTTTCAGGTCTCATTAAAAACCTTTCCAAGAACCCATTATGGTAAACTTAGAAAGGAAAAGAGTACCCTAGTCACCTAAGGTCTTTAGGAGTGCCCTTACTCATGAATAGTAAGGACACACAAGACCTTATCCCTAAGGCTGTGTGCATGAGTGTCCTGGTCAGGAACACCCAGCTGAACATGGTCAGGCAGCTGGCTGGTGTCTTCAATCTCCACTTCCTCTCCCAGACCGGTTGCATGAGCTAGGGCGGTTTCTGCTTGGCCTCCTTGGGCATGATCATCTTTGCTCCTGTCTTGGGTTCCTTGGGCGGCTCTACTCCTTGTCATGATGCGGTGGGACACATATGGAGTGGTATGATCCTCATCCTCCAAATACCGGGTCGGTGTAGCTTGGATGACCCCATCAAAAAAAATCCCTTTAAGGAAATCCGCATTTTCGAAAAAAACTAGGCAAGATTCCTCACTTAGAAAATTTTCCAAAACCAAAATAGGAAGGAATTTAAGGCTAGAATATTTCCTTTATGATTTTTTTTTTTCTTTTCTAGTTTAGGCAAGTATCTAAATTAGGATAGCTTCCATCTCTAGTTTAGGATAGTTTCCATTTTAGGAAAGTTTCTAGATTATGAAAGTTTCCATTTTATGAAAGTTTCTAGATTAGGAAAGTTTTCATTTTAGGAAAGTTCCATTTTAGGAAAGTTCCTAGATTAGGAAGGTTTCCATTTTAGGAAAGTCTATTTTTCGGAAAGTTTTTCTATATAAATACCCATGTCTAGTAGTTCGGACGTACCCGAACTTCCCCAAGGATCAGCTGCAGTAATGCAGATGCTGAGCCAGATTGCGGCTCAGATGAACACGCTTACAAGTCGTATGGAACGACTGGAGCAACCCAGTCCTCCTCAGCGACCGGACATCCCTGAGGCGTCCCACCGCGGCGACGGAGGTGCCACCACGAACGGACGGACTCACTATTTCGGACCATACACTTGCAACCCACGAGAAGACGACCCACCCGACGACCCACCTTACTGCACCCCTTATGACCGCGACCCACGCTACGATGGAGCACACGACCGACCACTCCCTTACCAATCCCCTGATGTAAAGCTTAACCCGCCGTCTTTCGCCGGCAAGGTCTACCTCGAAGCTTACCTAGACTGGGAACTACGTATGGAGTTAATCTTCGATTACGACCGGTACGGAGATCCCAGGCGAGCAGCCCTTGCCACCGCCCAGTTCAGGCATCACGCCCTGACCTGGTGGGACCGTGAGGTCGCTGAACGATGGAGGAGCCGATTCGGACCCCTCACTTCATGGGACGAGCTCACGCACTTAATGCGGAAACGCAACGTTCCACCCCATTTCCACCGAGTGCTGCAAAGACGGTTTAGACGACTCACCCAGGGCACTAAGTCCGTCAGTGAGTACTTCGACGAATTCGAGCACCTGAGAAATCTCGAGATCACTGACTCCCTGGAGGACTCATGGCCCAGTTTCTCTACGGGCATCAAAAAAAGATCGCTCAGAAGGTCGAGAGACAACCGTACCACGACCTCGGAGAATTGTACCACCTAGCCAACCAGGTGGAACAAGCCAACAAGAGGAAGGCAGCAGGATACCAGCGGCCCAAGCCCAACTGGCCCAAGCCGTACAACCGGCCCCCTGGCCCTACCTCTGACCCGCGCGACACGACCCGACCACGAGATGCTGTCCGACCCGCGCCCGGACCAGGCCAGCCGGCCAAACCCACCAGAGCTGCACCCCGGAGCCGAGACATCACCTGTTTCAAGTGCAACAGGTGAGGACACATGGCTCGAGATTGCCCAAACCAACGGGTAATGATCCTGACCCTGTCCGGAGAGTACAAATCCGCAGATGAAGGCGACGAGGAACCTTTAGAAGAATCGGAGCAAGCAGAAGACGACATCGAGTACCCCGATTCCGGAGAGCTTCTGATGTTCCGCCACATCCTCAACACTATAGCTGGCCCTGACGAGATTGCCCAGCGTGAGAACATTTTCTATACCAAGTGCACTGTCAAGGGCAAGGTATGTTCTCTGATTATCGACGGAGGTTCCTATACCAACGTCGCTAGTGAATACATGGTTGATAAGCTCGGTCTTGAGAGGACTAAGCACCCGCGGCCCTACGGGGTTAGGTGGCTCAATGATAAGACCGAGATACACATAACCGATCAGGTGACGGTGTCCTTTAGCGTAGGCCGTTACACCGATCAGGTCTTGTGCGACGTGGTCCCGATGCAAGCTGCCCACCTCCTTCTTGGACGTCCATGACAGTTTGACAGGAAAACCACACACAATAGGCGGAATAACCTGTACTTTTTTGTTCATAACAAGCGCAGGTTCAACTTAGCACCGCTTTCCCCAAAGCAAGTCCGAGACATCCAGCTGTGGACGGATTCCACCAAGGGACCCCGGAAGGAGAATTTCCTTGTGAACTCCAGGGTCATCTGCAAAGCAGTGAGTAGGGACGATACCAACGTCGTCTTTATGATCTTTAAAGAATCCTTCCACACCAACAGCTCCGAGCCGCCGCCCCCACCTGAAGTCGCCAAGCCTTTGGAGACCTACGCGGGCGTCTTTCCTGCCGAGATCCCACCAGGACAGCCACCACTCAGAGGAATCGAGCACAACATCGATTTCATTCCGGGAGATGAACTGCCCAACCGACCCGCCTACCGTGTAAACCCAAAAGAAGCTAAGGAGCTCGAACGCCAAGTTCGGGAACTCATGGACCAAGGCTCTGTCCGAGAAAACCTCAGTCCCTAAGCTGTACCTGTTCAAGTACCGGCACCCTATTTCACGACTAGACGATATGCTAGATGAGCTAAGCGGAGCCTCGATCTTCTTCAAGATCATTTTAAAGAGCGGATATCACCATGTCCGCATGCGAGAAGGAGAAGAGTGGAAGACGGCTTTCAAAACTAAGCAAGGACTGTACGAGTGGCTTGTCATGCCGTTTGGGCTATCCAACGCCCCGAGCACTTTCATGCTGCTAATGAACCATGTTCTTAGACCGTACATCAGTAAGATCGTGGTTGTCTATTTCGATGACATTCTGGTGTATAGCTCGTCTTACGCCAACCACGTCGCTCATTTAGAGTTGGTTATACGCACACTTCAAGAGGAGAAGTTGTATGCCAATCTGAAGAAGTTTACGTTCTGCACAGACCGGGTAGTCTTTCTAGGTTTTGTCGTGAGTTCTCAGGACTTACAGGTAGACGAGGAGAAGATTAAGGCTATCCGAGAATGGCCCACGCCCACGTACATCAGCCAAATCTGGAGTTTCCACGACTTGGCCAGCTTCTACCGAAGGTTCGTCCGGGACTTCAGCACCATTCCCAGTCCCTTAACCTCTGTGATCAAGAAGGACCGGGCATTCAGCTGGGGACCCGAGCAGGAAAAATCCTTCAACCTGCTCAAAGACCGGCTCATTCACGCCCCGGTCTCCCTACCCGATTTCCGGAAGACCTTCTAGGTGGAATGCGACGCATCTGGCATTTGAATCGGAGCCGTCTTAACTCAAGGAGGAAAGTGTAATAACCGCGATCAAGAATTCTAATAGGGTAAAACTGGCAATGGCGGGGAAAAAGGAAATTTCGGGGAATATGGGCGAAGATTTCTGGGAGGGAAGGATATATATCCTTGTAACAGATTTCCCGGAAATTCCACAATATCCTAACAACCAAATAAGGGATTATTTCCAGCGGATAAGGGATTATTCCCAGAGGATAAGGAAATATTCCCAACGGATAAGGGGATTGGTTGGTCGAGTTGTTGAGAACAACTTCCGAGATTATCACGTGAAATCCCAACAGCTTTTCGAAATTATGCTGATATCTTAACAAACAGATAAGGGATATTCGAAAGGACAAAAAGGGGCCGTGAATAAAGGAAATCCTAACCGCCTTCTCTTATAAATAAGAAGGCAAGTCGCCTCATAATCCCTGCGTGAGCAAAACGAGAAATTAGAACTCTGAAAAGAAAGAAAGATCGAGAAAGATTATCCTAGAAAGGTTTGAGAGGCGTCCAGTCACCTGAGTAATCATCGATAGCGGCTCGTTCGGTTAAGGAATATCCGGGTAAGCATCGATAAACTCAGAGTTTTTACCTTTCTGGGCTATAAGCATCGAGAGACTTAGTGTCTGGTCGACGTGTTCCGAGTGAATCGCTAGGTTTTTGTGACGCGCGTCGGTGCGGCTTGGACGATCTGCGACAAGAGGTGTCAGAATGTGGGACTTTCATCAGTTCATCAAGATCCTAAGGTGAGTGCCTGACTGTGGCTATGGTTTAGGGTCGTTGGCTTGAGTGGATTCAATAAGTGCTTGACTGTCTGATCTAATATACTTGTCCTTGTCCTGTTATATGTGTTAAGCGTAAATATGAGAGTCGTGTGTGACTCGTCCTGGTGAGAGATCCAACAGTGGTTGGTGAATCACGTTTAGGAAAGTATATCGGCCTGATTTCCATGATTGACTTATTAATTGTATTGCTTGTTTTCGATTACCTGAGCATAGCCGTGTGAGACGGGATGACCGCTTCACTAAGAAATTCGTTGCTTATGCCTCCATATGGATGCAGGGTTAGATATTGCTCGGGAAGGTAACCGCAGTGGCTAGAACGCGAGATAAATGCTGGAAGGAAGGGATGGTGGCTTAGTAGAATAATTGGGTCTAATAACGTGAACGATGTATTAGCTTATTAGCAGACTTATCGTTGTACTAGAACCTCGGTTTTTATAATAAGTTATCTATTGCACATTTATGTACTGCTCCGCTGAATCGAATTTAAAAATGCTAAGAGAAAAGTTAAGTAAAAATCTGAATTAAGAAATTTTTACTAAGTACGGTTGGTTGGTTCGACCGCGGGTAGGAAACTTTTAACCTGGGGTAGTTTTCCCGGGTTAGGAGTGTCTCGGATAAAGGAGTGTCTGTTGACCCAGAAAAGATCAAGGTTGTTGCGGAATGGCCGATACCCGAGAATGCCTCGGAGGGGCGGAGCTTTCTGGGTTTGGCCAGCTACTATAGACGGTTTGTTAAGGGCTTTGCAAGCATGGCTCAGCCAATGACCAAGCTGACCGGTAAGGACGTTCGGTTTGTATGGTCACAAGACTGTGAGACGAGTTTTGCTAAGCTAAAGGAAATGCTTATGAGTGCTCCAGTTTTGGCGTTACCAAAACCCGATGAACCCTATGTAGTCTACACAGATGCATCCCGATTGGGACTAGGGTGCGTTTTGATGCAAGTGGGTAAGGTCATCGCCTATGCATCGAGACAACTAAGGAAACACGAAACGAATTGCCCAACCCATGACTTAGAAATGGCGGCTGTGGTATTTGCTTTAAAGATCTGGAGATCTTACCTTTATGGTGGAAAAATTCAGATCTTTACGGATCACAAGAGTTTGAAGTATATCTTCACTTAGTCTGAACTAAACCTTCGCCAAAGGAGATGTATGGAACTTGTGGCCGATTATGACTTGACCATTGATTACCATCCGGGGAAGGTCAACTCGGTTGCAGATGCACTAAGTCGAAAGAAAGTAGTCAAGGACGCTACAAAAGACATAGAAGGTCTGGTCAGTATGATAAGCACCTTGCGCCTTACCGCATTGACAGATGATGTGAAACCGTTAGGCTTAGGTGCTGCCAACCATGCGGATTTGTTAACCAGCGTTCGACTAGCCCAGGATGCTAACGAGAAACTTAATGAGGCAGCAAGAAATGAGAATACCGAGTATCAGATGTCAAATAATGGGACGATATTGGTAAATGGTCGGGTGTGTGTCCTAAGAGATCAGCAGTTGCGTGACCGAGACTTAAAACGGTACTATCATTGGGTTGGAATGAAACGGGATGTGGCCAAATGGGTGGTCGGTTGTCATACATGCCAAAGGGTCAAGGCCGAACATCAAGTTCCGGCTGGGTTAATGCAGAGATTACCCATCCCTGAATGGAAGTGAGATTTGATCACGATGGATTTTGTTACCGGACTGCCAATGTGTGATAAAAAGATGCGATTTGGGTCATTGTGGATCGTTTGACCAAATCTGCCCATTTCCTCACAGTTAATCGGAAGGATGGTTCAGAGAAACTTGCGGAGTTATATATAAAAGAGATCGTTCGATTACATGGAGTCCCTGCGAATATAATATCAGATCGGGACTCTAAGTTTGCGTCGGCGGTTTGGAAGTCATTGCATAAGCGGCTTGGGACTAAGGTCCACCTGAGCACGGCTTAGCACCCGCAGACGGATAGACAATCGGAACGGGCGATCCAGGCACTTGAGGATTTGTTGAGAGCAGCTGTTTTAGACTGGGGTGGTAAGTGGGAACACCATTTGCCATTGGCCGAGTTTGCGTATAACAATAGCTATCATGCTAGCATTGGTATGTCGCCGTATGAGGCATTGTATGGACGGCCTTGCGGAACCCCGCTATGTTGGACCGAAGTGGGGGATCGGAGCATTTATGGGCCAGACTTGGTCGATAGGAAGACTGAGAAAATCAGGATTTTACAGATTAGAATTAAGGAAGCTCAGGACCGACAAAAGAGTTATGCAGACAAACGTCGAAGGGAGTTAGAATTCGAAGTTAGGGAAATGGTTTATCTTAAGACGGTCACCTATAAGGGAAAGGAATGAACAAATCAGAACGCAAAATTAAGTCCGAGATATATGGGTCCATATAAGATTTTTGAACGGATCGGGCCAGTGGCATATATATTGGTATTACCACCGGTCTTAAGTGGATTCCACAATGTGTTCCACGTTTCTATTCTAAGGAAGTGCATAAATGATATACATAATGTGATAGTGGAACCACCAACAGATTTACAGGAAAATCTGACCGTAGAAGGAAGGCCAGTTCGAATCGTGGGAAGAAGACTTAAGACAAACCGCAGGAAGAAAACCAAAATGATTCAGGTCATTTGGGATTGTGATGGAGAAGAAGAAATCACGTGGGAACCCGAAGTCATCATGAAGGAGAAGTTTCCCAAATGGTTCGACAAGCAAGCGGTCGAGACTTCTAAGGCCGAAAAGACTACGGCTTAGATTCGAGGACGAATCCACCCAAGTGGGGGAAAATTGTAATGACCGCGATCGAGAATTCTAAAAGGGTAAAACTGGCAAGGGCGGGGAAAAAGGAAATTTCAGGAAATATGGGCGAAGATATCTGGGAGGGAAGGATATATATCCTTGTAACAGATTTCCCGGAAATTCCACAATATCCTAACAACCGAATAAGGGATTATTTCCAGCGGATAAGGGATTATTCCCACAGGATAAGGAAATATTCCCAGTGGATAAGGGGAATTGTTGGTCGAGTTGTTGGTAACAACTTCCGAGATTATCGCGCGAAATCCCAACAGCTTTTCGGAATTATGCTGTATCTTAACAAACAGATAAGGGATATTCGAAAGGATAAAAGGGGCCGTGGATAAAGGAAATCCTAACCGCCTTCTCTTATAAATAAGAAGGCAAGTCGCCTCATAATCCCTGCGTGAGCAAAACGAGAAATTAGAACTCTGAAAGAAAGAAAGATCGAGAAAGCTAAGCGATTATCCTAGAAGGGTTCGAGAGGCGTCCAGTCACCTGAGTAATCATCGATAAAGTCAGAGTTTTTACCTTTCTGGGCTATAAGCATCGAGAGACTTAGTGTCTGGTCGACGTGTTCCGAGTGAATCGCTAGGTTTGTGTGACGTGCGTCGGTGCGGCTTGGACGATCTGCGACAAGAGGTGTCAGAACGTGGGATTTTCATCAGTTTATCGAGATCCTAAGGTGAGTGCCTGACTGTTGCTATGGTTTATGGTCGTTGGCTTGAGTGGATTCAATAAGTGCTTGACTGTCTGATCTAATATACTTGTCCTTGTCCTGTTATATGTGTTAAGTGTGAATATGAGAGCCGTGTGTGACTCGTCCTGGTGAGAGATCCAACAGTGGTTGGTGAATCACGTTTAGGAAAGTATATCTGCCAGATTTGCATGATTGACTTAGCCGTGTGAGACGGGATGACCGCCTCACTAAGCAATTCGTTGCTTATCCTTCTTATGGATGCAGGGTTAGATATTGCTCGGGAAGGTAACCGCAGTGGCTAAAACGTTAGATGAATGCTGGAAGGAAGGGATGGTGGCTTAGTAGAATAATTGGGTCTAGTAACTTGAACGATGTATTACCTTATTAGCAGACTTATATTTGTACTAGAACCTCAGTTTTTATAATAAGTAATCTATTGCACGTTTATGCATTGCTCCGCTGAATCGAATTTAAAAATGCTAAGAGGAAAGTTAAGTAAAAATCTGAATTAAGAAATTTTTACTAAGTACGGTCGGTTGGTTTGACCACGGGTAGGAAACCTTTAACCTGGGGTAGTTTTCCCGGGTTAGGGCGCTTCAGAAAGCCTGTTGCGTATTTCAGCGAAAAGTTAAGCAGAGCCGCGCTCTACTACCCCGCCTACAACAAGGAGCTGTATGCCTTGGTTCGAGCAATTGACACTTGGCAGCATTATCTTCTGGCCCGAGAATGCGTCATCCACACCGACCATCAGACGCTGCAACACCTAAGAGGCCAGACCAAATTGAAGAGACGACACACACGCTGGCTGGAGTTCATTGAGACCTTCCCCTACGTGATCAAGTATAAGAAGGGTCAAGGGAACGTCGTCGCAGATGCATTATCCCGAAGACATTCCTTGATTTTGGTCATGGAAGCCAAGGTCCTCGAGTTCGAGTTGCTCAAGGAATTATATGCCCAAGACGACGACCTCAAAGAAGCCTTTCACCACGCCGGCACTGGTACCCACTCACGATTTTATTTGTTTGATGGGTTCCTTTTCAGAGACCGGAGGCTTTGTATCCCGAAAGGTTCGACCCGGGAGTTGCTGCTGAGAGAAGCCCATGGAGGGGGCTTGATGGGTCACTTTAGCATGGCCAAAACATTGAGCCTACTCAAGGAGCATTTCTACTGGCCCCATTTGAGGCGAGACGTTGAGGCCCATTGCAGTGGCTGCTTGGTCTGCAAATAGGCCACGTCCAGAGTTCACCCCCACGGGTTATATATTCCCTACCCATCCCTACTACTCCTTGGACTGATATTTCCATGGACTTTGTGCTAGGCTTGCCTAAGATCAACCACAAAGATTCCATTTTCGTTGTAGTAGACAGGTTCTCGAAGATGGCTCATTTCATCCCATGTGCCAAGACCAATGACGCCACACAGACTGTAAGTCTCTTCTTTCGGGAGATTGTACGATTGCACCGGATTCCCAGGACTATATTGTCTGACCGAGACACTAATTTTCTCAGTCATTTCTGGCGAACCATATGGAAGAAGCTCGACACAAAATTGGTGTTTTCCACGACCTGCCATCCGCAAACGGACAGACAAACCAAAGTGGTTAACCGGACACTATCGACCCTCCTAAGAGCAACAATCAAACCCAATTTAAAGTCATGGCTTGAGTGTCTACCGCTGGTCGAGTTCGCTTACAACCGAGCTGTCCACTCCGAGACCAAGAAGTCTCCGTTCGAGATTAACGTGGTCCTGGTAAGGGTGGACGCACGGATCCAAGACCGGCAACAGGGTGAGCCAGGGGCGGAAGACTTGAAATGGAACGATGGAGATTTTTGGCGTGATGAAAGATGGAAGATCAGTAGGAATGAGAGAATGACAAATGAGATATGGAATGAAACGAATGGAGATGGTTTCAGATTGGATCGGTTGATGAGATTGAGAAAGAATGGATTGGATGGTGAGATTCCAAAGGGGTGGAAAACTTTGCATCACCAAACTTGTTTTGATCTGGATATGACACAGCGGATCCAAACAAGGATTTTACAAACTAGCAATCTAGATATTACACAATAGAAAGGAGTTTGCAAGAATGAGATGAATCGATCAAGAACACTTTCTAGAGAGAAAAGTTATTATTCAAAATCGATTGATCCTTTACAATGGCCAAGGCCTAAGAGATATACACCCAAAAAGAATTTGAATTGCATGGTCAAAGTAACTTGCATGATTGGCACAGAAAACCAAGCATTCAAGACAAAGACCATACAGATTACAAAGTGGTCAAAACGAGTAAATGTACACGCTTACAAGAAGATGGGTCGGGCCGTGAAGAAATGCCACAAAAATATGTCAAAGCCCTTATGGGCTTGATCCTTTTAAAGATGCACCAGGCCCCATTAAAAACCCATGTGAGAAAAACCCAAAGGGAAAAACCTCACATGGGAAAAGGGAACCAAGTGGACCCTTAACCCCAATCAAAGAAGCCCAAAGACAAATTAAAATGGACTTAGAAAAGATGAGAAAAAGAATAGGTCAGGAATAACCCAATAAAGTCTTGGAGAGCCTTGGTCCGGGATCAGGTCATGGGACCAAGTGTAACGGTCTATGACGCCGGGACAGGACTGGTCGAAGTGTTGGTCGAGTGACGGGTTGTTGGGTCGATGCGGGAAGTAGACCTGGTCGAAGTGCGGGTCGAGGCTCTGGTCGAGGCGCCGGTCGAAGTCCTGGTCGAAGCTTTGGTCACTGGTTGGTCGTCCGTTCGTCCTTGCTCGCGTCCTTGGCCACGTCCTGGACCAACCTCCATGCACTCGTCCGGGTACGCACGGCCCTCGTTCTCGTTTGCATCCGGCTTCTTGTCCTGGCCATCGTCTGTTCCACCGACCAGTTGGTCCGGTCAGCGTCCAGTCTCACATCATCCCCTCCCACTTGAAGAGAATTTGACCTCAAATCCGGTTCATCTGCACAAAAAGGAATCAAATCAGTAATATTTAAACTTGAACTCATGGCATACTTACCTTGCAAGTCAAGCTGGTAGGCATTGTCGTTGATGCGCTTGACCACCGTGAACGGTCCATCCACCCTTGGCATAAGCTTGGAACGGCGTTCTTCAAGGAACCGGTCCTTGCGTAAGTAGATCCAAACATGGTCTCCTGGCTTAAAAGTAAGCTTCCTTCGGTGTTTGTCAACGGCTTGGCCATATTTCCGGTGTTTTGGCCTCAATATTGGCTCGGGCCTTTTCATGAATCTGTTTAACCAAACGAGCCTTCGGTTATCCATGAAAACTAGCACACTCACTCAAAGGTAAAGGCATTAGATCCAAAGGTGAGATAGGATTAAAACCATAAACAATCTGAAATGGTGAATGCTTAGATGCTGAATGTACCAAATGATTGTATGCAAATTCTACATGAGGCAAATGTTCTTCCCAAGTCCTAAGGTTACCTACAAATGCACGCAATAGAAAACCTAAAGTCCTATTAACAACCTCAGTTTGGCCATACTCTCAGGATGGCATGTGGTAGAAAAGCACAATTTTTTGCCTAGTTTAGACCATAAAGTGCGCCAAAAATGACTCAAAACCAGGGACATTATGTGCTTCAAATGCTGCGGCCGTGGACACTATGCTCGGGATTGCCCAAATCCTAGAGCTATGATCATCACACCATCTGGTGATTATGAGTCTCAAGATGAGATGGAGCCCCCTGAGGAAGCTGATGAAGAGGAGGAGGATGTAGCCTATCCTGAAGTGGGAGATCTCCTGGTCTCAAGAAGGGTCCTTAGCACCATCCAAGAGCCGGATGAGACAGCCCAAAGGGAGAACATCTTCCACACACGCTACATGGTCAATGGTAAAGTATGCTCTCTGATAATTGATGGTGGATCTTGTGCTAATATAGCTAGTGCTTACATGGTTGAGAAGTTGAACTTGGTAGCTACTAAACATCCTAGACCCTATAGATTGAGATGGCTGAATGATAAAACCGAATTGAGGATTAGTGAACAGGTTAAGGTTTCATTTAGCATAGGTAAGTATGTTGATGAGGTTCTTTGTGATGTAGTACCTATGCAAGCCACCCATATCTTGTATGATGGTAGGACTAATAAGTACACCCTTATGCTTAATAAGAAACAGATTAGCTTAGCACCACTGTTGCCTGCTCAAGTTCATGAAATGCAAGTTAAGCTAGCTAAGGAGAAATGCATGTCTAAAACCAATTTCTTGATTACACCTAGTGATGTTAGGCGTTCTCTCTTTGATCCTACTTGTCAAGTTGTTTTGATTGTTTACAAGGATTTGATGAATTCTAGATATACTAATGTGGTCTTGCCAAGAGAAATCCGAGCTTTGCTTGACAGGTACAAGGATGTATTCCCTGAGGAGATACCAGCAGGCCTGCCACCCTTGAGAGGCATAGAGCATCAGATTGATTTCATCCCTGGTGCCCAACTTCCAAACCGGCCTGCATACCGAGTCAATCCCGCGGAAGCAAAGGAGCTTGAAGCTCAGGTCAGAGATCTCATGGCCAAGGGATATGTGAGGGAGAGCCTTAGCCCATGTGCCGTGCCTGTGCTCCTAGTGCCCAAGAAGGATGATTCCTACAGGATGTGTGTTGATTGTAGAGCCATCAACAACATCACCATCAAATACCGCCATCCAATCCCAAGGCTAGATGACATGTTGGATGAGCTGAGTGGAGCAACCATCTTCTCTAAGGTGGATTTGAAGAGTGGGTATCATCAAGTGAGGATGAGGGAAGGGGATGAGTGGAAGACCGCTTTCAAAACCAAGCATGGCTTGTATGAGTGGCTAGTCATGCCATTCGGTCTCTCCAATGCCCCAAGTACCTTCATGCGCCTCATGCACCATATCCTTAGACCCTTTATGGGCAAGTTTTTAGTGGTTTATTTTGATGACATTCTGATATATAGCTCTTGTTTGACTGATCATGTGTTGCATTTAGAACAAGTCTTAGAGACTCTTAGGAAAGAACACATGTTTGCCAATTTGTCTAAATGCATCTTTTGCACAGATGAGGTTGTTTTCCTTGGCTTTGTGGTTAGCTCATAGGGACTAAGAGTGGATGTGGAGAAGATAGAAGCCATACTTAGCTGGCCTAGACCGACTTCAATCACCCAAGTCAGAAGCTTTCATGGGCTGGCCAGTTTCTATAGGCGTTTTGTGAAGGACTTCAGCACCTTGGCTGCACCACTGACCTCCTTGATTAAGAAGAACACCAGCTTTGAATGGGGAGAGTTGCAAGAGTGAGCCTTCCTGGAGCTTAAGTATCAGCTGACCCATGCGCCAATCCTTGCCCTGCCCAAATTCGAGAAAACCTTTGAAGTGGAGTGTGATGCCTCAGGAGTGGGCATAGGGGCGGTGCTAACTCAAGGAGGAAGACCAGTGGCCTATTTTAGTGAGAAGCTGACCGGTGCTACCTTGAACTACCCAGCTTATGACAAGGAGTTGTATGCACTGGTCAGGGAAATGCAAACATGGCAGCACTACCTCTTAGCTAGGGAGTGTGTGATCCACACAAATTATGAGACCTTGCAGCATCTGAGGGGTCAGACCGTGTTGAAGAAGAGGCATGCTAGATGGCTGGATTTTATAGAGACTTTCCCTTATGTGATCAAATACAAGAAGGGAAAGGAGAATGTAGTGGCGGATGCTTTATCAAGGAGGCATGCCTTGATGTCTACCATGGATGCTAAGGTTTTGGGGTTTGGACATTTGAAGACTTTGTACCCAGAAGACCCAGACCTCAAGGCAGCCTATGAAGGACATGGAACAGGAACCTACATGCGCTTCTTCATTCATGATGGGTTCCTTTTCAAGGTCAGACGTTTGTGCATTCCCCAAGGATCAATAAGGGAATTGTTAGTAGAGGAAGCTCATGGAGGTGGCCTTATGGGACATTTTGGAGTGGAGAAGACCCTGAGTGTTCTTAAGGAACATTTCTACTGGCCAAAGATGAAGAAGATGGTAGCCACTCACTGTGACAGGTGCATCACTTGCACGAGAGCCAAATCAAGACTCCACCCTCACGGCTTGTACATGCCCCTGCCAGTACCTACTCTTCCATGGGTAGACATCTCCATGGATTTTGTTCTGGGATTGCCCAAGATTAACACAAGGACTCAGTGTTTGTAGTGGTGGACCGCTTCTCCAAGATGGCTCACTTCATCCCCTGCTCCAAGACCAATGATGCATCTCAGACCGCGACCTTGTTCTTTAGGGAGGTGGTGAAACTTCATGGCATCCCAAGAACCATTGTGTCTGACCGTGATGCGGACCAGGAACACCAGGCGAATACGCGGACGAGTGGACGAGCATCCGGACGAGGAGACGGTCGGGCTATCGACCATGGCCACGACCTTGGCCTGAACCCGGCTGAGGTTCAACAAGACTTTGCGACCAGGAGTGAAGACGTCGTCCCGGGCGAACATGTCCTCGACCAGACGCGTGTTTGTGCATCCGGACCGTCCCATGATCAAGCACCCGGACTGTCCCTTGATTCCACATCCGTACCGTCCCGTGGTTACATTTCTGCCTCAACCCAAGATCATACATCCGGCTTGTACCAAGACCAGGACCACGTACCACCTATCGACCAGAAGGCCGGACCAGCTCGTCTTCAGCAACCATCTCAGCATGACCGCGTCTACACTCGGCCATGGACCAACTCGACCGGGCCCATCGATCCATGGGTCATTCCAGAAGGCCCTTTGACCCGTGCAAGGACCAAGGTGCTTCAAGACCAGATTGGAGCCTTCATCAGCACATCCAGGCCGTCTGAACACCACATAGGTATGGTCCTTAGGCTCTGTGCAAATTGAGTTATATAGATGGGAAGAGATTGCATTTTTGTGCTCTTTTTCCCTCTTTTGGGTTTTTCCCATTGGGTTTTTCCAAAAGGGGTTTTTGATGAGGCCCAAATGCAATCTCCCATGTCCATTTGTATAAATCCTTTTGCTAATGAGCCTTAGGCCATTTGAATTCGGCCCATGCAAGAATTTAGCCTTGTTTTCGAAATGTCTTTCAATCTTCTTTGACCTTGATGTAATCCGTGTGCATGCCTTGGAATTTGTGCCTTCCATGCATGCCTTAACCGTTGTAATCGTGGCTATTTCATGGTTGGCTCAGACACTTGTACCTTCATCGAATTTTTATGAAAAGTCTCTTTGAACTTATTCTCTGAATTCGATCTCTTTCTCTTTGGTTGATCTTGGTGTGTTATATCCTTGAATCTACCAACGAAATCCTTGTCTTCCTCTTTGGTGTGTCATATCCTCTGAGTAGACAAGCCGGCTTGACAGGAACCTATCATATTCTTGCCTGATCTAGCCGGATTCTATCCATCTTACCGTTATCTCTTCTTGCCATCTTCAATCCGTGAACCTCACATCCGCTGCATCCTTACGCTTAGCTTGGTGCCGTGACTGGGTTGTGATCCTGCCGTCTGGGATCATATCAAGTGGTATCAGAGCACACATCAGGCTGAGCACTTCTTTAACCTTTGTTGTGTTTCGATTTCTCATTGAATAACTTTTGATCTTCTAAGTGACCATTCATCTACTTGGAACCGTGATTAGATCTGTCCTTTGTGTGTGTTTGTTTTGAACATTTGACTTGTTCAAAGTGTTTTTATGGCAGGAGACGAGTCAGAGACTGAAGGGGAGTCCACGCATACACGCCTGGTTGATGAGCTCACCCTTAGGATGAATAACATGATGGAGGAACGTTTTCTCTCCATGCAGGCCGTGCTGAGAGATAGCCTGCGTGATGATATCAGGCAAATTCTTCCAGAGCCAAGGCCAGAGAGGAGGCGTGCCTTGTTCCAAGAACCAGAACTGCCGCGTCCTGATCTACCTCCTAGTGCATCCACTCCACAAGGCGGTTCACAAGGACAGCACATCAGAACGCCTGGTCTAAGGGAAGAGGTGTCTTCCATTAGACATCCAGCCGATCAGAGCTTCCTTGGTGATGAAGCGGATGCACAACTATACCCTAGTGACTACTCAGATCACAGCCAAAGGAGACAAAGGCGGATGCATAGGCCGCCACCAGTTCAAGACAGCATCCACAATCTTAAGCTGAAGATCCCAGCATTCCATGGCAAAAATGATCCCACAGCCTTCCTTGAATGGGAACAAAAGATGGAATTAGTGTTTAATTGCCAATATTTTTCTGAATTTAATAAAGTTAATGTGGCAGTAACTGAGTTCTATGATTATGCTCTCAGTTGGTGGGATCAGATGGTGATATCAAGAAGAAGGAATGGAGAGCCGCCCATTGATACTTGGCAGGAGTTGAAGCTGGTCATGAGAAGGCGTTTTGTCCCTTCACACTTCCACAGGGATCTACACCTAAGGCTGAGGCAGTTGACACAGGGCAGCCGTGGTGTTGAAGATTACTTCCAGGAGATGGAAACATTACTGATCAGGGCAGGCGTGACTGAGGACAGAGAGGCGACCATGTCCCGGTTCTTAGGCGGCCTTAATAGAGATATCCAGGACCGCCTAGAACTCCAACATTATGTGGAGCTTGAGGAGCTCTTACACAAGGCCATCTTGATAGAACAACAGCTTAAGAGAAGAAGTACTAACCGCACTTCTTTTGGCGCAGGTACTTATGGAAGCAAGCCTGGCTTTGGTCGAGACTTCAAATCCACACGTCCCGCGGAACAAAAGGTGGCCCCAACTAGACCGGATCCCCAACCAACCATCAACAAATGGGACAAGGGCAAGGCGCAAGAGAAGCCCACGCGGTCTAGGGATGTTAAATGCTTCAAGTGCCAAGGCTTGGGCCACTATGCCAATGAGTGCGTGAACAAAAAGGTGATGGTGCTTATGGAGAATGGGGAAGTCTTATCTGATGATGAGGCAGATGACCAAGAGCCAACCCATGATCCGTATGAAGATGAGGTTGAAGAGCCTCCGGTTCAGGGCCAGTTGTTGGTCACTCGGCGCGCACTCAGTGTGCAAACCAAAACCAAAGAACCGGACCAGAGGGAGAACCTGTTCCACACGCGGTGCTTCGTTAAAGGCAAGGTGTGCAGCCTCATTGTGGATGGGGGCAGCTGCGCCAATGTGGCTAGTGAGAGTATGGTCAAGAAGCTTGGCTTAGAAGTCACTAAGCATCCGCGACCCTATCCCTTGCAATGGCTCACTGAGGCTGGAGAACTCCGCGTCACGCAGCAGGTCAAGGTTCCCTTGGAGATTGGCAGCGACAAGGATGAGGTGCTTTGTGACGTGCTTCCCATGGAAGCTGGTCACGTCCTGCTGGGAAGACCTTGGCAGTCTGACCGTAGGGTCATCCATGACGGGTACACAAATAAACACCACTTCACCCATCAGAACCGTAAGGTAACACTCATTCCCATGACACCTCAAGAGGTATACAAGGACCAACTCTATCTTAAACAGCAAAAGAAACAAGATAGCGGCATGATAGAACCTAAGTGTAAAACCAATTTCTTTATCAAGGCTAGTGGAGCTTATAAGAACTTGGATAGTCATAGGCCTGTTTTCTTGTTATACTATAAGGAGGCTTGCCTCCATGCTACTAAACACAAGCCGGCTTTGCCGAGCAGGTTGTCTAATCTTCTACAGGATTACCAAGATGTTTTTCCTGAGGAGTGTCCTCCAGGACTTCCCCCCCTCCGTGGTATTGAACATCAGATAGACCTTGTGCCTGGAGCGACTCTTCCCAACCGTCCCGCCTATAGGACTAATCCGGTCGAGACCAAGGAGATTCAGGCCCAAGTGGAGGAACTCCTAAGGAAAGGGCACATCCGGGAAAGCCTGAGCCCATGTGCGGTCCCAGTCCTGTTGGTTCCTAAAAAGGATGGTAAGTACCGTATGTGTGTTGATTGTAGAGCAATCAACAACATCACGGTCAGGTATCGTCACCCTATCCCTAGATTGGACGATATGCTAGATGAATTGCATGGGTCTAGGATGTTTTCTAAGATTGATCTTAGGAGTGGTTACCATCAAATTAGGATGAAAGAGGGTGATGAATGGAAAACAGCCTTTAAAACTAAGCAAGGATTGTATGAATGGCTTGTAATGCCATTTGGGCTTACAAACGCTCCTAGTACTTTCATGAGGTTGATGAATCATATACTTAGGCAATTCATAGGACATTTTGTTGTGGTTTATTTTGATGACATATTAATCTATAGTAAGAGTCTAAAAGATCATGTTGAACATGTTCAGGCTGTCCTAGAAGTACTTAGGAAAGAGAGATTATTTGCTAACATTGACAAATGCATCTTTGGCTCGGATACTGTTGTTTTTCTTGGCTTTGTGGTCAGTGCAGATGGCGTTAGTGTGGACCAGGAGAAGGTCAAAGCCATTCAAGAATGGCCTACACCAACAAGCGTGAGTGAAGTGAGAAGCTTCCATGGTTTGGCTGGGTTCTACAGGCGGTTTGTCAAGGATTTTAGTACCCTTGCCGCCCCATTGACAGAGATCATCAAGAAAGAAGTGGGGTTCAAGTGGGAACAACCTCAGGAACAGGCCTTCCAGACACTTAAGGATAAGCTTACTCACGCCCCATTGCTCGCTTTACCTGATTTTACTAACACATTTGAGATAGAATGTGATGCATCAGGCTTAGGTATTGGAGCAGTACTCATGCAAGAACGCCGACCCATTGCCTATTTTAGTGAAAAGCTGGGTGGTGCCACCTTAAACTACCCTACGTATGACAAAGAGCTGTATGCTCTGGTGAGGGCGCTTCAGACTTGGCAGCACTACCTGTGGCCTAAAGAATTTGTCATTCATACCGACCATGAGTCCTTGAAGCATCTTAAAGGCCAACAAAAGCTCAACAAGCGCCATGCCAAGTGGGTAGAGTTTATTGAAACATTTCCCTATGTTATTAAATACAAGCAGGGAAAAGAAAATATTGTGGCCGACGCACTATCCAGAAGGTACACTTTGCTTTCTACTCTTGAAGTTAAGTTATTGGGATTTGAACATATTAAACCTTTGTATGAAACTGACCCGGACTATGGAGACATCTATAAGTCCTGTTACAAGTCTTCTACAGGTTCTTATTACCAAAAGGATGGATTTCTCTTTCATGAAAACCGACTTTGTGTACCAAGGTGTTCCCTACGTGAGCTGTTCATAAGGGAAGCCCATGCTGGTGGGCTTATGGGACATTTTGGTATAGCAAAGACCCTGGCCATTATGCGTGAACATTTTCAGTGGCCCCATATGAAAAAGGACGTGGAACGCTTGTGTAATAGATGTCCTACTTGCAAAATGGCCAAAGCTACCACCCAACCCCACGGTTTGTATCAACCGCTTCCTATCCCTGAGCATCCTTGGCTAGACTTATCAATGGATTTTATTTTAGGCTTGCCTAGGACTAGGAACGGGAAGGATTCGATTTTTGTTGTTGTAGATCGGTTCTCTAAAATGTCTCATTTCCTAGCTTGTCATAAGACTGATGATGCATCTCATGTTGCCAATCTATTCTTTAGAGAGATAGTTAGATTGCATGGTATGCCTAGGAGTATTGTATCTGATAGAGACACTCGGTTTCTTAGTCATTTTTGGAGGACACTCTGGTCAAAACTAGGAACTAAGTTATGTTTCTCTACTACTTGTCATCCGGAGAGTGATGGCCAGACTGAGGTAGTGAATAGGACCTTAGGATCCTTGTTGCGTGCCTTTGTTGGGAAAAACCTTAGGACATGGGAGGATAGCTTGCCACACCTTGAATTTGCTTATAATCATTCTGTGCATTCAGCGTCTAAGTTTTCACCATTCCAAATTGTTTATGGGTTTAACCCTATGTCACCATTGGATTTAATGCCTCTTCCTTTGAGTGTAAGATCTAGTGTGGATGGTGAGCAGAAGGCCAAGATGGTTCAAAAGATTCATGCAGATGCCCGCAAGAATATTGAGGCCAAGACCAAGCAATATGCCAAGAATGCTAACAAGAACCGCAAGAAGGTGGTTTTTCAACCAGGAGACCAAGTGTGGATACACTTAAGGAAGGAACGCTTCCCTGTTGAAAGGCGCTCCAAACTCCTCCCAAGGGTTGATGGCCCCTTCACCATCACCAAACGCTTGAATGACAACGCCTATGTCTTGGACTTGCAAGGTAAGTATGCTATCAGCTCAAGCTTTAATGTTGCTGACCTTATTCCCTTTTGTGCAGATAATCAGGATTTGAGGGCAAATCCTTTTCAAGATGAGGGGAATGATGCGGACCAGGAACACCAGGCGAATACGCGGACGAGTGGACGAGCATCCGGACGAGGAGACGGTCGGGCTATCGACCATGGCCACGACCTTGGCCTGAACCCGGCTGAGGTTCAACAAGACTTTGCGACCAGGAGTGAAGACGTCGTCCCGGGCGAACATGTCCTCGACCAGACGCGTGTTTGTGCATCCGGACCGTCCCATGATCAAGCACCCGGACTGTCCCTTGATTCCACATCCGTACCGTCCCGTGGTTACATTTCTGCCTCAACCCAAGATCATACATCCGGCTTGTACCAAGACCAGGACCACGTACCACCTATCGACCAGAAGGCCGGACCAGCTCGTCTTCAGCAACCATCTCAGCATGACCGCGTCTACACTCGGCCATGGACCAACTCGACCGGGCCCATCGATCCATGGGTCATTCCAGAAGGCTCTTTGACCCGTGCAAGGACCAAGGCGCTTCAAGACCAGATTGGAGCCTTCATCAGCACATCCAGGCCGTCTGAACACCACATAGGTATGGTCCTTAGGCTCTGTGCAAATTGAGTTATATAGATGGGAAGAGATTGCATTTTTGTGCTCTTTTTCCCTCTTTTGGGTTTTTCCCATTGGGTTTTTCCAAAAGGGGTTTTTGATGAGGCCCAAATGCAATCTCCCATGTCCATTTGTATAAATCCTTTTGCTAATGAGCCTTAGGCCATTTGAATTCGGCCCATGCAAGAATTTAGCCTTGTTTTCGAAATGTCTTTCAATCTTCTTTGACCTTGATGTAATCCGTGTGCATGCCTTGGAATTTGTGCCTTCCATGCATGCCTTAACCGTTGTAATCGTGGCTATTTCATGGTTGGCTCAGACACTTGTACCTTCATCGAATTTTTATGAAAAGTCTCTTTGAACTTATTCTCTGAATTCGATCTCTTTCTCTTTGGTTGATCTTGGTGTGTTATATCCTTGAATCTACCAACGAAATCCTTGTCTTCCTCTTTGGTGTGTCATATCCTCTGAGTAGACAAGCCGGCTTGGCAGGAACCTATCATATTCTTGCCTGATCTAGCCGGATTCTATCCATCTTACCGTTATCTCTTCTTGCCATCTTCAATCCGTGAACCTCACATCCGCTGCATCCTTACGCTTAGCTTGGTGCCGTGACTGGGTTGTGATCCTGCCGTCTGGGATCATATCAGACCGTGACACCAAGTTCTTATCTCACTTCTGGAGGACTTTGTGGAAGAAGCTGGGTACTAAGCTTCTATTCTCTACCACCTGCCACCCTCAAACAGATGGACAGACTGAGGTGGTCAACCGCACCTTAGGAGCACTCTTGAGATCAACCGTGGGACGACACGTAACAACATGGGTGGAGAGCTTACCCTTGGTGGAGTTTGCCTACAATTCAGCCAAGCATTCTACCACAGGCATGTCACTCTTTAAAGCCGTGTATGGTCGCAATCCAGACACCCCTCTGACCTTGACACCCTTGCCACCAACCGAGACCATGGACCTTGAAGAAGAGGCCAAAGCCGCGGCCATGAAGAAGATATTTGAGCAAGTGCACGGCAACATTGAGAAGAGGAATGACCAGGTCCGAACAAGGATCAACAAGAAGAGGAAGCAGCTGGTGTTCCAACCAGGAGACTGGGTGTGGTTACACCTAAGGCCAGAACGCTTCCCCAACAAGCGCAAGCACAAGCTAGACTTCAGAGGAGACGGCCCATTCCAAGTGGTGGAACGCATCAACGACAATGCCTACAGACTTAAGCTGCCAAGTGAGTACAATGTATCTTCATCATTTAATGTTTCTGATCTATCTCCCTTTGATGCACAGGATGTTGGATCTTTGGAGACCAAAGCACTTGAATAGAGTGGGGATGATGGGGTCATCCAAGCTACACCGACCAGATACTTGAAGGATGAAGACCAGACCACCCCTTATGTGTCCCACCGCATTATGACCAGGAGCAGAACCGCCCAAGGAGTCCAAGACAGGAGCAAAGGAGATCATGCCCAAGGAAGCCAAGTAGAAGCCGCCCTAGCCCATGCATCCGGCCTTGGAGAGGAAGAGGAGATTGAAGACAGGAACCAGCCTCTTGATCATGTTCAGATGAGTTTTTCTGACCAAGACACTCATGCACACAGCCTTAGGGATAAGGTCTTGTGTGTCCTTACTATCCAAGAGTAAGGGCACTTCTAAAGACCTTAGGTGATTAGGGTACTCTTTTCCTTTCTAAGTTTACCATAATGGGTTCTTGGAAAGGTTTTTAATGAGACATGAAAATCTAAGGAATCAAGCCTAGTGTCCCATTGGTGTAATGTGGATATGTCCCTTTAAATCAATTAGGCTTGATTTTTATCCTAGGCAAATGTTTAGCCTTGCATTTCTTTAAAAGACTTAGTCATTTTGGGGTTGTTTAGTTTTGTTGACCACGGTCAACTAGGTCTTATGTGGTCTCAAGGTGTAGCCTATAAAAGGCAGACTCATTCTATTTTCTAAGGCAGATATTTTAGAACCCTAAACTTGAACTTGGCCGCCTAGGTCTTTCTCTCCTTCTTCCTTGTGCGAGTGTGTCTCCAAGTAAGAGAGAGTTTCCTTGAAGATTGAGTGTGTCTCTCTTCTTGGAAAGGCTGTATCCAAGCCAGTCATAGCTTGGTGTGTTGCCTTCAAATCACCTTTCAAATCGTGTAAAAAAAAAACCCCCTTTTCATTCTAGTCGTTCCATCATTTTGCACCCGCCGGTCGCTGTTCAAATCCGCGTCCGTACCGCCTGCCGTTCGTCCCTGACCGTGCGCCCGTCCAGCCGTTTGAATCCTCGCCCGCGGGTTGTCCTTCGTTCGTCCATTCTCTCACCATTCCCTCCCACTACCGGCTACTTCCCTACCAGATGGCTTGGCCTGTAACACATCTCTTAGTCCATTCCTTTTGTCCAGCTTGTTGACGTGACTGGGTTATGATCCTGCCCTCCTAGGATCATATCAAGTGGTATCAGAGCACCAACAGGCTGTACTATTAACCTTATCTCTTGTTAACCTAATTTTCTTGCCGCTTGTGTTTAGTTTATCATCCCATTAGATTTATCTTGTTGAACTGTTTGATCTGGCCATTACTATGGAATCATGGCAGGTGAAGAGTCTGAATCAGATGGAGAATCAAACCACACTCGTTTGTTGGATGAACTTACCCTGCGAATGCACAAAATGATGGTAGAGCTGTTCATCTCCATTCAAGCAGGATTGAGAGATGGCCTACATGAGGACATAAGGCACATCTTTCCTGAGCCGCGACCAGATAGACGACGTGCTCTGTTCCAGGATCAACGCCGGTCAGAACAACACATCAGGGCATCAACACAACATGCCAGAACCCCGGATCAACAAGCTAGAACACCTGGACCAAGAGAAGAGGTTTCTTCCATAAGAAACCCAGCCGACCAAAGCTTCCTTGGTGATGAAGCTGCGGCACACTTTTATCCAAGCGACTATTAAAATCATAGTCTAAGAAGGCCTAGGCGTGTGCGTGACCCAAGACCACCACAACCCCAAGACAACATCAACAATTTGAAACTCAAGATTCCAGCCTTTCACGGCAAAAATGATCCCACTGCTTTTCTTGAATGGGAGCAAAAGATGGAATTAGTTTTCAATTGTCAATACTTTTCTGATTTTAATAAAGTTAATGTGGCAGTAACTGAATTTTATGATTATGCTCTCAGCTGGTGGGAACAGTGATATCAAGAAGGCACAATGGGGAGCCTCCAATTGAGACCTGGCAAAAGCTCAAACATGTCATGCGCAGGCGCTTTTTGCCCTCCCATTTCCACCGTGACCTCCACCTAAGACTAAGACAACTAACTCAGGTTAGCCGTGGGGTGGAGGACTACTTTCAAGAAATGGAGACATTGCTAATCCGAGCTGGAGTTACTGAGGACCGTGAAGCCACAATGTCACGGTTCTTGGGAGATCTCAACAGGGACATTCAGGACCGCTTGGAGCTTCTACATTATGTGGAACTAGAGGAGCTTCTCCATAAAGCCATCTTGATTGAGCAGATGCTCAAACGTAAAACTACTAATCGTTCTAATTTTGGTGCAGGAACATATGGAACTAAACCGCCTTACCACTGAGACTTTAAGACCACACGGACAGCCGACCCTAAGCCATTTTCTTCAAGGCCGGAACAGCCTGCGTTTGGCAGCAAGTTGGACAAAGGCAAGGCGAATGAAAGGCCCACTCGGTCTAGGGATCTAAGATGTTTTATGTGTCACGGCCTAGGACACTATGCTAATGAATGTGTGAACAAAAAGGTTATGGTTCTTTTGGAGGATGGGGACGTGCAAACAGTGAAAGAATATGAGATTAAGAGATTTGTATAATGAAAGAATTAGAGATTAGAGAGAATTAGAGAATTAGAGAAAAGAATGATTTATTAGAAAATGAGAATTATAAAAATTCTTGTCTACAAAATGTGAAGGGAGTAAGGTATTTATACGAATCTAGTCTGGGCTTGTTTGGATACAAGGATAGCCTTTGACATAGAAATAAATCGCCATTTAATATGCATTAAAGGCTTCTATACTTCATCATTTCTTCTTCATTCCAACACTCCCCCTCGAGCTTAAGATATGGAAAATATTTAAGCTTGAAACCATGAAGTATTACCTCATTAAAAACCTAGAGAAGGAAAACCCAATTGGGACAAAACCTTTTCTAAGGAAAAAGAGTATAACACTCCATGTTGGGATCATTGGTGTGGAATGGTCATTAGGCCAAGTCTTGGATAGATAGAGGCGCCAATTTTAAGAGATGTTGCCTTGGTGAATACAGCAGCTAGTTGGTCCTCACTCCTTGTATAACAAGGTAAGATGATACCTTTCCCAATAGCCTCTCTTACTTTGTGGCAGTCCACTTCTATATGCTTGGTGCTTTTATGAAACATTGAATTGGAGGCTATGTGTATGGCAGCCTGATTGTCACAATGAATGGTGATAGGCTCTTCACACTTCACGGCTAAGTCTTACAATATTTGTTTCAGCCAGATGCATTCAGTAGTGAGCTTCCTCATTGCTCTATACTCTGATTCTGCACTAGAGCATGAAACCACCTTTTGCTTCTTGGTTTTCCAAGTCACAAGGTTTCCACCTATGAAAGTACAATAGCCAGTAGTACTTCTCCTAACTTCCCTATCTCCTGCCCAATCTGCATCACAATAACCAACCACATTTGTGTTTTTATTATTACCCATCCAAATACCTTGTTCATGTGTGCCTTTGAGATATCTTAGAATTCGCATGGCCATGTCCCAATGCCTCATCTTTGGCCCTTGCATGTGTTGAGATACCTGATTCACAGCAAAACATAAGTCTGGTCTTGTGATGGTTAAATAAATAAGTTTACCAACCACTTTCTTATAGAGCTTAGGATCATGGAAATCAATTTCCTCCTCTAGCTCCCCTTTAGTTGCGATTTTATAGTCTTCTTCTAAGGGTGTTTTGGCTGGTTTAGCTTCCATCATACCTGTAGAGGTTAGTAAATCTACAACATACTTCCTTTAGGAGAGAAAGAGACCTTCCTTAAACCTACATACTTCAATTCCCAAGAAGTATTTAAGTTCTCCTAAATCCTTAATATCAAAGACACTCTTTAAGTAATCTTTAGTAGATGCAATACCAACACTATCACTACCAGATATGATTATATCATCTACATAGATAAGAATTACCATAATACCTTCCTTACTCTTTAGTGTAAAAAGAGTATGTTCCACGTCAGATCTTTTGAAGCCTTTATCCATTAAGGTTACACTTAGCTTGTGGTACCAAGCTCTTGGAGATTGTTTAAGGCCATAAATAGCCTTCCTTAATCTGAGTATATTACCGCTTCCTACCTCATCTTCTAGGCCAGGTGGAGGTGACATGTAAACCTCTTCTTCTAGTTCACCTTGCAAGAAAGCATTCTTGACATCCATTTGCCACAATTCCCACTCAAGATTAGTAGCAACAGTAAGCACAACATTGACAGAATGTAGCTTAGCAACCGGAGCAAATGTATCCCTATAATCCTCACCATATGTCTGAGTAAAACCCCTAGCCACCAACCTAACTTTATATCTATCAATTTCACCATTACTTTTGTATTTAATGGTAAAATCCATTTAGAACTTACAACCCTTTTTCCTTGTGGTAAAATAGCTGAAGCATATGTACCATTCCTCTCCATAGCTTGTTTCTCAGCTGAGATAGCTTCCCTCCATTCCTTTTTAGACATAGCTTCTTCATATGTCTTTGGAATCCGCTCATTAGCAAGACTATAAATAAAAGCAACATGATTAGAAGGTAAGTGTGAAATATTACAAACTCCCTGATCATGATGAACCACAACATTTCCATTCTAGAAAACTGGTGGATTTCTTTGTCTTGTGCAACTTTTTAAAACTGTAGGTGGAGCTTCTTGATTAGATTCCTCTTCTTCACTCAAAACTTCAATAAGAGTAGGTCTTGATCTTTTGGAAGCTGAGACAAGAATGGAATCATCTCCTGCTGAGTCTTTTTGGACATGAGTAGAAGCTTCTCCCCCCCATGTTCAAGAGGGGGAAGACCAGGAGAATCAAGAGATGAGGAAGGGTGAGATGACGCGGCTGGACCGGATGGACTAGCTGAGCCGGAAGGGCCGGGGCCAGGACAGGCATGTGGATCGGCCGTGACTGAGGGACAGGGACTACTTGCTACTGGGGCAGGTGACAGAGGCGATGAGGCTGGGTGCTGACCACCTCCTATTCCAATACTCTCCAAGAGTTTCCTCAAGTAGTCAGCTTGGTCTGTCCTTGTTGATGAGATGTCTTTAAATTGTTCCCAATTTCCTTCTTCATAAAAACCTTTTTCTTCTTGGAACTTTACATCTCTAGACACCAAGACTCTTCTAGTCTCTGGATCATAACATTTGTATCCTTTCTGAGTAGATGAATATCCAATGAACATAGCCTTGATACTCTTTGGTTCAAGCTTGTTCCTTTGCTCCCTTGGTATTAACACAAAACAAACACACCCAAAAACTTTCAAATGATCAATAGTGGGTTCAGTGTTGTTTAATACCTCAAATGGGGATATATCATGAAGGACTTTTGTAGGTTTCCTATTGATTAAGTAACATGCTGCTACAAGTGCATCCCCCCAAAATCGTTTAGGTACCTTCATGTGGAACATCATAGTTCTCACAACCTCCATTAAGTGCATGTTCTTCCTTTCAGCAACTCCATTTTGCTGTGGAGTGTAAGGACAGCTTGTCTGATGCTCAATGCCAAGTTTAGCTAGATGTTCCTGAAGTCTGGTACTAGTGTATTCCCCTCCATTATCTGTTCTAAAGCATTTAATTCTTGCATTGTATTGGTTAGTAACATATGCTTGAAAGTTTAAAAATGCATCATAAACCCTATCTTTATAACTAAGGTGAGTAACCCATGTATATTTAGACTTTTCATCAATAAATGTCACAAAATATTTATGGTTTTCTCTAGATGGATATGGGGATGTCTAAACATCAGGATGCACCAATTCAAAACAATTTTCATATTTATGCATTGATTTTTCAAAAATTGTTTTACAATGTTTTCCAAGAATAAATGAATCACACAACTCTTTAGACATTCTTAAACCAGGCACAATTAATTCAAGAGCTCTTGGATGAGGATGTCCTAGTCTAGCATGCCACAAATCAGAGTCAGTACTAAATTTATTAGTACATACAAGTCATCTTTAGTGGTTCTTTTTCCAAAGAATCTTCTAGTTTCAATATCCTGAAAATAGAAATCATTAGAACCAAATATAGCATGAAAATTCAAGTCAGTAGTAGATCTTTTAACTGAGAGTAAGATTGAGGTAAAAGAGGGCATATAAAATGCTTTAGATGCTTTATCAAATAATTTCAATTTTCCTATGCCTTTGATTGGTACTTTAATTCCATTAGCAATAAGAACATTCCCTAGGGCAGGTTCTACATTCTCTAGCAATTCTAAATCACTAATCATGTGATGAGAAGCACCAGAGTCAACCACCAAAGAGTTAGGAGCATTTGATGTATAAGAAGTTTGAAAAGAAGCATGAAAAGTTTTACCCATCACATTTCTCTCCTTTATTGCCTTAATTAGAGCTTCCAAGTCTGATTTTGTCATAAAATCTGATGCTTGTGACATGATACTGGTGGAGGCTGAATGAGAGAGAGGACCACTGCTTACAACCGCCTTGGATGACACCATGTCGTGAGCTTGGCCAGCCGAGGGCATGACCGGTTGTTGTTGAGGCCGTGATGCCCAAGATGGTTTCTGGTGAGGGTGAAGTACCCAGCAATCCTTCTTTGCATGGCCATTCCTCTTGCAATGGTCACAAAATTGCCTCCTCTTCCTAGAATCACTTGTTGGTCTAAAGAAACTTTTATGAGCAGCTACTAGTTCAGCTTTGTTGCCAAACAATCCATGTGATCCTTGCTCCTTTTGAATTTGAGCACACACTTATCAGACCTGAGAATATGCTTAATAAGATCTGAGTAAGTAGAATTAAGAGTTAAAAGTAACCCAAACACCTTATCTTGTTCTTTCCTTTCAAGGAGAACAAGTGGTTCAATAGTGGCTGACCTTAGCATTTCTAGCTCAGCCCACAAAGCTCTGAATGAGCCATAGTGCTTTCTGAATTCAGCATCCTCCTGCCTCAATTTATTCAAAGCTTTCTTCACTTCAAAAATTCTCAAAAGGTTAGTGGTGTTTCCATACACCTTAAGCAAAGTGTCCCAAAGATCTTTTGTATTTTCACAAAAAGAATAAGCTTCTAAAAGATCACTAGCAAGAGAATTTTGTAATATATAAAGTACCAATTGATCTTCTTGGTACCATTTGGCTTGAGCTGCATCACTCACTTCAGCCACTTCATTGTCTTCAATGCCATTTATGGCAATGTGGTTCCAAAGACCTTTTCCACCTAATATGGTTTTCATGGTTCTAGACCACAAGAGATAATTTGTTCCATATAGAATAACTGGAGCTCTAATAGATGTTTGAATCTCCATGATAGAATATACTAGATGGTTGGGATGCTGGTAGTTCCACGGAGAAGGCTGATCACACACTGGTCGGGACGTTTGGCTAGCTGTCGGAACAAAAGACTTTCGCTAGCTGGTCACAGGACGAGTTGAGTGGTTGGTCGAGACACAGTACAAGGACACAAGCAGTTCGTATACTTTATCACAGCCGGCTACTTAATTACAAGTAAATGACGATCTTGATCAGCTTTGGTACACTAGCACACGATCAAGACAATGCTGGTCGGAACAAGGTTGCTGGTCGGGACAAACTGATCGATCTAGGATTGTTCAGCTTCACTTCCTTATGTGCACCAATACCTGCAATTTCGTGTGTGCTATACAAAAGAGACCACAGGCCTTGTGTGCAAAACAAGTATAGTGCAGGTGGTGCAAGAAAGGAAATAATAAAAAAATATATATATCTTGCAGTTCAAGTAACCACCAACAACCTATAACTACTTGTAACAACCTTTAACCAACTAATAACCAACCTTGTCCGATTTTAACAACCAAATTCGAATTCTTTGAATACTATGAGTTAAAATCAATCCTAATTTTCAAGAAATCAAGTTAAGACTTTTCAAAGATTAACAAAAGATTCAAGAAAATCTATCTTGGAGTCTTAAACCTATTAGATTGACCTTAAATTTCGTGTAGAACTCAACAAGATATATCTTAAACTTTCCAGAATCAAAACTTTAAAGAAAACTAAGAAACGTTTAGAATTATATCACCAGAATATCGATACAGGTGAATTTGGACGTTTCTGAGGAAACCTTCAAGAAAATCCTCCAAACAGAATGTAATTGAGTTCTGCTTTCTTTAAACAGAAACTAGACTCGAAGGACTTGAGTTTAGGCTTTTGAAAATCGCGATTTGAAGAAGAATTAACGTCGAGGTGACCTGGGAAACGCAGGGGTTTGCGGCAGACGTCGTTGCGAAGCACCTTTGAAAGAAAATTCGTAACTTTTGATTCCTTGGGCCAAATGATGCGATTAAAACGGACGTGGATTCAGAAATCGTCGATTCACAATCAAGAGAAAGAAGATCGATAAAAGAAGTCATGGTTTGGCCGGAATTTGAATTACAAGATGACGTTCGAAATTGATCCAGAAATTGATGAAGAACAAGATGGATTCTTGTTGAATCAATGAAAGATTGAAGAAATTTTCCCAGATTTGATGCAACCTGGCTCTTATACCATGAAATTATATGAGATTAAGAGATTTGTAGAATGAAAGAATTAGAGATTAGAGAGAATTAGAGAATTAGAGAAAAGAATGATTTATTAGAAAATGAGAATTATAAAAATTATTGTCTACAAAATGTGAAGGGAGTAAGGTATTTATACTAATCTAGTCTAGGCTTGTTTGGATACAAGGATAGCCTTATACATAAATGACTACAAGGATAACATAATCTAGAATACAAACAAGCCTTAGACACTCCTTTTGACATAGAAATAAATCGCCATTTAATATGCATTAAAGGCTTCCATACTTCATCATTTCTTCTTCATTCCAACAAACTGAGGACGAGGCAGAGGATCTAGAACCGGTCTACGATCAATACGAGGATGAGGTGGAAGAGTCTCCAGTCCAAGGCCAGTTACTGGTTACTAGGCGTGCTATCAGCGTCCAGACCAAAGCTAAGGCTCCTGACCAAAGGGAGAACCTGTTCCATTGTAGTCTCATAGTTGATGGCGGCAGTTGCACCAATGTTGCAAGTGAAAGTATGGTCAAGAAACTTGGGTTGGAAGTTACTAAGCATCCGCGTCCATACCCTTTGCAATGGCTCACATAAGCAGGAGAACTTCGCGTGACCCAATAGGTCAAAGTGCCTCTGGAGATAGGCAGTTATAAGGATGAGGTCTTATGTGATGTGCTTCCCATGGAAGCTAGACATATTCTGCTTGGGAGGCCATGGAAGTCTGACCGAAGGGTCATTCATGATGGGTATACCAACAAGCATCATTTCACTCATCAAAACCGCAAGGTAACCCTTGTTCCCATGACTCCTCAAGAGGTATATAAAGATCTACTTTACCTTAAACAACAAAGGAAACAAGAACTTAGATGAAACTAATTTCTTTATTAAGGCTACCGAGCGAGTTATGAGGAGGTTTGCCTCCATTATACATTATAAGGAGGTTTGCCTCCATTATACTAACCCCCAGCCGGTGCTACCGAGCGAGTTATGATGTAAGAACTTGGGTGGGCTGTCTTTTCACCGAGAAGCTCAGGATAATGGGACAGAAATTGATGGAATTGAAGGGTGGATCGAAGGGACCACACAAGCTGTGAAAGGGGCTTGTGATACTCCAAGAACTTCAACCAGCAAGGTTGAAGTCGACGGCTGCAAGCAGAGGAATTGCTGGCGGCAGTTTGTGTCTAAAAGACTTAGGGTTTTTGTCAAAATACTTGTTGTTTCATAAAGTGAAAACAAGAAGGCTTATATAATGCCTTGTTACAATTTTAGGGTAAACTACAAGGCGTTTATCCTTTACGAGAGTAAAACAACATGTAGTTTACTTATTTGTCACTTAGAATAAATAATGGGCCATAATTAGTCAACATGACTTAACCCAACTAAAACACTTAGACAAATAAATCGAATTTTAAGAAGGAGAAGCCCAACAACACTTAGGCTGAGAATTCGCCTGAAGACTTGTGAATGGGATGGAATTGTGAACAAGTCTTCAACGCCTTGCGCACTAGGAGTGTTGCCTCATTAAAACCTTCTTCGGAAAACCCAATGGGACAAAACCGAAGATAGGAAAAAGAGTACAATTTCCTAGAACGACTTTTGGTGTCTCTACCGAATAGTAATGGTAAAGACACCGGAGGAGGAAGAATCTTCGAGAAGGAACCTCCATGGTTCCTTGTCTAGCTGGAAGGGTGGTCTGGTCATGAGTGCCTGAACTGGGTCTGACTGGTCGGCTGCTGGCTCCGGACGGCTTGCCTGGACGGCTGGTCGTGGGCTGGTGGTCTGGGTGGGCAGCTCGGGGTCTTCTCTGGTTCCACTTTCCAAGAGCATGCTGAGCTTGTCTCCTAAGGCTTTCCGCTTTGACCGCGTAAGTGGTCCAGGTGAGATGACAGGTGCAGTAGCTGGCTCGATGTCCTCATCATTCCCTCCCTCTTGAAGTGCTTTGGTCTCCAAAGCAAAGTCCTCACCTGCATCAAACAACTCTAAGTCAGCAACATTGAAAGTACTAGAGACGTTATACTCACCTGGAAGTTCGAGCTGGTAGGCGTTGTCGTTGATTCTCCGAAGGACGCGGAATGGACCATCACCCCGGGGTGCAAGCTTGCTCTTCCGTCGCTGGGGAAATCTCTCGGGGCGCAGGTGTAGCCAAACCCAATCTCCCTCCTTGAAGACCATGTGCCGGCGGCCCTTTTTGGCATTCCTGACGTTCTGGATGTTGCGTTGCTCAAGGTTCGCCTTAGTCTCCTCATGAAGTTTCTTGATGTAGTCTTCTTTGGCTTCTCCCTCCAAGCTGATGGCGTCGTCTAACGGGATTGGTGTAAACTCAATCGGAGTGGTCGGGTTGAAGCCGTAGACAACTTCAAAAGGTGATCGCTTCGTGCCTGAATGTGCGGCTCGGTTGTAGGCAAACTCGACGTACGGAAGACATTCCAACCAATTCTTCAAATTTCGACCGATTGTCGCCCTCAATGTCTGTGACAAGGTCCGGTTGACAACCTCAGTCTGGCCGTCTGTCTGGGAATGATACGCGGAAGAGAACAGGAGGTTGGTGTCCAATTTTCGCCAAAGTGCTCGCCAGAAGTGGCTCAGGAACTTGGTGTCTCGGTCAGAAACGATTGTCCGGGGAATGCCATGAAGTCTGACGATTTCTTTGAAGAACAGGTCGGCGATCTGGCTTGCGTCGTTTGTCTTGTTGCAAGTGATGAAATGTGCCATCTTAGAGAACCTGTCGACCACGACGAAGATGGAATCCTTATTATGCAATTTCGGCAGGCCTAGGACGAAATCCATGGATATGTCTGTCCAAGGCGCAAATGGAACTGGCAAGGGCATGTAGGGGCCCTGAGGATGCAGCTTTGACTTAGCCCGCTTGCAGATAAGGCACCGGGCGCAGTGCGTCTCGACGTCTCGACGCTGATGAGGCCAATAAAAGTGCTCCTTAAGCATTCTTAAGGTCTTGTCAATGCCAAAGTGTCCCATGAGACCTCCACCGTGTGCTTCTCTGAGAAGCAGCTCTCAGATTGATCCCCTCGGAATGCAGAATCTGGGCGAAGCGGCTGAAGTTCCCTTTTCTGTGCTCTAGGTGGGCCTGGGCGAAGTCGACATCATCGGCATACAGTTCCTTGATCATCTCGAAGCCGAGAACCTTGGACTCCATGACAGAGATAAGGCTGTAACGACGAGACAAGGCGTCAGCGACGATGTTGTCCATTCCTTTATTGTACTTGATGACGTACGGAAAGGTCTCAATGAATTCTAGCCAACGGGCATGTCGTTTCTTCAACGTTGATTGCCCTCGGAGGTGCTGGAGCGTCTGATGATCGGTATGAATGACGCACTCTCGGGCAAGCAGATAATGTTGCCAAGTCTCTAAGGCGCGGACAAGGGCATAAAGTTCCTTGTCGTAGGTCGGATAGTTAAGTGCAGCTCCACTTAACTTCTCGCTGAAGTAGGCGACTGGTCGTCCGCCTTGGGTAAGGACGGCTCCAATGCCTATGCCTGAGGCATCGCACTCAACCTCGAACTTCTGCGTGAAGTCTGGTAACACGAGGACTGGTGCGTGTGTAAGGCGTTCCTTAAGCAGCTGGAAGGCCTTGTCTTGCTCGGGACCCCAACGAAAATCCTGGTTCTTTTTGATCGTCGAGGTCAAGGGTCCAGCAATCATGCTGAAGTCGCGGACGAACCGTATATAGAAGCTGACAAGTTCGTGAAAGCTGCGGACCTGGCTGGTGGTCGTCGGCGTGGGCCAATCCTGAATGGCCTTTATTTTCTCGTCGTCTACCCGAAGTCCCTGGGAACTGACGACGAAACCAAGGAATACTACTTGGTCGGTGCAGAATGTACACTTCTTGAGGTTGGCGTACAGCTGCTCTCTCTGTAAGGTAGTGATCACGGCTTCTAAGTGCTCCAGGTGGTCTCGGTAGGTCGCGCTATAGACGAGAATATCGTCGAAGTAGACCATGACAAACTTGCCGATGAACGGGCGAAGAACATCGTTCATAAATCGCATGAAGGTACTGGGTGCATTTGATAACCCGAATGGCATTACGAGCCACTCATAGAGGCCTTGCTTTGTCTTGAAGGCGGTCTTCCATTCATCTCCTTCTCGCATCCGCACTTGATGGTATCCACTCTTCAGGTCTATCTTAGAAAAGATTGCGGCTCCGCTGAGCTCGTCAAGCATGTCGTCTAGGCGTGGAATGGGGTGCCGGTACTTGATGGTTATGTTGTTGATGGCGCGGCAGTCAACGCACATCCTCCAACTTCCGTCCTTCTTGGGTACCAGAAGAACCGGAACGGCACAGGGGCTGAGGCTTTGACGGACATATCCTTCAGCCATGAGGTCTTGGACTTGTCGTTCTAATTCTTTAGCCTCCTCGGGGTTGACTCTGTAAGCTGGACGGTTAGGTAGCTGAGCTCCGGAAATGAAGTCAATGTGGTGCTCTATCCCTCGGACAGGTGGAAGTCCGGCTGGGATTTCGTCTGGGAAGACGTCGGCGTACTTGTCAAGGAATGCGCGGATCTCGGCATGTAGAGGGTGCTCCGTACTGGCCGTGTGTAGACTCTCTCTGTAGAGCATGAGCACGACTTGGGTGCCTGCGGTGCATGTGGCTTTTCTCATGTCTGCTACATAAATCAGAAAATTCTCCTTTCTGGCATGTTCATCCTTTGCCATCTTTGATTGCATTTCTTGGACGGCGTGTGCAGACATCGGGCTAAGTTGTAGCGACGCTTGTCGTGGACGAAAGAGTAGAAGTTGGTTCGTCCGTTGTGCGTGGTCTCACGGTGGAATTGCCAAGGTCGTCCGAGCAGAAGATGTCCAGCTGACATCGGGACGACGTCGCAGGTGACCTGATCTTGATATCTGCCGATGCTGAATGAGACCCTCACTTGGTCTGAGATATACAACTCCGTCTTGTTGTTCAACCACCGAAGTTTATAGGGCTTGGGGTGCTTGGTCACGGGCAAGCCTAATTTCTCCACCATGTACTTACTGGCGGCATTCATGCAGGATCCTCCGTCAATGATCAACGAACACACTTTTCCAAGTATCGTGCATTTGGAGTGGAAAATGTTCTCTCGTTGTTCTTCTTCTTCAGGCTCGAATCGTGAGCTAAGGACGCGTCGGATCATAAGCATTTCTTCGGAATCAGCGTATTCAATGTCCTCGTCGGACTGAGGCGTCGGAAATGCTTGCTCCTCATGTTCATCTTCGGACTCGTAGTCTCCAGAAGCAGTGAGCACCATTGTACTTTGAGTGGGACAATCCCGGGACATGTATCTTCTGCCTTTACATTTGAAGCAGACGATCTCGCTGCTCCGCTGAGGCTGGGATGGGGTCGTGGCACTCGGTGATCTAGAGGCTGGAGGTGCCGGTCTGGGGGCTGAGCTGGAGGCGACGGCTTTGCCTTTGAGCCGTGGGTCCATAGGCTGAGTCGTCCGCTAAAATGGTTTGGAACCGGTGTTCCAAGTGTTTCTGGGTCGAGAAGGTGCGGCAAGCTTCCGCTTATGGCACTTCTCGATCTGGACTGCTAGGTGGAACAGCTCACCTAGGTCGTGGTAGGGCTGCAGTTCAATCTTTATGGCGATGGATTCTTGCAAGCCGTCGATGAATTGGGCCATAAAGCTCTCTTCATATTCATCTACATCGAGTCGGTTACGGAGGTGCTCGAACTCGTCAAAGTATTCAGTCACCGTCTTGCTTCCTTGAGTGAGGCGTCGGAAACGTCGCTGAAGCTCGCGGTGGAAGTGGGGCGGTACATAACGTCGCCTCATGATTTGGGTCAGCTCGACCCATGAAGTCACAGAACCCATACGAGCTCGTCTGCGGGTGGTGACTTCTCGATCCCACCATGCTAGGGCATGGTCTGTAAATTGCGCTGTCGCAAAGATGACCTTCCGGGGATCATCATAGTTGTAGTATTCATGCGTCTAATTTCGAAATACTCTTCGGGGTCTAATTTCCCCGAGAAAGGAGGTGGGCTCATCTTGACCTCCGGGTAGTGAGCGGCTGGACGTGGCGGCGGTGGTGGTGGTGGGTCGTCGTCATAGTAATGGTATCGACCCATAGGTGACCGTTCGTGGTGGTATGGAGGCGCGGTAGGTGCTGCAGGGGGCGGAGTGAAGCGCCCTAACCCGGGAAAACTACCCTAGGTTAAAGGTTTCCTACCCGCGGTCGACCCAAACAACCGTACTTAGTAAAAAATTCTTGATTCAGATTTTTACTTAACTTTTTCTTAGCATTTTCAGATTCTATTCAGCGGAACAGTGCATAAACGTGCAATATATTACTTATTATAGAAAAACGAGGTTCTAGTACAACGATAAGTCTACCAATACATCGTCTAAGCTACTAGACCCGATTATTCTACTAAGCCACCATCTCTTCTTTCCAGCCTTCGTCTCGCGTTCTAGCCACTGCGGTTACCTTCCCGAGTAATACCTAATCCTGCATCCATAAGGAGGCATAAGCAACGAATTGCTTAGTGAGGCGGTCATCCCGTCTCACACAGCTATGGTCAAGTAATCGAAAACAAGCAATACAATCAATAAGTCAATCATGCAAATCAGGCCGATATACTTTCCTAACGTGATTCACCAACCACTGTTGGATCTCTCACCAGGACGAGTCACACAAGACTCTCATATTCACGCTTAACACATATATCAGGACAAGGACAAGTATATTAGATCAGACAGTCAAGCGCTTATTGAATCTACTCACGCCAACGACCCTAGACCATAGCCACAGTCACGCACTCACCTTAGGATCTTGATGAACCGATGAAATTCTCACGTTCTGACACTTCTTGTCGCAGGTTGTTCAAGCCACACCGACACGCGTCACACAAACCTAGTGATTTACTCAGAACACATCGACCAAACACTAAGTCTCTCGATGCTTATTGCCCAGAAAGGTAAAACTCTGAGTTTATCGATGCTTACCCGGATATTCCTTAACCGAACGAACTGCTATTGATGATTACTCAGGTAACTGGGCGCCTCTCGAACCTTTCTAGGATAATCGCTTATCTTCCTCGAACTTTCTTTCTTTCAGAGTTCTAATTTTCGTTTTTGCTCTGGCAGGGAATTATGAGGCGACCTGCTCCTTATTTATAAGGGAAGGCGGTTAGGATTTTCCTTTATCTACGGCCCCTTTTATCCCTTCGAATATCCCATCTGTTTGTTAGGGTATCAGCATGATTTTCGAAAAGCAGTTGGGATTTAGCGCGAAAATCTCGGAAGTTGTTACCAACAACTTCGACCAACCCAATCCCCTTATCCGTTGGGAATAATCCCTTATCCTTTGGGGATAATTTCCTATCCTTCGGGAATAATTCCCTATCCGCTGGGAATAATCCCTTATCCGGTTGTTAGGATATTGCGAAATTTCCGGGAAGTCTGTTACAAGGATATTTGGAAACTTCCTTCCCAGATATCTTCGCCCATAATCCCCGAAATTTCCTTTTTCTCCGCCCTTGCCAGTTTTGCCCTCGATCGCGGTCATTACAATTCTCCCCCACTTAGGTGGATTCGTCCTCGAATCTATGACTTAGTCTTTTTGGACTTAGATGTCTCGACCGCTTGTTTGTCGAACCATTTGGGAAACTTGTCCTTCATAATGACTTCAGGTTCCCACGTGATTTCTTCTTCTCCATCACAATCCCAAACGACCTGAATCATTTTGGTTTTCTTCCTGCGATCTGTCTTAACTCTCCTTCCCACGATTCGAACTGGCCTTCCTTCCACAGTCAGATTTTCCTGTAAATCTGTTGGTGGTTCCATTATCACGTTATGTCTATTACTTATGCACTTCCTTATCATAAAAACGTGGAACACATTGTGGAATGCACTTAAGACTGGTGGTAATTCCAATCTATATGCTACTGGTCCGATCCGTTCCAGAATCTTATACGGACCCATATATCTCGGCTTTAATTTTGCAGTCTGATTCGTTCTTTCCTTTCCCTTATAGGTGACCGTCTTAAGATAGACCATTTCCCCAACTTCGAATTCTAATTCCCTTCGACGTTTGTCTGCATAACTCTTTTGTTGATCCTGAGCTTCCTTAATTTTAATCTGTAAAATCCTGATTTTCTCAGTCGTCCTATCAACTAAGTCTGGTCCATAAATGCTTCGCTCCCCCACTTCAGTCCAACATAGCGGGGTTCGGCAAGGCCGTCCATACAATGCCTCATACGGAGACATTCCAATGCTAGTCTGATAGCTATTGTTGTATGCAAACTCGGCCAATGGTAAGTACTGTTCCCACTTACCGCCCCAGTCTAAGATAGCCGCTCTCAACAAATCCTCAAGTGTCTGGATCGTTCGTTCCGATTGACCATCCGTCTGCGGGTGATAAGTCGTGCTCAGGTTGACCTTAGTCCCAAGCCGCTTATGCAATGACTTCCGATCTGATATTATACTCGCACGAACTCCATGTAACCGAACGATCTCTTTTATGTACAACTCCACAAGTTTCTCTGAACCATCTTTCCGATTAACTGCGAGGAAGTGAGCGGATTTGGTCAAACGGTCCACAATGACCCAAATCGGCAATCCGGTAACAAAGTCCATCGTGATCAAATCCCACTTCCATTCGGGGATGGGTAATCTCTGCATTAATCCAGCCTGAACTTGATATTCGGCTTTGACCCTTTGGCATGTATGACAACCAGCCACCCATTTGGCTACATCCCGTTTCATTCCAACCCAGTGATAGTATCGTTTTAAGTCTCGATACATTTTAGTCGCTCCTGGGTGAATGGAGATTTTGGACTGATGTGCCTCTTTAAGAATTTCCTCACGCAACTGCTGATCTTTGGGAACACACACCCGACCATTCACCAATATCGTACCATTATTCGATATCTGATACTCAGTGTTCTCGTTCCTTGCTGCCTCTTTAAGTTTTTTGTCAGTATCCTGGACTAGCCGAACGCGGGTTAACAGATCCGCATGGTCGGAAGAACCTAAGCCCAACGGTTCCACATCATCTGTCAATGCGGTAAGGCGCAAAGTGCTTATCATACTGACCAGACCTTCCATGTCTCTTACAACATCCTTGACCACTTTCTTTCGACTTAGTGCATCTGCAACCGAGTTGGCCTTTCCCGGATGATAGTCAATGGTCAAGTCATAATCGGCCACAAGTTCCATCCATCTCCTTTGCCGAAGGTTTAGTTCAGACTGAGTGAAGATATACTTCAAACTCTTGTGATCCGTAAAGATCTGAACTTTTGCACTGTAACGATAAGATCTCCAGATCTTTAAAGCAAATACCACAGCCGCCATCTCTAAGTCATGGGTTGGGTAATTCGCTTCGTGTTTCCTTAGTTGTCTTGATGCATAAGCGATGACCTTACCCACTTGCATCAGAACGCACCCAAGTCCGAATCGAGATGCATCTGTGTAGACTACATAAGGTGCATCGGGTTCTGGTAATGCCAAAACTGGAGCACTCGTAAGCATTTCCTTCAGCTTAACGAAAATAGTCTCACAGTCTGCTGACCATACAAACCGAACGTCCTTACCGGTCAGTTTGGTCATTGGCTGAGCCATGCTTGCAAAACCCTTAACAAACCGTCTATAATAGCTAGCCAATCCCAGAAAGCTCCGCACCTCTGAGGCATTCTCGGGTCTCGGCCATTCCGCAACAACCCTGATCTTTTCTGGGTCAATAGACACTCCTTGATCCGAGACTATATGACCCAAGAACCCAATTTCACTTTGCCAAAAGCTACACTTGCCGAGCTTAGCAAACAACTTCTGTTCTCGCAACTTATCCAAAACCGTTCTTAAGTGACCTTGATGCTCATCTTGGTTTTTCGAGTAAACCAGAATATCATCTATGAAGATGATCACAAATTCATCCAAGAAATCTCGGAAGACAGTGTTCATCAGCTTCATAAATGCAGCCGGTGCATTGGTCAATCCGAAAGGCATGACTACGAATTCGTAATGTCCATACCTTGTCCGAAAAGCCGTCTTTCGAACGTCTGACTCGGCTATTGGAATTTGATGATATCCCGAAGCCAGATCAATCTTGGAGAAACAAGTCGCCCCTTTGAGTTGGTCCAATAACTCGTCAATCCTTGGGAGCGGATACTTGTTCTTTACCGTAACTCGGTTCAATCCCCGATAGTCGACGCAAAGCGTAAAGCTTCCATCTTTCTTTTTAACGAACAGGACCGGTGCTCCCCAAGGTGAACTGCTCGGACGGATGAACCCTTTCTCCATCAATTCACCTAACTGTTTCTTTAATTCAGCCATTTCAGCTGGTGTCATTCGATAGGGAGCTTTTGATATCGGGGCGGTTCCAGGTTCCAATTCAATAGTGAATGGATCCGATCTTTCCGGTGGTGGTCCAACCAAGGCCTGGAACACATCACCGAAATCTTTTACTACCGGAATATCGGTAAGTCCTATGTCTGGCCTAACTTCTGATGCTGTAATCGTGGCCAAATACGCCTCGCATCCTTTTTGGATCAATTGTTCTGCTTGAATCGCTGAAATGATCAAGCTTCCTGAAGTGGGTCGAATTCCCTGGTATTCCAGCGTTGAGTTCCCTCTCTCAAACCGGATTCTTCCTCGGTGACAATCTAAATGGGCCTTATGCTTTCCAAGCCAATCCATGCCCAATATCACCTCGTAAGTTTCCAATCCACAAATAACCAAGTCAGCTGGCATGTCCACACCGCATACCATTATTGGAACGTCAAGCACCCTTCCGAATGTTTCCATGGCTTGACCGCCCGCCGCTCGGACAAGTCCGAGTTGGTCTCCAGATTCCTTATGGAACCCGCCTTTCCCAACAACTTTCGGGCTAACAAAACAATGTGTCGCCCCAGAATCAAACAGAACATGGGTCGGTATTCCGCCCATAAGAATGGTCCCTACAATATCCCCTAAATTGCTAAGGACACAAGCAGACATCGAATTTACTTAGTAAGTGTTAGGAACTTACCAGTGATCGGACGAGAAGAGCTGCCTTCTATCGCATCCTCAGAAATCGAGAAGACCCGTGGTGTTCCACCAGTTGCATTCGCCGGTCTCTTAGCTGGTGGTGGTGGTGGCAGTCCTTCATTTGCCCGTTTCCCGGATGACTGCGCCAGCTTCGGACACTGAGACCTGAAATGTCCCGGCTCACGACAATGATGACAGACCCGATCACCAAAGTTAGGTCCCAATTCTCGCGCCCCAGAGTACCTCTCCGGACAGTCCCCAATTTTGTGGTTCAGACTGCCGCACCGTAAACACGCACCCGACATGGTCCTGCACTGACCAGAGTGTGTTTTCCCGCAACTTAGACATGCAATTTGCACCGTTAATGTCTTGTTGCTCCTGAGACTCTTGTATGAGTTTCTCCTTTGGCTCGACCCGAATCTCAGTCTAGCGGAAGGTACCGTGGCCGCTTTCCATTCCATATCTGCTAGTTCCGCTTCCTCCCTTAGGCCCATTTCCATAAGAGCCGCTACCTCTACCAGCTCAGACATAGAGTCATATCTCCGCACTTGACACCGATTGCGGAGATTGACTCGAAGTCCCCACAAGAACCAACTTATCCTTGTCTGTTCATCCTCAAATTCGCGCCCCGCAAACTTCATGAGAGAGTTATACTCAATCTCATGTTCGCGCACATTCATTTTTCCTTGGCGCAACTCGAGAAACGCACGTTGACATTGGTCAAATACTTCCCTTGGGAAGTACTTAGTGCGGAATTCCTCACGGAACACAGTCCATGAACAATTTCCGCGCCTTGCCTCCACCGTGGTCCACCAAGTGTGCGCGTCATCTTCCAGATAGTGGACCGCAATGTCCTTCTTATACTGATCCGGACATCGAATGGCTGCAAAGTTCCGTTCGAGCCTCGATTGCCACTCATCTGCCTCGATCGGTTTTGCACCACCCGCGAAGTACTTTGTACCCAGCTTACGCATATGATCAGCCATCGTAAGGTACGATGTGATCCTCAGCTCTGGCAATACCTCTTCATCCGCTGCCCCAGCAACCCGGTCATTCACCGTAGGCGGTGGTATCACCGGTGCGGGTGCAACAGGCGCGGGTGCAGCAGGAGCAGGTACCGCAGCCGTCAATCTTTCCAAGATCTGCCCCAACATCCCCATCAACTGTCCCAATTCGGTCTGGGGTGCAGCGGCTCCATTCGCAGGCACATTTGCCGCGTCGCCTTCATGACCATTGGTGGGGTTCGCACCATTCCCCCCTATGGTGCGTTCCTCAGGCGCACCACCATTCCCAATCTGAGATCGAGTGTTCCTTACCATCTGCATCGATCACACAGTTTATTAAGTTAGCATAAGACTAACTTATTTTGTTTTTTTTTAGATATCACTTACCGCGAGACTGGCTGGAAAGGATGGCTTAACCCACTAACCCGTTTATGCTTAACACTGTCCTAGAATCGACCATGCTCTGATACCAAACTGAAGCGCCCTAACCCGGGAAAACTACCCCAGGTTAAAGGTTTCCTACCCGCGGTCGACCCAAACAACCGTACTTAGTAAAAATTTCTTGATTCAGATTTTTACTTAACTTTTTCTTAGCATTTTCAGATTCTATTCAGCGGAACAGTGCATAAACGTGCAATAGATTACTTATTATAAAAAAAACGAGGTTCTAGTACAACGATAAGTCTACCAATACATCGTCTAAGCTACTAGACCCGATTATTCTACTAAGCCACCATCCCTTCTTTCCAGCCTTCGTCTCGCGTTCTAGCCACTGCGGTTACCTTCCCGAGTAATACCTAATCCTGCATCCATAAGGAGGCATAAGCAACGAATTGCTTAGTGCGGCGGTCATCCCGTCTCACACAGCTATGGTCAAGTATTCGAAAACAAGCAATACAATCAATAAGTCAATCATGCAAATCAGGCCGATATACTTTCCTAACGTGATTCAACAACCACTGTTGGATCTCTCACCAGGACGAGTCACACAAGACTCTCATATTCACGCTTAACACATATATCAGGACAAGGACAAGTATATTAGATCAGACAGTCAAGCACTTATTGAATCTACTCACACCAACGACCCTAGACCATAGCCACAGTCATGCACTCACCTTAGGATCTTGATGAACCGATGAAATTCTCACGTTCTGACACCTCTTGTCGCAGGTTGTTCAAGCCACACCGACGCGCGTCACACAAACCTAGTGATTTACTCAGAACACATCGACCAAACACTAAGTCTCTCGATGCTTATTGCCCAGAAAGGTAAAACTCTGAGTTTATCGATGCTTACCCGGATATTCCTTAACCGAACGAACTGCTATCGATGATTACTCAGGTAACTGGGTGCCTCTCGAACCTTTCTAGGATAATCGCTTATCTTCCTCGAACTATCTTTCTTTCAGAGTTCTAATTTTCGTTTTCGCTCTGGCAGGGAATTATGAGGCGACCTTCTCCTTATTTATAAGGGAAGGCGGTTAGGATTTTCCTTTATCCACAGCCCTTCTTATCCCTTCGAATATCCCATCTGTTTGTTAGGGTATCAGCATGATTTTTGAAAAGCAGTTGGGATTTAGCGCGAAAATCTCGGAAGTTGTTACCAACAACTTCGACCAACCCAATCCCCTTATCCGTTGGGAATAATCCCTTATCCTATGGGGATAATTCCCTATCCTTCGGGAATAATTCTCTATCCGCTGGGAATAATACCTTATCCTTGGGGATAATTCCTTTTTCCTTTGGGAATAATCCCTTATCCGGTTGTTAGGATATTGCAAAATTTCTGGGAAGTCTGTTACAAGGATATTTGGAAACTTCCTTCCCAGATATCTTCGCCCATAATCCCCGAAATTTCCTTTTTCTCCGCCCTTGCCAGTTTTGCCCTCGATCGCGGTCATTACACGGAGCTTGCCTCAACTGCTCAAGTTGAGTGGAGAATGTTGACATTTGAGCCGTCAGGGCTTGAAGAAGCTGTACCATGGTCTGGTTAGCTTCTCCTGACGTAGATTCATCCGGTCCTGCCATATTTCCTTTTCCGGGAAAAGGAAATTTCTAGAAAAGGAAAGTTTCCTTTTCGGGAAACTTGTAGAAATTGGAAACTTTCCTTATTTGGAAAGTTCCCGAGAATATATTTTATTGAATTTTATTTTATATTTATGCACATAATTATATCAAATAAGGAAAGAAAATATACTATCTATAAAAGGAAATAACCTAGAAAAGGAAAATATCCTATAGATATATCTCCTAAACCTAAAAAGGAAGCTAATAACTATGGAATATCCTAAAGATTTATTGCATAATCTAAAAGGGAAAACTAAATATCTAGAAAAATTAAATCTACTTATTTCCTATTCCTAAATGGCAACTAAATAAAATCCTAATAAATACCTAGAAAATTTCCTAAACTAATTTTATGACTAGAAAAACTATGGAAACTACCTAGATACTATGGGAAAACTTCCTAAAAACCTAAGGCTAGAATCTAGACAACTAAGGAAAACCCTAATCCTAGCCTAGGATTCGAAACCTAATGCTGGACAGGGACACACATGGCTAACCTAGGCGCTGAACTAGACCTACCAGGGCGGGTTATGGCTAGCGCGGAATGCGGCACTAAAGGCAGGACGCTATGGCTAGTGACGCGGGACCTAACACTCGGCAACCTAAAACGTGGGGTGCGGACTAAGCGAACTACACGCGGTACACGTGACCTAGGTAGGAAGAACTAGACACGGGACTGCTAGAAGACTAACCCAACGGACAAGCTAGCTTAGGACGCGAAACAAACTAGACCTAAGACGCGGTTTGGACACTGACTAGCCTAAGACACAAGGCGAACACTCGCGGACCTACTGGTAACACTCGCGGACAGGGAGGAAGGCTAGGACACACGCTAAGGCTGGTCGAGGACGAGAACGCGGAACAACAAAGCCTCGCAAACAACACACAACCTTTATGGTTTCAAGTATGAGAAGGTGTTCTAAGTGAGTTTCTAAGGACCCTAGATTAATTTTAAACAATCTTAACAATATTTTTGTTTTTTTCTTCTTAAAAAAAAAAAAAATTCTAGCAACAAACAAGCAATAAAACAAACAAAATTCTCTCTTTTTTTTTTTTGAATTATGAAAACAAGGAAAAGGATTGATAGGACCTGTTTTTTTTTTTTTTGTAGGATGTTTGTGGTATGTGACTTGATTCCTCTCCTTCTTACCGAGAACCTCAGGGGAAAGAGAAAGAAACACAATCAAAAGCCAAAAACTATTGCAACAAACAATGAAAAATCGCCAAAATAAAAGGATAGAATCAACCTGATGTTAGGAGCTTTAAGCTCTGATACCAGATGATGTAAGAACTTGGGTGGGCTGTCTTTTCACCGATAAGCTCAGGATAATGGGACAGAAATCGATGGAATTGAAGGGTGGATCGAAGGGGCCACACAAGCTGTGAAAGGGGCTTGTGATACTCCAAGAACTTCAACCAGCAAGGTTGAAGTCGACGGCTGCAAGCAGAGGAAATGCTGGCGGCAGTTTGTGTCTAAAAGACTTAGGGTTTTTGTCAAAATACTTGTTGTTTCATAAAGTGAAAACAAGAAGGCTTATATAATGCCTTGTTACAATTTTAGGGTAAACTACAAGGCGTTTAACCTTTAGGAGATTAAAACAACATGTAATTTACTTATTTGTCACTTAGAATAAATAATGGGCCATAATTAGTCAACATGACTTAACCCAACTAAAACACTTAGACAAATAAATCGAATTTTAAGAAGGAGAAGCCCAACAACACTTAGGCTGAGAATTCGCCTGAAGACTTGTGAATGGGATGGAATTGTGAACAAGTCTTCAACGCCTTGCGCACTAGGAATGTTGCCTCAGTAAAACCTTCTTCGGAAAACCCAATGGGACAAAACCGAAGATAGGAAAAAGAGTACAATTTCCTAGAACGACTTTTGGTGTCTCTACCGAATAGTAATGGTAAAGACACCGGAGGAGGAAGAATCTTCGAGAAGGAACCTCCATGGTTCCTTGTCTAGCTGGAAGGGTGGTCTGGTCGTGAGTGCCTGAACTGGGTCTGACTGGTCGGCTGCTGGCTCCGGACGGCTTGCCTGGACGGCTGGTCGTGGGCTGGTCGTCTGGGTAGGCAGCTCGGGGTCTTCTCTTGTTCCACTTTCCAAGAGTATGCTGAGCTTGTCTCCTAAGGCTTTCCGCTTGGACCGCGTAAGTGGTCCAGGTGGGATGACAGGTGCAGTAGCTGGCTCGATGTCCTCATCAAGTTATCTGAGTTTTTACAGGATTTTCAAGACGTTTTCCCTGAAGAGTGTCCTTCCGGCCTGCCTCCCATCCGAGGCATTGAACACAAGATAGACCTTGTGCCTGGAACCGCTCTGCCAAACCCTCCTGCTTATAGGACTAATCCGGTTGAAACAAAGGAAATCCAAAATCAGGTTGAGGAGCTGATGCGGAAGGGACATATCCGCGAGAATCTAGGCCCGTTTGTCGTCCCTATACTCTTGGTTCCTAAAAGGATGGTAAGTACCGGATGTGTGTTGTTTGTCAAGCAATCAATAACATCACGGTCAGGTATCGTCATCCTATTCCTAGACTTGATGATATGCTTGATGAACTTCATGGGTTTAGAATGTTTTCCAAGATAGATCTTAGGAGTGGATATCATCAGATTAGAATGAAAGAGGGTGATGAATGGAAAATGGCCTTTAAAACAAAACAAAGACTTTATGAATGGCTTGTAATGCCATTTGGACTTACCAATGCCCCTAGAACTTTTATGAGACTGATGAATCATGTGCTTAGACAATTCATAGGTCATTTTGTTGTTGTCTACTTTGATGATATCTTGATCTATAGTAAGAGTCTAAACGTTCATGTTAAACATGTTCAGGCTGTTTTAGAAGTGCTTAGGAAGGAACGGTTGTTTGCTAACATGGATAAATGCACCTTTGGTTGGGACAATGTGGTTTTTCTTGGTTTTGTTGTTAGTACAGATGGAGTTGGTGTGAACCAAGAAAAAGTGAAGGCAATTCAAGAATGGCCTGTACCAAAGAACGTGAGTGACGTCCGTAGCTTCCACGGCTTGGCCGGGTTCTACAGGCGATTTGTTAAGGACTTTAGTACCATAGCCACCCCCTTGACTGAAATTATTAAAAAGGATGTGGGGTTTAAGTGGGAACAGCCTCAGGAGCAAGCCTTCCAGATACTCAAAGATAAGCTAACCCATGCACCTTTACTTGTTCTTCCTAATTTTGCTAACACTTTCGAAATAGAGTGTGATGCCTCATGTCTAGGTATTGGAGCCGTTCTTATGCAGGAACACAAGCCCATTGCATATTTTAGTGAAAAATTGGGAGGTGCTACTTTAAATTACCCAACATATGATAAAGAGCTGTATGCTCTGGTGAGGGCGCTTCAAACTTGGCAACATTACTTGTGGCCCAAGGAATTTTTCATCCACACAGACCATCAGTCCCTAAAACATCTAAAAGGGCAACAAAAACTCAACAAGCGCCATGCCAAGTGGGTGGAATTTATAGAAACCTTCCCTTATGTCATAAAGTACAAACAAGGGAAAGAAAATATTGTGGCCGACGCCTTATCCAGAAGGTATGCGCTTCTTTCTATGTTAGAAGTTAAGTTACTTGGTTTGGAACACATTAAAGAATTGTATTCAACTGACCCTGACTATGGAGAAATCTATAAGTCTTGCACTAAGTGTTCCACAGGTCATTATTTCCAACAAGACGGCTTTCTTTTTTACGAAAATAGGCTTTGTGTGCCAAAGTGTTCTCTTAGGGAGTTGTTCATACGTGAAATCCACGCTGGAGGGCTCATGGGGAATTTTGGCATTGCCAAAACCTTGTCCATCCTGCGGGAACACTTCTTTTGGCCACACATGAAAAAACAGGTTGAACGACTTTGCAACCGATGCGTAACATGTAAAATGGCTAAGACCACATCTCAGCCACACGGTTTGTATCAACCTCTCCCTATTTCTATGCACCCTTTGACCGACTTGTCCATGGATTTTATCTTGGTTTGCCTAGGACTAGACATGGCAAGGATTCAATATTTGTCATAGTTGATAGATTCTCTAAGATGTCTCACTTTGTGGCTGGTAGCAAAACGGATGATGCCACTCATATAGCTAATCTTTTCTTTAAGGAGGTTGTGCGTCTACATGGTATGCCCAGGTCAATTGTGTCTGATAGGGACACCAAGTTTTTAAGTCACTTTTGGAGAACCTTGTGGGCAAAATTAGGAACTAAACTTTGTTTTTCAACTACTTGTCATCCAGAAAGTGATGGGCAGACTGAAGTGGTAAATAGGACTTTAGGATCCTTATTACATACTTTTGTTAAGAAAAATATTAGAACATGGGAAGATAGCTTACCACATGTAGAGTTTGTATACAATCATGCTGTCCATTCTGCCTCAAAGTTTTCTCCATTTCAAATTGTTTATGGCTTTAACCCTTTATCACCAATGGATTTACTACCTTTACTTTTGAGTAAAAGAAAATGTTTAGATGGAGAACAAAAGGCCCAGCTAGTCCATAAGATACATGCTGAAGCTCATGCCAACCTGGAGGCAAAAACAAGGAAGTATGAGGAAATAACCAACAAAGGTCGTAAGAAAGTTGTCTTTTAACCAGGTGACCAAGTATGGATACATCTCAGGAAGGAACGCTTTCCCGTTGAACGACGTTCCAAGATTCTTCCTAGAGTTGATGGTCCATTCACTATCACCAAACGCTTAAATGACAATGCCTACGTCGTGGATCTGCAAGGTAAGTATGCAATTAGTTCAAGCTTCAATGTTACTGACATTATTCCTTTCAGTGCAGATAATCAGGATTTGTGGACAAATCCTTTTCAAGAAGGTGGGAATGAGATGATCCAGGACAGGAAGGACGAGTGTGAGGACAAGCAAATGGATGAACAAGAAGAAGGGACAAACGGACGATCAGACGAACACCGGAACGACCGTGGTCATGACCTACAAACGAACCAGGTCGAGGTTCCAGACGAATATGTGAACGTGCACGGCTGTACCAATGACCACGTCCACGACCTGGCCCTCGACCATGGCCGCGACTCGGCCTTTGACCATGGCTGCGACCCGTCTCTCGACCATGTCTGTGACCCGTCTCTCTACCACCCGACTGGCTCCAGCCTCGACCACTTGACCCGTCCAACTCCGACACGGCTTCGACCAAGGTTTAACCCCAACCGGACTTTCATTAGACCATGGACTGATTTGACCAGGGTCATCGACCCATGGACAATTCCGGAGGGACCTTTGACCCGCGCCAGAACTAAGGCTCTTCAAGACCGCATTGGGGCATTCCTTGGCGCATCTAAGCCAGATGAGTACCACTTGGGTATGGTACTAAGACTTTTTGCAAATTGAATTATGTGATTGGGAAGAGAATACATTTTTGTGCTTTTTTTCCCTCTTTTGTTTTTTCCCAATGGGTTTTTCCAAAAGAAGTTTTTGATGAGGCCCAAATGTATTGTCACATGTCCAATTGCATAAGGCCTTTTGCAGATAAATTCTTAAGCCCCAATTGTGCGGCCCATCTTTGGTTTAGTCTTAGTTTTCGAAATTGTTTTTCCAAAATTCCATTAAATGCGTTTTTGTTATCCGTGTAGGTCAAGTCTTGCATGGTTTGGAAACTTGTGCTTTCCATGCAAGACTTTGACCCATGCAATGCCCTTGGTTTTGTTTCTATTTCTATTCGGCGAGGAATACCATTGTAGACATCAAATCTTTTAATGAAATTTCTCTTTGAAACTTAAGAGTTTTCGATCATCAAATCAGTGTGTCATATCTGATTTCTCTCCTAAACCTCCTCCTGGTGTGTAATATCCTTGAGCCGCTTAGGAAACCCCTGTTCTTCTTATTGGTGTGTCATATCCAGTCTGGAATTCAGGCCGGATTGATAGGATCTGCCATCTTCCTATCTTGACATCCGCTTCCTTCAATTATTTATCTCTACATCTTCCTCTCATCATCAATTGTCTGCCTTTCCAAACCGTTTCATATCCCTTACATACGCTGCATCCCTTGGTCCTTTCCTTTTGTCCAGCTTGTTGACGTGACTGGGTTATGATCCTGCCCTCCTAGGATCATATCACTATCCTCTGTCGAGTCTCTCCCTTGGTCAGGTCCCGCGTCCGCGTCCCAAAGAACCTCCACAGGTTGTAGCTCGCGTCCGTGGTCACATCAGTATTAGTTCCAAGAGAGAAAAGAAATAAGCTGGAACTAAAGGTTTCTATGAAGAAGGAACTTGGGATCAATTCAAAGACATATGCACAACAAGATCAGACCAAGCTGAGAACTTGAGGAGACTCTTGGAGAGCATTGGCATAGTCTCCCCTCATCTTCAGCCCACGGTTACCTCACATCAACCTCCTGCACCAGCGGCGTCCAGCCCCAACACGGCCACAGCAACGGTACGGCCTGTCGGGCCGCGGCCATCCACCCCAGCCGGTCCATACAATCTGCGGCCATCTTCTGGTCTTCCCTCCAGCTCTCCTGGCCTTCCTCCTCTTGAACATGGGGGGGGGGGAGAAGCATCTACTCATGTCCAATAAGACTCAGCATGAGATGAATCAATTCTTGTCTCAGCTTCCAAAAGATCAAGAGATGTGCACACTCTCATTGAAGCTTTAGGTAAAGAGGAGGAGTATATCCAAGAAGCTTCACCTACAGTGTTAAGAAGGAGCACAAGACAAAGGAATCCACCAGTCTTCTACAATGGGAATGCTGTGGTTCATCATGATCAGGGAGTTTGTAATATTGCTCACTTACCTACTAACCATGTTACATTCATTTCAAGTCTTGATAAGGACCATATTCCAAAGACAAATGAGGAAGCTATGACTAAGAAGGAATGGAGGGAAGCTATCCTAGCTAAGAAACAAGCCATGGAAAGGAATGGTACCTATGCTCCAGCCACTTTACCTAAAGGAAAAAGGGCTGTAAGTTCTAAGTGGATTTTTACCATTAAATACAAAAGCAATGGTGAAATTGATAGATATAAAGCTAGGTTTGTGGCTACAGGATTTACTCAGACTTATGGTGAAGATTATAGGGATACCTTTGCACCTGTAGCTAAGCTTCACTCTGTTAATGTTGTTCTTTTACTTGCTACTAACCTTGATTGGGAATTATGGCAAATGGATGTTAAGAATGCATTCTTACAAGGTGAATTAGAAGAAGAGGTATACATGTCACCCCCACCAGGTCTAGAGGAAGAGGTAGGAGCCGGCAACATACTCAGGCTGAAGAAGGCTATCTATGGCCTTAAAAAATCTCCAAGAGCTTGGTACCACAAGCTAAGTGTAACCTTGATGGATAGATGCTTCAAAAGATCTGAAGTTGAATATAATATTTTTACACTAAAAAGTAAGGAAGGTATTGTGTTAATTCTCATTTATGTAGATGATATAATCACATCTGGTAGTGATAGTGTTTGTATTGCATCTACAAAATAATATTTGAATAGTGTCTTTGATATTAAGGATTAAAGAGAACTTAAATACTTCTTAGGAATTGAAGTGTGTAGGTTCAAGGAAGGTCTCTTCTTATCTCAAAGAAAATATGTTGTACATTTATTAACCTCTACAGGTACATGGAAGCTTAACCAACCAAAACATCCTTAGAAGAAAACTACAAAACACTCTATAGGAAAGTGGTTGGTAAGCTTATTTATCTAACCATCACTATACCAGATTTATGTTTTGCAGTGAATCAGATATCTCAACACATGCAAGGTCCAAAGATGAGACATTGGTCCAAAGATGGCAAATCGAATTTTGAGATATCTAATAGGCACTCGTGAACAAGGTATATGGATGGGATGCAATATAAACACAAATGTGGTTGGTTATTGTGATGCAGATTGGGCAGGAGATAGGGAGGATAGAAGAAGTACCACAGGCTATTGTACTTTCATAGGAAAGAACCTTGTGACTTGGAAAACCAAGAAGCAAAAGGTGGTGTCATGCTCTAGTGCAGAATCAGAATATAGAGCCATGAGGAAGCTTACCACTGAATGCATTTGGCTGAAGCAACACTTGAGGACTTGGCCGTGAGCTTTGATGATTCTATCACCATTCATTGTGACAATCAGGCTGCTATACACATTGCCTCCAACTTTGTGTTTCATGAAAGGACCAAGCATATAGAAGTAGACTGCCACAAAGTTAGAAAAGCTATTGGAAAAGGAATCATCTTGCCTTGCTATACAAGGAGTGAGGATCAACTAGCTGATATGTTCACCAATGCAAAAACTTTGAAGAATGGTGCCTCCATCTATCCTAGGCTTGGCCTTATGACCATTCCACAACAATGATCCCAACATGGAGTGTTATACTCTTTTTCCGTAGAAAAGGTTTTGTCCCAATTGGGTTTTTCTTCTTTAGGTTTTTAATGAGGTAATGCTTCATGGTTGCAAGCTTAGGCATTCTCCATGTCTTATGCTTGAGGGGGAGTGTTGGAATGAAGAAGAAATGATGAAGGAAGAAGGCCTTTAACTCTAGCTTAAAGGAGTGTGGTCTAAGTCATCTAAGAGGAGTGTCTGAGGCTTGTTTGTGTTTTAGTCTAAACTATAATAGTATAAATAGCTATCTTTCTCCTCATTTGTAACATAGAAACATAATTCTCATTTTTTAATACAATCATTTTTTCTCTTTAATCTCTCTAATCTCTCATTCTCTAAATCTACAAATCTCTTAATCTCATATTTTTTCAAGGCATGGGAGCCAAACTGCTGGCCACGGCCTTACCCTTGAGATGCGGGTCAATGGGCTGGGTCGTCCGCTCGAATGGCTTGGAGCCGGTGCTCCTGGTGCTCTTAGGTCGAGAAGGTGCGGCAAGTTTTCGTTTATGGAACTTCTCTATCTAGACTGCTAGGTGGAACAACTTGCCTATATCATGGTATGGCTGCAGCTCGATTTTTTTTGTGATGGACTGATGCAAGCCGTCGATGAATTGGACCATTAGACTATGCTCGGACTAGTCTACATCGAGTCGGTTGTGGGGATGCTCTAATTCATCGAAATATTCGGACACCGTCTTGCTGCCTTGGGTAAGGCGTCTGAATCGTCTCTGAAGCTCGCGGTGGAAGTGAGGTGGAACGTAGCGTCTCCTCATAATCTGGGTGAGTTCGACCCATGAGGTCAAGACACCCATCCGAGCTCTCCTACGAGCTGTTACTTCTCGATCCTACCATGCCAGTGCGTGGTCAGTGAATTGCGCTGTTGCTAAGGCGACTTTACGGGGATCATCGTAGTTACAGTACTAAAAGATGAGCTCCATTCTTCTCTCCCAGTCTAAGTACTCCTCGGGGTAAATCTTTTCCTGAAAATGGAGATGAGTTCACCTTCACTTCGGGGTAGTGCATTGGCTGTCAAGATGGTGGCATGGGCTCGTCGTAGTACAGATGTTGAGCCATCGGTGGTCGGTCGTGTGAGTATGGGGGGCGCGGGTCCGGGTGTAGGTGTATGATGATCCGGACGCTCGAGACGCGTCGCTATAGTCAACTTCTGGGTCGTCAATGCTTGCAGGAGCTGCAATATTGCTTGACCATCTTGCCTTGCTTCCTGACATATTTTCTTTTCCAAGAAAAGAAATTTTTTAAAAATGGAAAGTTTCACGGGAAGGAAACTTGCAAATATGGAAACTTTCCATAAATGAAAAATTTCCACAGATATGATTTTTATTTCTCTTTTATTATTTATAAAAATATTAGGAAATTAACTATTTGCCAAAAAAAGGAAACAAAGAAAAAGGAAAATATCATAAGAATATTTATTACCTAAATCTAAAAAGGAAACCTAAATAAATAGAAGATATCCTAAAAAAGTTATTGCCTAAAACTAGAAAAGAAACTAGCTAAATGAAAAAGATCCTAAAATTTATTGCCTAACTAATTGAAAATGAAACTAAAATAGATAAAGAGAAAAATCTAATTATTGCTTAATTCCTAAAGGAAAACTACCTCAAACTAAAAGGAAATCTATTAATGGCCCTACAAGTTTAAGAAAACTACCTAAGTTATTATAGAAACCTTCCTAAACTATTTCCTAACATAGAAAATTTATGGAACAAACGCGGGGCGGTGGCTAGACCACAGAGATGACCGAGCTAAACCTAACTAGAAACCTAACCCAAAAGAAACCTAAGCAAACAAGCAAGCACACACAAGCTCCTTATGGAATCCAAGTTTGGTGATGAAAGTGTTCTAGGTGGGTTTCTAAGGATCCTAGTTTGCTTTTAAACAACCTAAACAATATTTTTTTTTTCTTTTTTTTGTCTTTTTAAAAAAAATTTAAACAGCAAACAAACAAATAAAGAAAATGATTGATAGAACCTGATTTTGTTTTTTATTTTTTTCTGGTGTTTGTAGTATGTGACTTGATTCCTGCTTCTTACCGAGAACCTCATGGGAAAGAGAAAGAAACACAATCAAAAGACAAAACCTATTGCAACCAAAAACAAAGAAAAAAATCGCCAAAAACAAAGGATATAATCAACCTGATGAGCAGGAGCTTTAAGCTTTGATACCAGATGATGCAAGAACCGTGGGGTGGGCTGTCTTTCACCGAGAAGCTCAAGTTGCTGGACAGAAAGGATGGAAGTGAAAGGTGGATCGAAGGCACCACACAAGCTGTGAAAGGGGCTTGTGATACTCCAAGAACTTTAGCCAAACAAGACTGAAGGACATGGCAGCTGCAAGGGGGAGCTTGGCGGCACCTGGGTGTTTAGACACTAGTCTTATGTTTTTGTCAAAATGCTTGTTATTTCATTAATGTGTAGACAAGAGACTTATATAATGCTTTATTACAACTTAGACTAAACAACATGATGTTTAGCCTCTCAAGGAATTAAAACAGCAAGTAGTTTACCTACTGGCAATTAAAATAGACTTTGGCCCCGAAATAGTCAACATGGCTTATAAGCCCAAATAAATACTTAGTCTAGAAAAATAGAATTAAAGATAGGAAAATCTCATTAACACTTAGGTTAGAAATCAATGAGGACTTGTGTATGAAATGGAATTGTGAACAAGTCTTCACCGTCTTGCGCACTAAGAGTATTGCCTCATTAAAACCTTCTTCGGAAAATCCAGTGGGACAAATCCGAAGATTGGAAAAAGAGTACAATTTCCTAGCATGACTTTTGGTGTCTCTATCGGATGTTAATGGTAAAGACACCGGAGGAAAAAGAATCTTCATGATGGAACCTCCATGGCTCCTTGTCCAGCTGGAACGGGTCGGTGTGGTCGGACGGTCCTTGGGTCAGGGGTGGACCGTGGTTGATCTGGGTCTGCAAGGTCGGTGGTCCGTGGGTCATGGGTTGTCCGTGGTTGAGCTGAGTCGGCATGGTCGGTCGAGTTTCCAATAGCATGATGAGCTTGTCTCCTAATGCCTTCCTCTTGGACCGTGTGAGTGGTCCAGGTGGGATGACTGGTGCAGTGGCTGGCTCGATATCCTCATCACCACAGAACACGACAACAATCCGATGGAAGAAGAGTAAAATATGTGGGTGCAGTGCGAGCAGGAAGAAGAAGCGAGGAGAGCTGAAGACGATCACGTCCATAGGGAGATCATGAGGAGCGAGTTGCAAAGGCTGCGCACAATCCATTGATGGCTTCAAAATTTTTGTGATGCTTTTCAAGACGGTGGTATCTAACATTGATGGCCTCAGAGACAAAGCTGCACTCACAGAATTTAGGAAAGAGTATGGTTTGAATCATGCTTCAGAGAGAAAATTTCACTGAATATACCTACCACCATATAGGATGTACTGCACAAAGCTTTAGGTTTTATCAAACACGATGAAGAGTTGAAAGTCCTATCTCAGAAGCATCAGACCTCAAAACCAACATATATAGGCGCACCGACCACTCTGACTACCGATCAAATAAGAGAGGAAGCCAAAGCAGCTGTTAAGTGAATATCGAAGGAAATAACTCAGGAGGAGCCTCTAATTACCAAGTAGGATCAAAGTAAGATCCATCTGGTTTTGAATGACCCCAGAATAGTACCAAACGTGGAAAGAGACCTAAAAACACTTGGACCTAAGGCGCTAACTACGATAAAAAGCCTTTTGTGAGCATTATCAAGTTTATGGATATTTGACAAGAGCTGTCACAGTTTAGGGATGAAACTTACCACAAAATTCCTAGTTGGTGAACTCTGTGATTTTGTTAAACTCCAAGACTTAGGCCACATTGAGCAAGACAACGCAAACAAAGCAAATGCCGACAAGCCGACTGGGGAGAAGCCGCAAGGAAAATCTCCATAAGCACCAAAATGTGGAAGAAAGACCAACGAGCGTGCCACTGCAAGATATCAAAGGAACATCAACATGATCATGGGTGCATTTATACTATTTGGAAACCATATCATCCAGTTGTTTCAAAGAAACGCCAAAACAAGCTTGACTGGTCTCGACCTCCATTCCCTGACGATACCATAAGTACTTTCGAAGATAATGACGGGTCAGGAGTCCATCATCCTCACAACGACCCCTCGTGGTCCAGTTGGTGGTGAGTGATCTTGATGTCGCAATAGTGATAGTAGACATTAGAAGATCGGTGGATGTTATATTCCGTGAAACTCTCTGAAGGATGAATGTCAGCTTCTCTGAGATTATTCAATCTCCAAAACATTTGACATTTGGGGTCATGAAAGTTTTCCAATTTTTCCATCGGTAACCACCCTGCAATCTATAACATTATCATGGAGACACCATGGATAAACTCCATGATGGCAGTCCAATCAACATATCAGCTGTGCTTTATGTTTCCAACTCCGGAAGGAATAAAAACGATTTAGGGGAAACCAGAAGGAATCCCGAATGTTTTTCCTAGCCAAACACATACTTTCAAACTCAAGAAAAAAAAGTGACACAGGACTTAAAGCTAAGAAAACAGGAAGCAGTCAAAACTGAAAAAAACAAAAATGGAATTAGCAGGGACTGCAAAGAAAACCTCAGAATATCCACCATCGAAAAGGACAAGGGGGAAGGGATAGCAGACTGCAACTCTGCTAAGTCTATTGATGATAAAACAAAGAACACTCCCGAGCCTAGTAAGGCTCAAAGTTCCAAAACTTAGTTTTTCTACCTATAATCATTTTACCAAAACATTTGAACTACGAGATGGCTTGATCCTCGACAGGGATATGTACACAACCAATCTTAGAATATGTTCAGCTGTCCCCCTAAAGAAAAGGGGTTGGAATGAGAGTGTACACACTGATATTCACATGAAATTTTTGGGAAATGCATTCTCGTATTTTTAAAAGAACCAAAGAAATATCAATTACAGAAGAAGAAGTGCAAGAAGGAAAGAACGAACAACCCATAAATCATCTTGCCAACCTTTTCCCGAGCCGATATTCTCCGAGCAACACTATTAAACTGGTCATGTCTCCCTCCAAGCTGGTTCCATTTCCATAGAATCTGATCTGTTTGTCATGTGGGTGACCACAAGCCGACTGCTTCATCCCGTGAGCCAACAGGTTGCGCACGCAACCTAGCTGACGATGCCCTCTTGTTTTGTGAGCCGGTTCACACCCACAGCAAGTTGGTTCACACCCATAGCAAGCCGGTACACACCCACAGTGAGCCGATGATGAGGACCCAGACCGACCGAACCAAGACGAGGCCGTTCCGATAGTACCCACCGGACCTATGACCCAAGCAAGAGCTTAGGCATTAGGACAAAGATAAACCGGTACGTCGAAAGCAAGATTGAGGTTCTCCCAAAGAACCCTGCGCCAACACCAGGGTCGGACCAAGGGTCAGGCCTCCATATCATGACCCAACCATGGGAGATGTTCAATCTTCAGACAACAGATTCCGGCGTCCTTACCATTACCCTCAGATAAGGACACCAAAGACGCACTAAGGAATTACACTCTTTTTTCTAACTTCGGTTTTACCCATTGGGTATTCCAAAGAAGGTTTTAACGAGGCAACACCCTTAGTGTGCACTCGGACTTGGGCATGATCACCACTTAAAGCCCACAGCCGTAGGACTTTCTCTCTCTTGTTTAGTAATTGGGCCCACACCAAGCCATCCAGGCCCGCGGCCCAAGTCTTCTGTTTTGCACTTTTTGCTGTTTTAATTTTAGACACCTTGTTATTTTTAATTTAACTACATATTGTTTTACTTTAAGGGCAGAAACCCTAGACTTAGGCCTTACATAAGCCAAGTCTCTTTCATTAATAAAAGACAGACTTTAGACAGAAATCAAAATCACTATTATCACTCTTGTCGGCGCCACCTAAATCCCTTAGCGTGGATAACCGTGTTTCCAGCCTTGACGGTAACACATGTGGTCCAGTTCGTTCCCCACCTTCCGCTTGCAAGATCGAGTCTCTCTCAGCCCAAGCATTTCACGCCCTCAGCTCCAGGCCCGCGGTCGAGTCTCTCCCCAGAACTGGTTCCACAGTCCAAGCCAGCGAACCTCCATTGAGTCCTTCTTGCTCACGTGGTTATATCATCTGGAATCAGAGCCTATAATGCTCCGATAATAAGGTTCTACCGTTTCTTTAAATCTATGTTTCCATTTATTTAGGTCAATAAAAAATAAATATTCGCTTGTGCTTGTTTGTTTTCCTAGTTTGTTTCAATACATGTTCTTGGTTCTCCATTAAATAAATAAATACCAAAGCTTGTTGAAACTTGACTAGAAACACACGCCTAACTTGTTTCACATTGCTGTTAGCGTGTTATTCTTGCCTCCAATCATTGTGTGGTCGTGGAATCGCCTAGTTTAACTCGTTGATTAGGTTGCTAGAGAAAAAAAATCACAATCGCTTACATGCATCTATAGAACCCAGTTTCAAAAAAAACACTTTGGCAATAGAACTAGGAAAATTTCCTTTAATCTGGTATTAGGTTTAGGAAGATTTCCTGGTTTGTAGCATAACCACGACCAGGACTTAGTAAAGCGTCCTTTCTGGTCACGCCATAAGTCTAAGGTAGATTAGAATTCTTTACTCTTTCCCACGAATTTGATTGCTATTAAAATAGGAAAGTTCTCTTTTAGCCGTTATGACAGTTCTACCTAATAGGAAGGTCCCAATCCCGCTTTAGGAAAATATCCATATCTAGTTTAGGATTTTTTTCGTTCTGTCTAGAGGAGTTTCCAAAAATCGGTCTAGGAAAGAATTTAGGCCAAGAAAATTTCAATATTTAGCCTAGAGTAGTTCTATTTTTCTATTTTAGGAAGGTTCTCGATTCAAGGAAGTTTCTGTAACTAGATTAGGAAAGTTTCCATTCTTGGTTTAGGAAAATTTCAATTTAGGAAAGTTTCTAGAACCAATGTCTAGCTTCTCGGAAGCATCAGACCGGCCCCAAGACTCAAACGCAGTAATGCAGATGCTGAGCCAAATCACCGCCCAGATAAATACCCTCGCCAACCGCATGAAACAACTGGAACAATCCAGTCGCAAGCCGATGTTGATCAGGGGCAGTGATAAGATCCTGGTAGGCAGGATCTCACCCCATGATCGACAGAGTAAAGAGGTGAAGCAGAATATGAATGGTATGGCCAGACGTCAATAGAAATGGAAGTAGGAACAGTTGGTTTATGGATTAGGAACGGATTGAAGTCTGGTCGAATTGTGAAAGAAAGACAGGAATGGATTATGGAACGAATGGGTCGGCGCAAGGGGGTGAAGATCCTTGCAGATCCTGCTTAATTCTGTTCGGATATTCGGACCAAATAAAGATTAAGGTTTTCTTATACTGAATTAGGATGAACACACCAAAAGAATTAAGAGACGTTTTCAGATAAACAGACTGAAATGATCGAATTATTTTAAGAACTCAAAGAGAAATTTGCATATAAAATTTGCATATAAAATTTGATGATCATACAAAGAGTTTTCGAACACATACATAAAATTACAAAATTTTAATGCCATTATTGGTCAACACATGCATGGCGAGCACATATACCCACGCCAGTCTTTCCATGCATTCAAACAGGTCAAAACTCATTTAATAGCCGGTTTAAATTGAAGACCAAGCAGATTGAAGACAATTTTGATGAACCCGAAAGATAAAACCAAAATTAATTCCAAAGGCTACAAAGATTGTACACTCGGACATGCAAGGATATCTTCAGGCCTCATTAAAAACCTCATTTGGAAAACCCACATGGGAAAAACCCAAATGAGGGAAAAAGAGCTTCAAAAGATATCATTTTCCCAAATGTATAATTTAAGTAGCTAAAATTAAATTTAGTAAACTTGGGGAGAGAAAATCAGATGGCATCAGTAAAATGGCTCCAATATGGTCTTGAAGCTTCTTGGTTCTTGAACGAGTTAAAGGACGAACAAGGATCATCAAAGGATGATGAGATGTCAATGGGTCCCTCCAAGGCCGAAAAAAGTAGAGGCTTGATTAGAGCTTGGACGGGCCAAGGACCGGGCCGGGGTTGTTTCTAGATCAGGGTGCGGGCCTTAGTCTAAGATGTTGGGTGCATGCTCTTGACACACTTGCAAGTCGACCTGTTTTCCATCATGGTCCTCCATTGCTTCGGTCACTCAGGTCAGGCCACAGTCGTGCTCTTCGTCCGTCTGGTTGGGGTCCTGGGTCGTGCCTGCCATCCATCCGGTCGAAATCTCGGGTCGTGTCATTTTCTTGCTGTCGGAGAATTCATTTTCAGTTGTGTTTGCTCCTTTTTCTTTTACCAAGGTCACATTATCCCCTCCCTCTTTAGGAGTATTTGTCCTCAAATCCAAGCTATCTGAAACATAAGGAAGGAGGTCAGAGACGTTAGAACTTGTACTAAGTGGATACTTACCTAGAAGATCAATGTCATAGGCGTTGTTGATGATGCGGCTTATCAAAGTAAAAGGGCCATCCACCCTGGGCATTAACATAGAACGGCGTTCATGTTGGAACCGGTCCTTTCTCAAGTGAATCCAAACTTGAACTCCAGGTTGAAAGATGACTTCCTTGCGGTTTTTATTTGAAGCCTTCTCATAAAGCCTGGTTTTGTTTTCAATATTCCTTCGTGCTTCCTCATGTATCTGCTTAATTAACTTGGCCTTTTGTTCACCATTAAGACTTGCTATTTCACTCAAAGGTAACAACATTAGATCAAGGGACGAAATAAGATTAAAACCATAGACAACTTGGAAGGGTGAAAACCTAGATGCAGAGTGCTAAGCATGATTATAAGCAAATTATATATGAGGTAAGTTTTCTTTCCATGAATTTAAATTCTTACCCACAGATGCACGTAATAAAGACCCTAGAGTTCTATTGACCACCTCGGTCTGGCCATCCATTTGTGGATGACAAGTGATCGAAAAACATAACTTAGTGTCCAACTTAGACCACAAAGTCCTCCAAAAATGGCTAAGAAATTTAGTATCTCTATCATATACTATAGACCTAGGCATGCCGTGTAGACGTACAATTTCTCTAAAGAACAGATTAGCAACAAGCAATGCATCATCGGTCTTAATGCAAGCTACAAAATGAGACATTTTAGAAAATCTATCTCCAATCACAAAAATACAGTTTTTACCAGTCCTAGTCCTAGGCAGACCTAAAACAAAATCCATAGATAGATCTACCCAAGGATGAAAAGGAATCGGTAAAGGAGCGTACAAACCATGAGGCTATGTTGTGGACTTAGCCATCTTACAAATAGAGCAGCGTCCACAAATGCGTTCAACGTCCTTCTTCATATGTGGCCAATAAAATGATCTTTCATAACGGCCATAGTTTTTGAAATACTGAAGTGTGCCATAAGTCCACCAGCGTGGGCCTCCTTTACAAAGAGTTCACGAAGAGAGCTCCTTGAAACACATAGTCGGTTTTTATAATAAAGGAAACCATCCTTCTTGAAGTAATATCCTATACAAGAACTCTCACAAGACTTATAGATCTCTCTATAGTTGGGGTGAGTGTCAAAAAGTTCTTTAATTATATCAAAGCCCATAAGTTTTAATTCAAGAGTATAGATAAGGGAATACCTCCTGGACAAAGCGTCAGCCACAATATTCTCTTTCCTTATTTATATTTAATCACATATGGAAAAGTTTCTATGAACTCAACCCATTTGTGATGATGTTTGTTAAGCTTATGTTGACCTTTTAGATGCTTCAGAGATTCATGGTCAGTGTCTATTACAAATTCCTTTGGCCACAAGTAATGTTGCCAAGTCTGAAGTGCACGAACAAGGGCATACAATTCCTAGTCATACGTGGGATAATTGAGAGTGGCACCACCAATCTTTTCACTAAAGTAAGCTATTGGCCTCCTTTCTTGCATGAGAACTGCTCCAATGCCTATACCACTGGCATCAAATTCAATCTCAAAAGTGTTAGTAAAATTAGGCAAAGAAAGCAATGGAGCATTAGTCAACATGTCTTTAAACATCTGGAACGATTGCTCATGTGGCTGTTCCCACTTGTATCCCACTTCCTTTTTGATAATTTCAGTCAAATGGGCTGCAATGGTACTAAAGTTTTTAACAAAACGCCGATAAAATCCCGCCAACCCATGGAAGCTACGATCTTCACTGATATTCTTTGGAACAGGCCAATCACGTATGGCTTTAAATTTTTCTTCATCAACCCTGACTCCATCTACACAACAAAGCCTAGGAACACCAAGTTATCCATACAAAACATACATTTATCAATATTAGAAAATAGGTGTTCCTTCCTTAATACCTTTAGGACAGTGCTAACATGCTTAACATGGTCACTTAAAGACTTGCTCTATATTAGTATATCATCGAATATACCACAACAAAGTGACCTATGAACTCTATAAAAATGTGATTCATTAAATGCATAAAAGTCCTTGGTGCATTTGTTAGACCGAATTTCATAATAAGCCATTCATAAAGACCTTGTTTAGTTTTAAAGGCTGTTTTCCATTCATTCCCTTCTTTCATTATAATCTGATGATAGCCACTCCTAAGGTCAATTTTAGAAAACATATAAGCACCACAGAGTTCATCAAACATGTCACGAGTCTAGGTATAGGGTGCCAATATTTTAACGTAATGTTATTGATTGCCCTACAGTTAATACACATTCTCCATTTACCATTTTTCTTAAGGACCAAGAGTAGTGGGACGACACAAGGACTGATACTTTCTCGGATATGCCCCTTTCTCATTGAAAGATTATGAGATTAAGAGATTTGTAGAATGAGAGAATGAGAGATTAGAGAGAATTTGAGAATTAGAGAAAAGAATGATTTTATTAGAGAATGAGAATTATGAATTCATACTACAAAATGTGAAGGGAGTAAGGTATTTATACTAATCTAGTCTAGGCTTGTTTGGATACAAGGATAGCCTTATACATAAATGGCTTACAAGGATAACATAATTCTATAATACAGACGAGCCTTAGACTCTCCCTTTTACATACATATAAATCGCCATTTAACTAGAATTAAAAGCTTGCAACCATGAAGTATTACCTCATTAAAAACCTAGAGAAGGAAAACCCAATTGGGACAAAACCTCTTCTAGGGAAAAAGAGTATAACACTCCATGTTGGGATCATTGGTGTGGAATGGTCATGAGGCCAAGTCTTGGATAGATAGAAGCGCCAATTTTAAGAGATGTTGCCTTGGTAAATACATCAGCTAGTTGTTCCTCACTCCTTGTATAGCAAGGTAAAATGATACCTTTCCCAATGGCTTCTCTTACTTTGTGGCAGTCCACTTCTATATGCTTGGTCCTCTCATGAAACACTGAATTGGAGGCTATGTGAATGGCGGCTTGATTGTCACAATGAATGGTGATAGGCTCCTCACACTCCACATCTAAGTCATCCAAAATTTGTTTCAGCCAGATGCATTCAGTAGTGAGCTTCCTCATTACTCTATACTCTGATTCTGCACTAGAACATGAAACCACCTTTTGCTTCTTGGTTTTCCAAGTCACAAGGTTTCCACTGAAAGAATATTAGATTTAGGTTCACCATTGATCAAGAGAATAGAGAGAGAGAATTTTAGTGACAAAGAATGAGAGAAAAAATATTTTTATTCATAATGATAAGAGAATGATTTCTCTTGCTTAGTTACAATATGTGAAGGGAGTAAGGTATTTATACTAATCTAGTCTAGGCTTGTTTGGATACAAGGATAGTCGAAACCTTTTCAAGATGGAGAGAATGATGAGGATATCATGTCATCACCCATAAATGAGCATGGAGAAGACACCAATAAGCTGACTAAAACCTTTGGAGAGAACCAATCCGAGCGTACTAAGGACATAGGTGTCTTCCTTGGAGCATATCTCACCAACCACGAGGATTTAAGCTACAAATCAAATTTTTCTAGAAAATTAACTCATCAAGGAACCATAGAGAATAATATCAGATCAAAATCTTGCCGCATGAAGAAGATATTCAACTTACAAGTTGACTGACCTCTAATGTACTCGTTTCGGACTACATGATAGATTTTGCACATCTTAGCATCAAGGAAGCTCAGCCTAGAACCAACCAAGGTATTAATATTTATTTGGCAGGAAATGGGTTCATAACATCAATAATCTCACGGAGATCACATCAGAGCTTCAAAATACCATCAAAACAAAATGTTTAGCCAATAAAGAACAAATGGAGCAAGAAGATGATTCTAAGAGCTAAGATCGTGAGAACACTTGAGATCTCAAAATTTAAGACATCAAAAAGCTTCAAGAGGAAGGATTCATCAAGGAATTTAAGCTGAACGGACCAAAACCAGCTCAGACCACTCTAGCCTCAAAACCAGCCCACTTGAGGCCCGATCAGGTATCTTTAATTTCTTATGAGTTTGTTCATATAATCCAGAGTATCTCAGTGGTATTTAGAGTTGAAAGTGACGATGTTTCAAGCCCCAGCAAGGACGTGGTTACCATAGAATGTTTTATTTTTATTTTGGCAAACTTTCCTTTTCTTGTATTATCAATGCCTTGTAGTTTTCCTTTAAAAGTCCTGTTATTTTAGAGTCTTTTCCTGTTTTTTTGTGTCAACCTAAATTAGTTCATTAGCTGAAGAACCTATATATAAGGTTCCCCTGCTGCCTTGTAAACTTTTAGACCTTTTTGATTAATAAAACTGACGAAGTTTCTTCACTGCTCAAGCCACCGCCTTATGCATCCCTTGCTTTGTTCCTTGCATGTGTGAATCACCTAAGGGCGAGTGTTGCTGTATCAGAGACCCTTCCATAGTTTCTGTGGGGCCTTCAATCCATCCTCTGGTTCAAGCAGCTTGGGGATTCAAGTCTTCTTGACCAAATTGTTGTTTGTGGAATCAAACAACAACCATTCATCTTCATCTCTACCAGCACCCATCTTCCACTCCAGCCTTAGTCCCTGAATCTATGTGTTTAACTTGGTGGAGTCCAATCTTACATCACCCTGCTTGGTCTTGAACGCAGTCTTCCATCCATCTCCTTCAGGCATCCTGACTAGATGGTATCCGCTTTTTATGTCAATCTTAGAAAAGATCGCGACTCCGCTTAACTCTTCTAGCATGTCATCCAGGCGCGGAATGGGGTGCTGGCACGTGATTGTAATGTTGTTGATGGTGCAACAGTCGACGCACATCCTCCAGCTCCCTTTCTTCATCAGCACACCGAGACGACACAGGGACTAAGGCTCTCTCTGACGTAACCTTGAGCCATAAGGTTCTGGACTACATGGGTTGTGGAAGACCAATGATACACCAAGGGATCTCCGAACCATCAAGGCTGGAGACTCAGTTATCCATGCTAAGGGACTTAGGCGGCGCCGACAAGAGTGATAATAGTAGGGTTTTGATTTCTGTATAATGTCTGTCTTTTATTAATGAAAGTGCTTGGCTTATTTAGGGCCTAAGTCTAGTGTTTCTGTCCTTAAATTGAGTTTACTTTTCTTGTTATTAAAGTAAAACAACAATGAGTTTAATTAGAAACAACAAGAGGTCTAAAATTAAAACTACAAGAAGTGAAAAAAGGAAGACATAGGCCGCACGCCTAGATGGCTTGGCACGGGCCCATATACTAAACAAGAGATAGAAAGTCCTCAAGCCAGGGGCTTTAAGTGTTGATCAAGCCCAAGTTTGAGTGCACACTAAGGGTGTTGCTTCGTTAAAACCTTCTTTGGTAAACCTTCTTTGTGGAAGACCCATGATACACTAAGGGATCTCGGAACCGTCAAGGCTGGAGACTCGGTTATCCATGCTAAAGGACTTAGGCGGCGCCGACAAGAGTGATAATAGTAGGGTTTTGATTTTTGTGTAATGTCTGTCTTTTATTAATGAAAGTGACTTGGCTTATTTAGGGCCTAAATCTAGGGTTTCTGCGTTTAAATTGACTTGACTTGACTTGTTATTAGAGTAATACAACAATGAGTTTAATTAAAAACAACAAGAGGTCTAAATTAAAACAATAAGAACTGAAAAATGAAGTCTTGGGCCGCACACCTAGATGGCTTGGTGCGGGCCCAAATACTAAACAAGAGATAGAAAGGCCTCAGGCGTGAGCTTTAAGTGTTGATCAAGCCCAAGTCTGAGTTCACACTATGGGTGCTCCTTCGTTAAAACCTTCTTTGGTAAACCCAATGGGACAAAACCGAAGGTAGGAAAAAGAGTATAATTCCTTAGTGCGTCTTTGGTGTCCTTATCCTAGGGAAATGGTAAGGACGCCAGAATCTGTGGTCTGACGGCTGAGAAGCTCCCAAGGTTTGGTCGTGATATGGAGGCCCAGCCCTTGGTCTGGCCATGGTGTTGGCGCGGGCTTCCTTGGGAGAAGCTCAAATTTTGTTCGACGTATTGGTTTATCTTGGTTCCTAATGCCTAGCTCTTGCTTGGGTCATAGGTCCGGTGGGTTCTATCGAACGGCCTCGTCTTCGTTTAGTCTGTCTGGTTCGATGGCGCGGTATGGGTCCTTATCATCCCCCCTCTTCAAGTGGTTTGGTTTCCAAAACAGAATATTCACCTGCGTCAAACAACTCTAACTCAGATACATTGAACATCAGAGAAATTATTAAACTCACCTGTTAGTTCGAGTTGATATGCATTGTCAATGATCTTCTTCAGGATCCAAAAAGTGTTGTCACCTCTTGATGCCAATTTGTCCTTGCGTTTTAGGTGAACACGGTCGAGCCGCATGTGTAACTAGAACCAGTTGTGTTCCTTCAGACTGACCTGCTTGCGCCCTTTGTTGGCAAGTTTGGCGTAGGATTCCGTCTTCTCAAGATTCTCCTTGACCTTTTGATGCAGCTTCTTTATGTATTCTGCCTTGTCTTCTCCTTCTAGGTTCACGATTTTGGTTGGCGACAGGGGCGTGAACTCCATTGGGGATAAGGGATTGAAGCCATAGACGACTTCAAAGTGAGACTTCTTGCTCGCAGAGTGGGTGGATCGGTTGTATTCCAATTCGAACAGTGGTATGCACTCGAGCAAGGATTTTAAGTTTTACCCTATGGTCGCTCGAAAAAGGGTAGATAGTGTCCTGTTCACTACTTCGGTTTGCCCATCGATTTGCGGATGACATGTTGTCGAAAACACCAACTTGGTTCCAAGTTTCTTCAATAAAGTCCGCCAAAAATGGCTGAGGAACTTGGTGTCGCGGTCGGATAATATGGTTCTTGGGATCCCATGTAACCTCACGATTTCCCAAAAAATAAGCTCGCTGTCTGTGTAGCGTCGTTGATCTTGGCACAAGGGATGAATTGAGCCATCTTTGAGAACTTGTCTACTACAACAAAAATGGAGTTTTTATGGTTGATCTTAGCCAAGCCTAGCACAAATTCCATAAAAATTTCCATAGAAATATCAGTCCAAGGAGTAGTAGGAATGGGTAAGAGAAGGTATAACCCATGAGGAAGAACTCTCGATTTGGCCCATTTGCAGACCAGGCCGCGGCTGAAGTGGGCCTCAATGTCACGCCGTAGATGGGGCCAGTAGAAGTTTTCTTTGAGCAGACTGAGGGTCTTGCTTATGCAGAAATTTCCCATTAAGCCTCCTCTGTGAGTTTCCCTAAATAGTAGCTCTCGGGTCGAGCCCTTTGGAATGCATAGCCACCAATCCCTCAAAAGAAATCTGTCAAATACGAAATCCTCAAATAGGTGCCAGTGCCTTTGTTCCGGACGGTCTCCTTGAAATATTTGTCTTTGGCGTATTGGTCCTTCAGCAGCTCGAACCCGAGGACCTTGGCTTCCATAACTGAGATGAGGGAGTGTCTCTGAGATAGGGCGTCTGCGACGACATTTTTTTTTCCTTCATGTATTTGATTACATATGTAAATGTCTCGATAAACACTAGCCACCGTGCATGTCTCATCTTAAGCTTGGTCTGTCCCCTCAGATGTTGTAGTGTTTGATGGTCGATATGAATGACACATTCTCATGCCAGAAGGTAATGCTGCCAGAAGGTAGTGCTGCCAGACGTCCATTGCTCGAAATATGGCATAGAGTTCCTTGTCGTACACAGGGTAGCCGAGGGCTGTTCCGCTTAGCTTCTCTCTAAAATAGGCCACAAGCTTCCCTCCTTGGGTCAGGACTGCTCCGATTCTGATGCCAGATACTTCGCATTCCACTTCGAAGGTCTTCTGGAAGTCTGGCAGAGATAAGACCGGGGCGTTTGTGAGTCGTCCTTTGAGCAGGTTGAAGGCGTTTTCCTGCTTGGTTCCCCATCTTAATTCTTGATCCTTCATGATCACAGAGGTGAGCGGACTGGCTATCATGCTGAAGTCCTTTACGAACCTCCGGTAGAAACAGACTAAGCCGTGGAAGCTTCTGACTTGGCTGATACTCGTTGGCGTAGGCCAATCTCGGATGGCCTTGATCTTCTCCTCGTCTACTTGCATGCCTTGCGAACATACAACTTATCCTCTTGAAGTGTACATACAACCAATTCTAAGTGGGTGACAACTACAAACTTACTTATATACAGTCTAAGAACATTGTTCATTAGCCGCATAAAGGTGCTCGGGGCGTTGGAGAGTCCGAACGGCATGACGAGCCATTTGTGTAGGCCTTGCCTAGTCTTGAATGTCGTCTTCCACTCATCTCCTTCTCGCATACGAACCTAGTGATAGCCCCTTTTTAGGTCGATCTTAGAGAAATTGCGTCTCCAATTAGTTCGTCCAACATATTGTCGAGTCTGGGTATGGGATGCCAGTACTTAATGGTGATGTTGTTGATGGCTCGACAATCCATGCACATCTGCCATGATCCGTCCTTCTTAGACACAAGTAAATACGGGGACGGTGCAGGGACTGAGGCTTTCTCAGACATAGCCTTGGTTTATAAGCTTGCTAACCTGTCGCTCGAGCTCCTTAGGTTCCTCGGGGTTGACTCTGTAGGCGGGTCAGTTAGGTAGCTGGGCTCTCGGGATGAAGTCTATGTTAAACTCGATCCCTCGAAGAGGAGGTAGGCAGGGTGGTAACTCCGACAGAAAGACCCCGGCGTACGTCTCTAAGAGATTAGTGACCTCGGGTAAAAGTTCTGGTCTGGTGCTCTAAGCAATATATGACTCCTTGAAAATTATAAGGACAATGTTAGGCTCACCCTTACTTACTGCATTACAGATGACCCTGGAATTTACGAGGAAGTACTCTTTTCGGGGTCCTTTCTCTGGATTCGTTTGGAGTTGGATTTCACTGACTTTTTGAGGGGCGAAAGGTGTCAGGTTGTACCTGTACTTGTCATGGAAAAAGAATACAAGTTAGTCTGTCCATTGTGTGTGGTCTCCCTGTCAAACTGCCATGGACGTCCTAAAAGGAGGTGATCAGCTTGCATCGGGACCACATCGCATAGATATTGATCGTTATAATGGCAGACGCTGAAGGGGACCGTCACCTAGTCGGTTATGTGTATCTCATTCTTGTCATTAAGCCACCTAAGCCTTTAGGGGCATGGGTGCTTGGTTATCTTGAGATCGAACTTGTCAACTATATATTGGCTGGCGACGTTGGTATAGGAACCTCTGTTTAAGATAAGAGAACATATCTTGCCCTTCACGGTGCACTTGGTATAGAAATTTTTCTCACGTTGGGCGATTTCGTCAGGACCGACTATGGTGTTGAGGACACGTCGCAACTTTAGAAGTTCTCCATAATCAGGATACTAGAAGTCATCCGCTGCTTGATCGGCGTCCTCTACGGGTTCTTCTTCGCCTTTGTCTGCGGACTCGTATTCGCCAGTAGGTGTTAGGATCATAACACGTTGGTTTGGACATTCACGTGCTATATGCCCACACCCATTTCATTTGAAACAGGTTGTCAAGGCTCCTAGGGGCGCTACCGGTGGCTTTACTCGTCTGACATGGGTTATTGTTGTGACCAGTGGTCTTATGGTACGGTTTGGTCCAGCTATCCTTGGTTCGTGGGTAGCTAGTGGTTTTTCTCTTGTTGGCTTACTTCACTTGGTTGGCGAGATGGAAAAACTCTCCGAGATCATGATAAGGTTGCCTCTCGATCTTTCTAGCAACCTATTCTTGAAGTCCATCGAGGAATTGGGCCATGAGGCTCTAGGTGGAGTCGGGCTCTCAAGTTGGTTTCTTATGTATTAGAATTTGTCTAAATACTCGCTTACATTCTTGGTGTCTTGAGTCAGACGCCTAAACTGTCTTTAAAGCTCACGATGGAAGTAAGGGGGTACGTACCGGTTACGCAAGGAGATGTGTAAGTTTATCCCACCAATTCATGGCATGGTCCGTGAATTGGGCAATGGCTAACTCTACTCGTCTTGGATCTTCATAAGCCTCTGGGTCGACTCTTCCGGCGAAAGACGGTGGGTTCAGTTTGATGTCTGGAGCCTAATAAGGAGCCGGATGGTCGGCTCCTCCGGGTTCGCACTCGTAGCGGTAAGCGGGCTAGCGTAGGTCGGGTGGTCAGGCGATTTATCATCCCTTGGGTCACGTGCGTACGACCCATAATACTGGGCCCGCCCTTTGGTGGTCGCGCTTGTAACACCCCCGTTCTTTCTAGACCGAAGGTGTTATGATAGGTCAACATCCAGACCATCCGTTCTTCCTAATATACTTCGAAAGTCCGAAAAAACCAAGACCTGTACCCCAAAGTTTAACTCCTTCAATTCTAGGTTCTCAAACCAAAAATTTAAATCATCGTTAACTTGCCTGGTCATGGCTTAAACATGCTTAAACTTAAAACTGTTTTAAAATCATAGTATGCAGTTTACTTATACTTTACACCAAAATATCATTTATAACATTACCATCCAAAAACCGTTTACAAAATCCATAAGCCGCTATAAAAGATACTTAATCCAAAAACCAAACCATACAAAGTTATAGAAGAGTTATTTGATAAACCGAAAGCATACTTAATATAAAGGGGACAGACAATCTACACTGGCTGGTCACGCCTTCCTACCGCAGGCTTGCTCATACCTGCAAAAACGAGTTCGGTCAGCACATAATGCTGAGTGAGCTGGTAAATAAGACTAACTATCCAATCCCATAATTACAAACCGCACACAACAAGCATTCATAAACCAGTATAACCGAATATCAAACATGTACAATCATACCTAAAATGCAAGAATCGTCCGCATGATAAAACCCGAGCTACGACCTGTAATCTACCTGTGCGCACATGTGACTTAGCTCACTTCCTTCCATATCGGTGAATCCTTAGCCACCAAGGCTATAAGCACAAAGACGAACATATGCCCAGCAATTCACCCACAGGATGATGGCAAGTCGCATGCTAATGGAATAGCTAAGTCACCCAAAACACCACATGCTAACCCGCATGTTAACCATACCTTTAACCCGTAACCAACATGCATGACCGCAACAAGCAACATACATAACCACTAACCGCAACTTAAACAATCAAGCATCATAACTAAACCGCAACACTTCACCATGTACTTGCTCGCGGCGTTGGTGCAGGACCCTCCGTCTATAATCAGCGAACACACTTTTCCAAGAATGGTACATTTGGAATGAAAGATGTTTTCTCACTGCTCTACCTCTTCCGGCTCAAATCTCAAGCTGAGAACTTGTCTGATCAGGAACATCTCTACAGATTCGACATACTCTATCTCTTTGTTAGATTGTTGATGGGTCATAGGGGCGACCTCCTCGTGCTCATCCTCGGACTCGTAGTCTTCTGAGGCGGTCAGTACCATTGTCCTCTGTGTGAGACATTCTCGGGATATGTGCCCCCTACTTTTGCACTTGAAGCATATGATCTCGCTGCTCCGTTGGGGATGAGTCAGAGTGGTCATGGGTCGGTCGGTTTTGTGGCAACTGGGGCGGCCGTGAGAGCATAGCTGCTGACCGCGGCCTTTCCCTTGAGGCGTGGGTCGCTGGTCGGATCCTCTGTTCAAACGGCTTAGAGTCGGTACTCCAAGTTCTCTTAGGTCTAGAAGGTGTGACTAATTTCCTTTTGTTGCATTTCTCTATATGGACTGCTAAGTGGAACAATTCCCCTAGATTATGGTAGGGCTGTAGCTCGATCTTCCTGGCGATGGATTCATGTAATCTGTCGATGAATAGGGCCATTAGACTTTCTTTGGACTCTTCCACGTCAAGTCGGTTGCGTAGGTGCTCGAATTCATCGAAATACTCTGACACCATCTTATTCCCTTGGGTCAGGCATCTGAAATGTCTCTTTAACTCACGGTGGAATTGAGGTGGGACATAGCGTCTCCTCATGATCAGGGTAAGTTTGACCCATGAGGGCAAAGTACCCATCCTAGCTCTCCTGCGAGCACTTACTTCTCGATCCCACCACGCCAGTGCGTGATCAGTGAACTAAGTCGTTGCTAATACGTTTCTACGGGGATCTTTGTAGTTATAGTACTCGAAGAGTAATTCCATTCTCCTTTGCCAATCGAGGTACTCCTCGGGGTCAACCTTTCATGAAAAGGAAGGTGGGTCCATTTTTACGTCGGGGTGGCTCATGGGCTGGCTAGGCGGTAGCATTGGCTCGTCGTAGTAATGATACCTGCCCATTGCCTAGTGTGCCGCCTCTGGTCTGGCAGTTTGGTATGGTGGTGCGGCTGGGGGTGGTGCGGGCAGCTGTAGCAGGTAAGGGTTGCTCCAATCGCTCGAGGCGCATCGCTATGGTAGACATCTGGGAGGTAAACGATTGCAGAAGCTGCATCATGGCTTGATTTTTCTATCCCGAAGACGACTCATCACTCCACGACATATTTTCCTTCTTCTAGAAAAGGAAATGTTTAAAAAATAGAAATTTTCCCGAAATGGAAACTTTCCTTGTATTGAAAGGTTCCACAAATATTACTTTTTTATTTCTACCAAAAAGGAAACTACTTAAATGCAAAATATTTTTAAAATGGAATCTGTCCTAAAAAAAAATTATTGACTAAATGATAAAAAGAAAACTATTAAATAAAAAAAATTTGTCCTACAAAAAGAATTTATTGACTAAAAAGAAACTATCCTAGACTAAAATGAAATTTAATTAATGCTTAGTATCTAAAAGAGAAATAAAATCCTAGTTAATGGAAAAATGCCTTAAGGTTTTGGGAAAACTTCCTAAAAATTTAATTACTAGCCTAAGAAATGACAACTACTTAAGACTATACCTAAAAAAAATTGGGGAAAATTACCTAAAAAACTAATGCACTGCCTAGAAACTAATTAATCGCATAACCCTAAAGATCACTAGGCGGCGCGGGTCAAGACCTAGAAGCTAACGGGAGGGCTAGGTGAGGTAGGAGGCACAGAAGGTGTCTGACGGACGCGGGCTACGCAGATGGACGTTAGGCTCGGCACGGTCCTGGTGCTAAAGGCAGAAACTTGCTACGTCTAGGGAACTTGGTGCAGGGTTCTTGGAGCGGAACTAGAGCAAGGGAAATAAAGGACAAACCTAGAACTATGCGCGGTGCGATGTCAAGAACTAAGCTCGGCATGCTAGAACTAGCGGACTGGGCTAGGACACGGTTGGACCTAAAGATTAAAACTGCGGATGAACCTAGCTAAACACAGGACAGGACGAGGCTCAGCACAAAGGGAACTAGACCCTAAGCTACTCACGCGAGAACAAACCTAGTAACCTAACCCTACACAAACAAACAATGATGAACAAGCAAACAAGCAAGACACTATACCCTATGGAACTCACAATTTTATTTTTTAATGATTAACAAGTGTTCTAGGTGAGTTTTCTAAACCCTAATTTGTTTTTAAACAGCCTAATTACTTCTTTTTTTGTCAAGATTAAACAAGAAACAAACAACCTTGTAGCTTAAACTCTTTTTTTTAAAAAAAGTGAAAACAAATATAAAAGGATTGATAGAACCTGTTTTTTGTATTTTTGGGTAGGATACTTGATTCCTTCACCTTCTTACCTATAATCTCAGGGAAAAAGAGAAAGAAACAATTGCAGCAAAAACAATTGCAACAAAATATTGAAAAATAACCAAAATAGAACAAGGATAGAATCAACCTGATTTTTTATGAGCTTTAAGCTCTGATACCAGATGATGTAATAACCGTTTGGTGGACTGTCTTTTCACCGAGATGCTCAGGTTGCTAGACAGAAGAGATGGAAGTGAGAGGTGGATGGATGGGACCACACAAGCTGTGAAAGGGCTTGTGATACTCCAAGAACTTCAACTCTCCAAAAAAGCTGGGGGGCAGCGCCAAGGGACTTAGACAAGAAGTCTTAGGTTTTGTTTTAATTCTAAATTGCTTGTTATTTCATTAATGAATGGTCCAAAGGCTTATATAATTCCTTGTTACAACTTACTCTAAACAACATGGTGTTTCGCCCTTTAAGAAATAAAAACAATAAGTAATGTTCTTATTGGCAAAATTTAAAAGAATTTTGGGCTTAAGTAGTCATCACGAATTATAAGCTCAAATAACATACTTAGTCTAAAATATAAATAAAAGATAGAAAGGCCAGTTAAACACTTGTGCAAAAATCGGTGGTGACTTGTGAATGGTGTGGAGTTATGAACAAGACTCGCCGCAGATAGGAAAAAAAGTACAATTTCCTAGCACGACTTTTGGTGTCCTAAAGCCTTCCTCTTGGACCGTGTGAGAGGTCCTGGTGCGATGACAGGTGAAGTAGCTTGGTCGATGTCCTCAACATCAGTGACTCCATGTTTCCATCAACCACCATCTCTCTCGATCTTGTGATTCCTCGCTTTTGAGAGTAAATAATTTTCTAGACCCTCCTCTATTGCTAAATTATGGGAACCAAAATTCATCGTAATATATTTAGAAAATAAATAATTAGAGGAACTGAAATTCTTGAAATAAGCAAAATAAAACATAATAAAAAAAGAAAAGAGATTTTTATTGAGGGAGAGTTTTGTACAAACTTCATGAGCAAAAGAGAAGTCTAATGCCTAAGGCACTAAATACATCAGAGTTGAATTGTCTAAAAACATTATACATCGATATCTATCTAGGGGAACTTTGAGAATCTTGGATAAGTCGGCTTGGCCCAAAGTTGTTACAAGCCAGGGCCATAGAGCTCAAGAGACAATCGAGGAGGGTGTGTAGGCCGATGACTTGGCCGGTACGGACGGTTCTCGGCGAAGGTGAACTGGTCGCGGCTTGTAAGGGCGAGTGAGAGAACGGCTACGAACCAGGAACGGCTAGACGGGACTTGGCTTGGAGGCGTGACCTCAAATAACCTTCTTGAGGTTCAGGGCCAAGCGACCAAGAACTGGTCCTGAGCGAGAAGGAAGGACAAGCTCGGTGAAGGAACAATGAAGTGAAAGAAGGCTGGGACGGTAGTGGACAACAAGCGATGGAACGGCTGAACCAAGGAACTAAGAAGCGGCTTAGGAAATGAGATAGGGATTTGTGGGCGATTTGAACAGGGGGATAGAAAGCAACACACCAAGCTATGACTGGCTTGGATACAGCCTTTTCAAGAAGAGAGACACACTCAATCTTCAAGGAACACTCACTCTCACTTGGAGACACACTCAACAATGAAAGAGAGAAATGACCAAGCGGCCGAGTCTAGGAATAGGGTTCATAATTGTCTGCCTTAGAAATTAGAGTGAGTTTGCCTTTTATAGGCTACATGCTTAAGACATAAAACCTAGTTGACCGTGGTCAACAAAACATTCAAAACCCCAAAATAACGGCTAAGTCCTAATGAAAATGCAAAGGCTAACATGTGCCTAAGATAGAGATCAAGCCTAATTGATTTAAGGGACATATCCACATTAAATCAATGGGACACTAGGCTTGATGCCTTAGATTTTCAGGTCTCATTAAAAACCTTTCCAAGAACCCATTATGGTAAACTTGGAAAGGAAAAGAGTACCCTAATCACCTAAGGTCTTTAGAAGTGCCCTTACTCATGGATAGTAAGGACACACAAGACCTTATCCCTAAGGCTGTGTGCATGAGTGTCTTGGTCAGAAACACTCAGCTGAACATGATCAGGAGGCCGGTTCCTGTCTTCAATCTCCTCTCCCTTTCCAAGGCCGGTTGCATGAGCTAGAGCGGTTTCCACTTGGTGTCCTTGGGCATGATCTCCTTTGCTCCTGTCTTGGACTCCTTGGGCGGCTCTGCTCCGGGTCATAATACGGTTGGGCACATAAGGAATGGTCTGGCCTTCATCCTCTAAGTATCTGGTCGGTGTAGCTTGGATGACCCCATCAAAAGTGTTTCGCTTAGTCAGCTTGGCCCAAAGTGTTTCGCTTAGTCGGCTTGGCCCAAAGTGTTTCGCTTGCCTACAGTTCGATCTTCAGCTCGTTATGATTTTAGTTTAGTATTTTGGTTTGGTTTCATATCAATTCACCTTAGTTTATTAATAAGTAAAATGTTGTGTACTTTTTGTCAAACAATGATATATTTCACCAAATAGTGAATTATTTGATAAAATTAACTCGAGAATTAGAGAATGCAATTTGGTTCGAGATTTTCCCGATCCTCTCTGCCTTCTGTCGGCTCGGAGATCCCAACCAGCTTGTGGTATGGTCAAAATGATAATGGCTTGGATTATGCCTCACTCATACGGACTTGACATTTGTCTCGTGTGGATCAGCACACGCAGGATATGAAACTGTCTGCTCGGAAAAACTGGCCAAGGCGATCAGTGAAGAAATGTCTCAGGATGACCTGTTACATATCAACCTCATGAGCAGTTAATGTATGACCAGTCTGGTAGCTTCCTTCGGCGCCTCTGGTTTGTGTTCCTCCACAGGCTTTGGATAGGTTTGTGTTGATCAGTTTTGCGAGATAAAGTTCACCAGCTCGGACTGATCACACCGTAAAGGAATGGCTCGTGATGCAACTAAGGCGTTCAACTTAAGGCAATGATGTAGGGACTGCTTGGGGCATCTCGATGATTGTTGGCTCAGAACAAAAACAAAATGATTGGGGGTAAAGGTGTCACGAGCGGTTCAGACGAGATGAGGGCTTGGGGCAAAGGCAAGATGAACAGCTAGGGTTGAAGTAAAGACCTTTGATTCAAACCAATCAGCCGAGTCATGCCAAAAATACATTGGCTCAGGTTGAGGCGATGGGAGTCGGCTTGTAAAGGTGTGCGTATTGCGGTTTGAACATTTATAGATACTTAACAACTTAGTCATTAATACTGAAAGTATGCATTTTGACTCCAACAGATGGACGGCTCGAGAGGATAAGGCGATCTATAGATCAGGATGTTCACTAATGCACCAGCTTGGAAATGTATGAAGCGTCTAACGTAGGATGGCCAGGGTGTAACCGGCTGATATAAGCACACGAGCAGGAAGTACTCAATGGAGGTTCGCTGGCTCGGACCGTGGAACCAGTTCCTGGGAGAGACTCGACCGCTGGCGTGGAGCTGAAGACATGAAATGCTTGGGCTGAGAGAGACTCGATCTTGAAAGCAGAAGTTGGTGAACAAACTGGACCACACGGGTTGTTGAAGACCCATGATACACTAAGGGATCTCGGAACCGTCAAGGCTGGAGACTCGGTTATCCATGCTAAAGGACTTAGGCGGCGGCGACAAGAGTGATAATAGTAGGGTTTTGATTTCTGTGTAATGTCTGTCTTTTATTAATGAAAGTGACTTGGCTTATTTAGGGCCTAAGTCTAGGGTTTCTGCCCTTAAATCGACTTGACTTTGTTATTAAAGTAAAACAACAATGAGTTTAATTAAAAACACAAGAGGTCTAAAATTAAAACTACAAGAAGTGAAAAAAGGAAGACTTGGGCCGCACGCCTAGATGGCTTGGCACGGGCCAAAATACTAAACAAGAGATAGAAAGTCCTCAGGCCAGGGGGTTTATCTTAGCCAAGCCTAGCACAAATTCCATAGGAATGTCCATAGAAATGTCAGTCCAATGAGTAGTACGAATGGGTAAGGGAAGTTTTAACCCGTGAGGAAGGACTCTCGATTTGGCCCATTTGCAGACCAGGCAGCGGTTGAAGTGGGCCTCGATGTCACACCGTAAACGGGGCCAGTAGAAGTTTTCTTTGAGCAGATTAAGGGTCTTGCTCATGCCAAAATTTCCCATGAAGCCTCCATTGTGAGCTTCCCTCAATAGTAGCTCTCGGGTCCAGCCCTTTGGAATGCATAGCCGATCTCTAAAAAGAACTCCGTCAAATAAGAAAACCTCAAATAGGTGCCAGTGCCTGCGTTCTGGACGGTCTCCTTGAAATATTTATCTTCGGCGTATTGGTCCTTGGCGTATTGGTCCTTAAGAAGCTCGAATCCGAGGACCTTGGCTTCCGTAACTGAGATGAGGGAGTGTCTCTGAGATATGGTGTCTGCGACGACATTTTGTTTTCCCTTCATGTATTTGATTACATATGTAAATGTCTCGATAAACTCTAGCCACCATGCATGTCTCATCTTAAGCTTGGTCTGTCCCCTCAGATGTTGTAGTGTTTGATGGTTGGTATGAATGACACATTCTCATGCCAGAAGGTAGTTCTGCCAGACATCCATTGCTCAAAATAGGGCATATTGTTCTTTGTCGTACGCATGGTAGTTGAGGGCTGCTCCGCTTAGCTTCTCTCTAAAGTAAGCCACAAGCTTCCCTCCTTGGGTCAGGACTGCTCTGATTCCGATGCCAGATGCTTCGCATTCCACTTCGAAGGTCTTCTGGAAGTCTGTAGAGATAAAACCGGGGTGTTTGTGAGCCGTCCTTTGAGCAGGTTGAAGGCATTCTCCTGCTCGGTTCCCCATCTGAATTCTCGATCCTTCATGATATGAGCCAGGCCATGGTTTTTTTCCTAGGTGGATTGGTTGGACGAGCGAACGGGAACGGCGTGAAAACGGGCGAACGAATGGAATGGGTGTGTTGCGAACGGGTGAAGGGTTGAGCGGACGAACGGCCGAACGGCGGTACGGACGAACGGGTGATGAACACGGACGAGCGGTGCAGATGATTCGATGGAGCGTGGGACGTACAAAAGCTATTTTAAGGGCGAAAAGAATGGTGGAACGAGGGCAACTCACCAAGCTATAAATGGTTTGGATACAGCCTTTCCCTGAAGAGAGACACACTCAATATTCCAAGGGACTTCTCTTCCTCTTTTGGAGACAAACTCACAAACTCAAGGAAGAGCTGACCTAGGCGGCCGTTTAGGTAAACTTGGTTTTCTAAAACTTGTCTGCGTAAAATGAGAAAGAGTTTTGCCTTTTATAGGCTACATCAAAACCCACATAGACTAAGTCTTTAAAATCAAGTGACAAGACTAAACACAAAGGCTAAACAAGTGCCTAAAGATAGGATCAAGCCTGATTGATTTTAAATGGACATATCCACATTAAAACCAATGGGACACTAGGCTTGATGCCTTAGACTTTCAGGTCTCATTAAAAAATTTTCCAAGAACCCATTATGGTAAAATTAGAAAGGAAAAGAGTACCTTAATCATCTAAGGTCTTAAGAAGTGTCCTCACTCAAGGGTAGTAAGGACACACAAGACCTTATCCCTAAGGCTGTGTGCGTGGATGTTCTGGTCAGGAACACCCAGCTGATCAATGTCAAATGGCTGGCTGATGGCTTCAGTCTCCCTTCCTTCTACTCGGCTATGTGCTTGGGCTAGGTTGGCTCTGACTTCAGCTTCATGAGTTTGGTCCTGGTCCCGACCTTCTTCTTGCACTCCTTGGGCAGCTCTGCTCCTTGTCATGATGCGGTGAGAGACATAAGGGGTTCTTTGAACCTCATTCTCCAATTACCGGGTTGGTGTGGCTTGGATGGCCCCATCATCCCCACCCTTTTCAAGTGCTTTGGTCTTCAAAGAACCAAAATCCTGCACATCAAAAGGGGTTAAATCATACATATTGAATGAGGAAGACACATTATACTCACCTGGTAGCTTGAGCCTGTAGGCATTGTCATTGATGTGTTCCACCACTTGGAATGGTCAATCTCCTCGAAAATTCAACTTGTGCTTCCTTTTGTTGGGAAAACTCTCTGGTCTTAGGTGTAACCACACCCAATCTCCTGGTTGGAACACAAGCTGCTTCCTCTTCTTGTTAATCCTGGTCTTGATCTGATCATTTCTCTTCTCAATCCTTCCATGTACTTGCTCAAAGATTTTCTTCATTTCCACGGTCTTAGCTTCTCCTTCAAGGTCCATGGTCTCAGCTGGAGGCAATGGTGCCAAGCTCAAAGGTGTTTCCGGATTGCGGCCATAGACAGATTCAAAGGGTGACATGCCGGTTGTGGAATGCCTGGCTGAATTGTAAGCAAACTTTACCAAAGGAAAGCTCTATACCCAAGTTGTCAATTGGCGCCCAGTGGTTGATCTCAAGAGGGCTTCTAAGGTGCAGTTCACCACCTCGGTATGCCCATCCGTCTGAGGGTGGCAAGTAGTAGAGAAAAAAAGCTTGGTGCCAAGTTTCTTCCATAAGGTTCTCCAGAAGTGGGACAATAACTTTATGTCCCGGTCTGACACAATAGACCTTGGGATACCATGGAGCCTCACCACCTCCCTAAAGAATAAGGTTGCGGTTTGGGATGCATCATTAGTCTTGGAGCAGGGGATTAAGTGGGCCATCTTGGAGAACTGGTCTACCACCACAAACACTGAGTCTTTGTGCTGTATCTTGGGCAACCCTAAGACGAAGTCCATAGAGATGTCCACCCATGGTAGTGTTGGAACCGCTAGTGGTAAGTGTAGACCGTGAGGCTGAAGTCTAGACTTGGCTTCTTGCAAGTGATGCACCGATCACAATGAGTTATCACCAACTTCTTCATCTTAGGCCAGTAAAAATGCTCCTTAAGGACACTCAGAGTCTTCTCAATTCCAAAGTGACCCATAAGACCACCACCGTGAGCTTCTTCCACAAGTAACTCCCTCATTGAGCATTGAAAAATGCATAGTCTCTTGTCCTTGAAGAGGAACCCATTATGGAGAAAGAACTTGATGTAGGCTCCTGTTCCATGCTCCTCATAGGCTGCCTTTAGCTCATGATCATCCGGGAACAAAGTCTTCAAGTATTCAAATCCAAGAACCTTAGCATCCATGGTTGCTATCAAAGCATGCCTCCTTGACAATGCATCTGCTACTACATTATCCTTCCCCTTCTTGTACTTAATCACATATTGATGAGGACATCGTACCAATGTTTGCACCACAAGTTCCACCAGGACCACTGACACGTTCCAAGGCTCGATCCTTGGGAGACAAGTTCAACCAGCTAATGGACAGAGCAGAGCCCACAGATGAATGCCCACCAGACGGATCAGAAGCCCACCAAGGCCCGTTTGATTCAGCTAAGGATCATTGGAGGTTCCTACTCGAAGATTCTTCTACCTCTGGTGTCTTTACCATCACCATTCGGTAAAGACACTAAAAGACGTGCTAAGAAATTGTACTCTTTTTCCTATCTTCGGTTTTGTCCCACTGGGTTTTCCGGAGAAGGTTTTAATGAGGCAACACTCTTAGTGCACAAGACGACGAAGACTTGTTCATAGAATTTGCCATCCTTCACAAGTCTTAGTCCAATTCGGCCTGCGTTCATATATAAGGCTTATCTATCTCATTTCTTCATATTTAGACTAAGTATAAGTTTAAGGCCTTCAGCCCATATTTTATGTCTAAGTTATTTGGCCTTAAGCTCATTTCTTTTCTACAGCAAAAAGAACTTCATTTTGTTTTTATTTACACTACTTGTTGTTGTTTACCCTAAGTTGTAACTAAAAGGCTATATAAGCCTCATCACTTGCAAGTAATAAGACAACTCGAATTTTAACAAAACAAAAACCCTAGTCTACTTTTAAACCGACGGCTGCCTCCCTTGAGAAGCTTGTCATCGTTCAACTTGGTGTATCACAAGTCTTCCGCAGCTTGTGTGGTCCTTTCAATCCATTCCTTTTCATCCAATTCTCTTCTGGAGGTCTCGAGTTTCTCGACCAATAGTTGCACCACCACTAAGCTTACATCATCTGGTATCAGAGCTTAAAAGCTCCTGCTCATCAGGTTGATTCTATCCTTTTGTTTTTGGCGATTTCTTCTTTGTTTTTGTGCAATAGATTTTGGATTTTTATTATGTTTCTTTCTCTTTTCCCTGAGGTTCTCGATAAGAAGGAGAGGAATCAAGTCACATACCACAAACATCCTACAAAAAAAAAAAATCAGGTTCTATCACTCCTTGTTCTTGCTTTTCATAAATTCAAAAAAAAAAATATAGAAAAGTTGTTTGTTTTATTGCTTGTGTTGCTAGAATTTTTTTTAAGAAAAAGAAAACAAAATATTATTTAGGTTGTTTAAAATAAAGTAGGGTTCTTAGAAACTCACCTAGAACACATTCACTATACTTGAAATCCATAAGGATCTTGTGTGTTGTTTGTTGGTTGCTTAGGTTTTGAGTTAGAATTTTTCTTATTCCTTGTCGCTAGCTAGGCTTCTTTTGCGTGAGTCCTAGGTCTTGGGTGCGTTTGTGCTCGCGTCCTGTGTCAAACCATGACTAGCCACCATCGCTTTTAGTTCCTAGCTTCCCCGTGTCTTAGTGTTTAGGTCTAGGCCCTTGTCGCTAGTTCATCGTGTACCACACGCTAGTTTAGCATCCTGCCACGTACCGTGTCTTTCCCTAGAGACCAGCCTTCCCGTACCGCTAGTAGCTTACCCACGTCCCGCATCCCGTTAGGTTTAGCGTGTGTGTGTGAGCAACCTTACCCTAGTGCTGCGTCCTTGTAGCTGGGTTGCGTGATTCATACGGTTAGTTCTTTGGTTGTGTCCGCGTTTTATGTGTGTCCAAGTATTAGGTCTAGGCTGTTTTGTGTCCCGCGTGTGCGCGTGAGCGTCCAGCCCCATTCCGCGTGTGTAGTGTCCCGGTCGTGTTCCTGTCCCGCGTAGCAACTTAGGTCGCGTACCGCTCGCTAGCCCTGCCCACCCCGAGTGTAGCTAGTGTCCGCATAGCCTAGCCTGCGTGTAGTTAGGTCTTCCGCAAGCATAGCCTGCTCCCCTAGGCGGCTAGGTTAGTTTAGTGTTTAGGTTCTTAGTCTTAGTTTATAGGAAATTTTCCCTAGTCTTTAGATAGCATATTAGTTAGTTCCATAAGTTTTCTAGAATAGGAATTAGTTTAGGAAGTTTTCTAGATTGTCTTAGGAAGTTTCCTAGATTTTTTTTAGGCATTAAATTAGTTTCCTTTTAGTTTTTACGAAGTTTACATTTAGGAAAATAGGCATTAAATTAGATTCCCTTTAAATTTTATGATATTTTCTTATTTATTAGTTTCCATTTTTAGTTTTAGGCAATATTTTTTTTAGGATATTTTCCTTTTCTTGTTTTTTTTCTTTTGTGTTTAATTAGTTTTATTTATTGTATAGAAATAAAAATAATATCTGTGGGAATTTTCCAATTAAGGAAAGTTTCCATATTCTGCAAGTTTCCTTTTCGGGAAACTTTCCATTTATACAATTTCCCTTTCTCAGAAAAGGAAATATGTCAGGGCAGGACGAGTCCACGTCTGGGTAGCCCAATCAAACAATGATGCAGCTGTTGCAAACATTGACTGCCCAGATGTCAACCGTCACGACTCGTCTTGAGCGTTTGGAGCAGCCGACACCAGCACCTGCCGCACATACACATAAACACCGGTATGACCGACCCGAGGCATCCCACCATGGACTAGGAAGAGACCACTACTATGATGAGCCACTGTCGCCGTCCAGGCAACCAGCCGTTCAACCGGACGTCAGGCTGAACCCATCCAACTTTTCCGGAAAGCTAGACCCCGAAGAATACTTAGACTGGAAAAGGCAAATGGAATTACTTTTTGAATACTATAACTATGACGATCCTCGTAGAGTTGCGTTGGCAACGACTCAGTTCACTGACCATGCCCTAGCATGGTGGGATCGCGAGATCGCCACTCGCAGAAGAGCAAGAATGGGAGCTCTAACTTCATGGTTCGAGCTGACCCAATTGATGAGGCGAAGCTACATACCCCTTCACTTTCACCGAGAACTCCAAAGACGATTCAGACGCCTTACCCAAGGCAGCAAAATGGTGTCGGAATACTTTGACGAATTCGAGCACCTACGGAACAGGCTCGAGATGGATGACTCGGAAGAAAGTCTCATGGCTCAGTTAATCGATGGTTTGCATGAGTCGATAGCCCGAAAGATAGAGCTACAGCCTTACCACGACCTTGGCGAGCTTTTCCATCTAGCGATTTAGATCGATAAGAGAAACCGACGGAAGTCTTTAGCGCCAATCAGACCAAAGAGCACTTGGGGTACTGGCCCCAAGCCATTTGACCGCGCTGCCCCCACTGGTGAACCACGGCAAAGGGGCAAGACCGTGGACGGTGCCTACCAAGGCACCAACGGCGACCCCCAGACCCAGCCCACCGACTTCTAACACAAGTCAGCCACAAAAGAGCAGTGCCATTACATGCTTCAAATGTAAAGGTAGAGGGCATATGTCTCGTGAATACCCTAACCAAAGACTATGGTCTTGACTGCTTCCGGAGATTACGACTCAGCAGACGAGCAGGAGGAGGATCCTTCTACGGCTGACCCAATGTCTGAAGGAGAAGTATAATACGCTGACTCAGGAGAGATGATAATGATCAGGAGAGTTCTCAGCTCGAGGTTAGAGCAAGAGGAGATTGAGCAGCGTGAAAACATTTTTCACTCAAAATGCACCATCCTAGGAAAAGTGTGTTCCCTCATCATTGACAGTGGCTCCTGCACCAATGCTGCCAGCAAGTAAATGTAGAGAAACTTGGGCTACCAGTAACTAAACATCCGAAACCCTACAGACATAGGTGGCTTAACAACAAGACAGAGCTGTATATCTCCGACCAGGTCGAGTTTCCTTCAGCATAGGACGGTATAAGGATCAAGTTTTGTGCGACGTCGTCCCCATGTCCGCCGGACATCTCCAATTGGGACGACCCTGGCAATTCGATAAAGAGACTACGCATAATGGACGCACAAACTTCTACTCATTCATCCATGATAAGCGTAGGTACAATCTAGCACATATGTCTCCGCAAGAAGTGCACGGATGGAATCTAAAATGGCGAAAGACCAGAATGCTCAGAAAGAAAACTTCCTCGTCAACATAGCAGATATGAAAAAGGCGGTTAGCATCACAGGCACTCAGCTCATACTGATGTTATACAGAGAGGTATTAAGCGCATCTGAGGCCACCAGCCGCATTCTGCCTGCGGATGTTCAATCCTTATTGGATAAATATCGACCTCATTCTTGAAGACCAATTGTCATACAAACCCGCTTACAAGGTTACTCCGGAGGAAGCCAAAGAACTCGAACGACAGGTTCAAGATCTCATTGCTCAAGGCTACATAAGAGAAAGCCTTAGTCCTTGTGCAGTTCCCGTCCTCCTAGTGTCAAAAAAGGATGGAAGCTGGCAAATGTGCGTCGACTGTCGCGCTATCAACAACATCACTGTCAAGTATCGGCACCCTATTCCGCGACTCGACGACATGTTAAACGAATTATGTGGAGCTTTTTTCTTCTTCAAAATCGATTTAAAAAGTGGATATCATCAAGTTCGGATGAGAGAAGGAGATTAGTGGAAGACAGCCTTCAAGACTAAGAAGGGCCTCTACGAGTGGTTGGTAATGCCCTTTGGCCTGTCCAACGCACCAAGCACCTTCATGCGTCTCATGAATCAAATCCTCCGCCTACTCGGATCACTTGGAGCACTTGGAGACTGTAATTGTGACACTCCAGAAAGAGTAGTTGTATGCGAACCTTAAAAAGTGTACTTTCTACATGGATCAGGTTGTTTTCCTTGTATTCATCGTGAGCTCGCAGGGACTTCGAGTAGACGAAGAAAAGATTCGAGCAATTCAGGAGTGGCCCACACCGACTAATGCCAGCGAAGTTCGGAGTTTTCATGGACTAGCGAGCTTTTATCGACGGTTTGTACGAGATTTCAGTACGATTGCCAGCCCATTGACATTGACCATCAAGAAGAACCAAGATTTCAAGTGGGGCCCGAAACAAGATAAGTCATTCCAGTTGTTGAAGGAGCGTCTCACACGCGCACCTGTTCTTACATTACCAAATTTTTATAAGACATTTGAAGTCGAGTGTGACGCTTCAGATGTAGGCATTGGAGCAGTCCTGCCACAAGGTGGAAAACCAATTGCCTACTTTAGTGAGAAATAAAGCAGAGCGGCTTTAAATTATCCTACGTACGACAAAGAGCTCTACGCGTTGGTCCGAGCCTTTCAGACCTGACAACAATATCTGCTCTCGAGAGAATGCGTCATACATACGGACCACCAGACACTTCAACACCTTAAGTGTCAGACGACACTCAAGAAAAGAGATGCTCGATGGCTGGAGTTTATCGAAACATTCCCTTACGTCATTAAGTACAATGTCGTCGCTGATGCATTATCCCGCAGACACAGCCTGATTCCGGTCATGGAGTGAAAGGTTATGGGCTTTGAAATGCTCAAGGACCTCTATGCTGAAGATCACAACTTCCAGGAGGCTTTCAAGGAATATGTTCAGGGAAAATACAGCCGATTCTATTTGTTTGATGGATTTCTCTTCACGGACAAGCGTCTTTGCATCCCCAGAGGATCAGTTCGAGAACTTCTGCTGAGAGAGGCCCATGGTGGCGGATTGATGGGGCATTTTGGTGTCGACAAAAACTTGAGTATGCTCAAGGAACACTTCTATTGGCCACGTCAGCGCCGAGATGTGGTAGCCCATTGCGAGAAATGCCTCGTCTGCAAACGGTCCAAGTCCAAGATGCACCCCCAGGTCCATACATGCCACTACCGGTCCCATCGTCGCCATGGACGGATATTTCGATGGATTTCGTGCTCGGCTTACCACAAGTTCATCACAAGGACTCCATCCTAGTTGTGGTTGATCGTTTCTCCAAGATGGCACACTTCATACCATGCAACAAGACGAACGATGCAGTTCAGACAGCAAATCTATTCTTCCAAGAGATAGTCCGCTGCACGGCATTCCGAGGACAATTGTGTCCGAAAGGTACACTAAGTTCCTTAGCCACTTCTGGCGAGTACTTTGGAAGAAGCTCGGCACAAAATTGCTTTTCTCCACGGCATATCACCCACAGACTGATGGGCAGACCGAGGTCGTCAACAGAATGTCTTCCCTATATCGAGTTTGCCTACAACAGAACAATGCATTCCGGAACGAAGAAGACACCATTCGAGATAGTCTACGGCTTCAACCCAACTACGCCGATCGAATTCGCACCTATACCACTAGGGGATGTTGTCAGCTTGGAGGAAGAAGCCAAAGCAGAGTATGTCAAGCGCTTACACCAAGAAGTCAAGGAGAATCTCTACCGGAGGAACTCTCAAATAGCCAAGCACGCCAACAAGGGCAGGAGACACGTGGTTTTTAAGGAAGGCGATTGGGTTCGGCTACATCTGCGACCCGAACGGTTTCCCCAATGACCAAAATGCAAACTGGCACCACGAGGAGATGGCCCGTTCAGAGTGCTGCGTCGCATCAACGTTAATGCCTATCAACTCGAACTCCTAGGTGAGTATAATGTTTCCACTACGTTTAATGTTGCTGACTTGGAATTGTTTGATGCAGGTGAAGACTTTGTTTTGGAGACCAAAGCACCTGAAGAGGGAGGGAATGATGAGGACATCGTACCAACAATTGCACCACGAGTTCCACCAGGACCACTGACACGTTCCAAGGCTGGATCCTTGAGAGAAAAGTTAAACTAGCTAATGGAGAGAGCAGAGCCCACAGATGAATGCCCACCAGACGGATCAGAAGCCCACCAAGGCCCGTTAAATTCAGCTAAGGAACATTGGAGATTCCTACTCGAAGACTCTTCTACCTCCGGTGTCTTTACCATCACCATTCGGTAAAGACATCAAAAGATGTACTAAGAAATTGTACTCTTTTTCCTATTTTCGATTTTGTCCCACTGGGTTTTCCGGAGAAGGTTTTATTGAGGTAACACTCTTAGTGCGCAAGACGACGAAGACTTGTTCACAATATTCGCCATCCTTCACAAGTCTTATTCCAATTCGGCATGCCTTCATCTATAAGGCTTATTTATCTCATTTCTTCATTATTTAGACTAAGTATAAGTTTAAGGCCTTAAGCCCATATTTTATGTCTAAGTTATTTTGCCTTAAGCCCATTTCTTTTGTACAGCAAAAAGAACTTCATGTTGTTTTTATTTACACTACTTGTTGTTTGGGTAAACATCATGTTGTTTACCGTAAGTTGTAACTAAAAGGATATATAAGCATCATCACTTGCAAGTAATAAGACAACTCGAATTTTAACAAAACAAAAACCCTAGTCTACTTTCAAACCGACGGCCGCCTCCCTTGAGAAGCTTGTCATCGTTCTTCTTTTGACAAGAAAAACAACTTGGTGTATCACAAGTCTTTCGCAGCTTGTGTGGTCCTTTCAATCCACTCATTTTCATCCAATTCGCTTCTGGAGGTCTCGAGTTTCTTGACCAATAGTTGCACCACCACTAAGCTTACATCACATATGGGAATGTCTCTATGTATTCCAACCATCTCGCATGTCTCTTCTTTAGAACGGTCTGACCCCTGAGATGCTGCAAGGTTTCATGATCCGTGTGGATGACACACTCCCGGGCCAATAAGTAGTGTTGCCAAGTCTGCATTGCCCTGACCAAGGCATATAATTCCTTGTCATAGGTTGGGTAGTTCAATGTGGCACCAGTCAGCTTCTCACTGAAATAGGCTACTGAAAGAATATGAGATTTAGAGATTTGTAGAATGAGAGAATGAGAGATTTAGAGAGAATTAGAGAATTAGAGAAAAGAATGATTTATTAGAAAATGAGAATTATGAATCCTTAGTTACAAAATGTGAAGAGAGTAAGGTATTTATACTATTCTAGTCTAGGCTTGTTTGGATACAAGGATAGCCTTATACATAAATGGCTTACAAGGATAACATAATTCTATAATACAAACAAGCCTTAGACTCTCCCTTTCACAAACATACAAATCGCCATATAACTAGAATTAATGGCTTACATAAATTCATCACTTCTTCTTCATTCCAACACTCCCCCTCAAGCTTAAGATATAAGATGTTTAAGCTTGCAACCATGAAGTATTACCTCATTAAAAACCTAGAAAAGAAAAACCCAATTGGGACAAAACCTTTTCTTAGGGAAAAAGAGTATAATACTCCATGTTGGGATCATGGTATGGAATGGACATGAGACCAAGTCTTGGATAGATTGATGTACCAACTTTCAGAGATGCTGCCTTGGTGAATATATCAGCCAGTTGATCCTCACTCCTTGTATAGCAAGGTAAAATGATACCTTTCACAATAGCTTTTCTTACTTTGTGGCAGTCCACTTCTATGTGTTTGGTCCTTTCATGAAACACTGAATTAGAGGCTATGTGAATGGCGGATTGATTGTCACAATGAATGGTGATAGGCTCCTCACACTTCACGGCTAAGTCTCCCAAAATTTGTTTCAGCCAGATGCATTCAGTAGTGAGCTTCCTCATTGCTCTATACTCTGATTCTGCACTAGAGCATGAAACCACCTTTTGCTTCTTGGTTTTCCAAGTCACAAGGTTTCCACCTATGAAAGTACAATAGCCAGTAGTACTTCTCCTATCTTCCCTATCTCCTGCCCAATCTGCATCACAATAACCAACCACATTTGTGTTTTTATTATTACTCATCCAAATACCTTGTTCATGTGTGCCTTTGAGATATCTTAGAATCCGCATGGCCATGTCCCAATGCCTCATCTTTGGCCCTTGCATGTGTTGAGATACCTGATTCACAGCAAAACATAAATCTGGTCTTGTGATGGTTAAATAAATAATCTTACCAACCACTTTCCTATAGAGCTTAGGATCATGAAAATCAATTTCCTCCTCTAACTCCCCCTTAGTTGCGATTTTATAATCTTCTTCTAAGGGTATTTTGGCTGGCTTAGCTTCCATCATACCTATGGATGTTAGTAGATCTACAACATACTTCCTTTGAGAGAGAAAGAGACCTTCCTTAAACCTACATACTTCAATTCCTAAGAAGTATTTAAGTTCTGCTAAATCCTTTATGTCAAAAACACTCTTTAAGTAATCTTTAGTAGATGCGATACCAACACTATCACTACCAGATATGATTATATCATCTACATAGATAAGAATTACTATAATACCTTCCTTACTCTTTAATGTGAAAAGAGTATGTTCCACTTCAGACCTTTTGAAGCCTTTATCCATTAAAGTAACACTTAACTTGTGGTACCATGCTCTTGGAGATTGTTTAAGGCCATAAATACCCTTCCTTAGCCTTAGGGTATTACCGCTTCCTACTTCATCCTCTAGGCCAGGTGGAGGTGACATGTAAACCTCTTCTTCTAGTTCACCTTGCAAGAAAGCATTCTTGACATCCATTTGCCACAATTCCCACTCAAGATTAGTAGCAACAGTAAGCACAACATTGACAGAATGAAGCTTAGCTACAGGAGCAAATGTATCCCTATAATCCTCACCATATGTCTGAGTAAAACCCCTAGCTACCAACCTAGCTTTATATCTATCAATTTCATCATTGCTTTTGTATTTAATGGTAAAAATCCATTTAGAACTTACAGCCTTCTTTCCTTTTGGTAAAGTGGCTGCAGCATATGTACCATTCCTCTCCATAGCTTGTTTCTCATCTGAGATAGCTTCCCTCCATTCCTTTATAGACATAGCTTCTTCATATGTCTTTGGAATCTGCTCATTGTCAAGACTAGAAATAAAAGCAACATGAGTAGAAGGTAAGTGTGCAATATTACAAACTCCCTGATCAAGATGAACTACAACATTTCCATTGTAGAAGACTGGTGGATTTCTTTGTCTTGTGCTCCTCCTTAAAACAGTAGGTGGAGCCTCCTTTTCCTCTTCACTCAAAATTTCAATGAGAGTAGGTCTTGATCTTTTGGAAGCTGAAGCTAAAATAGAATCATCTCCTGCCGAGTCTTGTTGGACATGAGTAGATGCTTTTCCCCCCCATGTTCAAGAGGAGGAAGCCCAGGAGAATCAATAGAGGACGATGGACGAGAAGAGACAGCTGGACCCGTGAAGCCGGATGGACCCGTGAGGCTGGACGGACCAGGACAGGGGCCGGGACAGTCTTGTAGACCGGCCGCGTCTGAAATGCTATGATCACTTGCAACTGATGTAGGTGGCAAAGGTGATGAGGCTGTATGCTGACCACCTCCTATTCCAATGCTCTCCAAGAGTTTTCTCAAATATTCAGCTTGGTCTGTTCTTGTTGATGAGATGTCTTTAAATTGTTTCCATGTTCCTTCTTCATAAAAACCTTTGTCTTCTTGGAATTTTACATCTCTAGACACCATGACTCTTCTAGTCTCAGGGTCATAACATTTGTATCCTTTTTGAGTGGAGGAATATCCAATTAACATAGCCTTTACACTTTTTGGTTCAAGCTTGTTCCTTTGCTCCATAGGAATTAACACAAAACAAACACACTCAAAAACTTTCAAATGATCAATGGTGGGTTTAGTGTTGTTTAATACCTCAAATGGAGATAGATCATCAAGGACTTTTGTAGGTGTCCTGTTGATTAAGTAGCAGGCTGCTACAAGTGCATCCCCCCAAAATCGCTTAGGCACCTTCATGTGGAACATCATAGTTCTCACAATCTCCATTAGGTGCCTGTTCTTTCTTTCAGCAACTCCATTTTGCTGTGGAGTATAAGGGCAGCTTGTCTGGTGCTCATTGTCATGTTTAGCTAGATGTTCCTGAAGTCTGGTACTAGTGTACTCCCCTCCATTATCTGTTTTAAAGCATTTAATTCTTGCATTGTATTGGTTAGTAACATATGCTTGAAAATTTAAAAATGCATCGTACACTCTATGTTTAGAACTATGAAGAGTAACCCATGTATATTTGGACTTTTCATCAATAAATGTCACAAAATATTTATGGTTTTCTCTAGATGGAAATGGAGATGTCCACACACCAGAATGTACCAATTCAAAACAATTGTCATATTTATGCATTGATTTTTCAAAAACTGTTTTACAATGTTTTCCAAGAATACATGAATCACACAATTCTTTAGGCATTTTTAAACCAGGCACTATTAACTCAAGAGCTCTTGGATGAGGATGTCCTAATCTATCATGCCACAAATCAGAATCAGTGCTAAAAATATTCGCCTGAAAAACTGATTCTAATGCACTACAACTAGCCATATTATCAAGCACATACAAGTCATCCTTTGTAGTTCCTTGTCCAAAGCACCTTCTAGTTTCAATATCCTGAAAATAAAAGTCATTAGGACCAAATATAGCATGACAATTCAAGTCAGTAGTAGCTCTTTTAACTGAGAGCAAGTTGGAGGTAAATGAAGGCATATAAATTGCCTTAGATTCTTTATCAAACAATTTCAATTTTCTTATGCCTTTGATTGGTACTTTAATTCCATTTGCAATAAGAACATTCCCTAGGGCAGGTTCTACGTTCTCTAGCAAATCTAGATCACTAATCATGTGATGAGAAGCACCAGAATCAACAACCAAAGATTTATGAGCATTTGATGTATAAGAAGTTTGAAAAGAAGCATGAAAAGTTTTACCCATCACATTGCTCTCCTTTATAGCCTTAATGAGAGCTTCCAAGTCTGATTTTGTCACAAAATCTGATGCTTGTGACATGATGTTGGTGGCGCCTGAATGTGAAGAAGGACCACTACTTACAACTGCCTTTGAAGACACTATGCCGTGAGCTTGCCTGGCCGAGGGCATGGTCGGCTGCTGTGGAGGGTGTGAAACCCAAGATGGCTTCAGGTGAGGGTGAAGTTCCCAGCAATCCTTCTTTGCATGGCCATCTTTCTTGCAATGATCACAAAATTGCCTCCTCTTCTTAGAAACATTTGTTGGCCTGAAGAAACTTTTGTGAGCAGCTACTAGTTCAGCTTGTTGCCAAACAATCCATGTGATCCTTGCTCCTTTTGAATTTGAGCACACACTTCCTCCAAGCTAGGCAACTTATCAGACCTGAGAATATGCTTAATAGGATCTGAGTAAGTAGAATTAAGAGTTAAAAGTAACCCGAACACCTTATCTTGTTCCTTTCTTTCAAGGAGTACAAGTGGTTCAATAGTGGCTGGCCTTAGCATTTCTAGCTCAGCCCATAAAGCTCTGAATGAGCTATAGTGCTTTGTGAATTCAGCATCCTCCTGCCTTAATTCATTCAAAGCAAAGTGTTAGTGGTATTTCCATACACCTTAAGCAAAGTGTCTCATAGATCTTTTGCATTTTCACAAAAAGAATAAGCTTCTAAAAGATCACTAGCAAGAGAATTTTGTAAAATAGAAAGTACCAACTGATCTTCTTGGTACCATTTGGCTTGAGCTGCATCACTCACTTCAGCCACTTCATTGTCTTCAATGCCATTTGTGGCAATGTGGTTCCAAAGACCTTTACCACCTAATGTGGTTTTCATGGTCCTAGACCATAAGAGATAATTTGCTCCATGTAGAATGACTGGAGCTCTAAGGGATGTCTGAATCTCCATGCTTAATAGGCAAAATAGGTCAGTAAATCAGGTAAGAAATCGTGATACCAGATAGAACCTTTGGTCGAGGTATGTATGAAGCCGGCTAGTCACGGCTTGTTCGGAACAAACCGCTGGTCACGGCTTGGTCGGGGTGGGCGTGAAGATCACTGGATCAGCTGGTCACGCACAAGGCTGCTGGTCACAAGGTCTCTTGGTCACGCGTGGTCACAATCTTGGTCACGCGTGGTCACAATCTTGGTACACAAGCAAGCGTGATCAGGTGTGCTGGTCGAGACAACAAACACGGCCTGGACTGCTGGTCGGGATGAACACACTCGGCCTGTCCGAATAATATTTTCTTCTTGGTTGGAATCGAGTATTTTAATTCCTGCACAAATAAGAAATACAACTTGGAAGAACAAGAAATTATATGCTGGGCAGGTATGATCAACCAAGAAAAAAGAAAGCTGTTTAAAAAAAAAAAATTGGCGCCAACAACTCAAGTGAAACAACCACTAACTACCTAAAACCATCTGTAACTAATCCTAACAACTCAAGTAACAAGAATTGTAACAATTTGAGACTACTAAATTCGACTTTATCAAGATTCAATAACCAAAATTCGAATTTAATAACCTAGAACATTTTATGAATTCAAGAAATCAAATTTAAAGCCTTTCAAAACTGAACAAGGAATTCAAGAAAATCAATATTGAAATCCTAAACCTATTAGATTGACTTGAAAATTCGTCAGGACTCTCACAAGACACTAATTAAACTTTCCAGATTCAAAGAATTAAAGAAAACTGAGAAAGAATTAGAATTATATCACCAGGATCTTGATACAGGTGATTTTGGACGGCTTTGAGGAAAACTTTACGAAAACCCTTTAAAAGCAATGGAATCGAGTTTTGCTTTCTTTAACCAGAAACTAGACTCCAGGGGCTTGAGTTTAGGCTTCTTAAAATAACGATTTGAAGAAATATTGACGTCGAGATGACCTGGGGAATGTAGAGGTTCGAAACAAACGCGATCGCGAACACCTCTTGGAAGAAAATTCGTATCTTTTGATTCCCTGGGCCAAATGATGCGGTTCAGGTGGCTGTGGATTCAGAATTCGCCGATGCACATTCCAGAGAAAGCCGATCATCAATTGGAGTCGTGGACTGATTGCAATTTGATTTACAAGATGACGTTCGAAATTGATCCAGAAACAGATGAAGAACAAGATGGATTCTTGTTGAATCAATGAAAGAATGATGAAATTTACCCAGATTTGATGCAACCTGGCTCTGATACCATGAAAGAATATGAGATTTAGAGATTTGTAGAATGAGAGAATGAGAGATTTAGAGAGAATTAGAGAATTAGAGAAAATAATGATTTATTAGAAAATGAGAATTATGAATCCTTAGTTACAAAATGTGAAGGGAGTAAGGTATTTATACTATTCTAGTCTTGGCTTGTTTGGATACAAGGATAGCCTTATACATAAATGTCTTACAAGGATAACATAATTCTATAATACAAACAAGCCTTAGACTCTCCCTTTCACAAACATACAAATCGCCATATAACTAGAATTAATGGCTTTCATAAATTCATCACTTCTTCTTCATTCCAACAGCTACTGGCCTTCCTCCTTGGGTTAAAACCTCTCCAATGCCTGCTCTCGAGGCATCACATTCCACTTCAAAGGTCTTCTCAAAGTTGGGCAGTGCAAGGATGGGAGCGTGAGTCAGCTGGTACTTGAGCTCCAAGAAAGCCCTTTCTTGAGCCTCTTCCCATTCAAAACCGATGCTCTTCTTGATCAAAAATGTCAATGGTACAGCTAGGGTGCTGAAATCCTTCACAAACCGCCGGTAGAAGCTGGCTAGTCCGTGGAAACTACGGACCTGGCTAATGGAGGTTGGTCTGGGCCAGCCAAGTATAGCCTATATCTTCTCTAGATCCACCCTAAGTCCCTGTGAGCTAACAACAAAACCAAGAAAAACAACTTCTTATGTGCAAAAGATACACTTAGCTAGATTAGCAAACATATGTTATTTCCTAAGGGTGTTTAATACTTGTTCTAAGTGCAGCACATGATCAGATAGACAAGAGCTATAAATCAATATGTCATCAAAATGAACAACTAAGACCTTGCCCATGAAGGGTCTAAGGATATGGTGCATAAGGCGCATGAATGTGCTTGCGGCATTGGAGATCCCAAACGGCATGACCAGCCACTCATACAAGCCATGCTTGGTCTTGAAGGCTGTCTTCCACTCATCACCTTCTCTCATTCTCACTTGATGATATCCACTCTTCAAATCCACCTTGGAAAAGACGGTTGCTCCACTGAGTTCATCCAGCATATCATCTAGTTTTGGGATTGGATGGCGGTTTTTGATGGTGATGTTGTTTATGGCTCTGCAATCCACACACATCCTATAGGAGCCATCCTTCTTGGGCACAAGAAGCACAGGCACGACACATGGACTGAGGCTCTCCCTCACATAACCCCTGGCCATGAGGTCTCTGACTTGAGCCTCAAGCTCCTTAGCTTCTGCAGGGTTAACTCGGTAAGCTGGCCGGTTTGGAAGTTGTGCTCCAGGGATGAAGTCAATTTGGTGCTTAATGCCTCTTAAAGGGGGTAAACCAGCTGGTATCTCCTCTGGAAAGATATTCTTGTATCTGTCAAGAAGAACTTCGATCTCCCTTGGCAAGACCGCATTAGTATGCCCAATGTTCAACAAATCCTTATAGACAATTAGGACTACTTGACAAGTGGGATCAAAAAATGAGCGTCTAACATCACTATGTGCAATCAAGAAGTTGGTCTTAGTCATGCATTTTTCCTTAGCTAACTTAATTTGCATCTCATGGACTTGGGAAAGCAATAATGGGGCTAGACTAATCCGCTTCTTATTCATCATTAAGGTATACTTATTAGTCCTTCCATCATGCACAACCTCCCTATCAAATTGCCAAGGTATGCCTAACAAGATATGAGTAGCTTGAATAGGAACTACATCACAGAGATCCCCATCAACATACTTTCCTATGCTAAAAGAAACCTTGACTTGTTCACTAATCTTAAATTCAGTCCTATCATTTAACCACCTTAGTCTATATGGTCTAAGATGCTTAGTGGCTGTCAAATTCATTTTCTCTACCATGTATGCACTGGCTACATTAGCACATGAACCACCATCAATGATCAGTGAGCATACCTTACCACTTACCATACACCGGGCGTGAAAGATGTTCTCCCTTTGGGCTGTCTCATCCGGTTCTTGAATGGTGCTTAGGACTCTCCTTGAGACCAGAAGATCACCCACTTTAGGGTAGGCCACTTCATCCTCCTCTTCATCAGCTTCCTCAGAGGGTTCCATCTCATCCTGAGACTGATAATCACCGGCTGGAGTGATGATCATGGCCCTGGGGTTGGGGCAGTCCCTTGCATAGTGTCCTCGGCCCCGGCATTTGAAACACATGATGTCTCTAGTCTTGGGTCCAGTGGGGGCGGTTCTGACTTCAGGCCTTGGGGCAGGGGTGGTTTCCCTAGGCTTGTATGGTCTGCTTGCTTCTTGGACTATGGCCTTGCCACGGTCAGGTTGCCTGGTGAAAGTCGGATTAGAGCTAGAGGCATGTGGATTGGAGCCTGAGGCAGATGGTCTCCATGGGTTCTTTATCACGGCCCTAGTTCTGGTCTTCCTCTTGAGTTGACTTTCCACTTGTGTGGCTAAGTGTAGTAGCTCATTAAGATCATTGTAGGTGTACATCTCCATCTTGCTAGCAATCTTCTCTTGAAGACCATCCAAGAAGTGGACCATGAGAGTCTCTTCGGCATCTTCTAGACCAAGCCGATTTCTCAAATGCTCAAACTCTCCAAAGTATTCTTCTATACTCCTTTGGCCTTGGTTAAGTTTACTAAACTTCTTATGGAGCTCCCTGTGGTAGATGGGTGGAATGTACCTCCCTTTCATCATGAACTTCATGATCTCCCATTATCTAACCGGCTCCTCTCCTCTCCTTCTTCTCTTGGCTGAGTCTTGATCCCACCTAGATAAGGCATGATCAGTGAGTTGAGCTGCTGCATAAGATACTTTCTTTGGCTCTTCAAACCCATAGACATCAAAGATATGGTCCATCCTCCTTTCCCAATCCAGATAGGCTTTCAGGTCTACTTTGCCGGCAAAGGTAGGAGGATAAATTTTGAGGTGTGGGGAGTGAGCCCTCGGTGGATGGTGATAGCCTCTCTCCTCAGGTAACCTCCTTTCTCTATGCCTTGGCCTTCGGAAGTGAGGTGGGAAAGCTTCTTCCTCCGACAGACCCTCCATCTCATCTCTTCCCAAAGTGGTGGGACTCTCGGCTGAGGTGGTGGAGGTGCTTGGGCTGGTTGAGGCTGAGGCTGTTCTACTCTGCCAGTTCTGTCTCCTAGCTGCTGGAGCTTGGTCTGGATGCTAGTCAGGATATCCGCTAAGGCTGGGTCAGTCATCTTAGCTCAGGTACCTTGAAACAAAAGAAAGTCAACTAGTCAACAGTACTTAGGCTAATTACCTAATGATTAATACTAATGACCTTAACTATCTACGTAATTAATTTAAACTAAGCAAAACTAATAACTTAATTAAACTTAGACATGACTCCTAAAGAAACTACCTAGGAACCGCCAAAGACAAGAAAGAAATTCGAATTCAAATTCAAAGACACGCAGGGGACAAAGTGACATCACCCCGGGTGGACCACTGGTGAATCACCCGACCAAGGATGGTACGGTCCTGGTTAAAAGTAACCTTGACCACGCCTAATTTCTTCTTCCCCATCAAGCTTCAACAGTGGCAGATTCTAACACTGACTTAACAAGCTTAACAACTAATCTAAACAACCTAACACACGGATTTAACAACCCTAAACATGGATTAAAACGCAAGCAAGCAAGCAACAAGCACACAAAAATTTCAGAAACACTAAGATTAAAAGATGGAAAGGTACAACCTTTCTTGGCAGGAACTTTAGCTCTGATACCAAAATGATATGAGCCAGGCCATGGTTATTTTCCTAGGTGGACTTGTTGGACGAGCAAACGGGAACGGCGTGAGAACGGGCGAACGAACGGAACGGGTGTGTGGCGAACGGGTGAATGGTTGAGCGGACGAACGGCCGAACGGCGGTACGGACGAACGGGTGATGGACACGGACAAGCGGTGCGGATTATTCAATGGAGCGTGGGACGTACGGAAGGGATTTTAAGGGAAAAACGAATGGTGGAACTAGGGCAACTCACCAAGCTATGAATGGCTTGGATACAGCCTTTCCCTGAAGAGAGACACACTCAATCTTCCAAGGAACTTCTCTTCTTCTCTTGGAGACAAACTCACAAACTCAAGGAAGAGCTGACCTAGGCGGCCGTTTAGGGAAACTTGGTTTTCTAAAACTTGTCTGCGTAAAATGAGAAAGGGTTTTGCGTTTAATAGGCTACATCAAGACCTAGTTGACCACAAGACCCGCGGTCAACAAAGCTACTTAATACAAAGGCTAAACAAGTGCCTAAAGATAGGATCAAGCCTAATTGATTTTAAATGGACATATCCACATTAAAACCAATGGGACACTAGGCTTGATGCCTTAGACTTTCAGGTCTCATTAAAAACCTTTCCAAGAACCCATTATGGTAAACTTAGAAAGGAAAAGAGTACCTTAATCATTTAAGGTCTTAAGAAGTGTCCTCACTCAATGATAGTAAGGACACACAAGACCTTATCCCTAAGGCTGTGTGCATGGATGTTCTGGTCAGGAACACCCAGCTGATCAATGTTAAACGGCTGGCTGATTGTTTCAGTCTCCCTTCCTTTTCCACAGCTATGTGCTTAGGCTTTGTTGGCTCTGACTTCAGCTTCATGAGTTTCGTCTTGGTCCCGGCCTTCTTCATGCACTCCTTGGGCAGCTCTGCTCCTTGTCATGATGCGGTGAGAGACATAAGGGGTTGCTTGAACCTCATCCTCCAAGTACCAGGTTGGTGTGGCTTGGATGACCCCATCACTTCCTGATCACGGAGGTGAGCGGACTGGCAATCATGCTGAAGCTTCTGAGCTGATACTCGTTGGCGTGGGCCAATCTAGGATGACCTTGATCTTCTCCTCGTCTACTTAAACGCCCTGCGAACATACAACTTATCCTCTTGAAGTGTACATATAACCAATTCTAAGTGGGTAACGTGGTTGGTATAAGAGATATTATAAACGAGTAGAGGCTGAGTGACAATGGGAGTTGGTACATGCTTTTGAAGAGGCCGCCTGCTTGTTCATTCCAAGGCCGCTTGCTTACAGCTGAGCATGGCCGGCTGTGGGCTGTTGTCTCTCATGGGCCCAGCTTGGCTTCAGCTCAGGGTGAAGTATCCAACATTCCTTCTTTGTATGGCCAATAGTTTTACAATGATCACAAGTTGGTCTCTTCTTCCTTTTTTCATTTGTTGTAGTTGATTTGAAGAAACTCTTGTGTGCAGCCACCAATTCAGCTTTGTTGCCAAATAGGCCATGGGATCCTTGATCCTTTTGGATTTTAGCACAAACATCTTCCAAGCTAGGATGCTTATCAGACCTGAGAATATGCTTAATAAGATCTGTGTAAGTAGTGTTAAGAGTTAAAAGTAACCCAAACACCTTATCTTGTTCTTTCCTTTCAAGGAGAACAATTGGGTCAATGGTTGCTGGCCTTAAAATTTCTAGCTCAGTCCACAATGCTATGAATGAGCCATAATGCTTTGTGAATTCTGCATACTCCTGCTCCAATTTATTCAAAGCTTTTTTTACTTCGAAAATTCTTAAGAGGTTAGTAGTGTTTCCATACACTTTTTGCAAAGTGTCACAAAGTTCCTTAGCATTTTTACAAAAGGAATAAGCCTCTAAGCACTAGCAAAAGAACTTTTAAGTATAGAGAGTACCAACTTGTCTCCTTGGTACCATTTGGCTTGAGTAGCCACATCTTCACTGGTGCGGCCCTGGTTATTTTAAAACCAAAGGATCGACTTGAAGGAAGGTGAAATGGCGATTTAAGGAGGTTACTAACTCTCCTTGAAGTATCGGCTGGTTTGAGGATGGACTGGAGGCTACTAGCTCTCCCAATTGGATATGAATGACGATTGGTTTGATTCCACTAGCACATGTTCACCCTGCTCAGAGCTATGGAATTTCACAACAGATTACTTTACTCTCAAGTGAATTAAGGACAATGTTTTTAGGCTGAACAGAGAAATGCTATCTAATTCATTCATAAATTTATGCTAACAATAAAAATGCTATCTAATTCATTCATAAATTTATGCCAACAGACTAAATTTAATGGTTGGTTTAATTAATTAAACCAATTGGTTGGTTTAATTTCAGTCCCTTCCTCCTATTTAATTTCGATTTTAATCAAGGCATGAAGAGCTTTTCTTTGGGCTTTGCTTCTTGATTTTGTTAATTAGCCAAGCCATAATTCCTTGTCTTCTTGGACTTGGGCTTGGGCTTTACTCTTTGATCTTGTCACTGGGCCAAGCCATGATTCTTTGACTTCTTGGACCAGAGCTTGGGCCATATCTTCTTCTCCTCTGTTTTTTTCTCCTTGGGATGTTGGACTGGTTTGGTCGGGTCTGGGTTGAGACTGGGTCGTGGGTTGTGGTCCGGGTCATGGTATGGGTCATGGTGCATGTCAGGTCGAAGCCCGGTCGGGTCGTGGAACCGGTTGGGTCTTGAGTTTGCAGACGGGTTATGACCGGGTTGGGGGCTGTCCAGGTCGGGTCGAGATTTGGTCCGGTCGGGTCAAGGATGGGGCCGGGTTAGTCGAGGGTCGGGCATGTCTTGTGTTTGGCTACCAGGCTAGTCGGGTTGATGGTCAAGCTGGCCGGGTTGAGCAACTGGCGTCGTTTCGTGTATCACGCCAGGTCGTGGGCTGTCCAGGCTGGGTCGTTTTCTGTCAGGGTTCGTGAGCAGTCCATGTCCCGCGTTCGTGGGCAGTCCATGTCCCGAGCCAGGTCTGATCCGTTCTTCTTCCTCTTCTTCATTCTCCTTTTCCGTTGAATCCAAGTCCTCTGATGTCGCAAGAAAGTCATGTTCATTCCAGGTCGCACCATCCCCTCGTCCTTTAAAAGGATTTGACCTCAAATCCAATTCATCTGCAACAAAAGGAATTAAGTCAGAGACATTAAAAGTAGAACTTATAGAATACTTACCTTGGAGGTCTATTTGGTAAGCATTATTGGTGATTCTTCGTAGGACTGAAAATGGTCCATTCACTCTTGGCATTAATTTCGATTTCCTCTCATTTGGAAATCTTTCCTTTCTTAGATGAATCCAGACGAGATCTCCTGGTTCTAGCACTAGTTCTTTTTGACCCTTGTTTTTCTTCTTAGTATACATCTTAGTCCTTTCGTCAATATTTTTCTTAACCTGCTCAGGCAAAGACTTAATAAATTCGGCTTTCTGTTGGCCATCAAGGTTATTCTGTTCCTTTAAAGGTAAAGCAAATAAATCTAAAAGAGACAATGGATTAAAACCGTACACTACTTGAAAAGGAGTGAGTTTTGTAGCTGAGTGTATTGATATATTGTAGGCAAATTAAACATGGGGTAAACAATCCTCCCATGTTCTAATGTTCTTTTTAATAATGGCCCTTAAAATGGTGGATAGGGTTCTATTTACTAACTCTGTTTGACCATCAGTCTGTGGGTGACAAGTGGTAGAAAATAATAGTTTAGTACCTATATTTCCCCAAAGGGTTCTCCAAAAATGACTAAGAAATTTGGTATCTCTATCTGACCTAATTGTCCTACACATTCCATGTAATCTAACAACTTCCTTAAATAACAAGTCAGCCACTAAAACTGCATCATCTGTTTTATGACATGGTATGAAATGAGCCATTTTAGAAAACCTATCAACCACCACAAATATATTGTTCCTTCCTTTCCTAGTTCGAGGTAACCCTAAAATAAAGTCCATGGAAATATCTACCCAAGGATGATCAGGTATAGGTAAAGGAGTATACAAACCTGTGGACTGTACCTTGGATTTAGCTTGTTTGCACTTAACGCATTTTGAACACACCTTCTCCACGTCCTTTTTCATACTGGGCCAGTACAGAATCTCTTGTAACGTGGCTAAAGTTTTGGCAACACCAAAGTGTCCCATTAGACCACCTCCATGAGCTTCACTAACATACAACTCTCTGATCGTTCCACATGGTATACAAAGTCTATTATCACAAAACAAAAATCCCTTGAATTGATAAAATCGTCCCTGGGCATGAGTGTTAGTGTCCTTATACATTTCTCAAAAGTCATTATAACAAGTTTTAAGATGCTCCAAACTCAGTATAACAAGTTTTAAGATGCTTAAAACCCAATAGTTTTGTTTCCATAGAAGATAAAAGAGCATACCTCCTTGAGAGAGCATCAGCTACAATGTTCTCCTACCTTGTTTGTATTGGATGACATAGGGAAATGTCTCAATAAATTCCATCCATCGTGCATGTCTTTTGTTCTGTTTTTGTTGTCCCTTGAGATGTTTGAGAGATTCATGATCTGTATGAATTACAAACTCCTTAGGCCACAAATAATCTTGCCACATCTGTAAGGCTCTCACAAGAGCGTAAAGCTCTTTGTCATAAGTAGGATAATTGAGAGTCGCTCCTCCTAACTGCTCACAAAAATATGCTATGGGTTTCCTTTCCTGCATTAACACAACACCAATTCCAATTCATGATGCATAACATTCAATTTCAAAAGTTTTAGAAAAATCTGGTAATACAAGTAAAGGGGCGTTGGTCAACTTCCCTTTCAGCTTCTCAAATGCTTCTGCTTGGGCTGGTCCCTAAGTGAACTCCACAGTTTTCTTGATCACTTCTGTAAGTGGGGTTGCAATGGTACTGAAGTCCTTCACAAATCTTCTATAGAATCTAGCAAGTCCATGAAAACTTCTCACTCCTCCTATGTTTTTAGGCGTGGGCCATTCCCTGATTGCCTTCACTTTCTCCTCATCAACCTGGATACAAGTTTGTATACAAGTTTTCTCTTCTTTAAATATCTAAGACATGTCTAAGGTGATCAATGTGCTATGTCATGTTCTTACTATAATTCAAAATATCATCAAAATAAACCACTACAAATCGTCCTATGAATGCTTTTAAGACATGGTTCATTAATCTCATGAATGTACTAGGTGCATTAGTAAGTCCAAAAGGCAAAACTAACCATTCCTACAACCCTAATTTTTTTTAAAAGCAGTTTTCCATTCATCTCATACTTTCATTCTAATCTGATGGTAATCACTTTTCAAGTCAATTTTAGAAAAGATGCAAGATCCATATAACTCATCAAGCATATCATCCAAAAGAGGAATATGGTGTCTTTACTTAACTGTGATGTTGTTTATGGCTCTGCAATCTACACACATGCGCCAGCTGCCATCTTTCTTAGGCAAAAGCAAGACTGGTATTGCACAGGGGCTTAGACTCTCACGGATGTGTCCATTCTCCAATAGCTCATTGACTTGTCTTTGAAGTTCCTTTGTTTCCACAGGGTTGGTCATGTAAGCTGGTCTTTTTGGAAGAGTGGCGCCTGGTACAAAGTCAATCTGATGTTTTATTACTCTGAAAGGGGGTAGTCCCACTGGCTTGACTTCTGGAAACACATCCCTGTACTCTTTCAGAACGTCAGGAATGCCAACAAGGGCCGCCGGCACATGGTCTTCAAGGAAGGAGATTGGGTTTGGCTACACCTGCGCCCCGAGAGATTTCCCCAGCGACGAAAGAGCAAGCTTGCACCCCGGGGAGATGGCCCATTCCGCGTTCTTCGGAGAATCAACGACAACACCTACCAGCTCGAACTCCCAGGTGAGTATAATGTTTCAAGTACTTTCAATGTTGCTGACTTAGAGTTGTTTGATGCAGGTGAGGATTTTGCTTTGGAGACCAAAGCACTTCAAGAGGGAGGGAATGATGAGGGCATCGAACCAGCTACTGCACCGGTAATTCCACCTGGACCTCTTACGCGGTCCAAGAGGAAAGCTTTAGGAGACAAGCTCAGCCTGTTGTTGGAGTGTGGGACAGGAGATGAACAGGAGGCGACCCAGACGTCCAGCCCCCGGCCAGCCGGCCAGATGACCAGCCCGGGTCACGTATCCGGCCAGACGACCCGCCAGCCACACGCCCCCGACCAGCCTGTTCTGGCCATTGCACCCACGACCGGAGCTCTGTTCCAGCTAGACAAGGAACCCTGGAGGTTCCTTCTCGAAGACTCTTCCTCCTCCGGTGTCTTTACCATTACCATTCGGTAGAGACACCAAAAGTCGTTCTAGGAAAATTGTACTCTTTTCCCTATCTTCGGTTTTGTCCCATTGGGTTTTCCGAAGAAGGTTTTAATGAGGCAACACTCCTAGTTCGCAAGGCGTTGAAGACTTGCTCACAATTCCATCCCATTCACAAGTCTTCAGGCGAATTCTCAGCCTAAGTGTTATTGGGCTTTTCCTTCTTTAATTTCGATTTATTTGTCTAAGTGTTTAGTTGGGTTAAGTCATGTTGACTAATTATGGCCCCTTATTTATTCTAAGTGACAATAAGTAAACTACATGTTGTTTTAATCTCCTAAAGGTTAAACGCCTTGTAGTTTACCCTAAAATTGTAACAAGGCATTATATAAGTCTTCTTGTTTCACTTTATGAAATAACAAGTATTTTGAGAAAAAAAACCTAAGTCTCTTAGACAAAAAGTAGCCACCAGCTCTCTTGCTTGCAGCCGCGACCTTCAACCCAGTTTGGTTGAAGTACTTGGAGTATCACAAGCCTCTTTCACAGCTTGTGTGGTCCCTTCGATCCACCCTTCAATCCCCATCGATTTCTGTCCTATTATCCTGAGTTTCTCGGTGAAAAGACAGCCCACCCAAGTTTTTACATCAAGGATATGGCCTGCTTCCATAGGCAAAATATCACATAGAACCTCGTCCTTGTATTTGCCTATTTCAATCGGCACCTTGACCTGATGGGTCACCTTTAATTCGGCTGAGTCATTAAGCCACTGGAGGGGTATGGCTTTGGGTGTGGCAACTCTTGAAGTCCTAATTTCTTGACCATGGACTCACTAGCAACATTAGTGCAACTACCACCATCAATTATCAAACTACATACCTTCCCTTGTATCAGGCAGCGTGAGTGAAACAAGTTTTTCATTTGGTCCGGTTCATTTGCCTTAGATTGGACACTAATGAATCTTCTTGCTACAAGGAGTTGTCCAGAGACTGGTGGTTCCTCCTCCCCACCGGTCAATGGTTCAAGGTCCTATTCCTTTTCAGACTGGACCTCTCCATTTTCCATGATGATCATGGTCCGCTTGTTGGTGCATTCGTTTGCATAGTGCCCTAGACCTTGACACTTGAAACACCGAATGTCCCGAGTTCTGGTTGGCCGCTCCTCAGCCTTGTTTTTATCAGGTCTAGATGGAAAAGGGTTGGAAGTTGTTCTAGACACGGCCGGCTTGGAATCAAAGGCGCGGGTTGGTTTAAACTCCTTGTTGTAAGTTAGCTTGAGACCTACGGTACCTGCATCATAAGACCGAGTGTTATTCTTCGTTTTAAGCTGTTGTTCTATTAGTAAAACCTTGTGTAGCATCTCCTCCAATTCCACATAATGTTGCATCTCCAGCCGGTCTTGAATCTCTTGGTTTAGTCCACTCATGAAGCGGGACATGGTGGCCTCACGATCTTCAGTTACTCCAGCTCGGATCAGGAGAATCTCCATCTCCTTTAAGTAATCATCCACGCTCATGTTGCCCTGTTGTAGATGCCTTAGTCTTTGATGCAAATCTCTGTGTAAATGGTTGGGAACAAAGCGCCGCCTCATGAGGAACTTGAGTTCTTCCCATGTTTCAATGGAATATTCTCCATTGCGTCTTCTAGAAGTAACCACCTGATCCCACCAGCTTAGGGCATAATCATAAAACTCTGTAACAGCCAAATTAGCTTTGTTAATATCACTATAAATTGGCAATTTTATACGAGTTCTGTTTTAGTTTCCCAATCAAGATAAATAATGGGATCATTGTGGCCGTGGAAGGGTGGTATTTTCAGCTTGATGTTGTTGAGTTGATCCGGCTGAGGAGGGAGGTTTGGGACCTTATGGTGACACCTTGGTCGATCATGTCACTGTGGTCTGATCCTCCGGATTGGTAGAACCTAGCTGCCCCATCATCTCCAACAAAGGTCCTGCGGCCTAAGCTTCCCGCGTCAGAAGCATGCTCCTGTGGTTCAGGCGTGAGACCACAGACACGTCTAGGAGGAACATGGTTCCTTGGTCGTGGCCGTCTTCCATTTGGTAAGACCCTATGAATCTCCTCACGGATGCCATCACGGATGCCAAGCTGGATTGTTTGAAACCGCTCCTCTATGGTCCGGTTGAGTCTGGTTGCTAACTCATCAAACAGCCGGTTGAACCGGTTTGCTTCAGACTCCTCTTCATCATTTTCTGCCATGTAAACACTTAAAACAAGTTAAATGTTCACGGAAATAAGATCAAACAATAAGAACTCACACGGTTTATCAGAATATGAATGGTCACTTAAGAAGTTCAATGGTTTCTTAATAAATAAACGATGAATAACAAAGAAAAGGTGAAGGGCTCAGCCTGATGTCTGCTCTGATACCACTTGACGTGGTCCTGGTAGGATTGGACGCACGGATCCAAGACCGGAAAAAGGGTGAGCCAAAGGCGGAAGGCTTGAAATGGTAAGATGGATGTTTTGGCGTGACGAAAGATGGAAATCAATAGAAATGAAGGATGGTGAGATTCCAAAGGGGTGGAAGACTTTGAATCACCAAACTTGTTTTCATCTGGATATGACACACCGGATCCAAACAAAGATTTTACAAACTAGCAATCTAGATATTACACACTAGAAATGGGTTTGCAAGAATAAGATGAATCGATCAAGAACACTTTTAGAAAGAAAAAGTTCTTAATTCCAAATCGATTGAAACATTACAATGGCCACAGCCTAAGAGATATACACCCAAATATTTCGAAATGCATGGTCAAAATATCTTGCATGACAAAGACCAAACAGAAAACAAGACAGTCAAAACCGTGTATTCATACACCATTAAAGGAGAAATGGTCCGAGCCACAGAAATGCCATTAAAATATGTCTAAAGCCTTATGGGCTTGTTCCTTTTAAGGATGCACCATGCCCCATTAAAAACCCATGTGAGAAAAACCCAAAGGGAAAAACCTCACATGGAAAAAGGAAACCAAGTGTACCCTTAATCCCAATCACATAAGCCCAAAGACAAATTAAAATGGACTTAAAAGAGATGAGAAAAAGAATGGGTCAGAAATAACCGAATGGAGTCTTGGAGAGCCTTGGTCCGGGATCGGGTCATGGGACCAGGTGGAACGGTCCATGGCTCTGGGACAATGCTAGTCGAAGTCTTGGTTGGGATACGGGTCGAGGCCTTGGTCGAGACGCTGGTCGAGGCGCTGGTCGAGGCCTTGGTCGATGGTCGGGTCATCCTTCTCGTAGGTCCTTTGGTCGATGTCCAATCGTCCCATCGTCTGTCCTGATCAACCATCGTCCGTTTATCCGTCCATTCATGCATACGTCCTAGACCAACCTCCATGCTTACGTCCGGATGCTCAAAGTCTTTGTTCGATACATCGTCTGGGCCAGCGTGGTGGTGTCCGTCCGGTTCAGCGTCCGTTCCAGCGACCGGTTGGTCCGATCTAGAGTCCATGCTCACATCAGGTTGATGGTCAAGCTGCCCGGGTTGAGGAACTGGCGTCTTTCCGTGTATAACGCCGGGTCGTGGGCTGTCCAGGCCGGGTCATTTGCTGTCAAGGTTTGTGGGCAGTCCATGTCCCACGTTCGTGGGCAGGCCATGTACCGCGCTGAGTCTGATTCGTTCTTCTTCCTCTTCTCCATTCTCCTCTTCCGTTGAATCCAAGTACTCTGATGTCGCAAGAAAGTCCTGTTCATTTCAGGTCGCAGCATTCACTACTTCAGCCACTTCATTTTCTTCAAGGTCATTTGTAGAAATGTGATTCCAAAGATCTTTACCAACCAATGTGGTTTTAATTGTCCTAGACCACAAGAGGTATTTTGCTCCATGTAGAATAACTGGATCTCTGAATGAAGCTTGAATTTCCATGTGTTAGAAGTTGGTCGGAATGTGACTTGTCGAAGTACAGCCGGTCAGGTTAAGTTGGTCGGGACGGGGACAGCTTGTCGGGAAGAGGAATGGCTGGTCGCGTGTTCCAGACGAATGCGGTCGCGAAAACGAGGCAGAGTACGGGAGCAAGTGTGCAATACTAGGCCTGATCTCTGGCATGTGTAACAGAAGACTGAAACACGGCACGACTAGTCAAAATGTCTGGTCGGGATAAATCTGGTCAGGTGGTACACGGACGCGCGATACTCACTCCAACGATGCGTGAGATCCAAGAAATTTGATGAAACTTGAATGCGAGCTGGTCACGTGTGCGGCTCGAATGAAGCTTTGTCCACGGGACAATGAAGGTCACGTGGAATGGCTTGTCTCAGGTGCGTGTGCTGAAGTAGAAAGCCTGGCCGCGTGTGTTGGAGCAACTCCAACTAACAACCTACAACCGACTTTAACAAACTCCTGCAACTAAATTTAACTAACTCCAACCAACAGAATCAACTACTAACAATCCTTATCTTCACAACCAATAATGATTCACCCACAATTTTCGAGTTTTACTAATAAACCAATCCGAAAATTTCAAGTTTTCCTTTCTTTTTAAAATTTCAAAGTTTGATAAAACAATCAAGAAAATCAATCTTGAAGACTTAAATCCTTCTAACTGAAACCAAACTTCGTGGAAACCCTCACAATATACTTATCTAACTTTCCATATTCAAAGATTTAAAGAAAACTGAGAAAGGATTAGAATTTTATTACCAGATTCTTGTGAGAGGAGATTTCCAACGTCTTTGAGAAAAACTTCAAGAACTTCCTTCAAACGTAAGAGAACTGAGTTCTACTTTCTTTAAACAGAAACTAGACTCGAATGGCTGAATTTTTAGGATTTGGAAAATCGTGATTTGGTGAATATTTGACGACAGAATGATCAGGGAAACACGGAGGTTCGCGGCGGAGGCACTCGCGGAGGTACGATGCAAGAAAATTTGTAAAGTTCGATTCCCGTGGTCAAATGATGCAAATCTATTTGGCGTGGCTTGAGAACTCGCCGAAGAACAATCTAGAAAAAAAGATAGTCAAAAGCTATTGTGGTTTGGCCGGAATTTGCGATCCAAGATGACTGACGAAATAAGAGTGAATAATAGATTGAGATGAAGATGATTTCTTCTTGATTCAAGATTTAATGAAGAATTTACCCAGATTTGATGTAACTTTGTTCTGATACCATGAAAAAATATGAGATTAAGAGATTTGTAGAATGAGAGAATGAGAGATTACAAAGCTTTAGAGAGAAGAATGATTTTATTAAGAAAATGAGAATAATAGTTTCTAAGTTGCAAAAGAAGAGAGAGATGTGGCCAGTGAAACCATGGTCAAGAAGCTGGGACTAGAAGCCGTGAAACATCTGCGACCCTACCCTCTACAATGGCTCACCAAGGCTGGAGAACTTTGTGTGACCTATCAATTCAAGGTTCCTTTAGAAATAGGGAGCTATAAGGATGAGGTCATGTGTGATGTCCTTCCTATGGAAGCCGGACACATCTTGCTTGGTAGACCATGGCAGTCTGACCGAAGGGTCACTCATGATGGATATACTAACAAGCATCACTTCACCAATCAGAACAGAAAGGTAACCCTTGTCCCTATAACTCCACAAGAGGTTTATAAAGATCAACTCTACCTTAAACAACAAAAGAAACATGAAAGTAGCTTTCCGGAATCTAAAAATATACCCAACTTTTTTATTAAAGCTAGTGGAGTTAGTAAAAACATAGATGAACACCAGCCCATACTCCTGCTATATTACAAGGAGGTTTACCTCCATGCTACTAACCCACAGCCGGTTTTGCCGAGCAAGTTGGCTAAGCTTTTGCAGGAGTTTCAAGATTTGTTCCCTGAAGAATGTCCTCCAGGCCTGCCTCCCATCCGAGCCATTGAACATCAAATAGATCTTGTTCCTGGAGAAGCTCTACCAAACCGACCTGCCTACCAAACTAACCCAGTAGAATGAAAAGAAATTCAGAACCTAGTTGAGGAACTAATGCGCAAGGTCTATATCCGTTATAGTCTAAGTCCATGTGCGGTTCCCGTGCTCTTGGTTCCCAAGAAGGATGGTAAGATCCGGATGTGTGTTGATTGCCGAGCAATCAACAACATCACGGTCAGGTATCGTCACCCTATCCTTAGACTTGATGACATGCTAGATGAACTTCATTGTTCTAGGATATTTTGTAAGATAGATCTTAGAAGTGGGTATCATCAGATTAGGATGAAAGAGGGTGATGAGTGGAAAATGGCTTTTAAAATTAAACAAGGACTTTATGAATGACTGGTAATGCCATTTTGTCTTACAAACGCACCTAGTACTTTTATGGGGCTGAAGAATCATGTGTTAGAGAATATATAGGTCATTTTGTGGTTGTTTATTTTGATGATATCTTGATCTATAGTAAGAGTCTAAATGATCATGTTAAACATGTTCAGTCCCAAATGCATCCAATACATCCTCTGATACCACCTTGTAACACCCCCGTTCTTGCTAGACCGAAGGTGTTACGATAAATCGACATCTCGACCATCCGTTCCTCCGAATATACTTCAAAAGTACGAACAATCAAGATCCGTACCCCAAAGTTTAACTTCTTCAGTTCAAGGTTCTCAAAGCAAGAATTGAAATCATGGTTTACTTGTCCGGCCGGGGCTTAAACATGATTAAACTTAAAACCGTTTTAAACTCATAATATGCAGATTAGTTATACTTTACACCAAAACATCATTTATAACATAACCATTCAAAAACCATTTACAAAATCCATAAGCCGCTATACAAGATACTTAATCCAAAAAAAAACATACAAAATTATAGAAGCGTGATTAGATAAACCAAAAGCATACTTACTACCAAAGGGGACGGAAAATCTACACTGGCTGGTCACGCCTTCTTCCCACAGGCTTTCTCCTATTTGCAAGAACGAGTTCGGTCAGCACATAATGCAAGAACGAGCTGGTAAATAAGACTAACTACCCAATCCCACAATTACAAACAGCACACAACAAGCATTCATAAACCAGTATAACTGAATATCAAACATGTACAATCAGACTTAAAATGCAAGACTCGTCGCATGCTCAAACCCGAGCTACAGCTTTAATCTACCCATGTGCGCCTGTGACTTAGCTCAATTCCTTCCCGTTCTGGTGAATCGTTAGCCACCAAGGCTATAAGGACTTCATGAAGACAAACATATGCGCAGCAAGTCGCCCACAAGATGATAGGAAGTCAACCCTCACACTCTAATGGAATAGCTAAGTCACCCAAAACACCACATGTTAACTCACATGTTAACCATAGCTTTAACCCGTAACCAACATGCATGACCGAAACAAGCAACATACATAACCACTAACCGCAACTTAAACAAGTAAGCATCATAACGAAACCACAACACTTCACCAACCATAAGGAACGTACGCATGCATGCTTAACATAATACTAACATGAAACTGAGAAACACACTTAACTAAACTGCATGTTAACCCACAAGAATCATGCAAACATATATTCATGTACATGCACCGTTTTGAAATCACTTCCTAGCCTAACCGAACTCGGCCACTTTCTTGTTTAAAATAAACCAACTCACGAATTTAGGATCAGCCCTAGCACACAGCTTCTTCTTAGTGGTTTCCTCCTTTTCATTATGCTTAGCTCACGTCCACCAGGTAATTCTCTCTCTCCCTCTTTCTTTCTTTCTCACGGTTTTGCTCTTAAGTTCTCTGGTTTTTCTTTCTCTCTTTCTAAACTAAACAAAATGGTTTAAGAAGTATTTATAGCTAAACTTGTGCATGGTTTAGTTTAAACACCTGTCCACTAATGCTTAATCATCACCTTACACCGCAGCCACCTGTCCCTGATTTTTTTAGCCTAGGAGAAGCACACATGTCCTTGACTTGGTAACTTAGGTAGAGAACACATGTTCTCTGATCTGTTAGCTTATGAAGAAGCCACCTGTCCCTTATCTGTTTTGTTAAAAGAAAGGAACCTGTCCCATTGAAAGAATCAGGTAGAACTTCATGTTTAATAATATTACACAGTGGTGTCTCCCCTTACCCATCAGTCCTAGGCAGAATCCAGATCAGACTGATTCTTTTCTTTCGAAAAAAACTACTTCTCTCGGTGATCCTATTAACTGGCTCTTGGATCTGACCATCACTCAGTTTCTTCAATTGATTGGGTCAGTCCATTGTTCGATGCTCGGATCGTTCAACACAATGATCGGCATAAGCTGCTCGATAATCGGATCGTTAATCACTTGTTATCAAAACTTCCTCCCGCGCATACGAACTGGTTGAAATACCTGTACTATTGGCAGGTCCATATTACCTTACTTAGTTGATACTGTCTGATGTGACCTTGGGTAAAAGAAAAAGGAGCAAACACAAGTGAAGATGCAGCACTACGTTGAATTTGAAGAAATTCTACATAAAGCAATCTTGATTGAGCAACAACTTAAAACAAAATCTAACTACTTTCCCTCTTTTGGTGCAGGAAACGTAAGTGGCAATGAATCCTTTTCACGCGACTACAAGACGCCTAGGCCCCTGGACTCTCGACCCTCCACCTCTAGATCTGAGGCCCCTCCTTTTCTAACTAAACAAAACAAGGACAAGGCCGTGGATTGACCCGTTCAAACTAGTGACATTAGGTGTTATAAGTGTTAAGGGCTTGGACACTGCGCCAATGAGTGTCCAAACAAAAAGCTTATGGTTCTTATGGATAATGGTGAAGTCCAGACTGAGGACGACGAAGGAATTGAAAATGAGGACGAGCCATATTCGGATAATGGTGAGGAACAACCGGTTCAGGGACAGCTCCTTGTGGCGCGCTGGTCATTTTACATACAAACCAAAGCTGAAGAACACGAGCAACGAGAGAATCTTTTTCATTCTCATTGCATGGTTAAAGGGAAGGTTTGTAGTCTGATCATAGATGGTGGAAGCTGTACGAACGTGACCAGTGAAGAAATAGTTTAGAAACTAGAGCTTGTGAAGATGGAACATCCAAAACCCTATCCTCTCTAATGGCTTAATGACACTGGCGAGCTTGGAGTAACTCATCAAGTTATGGTTCCTCAATCCATTGGGAAATATCAGGATGAGATATTTTGCGACGTTCTGGCAATGAAGGCTGGGCATATTTTGTTTGGAAGGCCACGACAGTCAGATAGACGGGTAAGTCATGATGGATTCACCAACCGTCATTACTTCACCTTCAAAGGCAAAAAAACTACCCTAGTTCCAATGACGCCACATGAAATCTATCTTGACCAGTTACAATTAAAACAACATAAGAAAAGGAAAGGTAAGTCTTCTGGTCCAGAACACAAGATTAACTTCTTTATTAAGTCTGAGAACGTCTTTATACATTTGGATGAAAAGCGGTAAATCATTATGTTTATCTATAAGGAAGCTTGCCTCACTGACACTAATCTTAAGCCGGCCCTGCCGAGCAAAATTAAGACTCTTTTGTAGGAGTACTCTAACATATTTCCTGAAGATTGCCATGATGGTCTACCTCCCATTTGTTGGATAGAACATCAGATTGACTTCTTACATGGAGGAACCCTACCAAATAGACCCGCATACCGTACCAACCCTGTAGAAACTAAGGAACTCCAACGCCAAGTGGAGGAACTAATGAGTGTTGGAATGAAGAAGAAGTGATGAATTTATGAAAGCCTTTAATTCTAGTTAAATGGCGATTTATATGTATGTAAAAGGGAGAGTCTAAGGCTTGTTTGTATTATAGAATTATGTTATCCTTGTAAGCCATTTATGTATAAGGCTATCCTTGTATCCAAACAAGCCTAGACTAGATTAGTATAAATACCTTACTCCCTTCACATTTTGTAGTATGAATTCATAATTCTCATTCTCTAATAAAATCATTCTTTTCTCTAATTCTCAAATTCTCTCTAATCTCTCATTCTCTCAATTTACAAATCTCTTAATCTCATAATCTTTCATGGTATCAGAGCCAGGTTGTATCAAATCTGAGAAAATTTCATCAATCTTTCATTGATTCATTAAGAATCCACCTTGTTCTTCATCTGTTTCTGGATCAATTTCAAACGTTATCTTGTAAATCAAATTGCGATCAATCCACGACTCCAATTGACGATCGGCTTTCACTGGAGTGTGCATCGGCAAATTCCAAATCCACAGCCACCTGAATCTCATCATTTTCCCCAGGGAATCAAAAGATACAAATTTTCTTTCAAGAGGTGTTCGCGATCGCGTTAGTTTCGAACCTCTACATTCTCCAGGTCATCTCGACGTCAATTTTTCATCAAATCGTGATTTTCTAAAGCCTAAACTCAAGATCTTCGAGTCTAGTTTCTGTTTAAAGAAAGCAGAACTCAATTCAGTTGATTTTGAGGGATTCTCTTGGAGATTTCCTCAGATACGTCCAAAATCACCTGTACCTAGATCCTGGTGATATAATTCTAATTCTTTCTTAGTTTCTGTTAATCTTTTGAATCTGGGAAGTTTAATAAGTGTCTTGTGAGAGCTTCATCGAAATTTCAGGTCAATCCAATAGGTTTAAGGCTTTAAGATTGATTTTCTTGAATTCCTTGTTCAATTTTTTGAAAATTCTAAAATTGATTTCTTGAATTCTTGAATTGTTTTAATTGATAGAATTCTAAATTGGGTTGTTAATTCTTGATAAGGTCGAATTTTAGTTGATAATATGTTAGAATTCTTGTTACTTGAATTGTTAGGATTAGTTAAAAGTAGTTGTAGGTTACAAATTTGTTGAACTTGCTTGAAGTACAAGTAACTTGGTAGAATCACTCGCCTTGCTGGATTGGTTACTGTCACGGCTTCCTCTCTCTTTTGTATTCCTTGGTGTGTCCGTGTGCAGGTACAGGGTTGCATTCTCCCGTTCTGTGTCCTCACCAATTGAACAAGCGTGACCAAGCGTGACAAGTGACCTGGTGAACAGAAGCCTTGTGTGTGGCCAGCATATCCCGTGATCTTCACTTCACGCCCAACCCGACCAAGCCGTGACCAGCAGTTTCTTCTGACCAAGCCGGCTCCTGTCTGGTATCACGATTTTTTTTTCTCTGATTTACTGACCTATTTTTCCTATTAAGTATGGAAATTCAGGCATCCCTTAGAGCTCCAGTCATTCTACATGGAGCAAATTATCTCTTATGGTCTAGGACCATGAAAACCACATTAGGTCGTAAAGGTCTTTGGAACCACATTGCCACAAATGGCATTGAAGACAATGAAGTGGCTGAAGTGAGTGATGCAGCTCAAGCCAACTGGTACCAAGAAGATCAGTTGGTACTTTCTATTTTACAAAATTCTCTTGCTAGTGATCTTTTAGAAGCTTATTCTTTTTGTGAAAATGCAAAAGATCTATGGGACACTTTGCTTAAGGTGTATGGAAATACCACTAACCTTTTGAGAATTTTTGAAGTAAAGAAGGCTTTGAATGAATTAAGGCAGGAGGATGCTGAATTCACAAAGCACTATGGCTCATTCAGAGCTTTGTGGGCTGAGTTAGAAATGCTAAGGCCAGCCACTATTGAACCACCTGTACTCCTTGAAAGAAAGGAACAAGATAAGGTGTTTGGGTTACTTTTAACTCTTAATTCTACTTACTCAGATCTTATTAAGCATATTCTCAGGTCTGATAAGTTGCCTAGCTTGGAGGAAGTGTGTGCTCAAATTCAAAAGGAGCAAGGATCACATGGATTGTTTGGCAACAAAGCTGAACTAGTAGCTGCTCACAAAAGTTTCTTCAAGCCAACAAATGCTTCTAGGAAGAGGAGGCAATTTTGTGATCATTGCAAGAAGGATGGCCATGCAAAGAAGGATTGCTAGGAACTTCACCCTCATCTGAAGCCATCATGGGCTTCACGCCCTCGGCCAGGCAAGCTCACGGCATGGTGTCTTCAAAGGCAGTTATAAGTAGTGGTCCTTATAACTACCAACATCATGTCACAAGCATCAGATTTTGTGACAAAATCAGACTTGGAAGCTCTCATTAAGGCAATAAAGGAGAACAATGTGATGGGTAAAACTTTTCATGCTTCTTTTTAAACTTTTTATACATCAAATGCTCCTAAATCTTTGGTTGTTGATTCTGGTGCTTCTCATCACATGATTAGTGATCTAGATCTACTAGAGAATGTAGAACCTGCCCTAGGGAATGTTCTTATTGCAAATGGAATTAAAGTACCAATCAAAGGCATAGGAAAATTTAAATTGTTTGATAAAGAATCCAAGGCATTTTATATGCCTTCATTTACCTCCAACTTGCTCTCAGTTAAAAGAGCTACTACTGACTTGAATTGTCATGCTATATTTGGTCCTAATGATTTTTATTTTCAGGATATTGAAACTAGAAGGTGCTTTGGACAAGGAACTATAAAAGATGACTTGTATGTGCTTGATAATATGGCTAGTTGTAGTGCATTAGAATCAGTTTTTTAGGCGAATATTTTTAGTACTGATTCTGATTTGTGGCATGCTAGACTAGGACATCCTCACCCAAGAGCTCTTGAGTTAATAGTACCTGGTTTAAAAATACCTAAAGAGTTGTGTGATTCATGTATTCTTGGAAAACATTGTAAAACAGTTTTTGAAAAATCAATGCATAAATATGACAATTGTTTTGAATTGGTGCATTCTGATGTGTGGACATCTCCATTTCCATCTAGAGAAAACCATAAATATTTTATGACATTTATTGATGAAAAGTCCAAATATACATGGGTTACTCTTCTTAGTTCTAAAGATAGAGTGTATGATGCATTTTTAAATTTTCAAGCATTCATTGATTCAAGAAGAAATCATCTTGTTCTTCATCTTCTTCTTGTTCAAATTCCAACGTCACCTTGTAACTTCAATTCCGGCCAAACCACGACTTCTTTTGACGATTTGTTTTTTCTGGATTGTACATCGGCAAGTTCTGAAGACTCGACAATTTGAATCGCATCATTTGACCCAAGGAATAAAAAGTTACGAAGTTTCTTGCAAAGGACCTTCGCGAGTATCTTTGCCGCGAACCTCTGTGTTTTCCAGGTCATTCCGACGTCGAATCTTCATCAAATCGTGTTTTTCTAAACCCTAAACTCAATCCCTTCGAGTCTAGTTTCTGTCTAAAGAAAGCAGAACTCAATTCCATCAATATTGAAGGATTTTCTTGAAGTTTTCCTCAGAGACGTCCAAAATCGCCCATATCAAGATCCTGGTGATAAAATTCTAATTCCTTCTTAATTTTATTTAATTCTTTGAATCTAGAAAGTTAAAATAGGATATTGGGAGTGTCTCCACGAATTTTGAATTCAATCTGATAGGTTAAATAATTCAAGATTGATTTTCTTGTTTACCTTGTTAATTTCTTGAATTTCTTTAATAAAGGATTTTCTAAAATTTGATTAAATTTTTAATAAAATTGAAATTTAGGCTTGAGTAACCTTGTTGAATTGGATAAGATCTGTTAGAAATAGATATTGTTGGTTGGAGTTTGTTAAATCTGGTGCAGGAGTTTGGTTGAAGTTAGTTGAAGAGAATGAGGTTGTTGACTTGGTTGGCAAGAAACTACTCACCACCAAGCATCTTCTCCTCCATTGCTATTTGCTTCAAAATCTCAGTTAGCAAGATGAGAATCACGCAAATCTTGTCACTTTGATCACAGAGCTGTCCAATTGCAATAGGGTTTGCATGATCAGAAATGATTGAAGACAGAAGAAAGCACAAGATTTAGGTTTCGGGGAAGGTTTCATGATGCGAGACAGTGACTGATAATGATTGATTACGGGAGAAGGAGTTTCCATGGCCAGCCAGATTCACAAAGATCATTAAATGATCGAAGATGATTGTTGATTAAAGTTGAGCCAAATGCGATTGGTAAAGGATGTTCAGGCATAGTTTACCGCGCTGACGTGGACAATGGCGAGGTCATAACCGTAAAGAAGCTTTGGCAAGCGATGGTTAACTGTGGTAACGATGAGAAGCCAAATAAAACCTACGACGTGGTGGTTCTTGAAGTGTTGCAATGACTGTTCGTTTCCCGACTTTATGCAAGCATCCGCTGTTTCAGCTAGAGAAACCAGTGCCACACACGATCCACTGTAATTTGATTCCTTTGGTAGAGATGCAACAAGAAACGAGGAAGAACGAGTAGTAAGTGAATCATCTAAAGATGATGATTCTTGAATACCGCTTAACTGAATCACAAGAGTAACAGTTTGACTATATATATAATAGCTAGTATATTACCATTGTTGGTGTTACCTGTTGAAGTGTTCATTGTTAAAACCCGGTATTGCTTGCCGGTAGAATGTTAATACTCTTTGTGCAGCCAGCACTGATCTCAGACGTGAACGACATGCAAATGCGGGTGTGACGTCGGATGCTGAAAGCATAACTGAAGGTCTCAACCATTCATGATAGCTGATGGTTCAGGAACAAATGGCGATGCCATGCCTCTCGGACAACAGGTTGATGGAGGAATTACAGTTCCTAATGAAAGACACATAATGAAAGAGAGTGCCTAGATCAGAACCAGTTCCTAAACTCAAATGCAAAGACCTAGTATCAAAGTTTTATGCATTCAGGCTATTTCTAAACTCTTATCCAACTATTTTGTTAATTTCATTGATGGTTGTGTGAGTTAGAACTTTAGGAATTCTGGTATCTAGGTGGTTAGTAAATCATGAATTTTATTGAATTTTGTTCATGTATTTAGAAATTGGTAGAATGAGACATTTTGAACCTAGTTTAGCTAGATGAATCATTTGTTCATGAATTGCATTGATCATAGGGGAAGAGAACCTTGTCTTTTACTTAGGAAAATAAGTTTAAGAAGCCATGTTGAATCCAAAAGTCCTTAGGCAGTGTTTAAAATTAAGTTTGATTACTCTTAATCAATCTCTTTCACTCACTATCTTTTGTTTAGAATCTGCCTATTCTCAACAGGTTCAAAGACTTAAGATGGGAGTTGATGTTTTGCTTCATTGTCTACCAAAGACAAAAGAGAGCAAGTGAAAAAGTGAAAAAGGCACAACACATGGAGAAGAAGTTAGAACCAATGGCCACCAAGAACAGCCACCACAAGAAGTGGAGAGGAAAGACTGGTGGAATGTGATGAATCAGCTCTCCCATGGAGTAAGGTGACCTTTGGTGTGTGCTTGAAAAGAAAATCAACAAAGCACACATGCTGCAAGTTCAGATCATAATCAATCACAAAGAAGGAAACTCACAAAGGCTTATCAAAGTCTTTGCAAAGGCTATTTCTAAACCTTCTACTTATTCGTTGATTGATTGATATTTCTCATCTAGAAATGTTCATAGGATGAAAGAGAACCTAGGAAGACTATGCATTGCATTTAGAACCTAGATGGATCCAAAATTCACTTTGACATTCATCATAATTTTCTATAATTCTTCATCACTTATACTTTTAATCTCCAAATCTCTTATTCTTCATATTCTTCAGTACTTCAAATCTCTTAATTCTCAAAACATTTCACAGATACTTACTATGTTCTTCTTTATGTTTAAAGGATAAAGAAGACCACTTTGAGACATTAATTCTGTGTATGCTCATTCTTCCAAACTTGACTTTTATTCTCAGTGTCAAGCTTGTGGGGGGGAAAGAAAAGGAGCATCTAATCTAGAACAAGCTGGCTGTGACAAGGAGGCACATGATGCTGGCTTCAGTTTGAATTGGTACATGGCCGTGATGTTCTAATGTTTTTGCGGTTGATGCAGTTCATGTATGGACAAGGTTTCATACTTGATCATAGTTATTCCAAGATGTTTTGCCTTGGAAAGTAAGCACAAGAAGTGTGCTAAGTCTAGATCATGATTATTCCAAGATGTTTTGCCTTGGAAAGTAAGCACAAGAAGTGTGCTCAGTCTGATTTTCTAATGGAGGCTGTGAATAAGGTCATCCAATTCTTCTGTCATCAAATGAGGATAGAACCAATGGCCATCAAACTACCAAATCTCATGGAGAAGGAGGTGGAAAGTGATGAATCACCTCATGAAAAAATTATCTCATCAAAGGTTTTATCTAGGATAAGTTCTTTAATTTTATGATTTTAGGTTGAGAATTGGGCTATATATTATACTTGATACCAGACTTGATCTTATTCAAGTTCTGGAATACTAACCTTTATTTTTGAGTTGCTATGATGTTTTAGATCAGAAAGTGATGGAAAACAATCATAAGCATGACTTACCCTACATCATTTAGTGGAAGCATGGTGGAAAAGTGTATTAGGAGATAAGTGTGCTCACTCTACTCAAGCCTAATTCTACAATCTTATTCTCTTGAGTTAGGCTTATTGAAAATAGAAAGTGAAGCAAAATGAAGCTAGCCAAAGTGGATCCAAAACATATAAGGGAAGAGAACCATGTGATCATGATGAATCCATAAGAGAACCATGTGATCATGATAAATCCAAAGACCTCAATATGGAGTCTTTTGAGAACCAGACTGGTCTAGATCATATCATCCAAATCGCCATCCACATTTATAAAAAGGGAAGATAAAAATCATTCTTATATTATAATACATTGGTTTATCTTGTGAAAATTGATACATGCATGTATATGTGTATGTGAAACAGGTTAAACTTAAAAGCTTTGAGAAAGTTGGATCAAAATCACCTCTTAAAGACAAGGAGTCAAAAGAAAGGGGGAGAAATGGACCAGACTTATAAGAAGCTTCAAAGCAGTCCATTCCACACCAATGATCCCAACATGAAGTGTTATACTCTTTTTCCCTATAAAAGGTTTTGTCCCAATTGGGTTTTCCTTCTCTAGGTTTTTAATGAGGTAATTCTTCATGGTTGCAAGCTTAGGCATTTTCCATGTCTTAAGCTTGAGGGGGAGTGTTGGAATGAAGAAGAAATGATGAAAGATGAAAGCCTTTGATTCTATAAATAAAGGCGTGAGTTTAATATGTTAAAGGGGAGTGTTTAAGGCTTGTTTGTGTTATAGTATTATGTTATCCTTGTAGCCATTCATGTATAAGGCTATCGAAACTGTATAACCTGTACTAAGAGAAAGCATGTTAACTTTCATTCTTTTTTGTGAGTTTAGTGTTTTACCTTGATAGGTTTGCAGTTTGGTAAGGTAGGCACATCTGGTGGCTGTCCCTTGAGTAGGTAAGATAGGATTACTACTCTACTCTGGTCTGGGCAACCATTTTCTCCTTTGGTTGGCTTTGTTGTAGTCGTCACCGTAGGGGCCTTAGTTCTTTGGTCCTGAACATTGGTTGATAGCAAGTTCTCTTCTGGTAAGAACTCACTGTGCATTGCTCCTTTAGTTCCTGCATTTGAATTGACACTCTGGAAAAGAAATAAGTGTATCATGGATTCTTTAGAATAAGATAAACTTATTAAATCTTGTTCCTTAGCACTAGTTACAACAAAGTTTTCTTCTACTTGCGATTTTAAACAGCTTGTTTCCTCATGATCTTGAATATTCAAAAAATTATTTAACACAGTTGTGGCATCATGAAAAACAAATGGAGTGGAAGAGAGACTTATCTGTCTAACACCTTCAGTGTTCTTAGCTTGGTCTGGTGGTGTCTCCTTTGGTCCGCCTCCTCACTTGTCATTCCTAAACCTATTACATCATTCTTTGACAAAGACAAATGTAACATACTAGCATTTGAGATGTTAGAATTAGTTTCAACAGAGTTTTCACTATCCTTAAGGCTAATCCTTTTCAGTCCTAGAGATGTATCATTTTCTAATCTCTAGGTTGGACAAACTCTAGCAATATGTCCTATGCCTTGACGCCTATTACTTCAGGTGAGCTTAAAGGAATAGAAGACTTAACTTGGAGCTGTTGGTCCAATGGTTCAAGCTTTGGTGGACTTAACTCTGATTGTTTATTCCTCTCTGGTCCTACTGGCTTACTTGGCGTCCCTTGGCAAGGGAATGACATGAGCATGTTCAATTTGTCCCCCTTATGTCTTGTATCTGTCTCAACACTTTTGGGAAAGGGCAAGTGCATTATACCAGTCATGGGGTCATCATAAACGGATGGAGACAATTGGACTTGTATCTTTTTAGTTTTAGGGGCATCACAACAATTAGTTTGATCTGGATCCTCTTTGGTACCTAGACATTCCTCAACTCTTGCACACATAATCAAGTGTGTTGCCTCTTTAAGAATCTGTTGAATAGTTTTAATAGCTGTTGAGAGACTTATATCAGCCTGGACTGGTTTTGGTGTAAGTATGAATGCAGATGATGTAGACGCCACTTTCGTGGGTGTGCCTTGGTACTTCTCTACAAATTCGTTATGCATTCGTGCCTTGAGGTCTTTCCAGTCTAGCACTGGCTTTTCTATTTGGTTGGATCACTTTCCTTTAACCACCATTCATAAGCCTTTTTTGTGAAGAATGAGACAGAGTGTACTAGCTTCTTCTCTTTTGGGGTTCTGTTGATTTGTAACCACTCCTCCGTATTTTCTTCCTATTGCAAGTACACTTTCGGATCTTTACTAGTTCCTGAAAATACTAGGGACCTACTTCTTTTCTTGACTTGCTTCTTTTGACTGATTGGCTCTGCGTAAGGTAGTACTTGGTATGGAACACCCCCATAGCTGTTGGACTTCTCTGCCTTCTTGGGAGGTTGATAATCTTCATGCTCAGAGTATGGTATTTCACACCATGGTGTCCTTGAGAAACTCCTAAAGCAATATGATTCCTTCACTTCGTGGTGGGGTTCACTTTCACGTCCTCTCTAACCCACAGCTCTCCTCCATACTCAGACACGTTGGTGCTTGGTTCATGCTCCTCACGGCATTAATCTTCTTGATAAACTCCTTGGGAGTCGTCTTCTTTATACTCTTTTTCTCTCCACTCTTCTTTTTCTTCATACCACTTATTGTAGATTGAAGTGTGTTAAACAAGGTATGATGGTTCAGGCTCATGTCCCTCTACGCCTGGTTCATAACCATAATCTTCTTCATACTCAGACATTGAGTCATCGATATAGTTATTGTCCTCATCACTATAACTCTGCTCAAAATCAATATATTGATTCCATATATCTTCTTCAGCCATGGTATTTTCTTGTCACTTGTAAATCCTTGCAATCAACAAAGAAAACAAGTGAATCAATGATACCACAAAATTAATAAGGAAAACTAACTTTTCTCCTTTTTTTGTACTTTTGCTTTATAAAATAAAAAAGAAAACAAATATTTAGCAAATACACAAAAATGGAAAAAGCATAGATAAAAAAATGGTAATTTAACTCTTTGATTTTTCTACTAAAAATAAAACTACCTAAATGCAAAATGAAAAATAAAAAGAAAGGTTTTTACCGCTGCGTTCGGTAAGGCGTCTGAATCGTCTCTGAAACTCGCGGTGGAAGTGAGGTGGAACGTAGCGTCTTCTCATAATTTGGGTGAGTTCAACCCATGAGGTCAAAGAACCCATCCAAGCTCTCCTGCGAGTTGTTACTTCTCGGTTCCACCACACCAGTGCATGGTCAGTGAACTGCGCCGTTGCAAGGGCGACTTTACGGGGATTGTCGTAGTTATAGTACTCATATATGAGCTCCATTCTTCTCTCCCAGTCAAAGTACTCCTCGGGGTCCATGTTTCCCAAAAAGGGAGGCGGTGTAATGCCCCGTACCTTAGGTCGGATGAAACGACCATTCCGTTACGAACGCTCGTACATCCGCAGCCCGTACTACACGGTCGACCAGCCGACCGTCCGCTTGACAGCCGTACGCCCGACATGCACCCGTCCGCTCAACCGCAGGCTGATGTGGATTCCACTTGCTGAATTAATTAATTAATTCTGCATGCATGCATCAGTGGAGTATACAGCTGTCAAAATCCACTAAGTACGGATTAATTAAATTATAAACTTGCATGGGTGGAGGCAGACAGCTGGCAGTTCCAAATTGCATGCAAAAATGGTGGTTTTCATGCATTGGTTGATTCAGCATGATTTACACTTGGCAAAATCCACTATCTTCACCTCCTGGCTATAAATACCACTCCCTGGCCTCACTTAAACCATTTCCCATCCATTTGCAACCTGTAGAAAGTTAGAGAGAAAGTTAGAGAATCGCTAGAGAGAGAGAGAGAGAAAGAGGAGCCTTTAGCCGTGAGCTAGGAGGAGAGGGAGCTTGGCCGTGAGCTAGGGAGGAAGAGGAGAGGCTGTCCGTGAGCTGCCTAGTCCGTTCCTTAGGAGCTTTGCCCTGTGAGTTGGATTTTCTTTTGCAAGAATGTGGTTAATGAGTTCGGTTTTATTTTAAAAAGGTTTTCAAATCGTTTTCAAAGGTTTTTCAAATTCGTTTTCAAAAGGTTTTCAAATCGGTTTTCAAAGGTTTTTAAAATTGGTTTTCAAAGGTTGCATGCATGGTTTTCAATCAGTTTGGATTTTAAAATCCAAGCTTAATATTTTTATAAAATTATTATGGGTATTATTATGTATGTTTTCAAAGTATTTTCATAAAAAGTTCATGCATGCAAGTTTTCAAAGGTTTTTCATTTATGTTTAAGTGTTTGGTTTAAGAAGGATTTTAGAAGTTTCATGAAGGTATTATGCATGTTAAAATGGAGGTTTACGTTTCATGATGCATGATTATTTATTGTGAAGTATTGTATGGTATTGTGTTTAAGTATGATTTTATGAGCTTGGATTGATGAGTTACCAATTAAGTTGCATGTTTGATCATTTGTTCTATATTAATGGTTTGATCAGATATTTGGATGTTCTTGTTTGATTGAGTTGTTGCGTTAGGTCCAAGGATGCCATTAGTAGAACCTTAGGTTGGTTTAGGTCTTATTTGATTGGCTGTACATGTTCTTGTTTGATTGTTGTGCAGTTGGTCAAATAATAGGCCTAGACTGGACCGAGGGCGATACGAAGTGGTGTCTGGTTTAGGAGGTCGTTTGTGGTTATGTTGTGTTGGTCTATTCGAGAAGAGGTGACTCGAATATGACATGTCTTGTCAGTCGTTGTGTTGTTGTCCATGCGAGAGACGGTGACTCGTATGTGGCTTGAGTTATGGGTTTGAGTTGTGGGGATTTGTGACTTAGCTATTCCGTGTGCATGCGAGGGATGGCTTGCCACCATCCTGTGAGCGACTTGCCAGGCTAAAGCCCATCTTCGTAGGTGCCTTATAGCATGTAGCGACTAAGGACCTGACCGGGGCAGTGAGTACCGTCCATCTTCGTAGGTGCCTTGTAGCATGTGTGGCTAAGGACCTGACCGGGACGGGAAGGAATAGGCTAAGGTCACGGCGCGCATGGGTAGTTTAGAGTAAGCTTGGTTAAGCTGTCTGTTGAGTATAGACTTGTGTTTGGTCTATGAGTTGTTGAGTCCTAGTTTTGAGTAGGACTATGTGTGGTTGCTTCCATCTGATCGTTATGTTTAATGTTTTTGTGTGTGCTTGCTCATCGGGTTGGGGTTAAGTTTTTATTATGTATTTTACATCCGCTCACTCAGCATATAGCTGACCGAACTCATTCTTGCAGATCCCGCAAGTTGGTTGGAAGAAAGACGTGACGGTTCCGGTGTAGATTTCTCCCCCATTTCCCTTGTCTTAGAGTATGTATCCGGTTGTAAGATTTTTCGACACTTATGTGTACTTACAACCGTTATATCGGTTTTAGATCGGGTTGTTGTTTTCGGATTTAGTTATGCGATGGATATTGGTTGTAGAACCTTTGATATTTTTAATTAAGTATTGTTTTGGTTTTATCGTAAGCTTGTTCTTTCCCTTTAAGATTTTATGTTCTGAAGTCTCGGCCGAGCATACCCGACTATGATATCCGGTCTTGGTTCAGAAACCTCGACCGAGAAGGAGTCTCAATCGGGGTTCGGATCTTGTGAATTCGGGCTTTCGGACTATGTTCGGAAGAACGGATGAATGAGATTCGGACCTATCGTAGCATCTCCGGTCTACTAGGGACGGGGGTGTTACAAGGTGGTATCAGAGCATGGTTTTCGAGTCACTAGGACTTAAGCGCTTTTCGAAAAAGAAATTTTTTGGGAATGGGGTTTAGGAAACTGGAACGTCCGTCTTTCATTAATGAGTTCGTAACAAGTTTCTGTTTTGCAGATGGATCCATACAGGGTAGGGACGAGGCAAGGTTTGAGACGGTTGTATCGTGGCCCAAGACCAGTGCCAAGAGAAGAGCCAGAGCTGATTGTGATATCGTCTGATACGGATCCTGCCCTAGCAGAGACAGACTCAATTGAGATAGACCCTGAGGGAGACCCAGTAGAAGAGGATCCCGTAGAAGAAAATCCAGAGGAAAGATCATCTGATGAACCTCGACGAGAATCAGTTGGGGAAATCCGCAATACTCCCAGACAGGTTGCCTCACAGGACCCAGCTCAGGTAGCAATACCATCAGCACTAACGGAAGGAGATGATGCTTCCACAAACCAAGAAGGAAGGACTGGACCAAGCTACTATGAGATTCTGCTCCGGATGCGGATATTAGAGATGGACAGATTCGCAGGTAGTACAGATCCCTTGGAAGCAGACGGATGGCTACAGAGACTGGAGCTGAACCTGCAAGCAGTGCAGTGCCCGGACGAATACCGCAGAGACGTCGCGATATATTACTTGGAGAAGGACGCGGAAGACTGGTGGTATAGAGTGGAGAAGGACGCGGAAGACTTGTGGTATAGAGTGGAGAAGGAAAACGAGATAAGTAACCACCCTGAAGCCTCCTGGGTACAGTTCTGCAGCGAGTTTCTCCATGAGTTTTTCCCTCTTCAAGCCAGGGAAAGACTAATGGAGCAGTACCATTCGTTGGCCCAGCTGGGACGCACCGTGAGGGAGTATGAGGCGGAGTTTAACCGACTTCGACAGATCACCCGCTACGAACCGAACGATGAAAATCGGGCGGTACAGTTGTTCTTGAGTGGTTTGAGGCCTGAGCTGCGAATCCATCTAGAGAGGGTACCGATTATGGATCTGCCGACCTTAGTACGTGTAGCGGAGAATGTGGAGCGAACACTAGCCGCGGAGCAGGTTGAGAGGGCGCAGCAAGGCATGAGGTCCCTGAACACTTTGGAACAAGCCCGGACGTACACTCATGACCAACCCATGGGACGATCGAAGGAGCCGGTCCTGATATGCGAGAGGTGCGGATTTGAGGGCCATCAGATTGGCACCTGTAGGACTCTCATGATGGATCACACCATCATTATGTGTACTACTTGCGGGGAGATGGGTCACCATTATGGGATTTGTCCGAGGGGTCAGAGCTCGCGTCCGCCACGGCCACCGAGAGGAAGAAAGCGCCATTAGATACAACCGATCTGCATCCTTCTGTCTTTTACCCCAAATTCTGGTATGTTGGGCTTAACCTCTGGGAGTGCATATGTTTGGATGATTGGCTTATGCTATACTAATCAAGTCAGGTTTGAGTTTTGGAAGGTCAATTGTGCATGTTCTTGTTTGATTGTTGCACGGTTGATCGACCTTGACTTGGGCTGAGACTGGTTGGTATAATTAAGTCAGTGTTTGCTTGTGCATGATCATGATTCATTATGTGTGTTAATTGCATTTTTGTGGGATTGGTTTGTGGTAAGTAAGTTTGAGTGGTTAAGTGTATAGATTTCTAGGCTGTTTTAAGCTTTGCTATGAGTGCTTTGAAAGATTATGAGATTGAGAGATTTATAGAATGAGAGAATGAGAGAATAAGAGATTAGAGAGAATTAGAGAATTAGAGAGAAGAATGATTTTATTAGAAAATGAGAATTATGAATTCTTACTTACAAAATGTGAAGGGAGTAAGGTATTTATACTAACCTAGTCTAGGCTTGTTTGGATACAAGGATAGCCTTATACATAAATGGCTTACAAGGATAACATAATTCTATAATACAAACAAGCCTTAGACTCTCCCTTTTACATACAAATAATCGCCATTTAACTAGGAATAAAGACTTTCATAAATTCATCACTTCTTCTTCATTCGAACACTCCCCCTCAAGCTTAAGACATAAGATGTTTTAAGCTTGCAACTATGAAGTATTACCTCATTAAAAACCTAAAGAAGGAAAACCCAATTGGGACAAAACCTTTTCTAGGGAAAAAGAGTATAACACTCCATGTTGGGATCATTGGTGTGGAATGGTCATGAGGCCAAGTCTTGGGTAGATAGAGGTGCCAGTTTTAAGAGATGTTGCCTTGGTCAATACATCAGCTAGTTGGTCCTCACTCCTTGTATAGCAAGGTAAAATGATACCTTTCCCAATAGCTTCTCTTACTTTGTGGCAGTCCACTTCTATATGCTTGGTCCTTTCATGAAACACTGAATTGGAGGCTATGTGAATGGCGGCTTGATTGTCACAATGAATGGTGATAGGCTCTTCACACTCCACGGCTAAGTCACTCAAAATTTGTTTCAGCCAGATGCATTCAGTAGTGAGCTTCCTCATTGCTCTATACTCTGATTCTGCACTAGAGCATGAAACCACCTTTTGTTTCTTGGTTTTCCAAGTCACAAGGTTTCCTCCTATGAAAGTACAATAGCCTGTGGTACTTCTCCTATCTTCCCTATCTCCTGCCCAATCTGCATCACAATAACCAACCACATTTGTGTTTTTATTATTACCCATCCAAATACCTTGTTCATGTGTGCCTTTGAGATATCTTAGAATCCGCATGGCCATGTCCCAATGCCTCATCTTTGGCCCTTGCATGTGTTGAGATACCTGATTCACAGCAAAACATAAATCTGGTCTTGTGATGGTTAAATAAATAAGCTTACCAACCACTTTCCTATAGAGCTTAGGATCATGAAAATCAATTTCCTTCTCTAACTCCCCCTTAGTTGCGATTTTATAATCTTCTTCTAAGGGTGTTTTGGCTGGCTTAGCTTCCATCATACTTGTGGATGTTAGTAGATCTACAACATATTTTCTTTGAGAAAGAAAGAGACCTTCCTTAAACCTACATACTTCAATTCCTAAGAAGTATTTAAGTTCTCCTAAATCCTTTATGTCAAAGACACTTTTTAAGTAATTTTTAGTAGATGCAATACCAACACTATCACTACCAGATATGATTATATCATCTACATAGATAAGAATTACTATGATACCTTCCTTACTCTTTAATGTAAAAAGGGTATGTTCCACTTCAGACCTTTTGAAGCCTTTATCCATTAAAGTAACACTTAATTTGTGGTACCATGCTCTTGGAGATTGCTTAAGGCCATAAATAGCCTTCCTTAGCCTTAGGATATTGCCGCTTCCTATCTCATCTTCTAGGCCAGGTGGAGGTGACATGTAAACTTCTTCTTCTAGTTCACCTTGCAAGAAAGCATTCTTGACATCCATTTGCCACAATTCCCACTCAAGATTAGTAGCAACAGTAAGCACAACATTGACAGAATGTAGCTTAGCAACAGGAGCAAATGTATCCTTATAATCCTCACCATAAGTCTGAGTAAAACCCCTAGCTACCAACCTAGCTTTATATCTATCAATTTCACCATTGCTTTTGTATTTAATGGTAAAAATCCACTTAGAACTTACAGCCTTCTTCCCTTTTGGTAAAGTGGCTGAAGCATATGTACCATTCCTCTCCATGGCTTGTTTCTCAGCTAAGATAGCTTCCCTCCATTCCTTTATAGACATAGCTTCTTCATATGTCTTTGGGATCTGCTCATTATCAAGACTAGAAATAAAAGCAACATGAGTAGAAGGTAAGTATGCAATATTACAAACTCCCTGGTCATGATGAACTACAGTATTTCCATTGTAGAAGACTGGTGGATTTCTTTGTCTTGTGCTCCTCCTTAAAACAGTAGGTTGAGCCTCCTCTTCTTCTTCACTCAAAACTTCAATGAGAGTAGGTCTTGTTCTTTTGGAAGCTGAAGCTAGAATGGAATCATCTCCAGCTGAGTCTTGTTGGACATGAGTAGATGCTTCTCCCCCCCCATGTTCAAGAGGAGGAAGCCCAGGAGAATCAAGGGATGTTGGTCGAGACAGAGGCCAAGAAGACGCGGCTGGTCTGGGTGCATCCGCCGAGCCGGAAGGGCCGGGATCCGAGCAGGCATGTGGATTAGCCGGGTCTGAGGAGCCACGGCTTTGGGCTGCTGGAGCCGGTGGCTGGAGTGATGAAGCTGTTTGCTGGCCACCCCCTATTCCAATACTTTCCAAGAGCTGCCTCAAGTATTCAGCTTGATCTGTTCTTGTTGATGAGATGTTTTTAAAATCCTCCCAAGTTCCTTCTCCATAAAAACCTTTTTCTTCTTGGAACTTTACATCTCTAGACACCAAGACTCTTCTAGTCTCTGGGTCATAACATTTGTACCCTTTTTGAGTAGATGAATATCCAATGAACATAGCTTTGGTACTCTTTGGTTCCAGCTTGTTCCTTTGCTCCCTTGGAACTAATACAAAACAAACACAACCAAAAACTTTTAAGTGATCAATAGTAGGTCTAGTTTTGTTGAGTACCTCAAATGGAGACAGATCATCTAGTATTTTTGTAGGAGTCCTATTAATCAAGTAGCATGCAGCTACAAGGGCATCTCCCCAAAATCGTTTAGGTACTTTCATGTGGAACATCATTGTTCTCACAACTTCCATTAAATGTCTATTCTTCCTTTCAGCTACTCCATTTTGTTGTGGAGTGTAAGGACAGCTTGTCTGATGTTCAATGCCATGTTTAGCTAGATGTTCTTGAAGTCTTGTACTAGTGTATTCTCCTCCATTATCTGTTCTAAAGCATTTAATTCTTGCATTGTATTGGTTAGTAACATATGCTTGAAAGTTTAGAAATGCATCATAGACCCTATCTTTAGAACTAAGCAATGTAACCCATGTATATTTGGATTTTTCATCAATAAATGTCACAAAATATTTATGGTTTTCTCTAGATGGAAATGGAGATGTCCAGACATCAGAATGCACCAATTCAAAACAATTTTCATATTTATGCATAGATTTTTCAAAAACTGTTTTACAATGTTTCCCAAGGATGCAAGCATCACACAACTCTTTAGGCAATTTTAAACCAGGTACAATTAACTCAAGTGCTCTTGGATGAGGATGTCCTAGTCTAGCATGCCACAAATCAGAATCAGAACTAAATGCATTGGCCTGAAAAGCCGATTCCAATTCACCAATACTAGCCATATTATCAAGTACATACAAGTCATCCTTTGTTGTTCCTTTTCCAAAACATCTTCTAGTTTCAATATCCTGAAAATAGAAATCATTAGGACCAAATATTGCATGACAATTCAGATCAGTAGTAGCTCTTTTGACTGAAAGCAAATTAGAGGTAAAAGAGGGCATATAAAATGCTTTAGATTCTTTATCAAACAACTTCAATTTTCCTATGCCTTTGATTGGTACTTTAACTCCATTAGCAATCAGCACATTACCTAAGGCAGGTTCTACATTCTCTAGCAATTCTAAATCACTAATCATGTGATGAGAAGCACCAGAATCAACCACCAAAGATTTAGGAGCATTAGAAGTAAAACAAGTTTAAAAAGAAGCATGAAAAGTTTTACCCATCACATTGCTCTCTTTTATTGCCTTAATGAGAGCTTCCAAGTCTGATTTTGTCACAAAATCTGATGCTTGTGACATGATACTGGTGGAGGCTGAATGAGATGAAGGACCGCTACATACAACCGCATTGGATGACAGAAGGCCGTGAGGGTGGCTAGCCGGTTGCTGTTGAGGACGTGATGCCCAGGATGGCTTCAGGTGTGGGTGAAGTACCCAGCAACCCTTCCTTACATGGCCCTCCTTCTTGCAATGATCACAAAATGGCCTCCTCTTCCTAGAATCACTTGCTGGCCTGAAGAAACTTTTGTGAGCAGCTACTAGTTCAGCTTTGTTCCCAAACAGTCCATGTGATCCTTGCTCCTTTTGAATTTGAGCACACACTTCCTCCAAGCTAGGCAACTTATCAGACCTGAGAATATGCTTAATAAGATCTGAATAAGTAGAATTAAGAGTTAAAAGTAACCCAAACACCTTATCTTGTTCCTTTCTTTCAAGGAGTACAAGTGGTTCTATAGTGGCTGGCCTTAGCATTTCTAGCTCAGCCCACAAAGCTCTGAATGAGCCATAGTGCTTTGTGAATTCAGCATCCTCCTGCCTTAGTTCATTCAAAGCTTTCTTAACTTCAAAAATTCTCAAAAGGTTAGTAGTATTTCCATACACCTTAAGCAAAGTGTCCCAAAGATCTTTTGCATTTTCACAAAAAGAATAAGTTTCTAAAAGATCACTAACAAGAGAATTTTGTAATATAGAAAGTACCAACTGATCTTCTTGGTACCATTTGGCTTGAGCTGCAGCACTCACTTCAGCCACTTCATTGTCATTGATGCCATTTGTGGCAATGTGGTCCCAAAGGCCTTTACCACCTAATGTGGTTTTCATGGTCCTAGACCATAAGAGATAATTTGCCCCATGAAGAATGACTGGAGCTCTAAGAGAAGTTTGAATCTCCATGCTTGTTGGTCAAGATAGGTACACGGGACAGGAGATTGGTCGAGTGTGAACTTGGTCGAGTTTTGAACTTTGTCGCTGAACGAGTACAAGGGACGCGGTATGCGGGCTGAACGGGACGAGGTACGTGGTACGTTGGTTAAATGGATCAGGTACGAGATGCAAAGTGTTCGAAGCCGCTGGTACAACCACGCCAGAATACGCCGGGTATGAGATTGTGCAGTGGTTCGTCCGGACAGGAAACAGAGACTGGTCGGGACAAGAAGTAAACTGGTCGGATCGGATCGAACTCCCAATCAACGTGTACACCAATCACTGCAGCCACCTGAAAACACAAACAACTTGGAAGTACCACAAGAATTCAACCCAATTCCACAATAAGAAGAGAGATGGCGTGATATGCAAGAAAGAAGAGAAAAAAAATATCTTGCAACAACTCTCAACCAATCCTTAACCAATTCTAGCAACAAGATTTTAACAACCTAAAACTAACTACCAGACAAACTAATAACCAATCTTATCCAATTGTAACAATCAAATTCGAATTTATTGCCTTGAATCAGTTTTAGTTATCAAGAAATCAAATTAAGATTTTTCAAATATTAACAAAACTGAACAAGGAATTCAAGAAAATCAACCTTGACACCTTAAACCTATTTGATTAATCTGAAAATTCGTAACAACTTCTCAAGACACTAATTAAACTTTTCAGATTCAAAAAAATTAAGAAAACTGAGAAAGAATTAGAGTTATATCACCAGGGTCTTGATACAGTTGAATTCAGACGTCTTTGAGGAAAGCTTAAAGAAAACCCTTTAAACTTAATGGAATCGAGTTCTGCTTTCTTTAAACAGAAACTAGACTCAAGGAGCTTGAGTTTTCGCTTTTGAAAATCACGATTTGAAGGAAATTAGACGTCGAGATGACCTGGGGAATGTAGAGGTTCGAAACGAACGAGATCACAAACACCTCTTGGAAGAAAATTCGTAACTTTTGATTCCCTGGGCCAAAAGATGCGAATTCGGTGGCTGTGGATTCATAATTCGCCGATACACACTCCAGAGAAAGCCGATCGTCAATTGGGGTCGTGGATTGATCGCAATTTGATTTGCAAGATGACGTTCGAAAAAAATCCAAAAATAGATGAAGAACAAGATGAATTCTTGTTGAATCAATGAAAGAATGATGAGATTTTCCCAGATTTGATGCAACCTGGCTCTGATACCATGAAAGATTATGAGATTGAGAGATTTATAGAATGAGAAAATGAGAGAATGAGAGATTAGAGAGAATTAGAGAATTAGAGAGAAGAATGATTTTATTAGAAAATGAGAATTATGAATTCTTACTTACAAAATGTGAAGGGAGTAAGGTATTTATACTAACCTAGTCTAGGCTTGTTTGGATACAAGGATAGCCTTATACATAAATGGCTTACAAGGATAACATAATTCTATAATACAAACAAGCCTTAGACTCTCCCTTTTACATACAAATAATCGCCATTTAACTAGGAATAAAGACTTTCATAAATTCATCACTTCTTCTTCATTCCAACATGCTTATGTTTGGGTAGCTAGGCTTGGGTATTTTGATTCATATCAATAGCATTCAAGCCGGGTTTGAGTTTTAGGAGATGGGTCGTGCATGTTCTTGTTTAATTGTTGCACGATCTATCGAATTTAACTCGGACTTAGATTTGGGTGTCATGATAGAGTCAGTAGTCGGTCGTGCATGTTCTTGTTTGATTGTTGCACGACAGATCGGATTACCCTCGCCATGAACCTGAATTGCATGAATATAGCTCAGTCGGGTCTGTTGCTGTTAGAGTTGTTGCTTTAGGCGTGCCTAGCCTATAGCCTTGTTGCCTTAGTTTATAAGTTAAATGTAGGGTGTTCTCAGATTCCTTAGTCATGGTGAAGTGTGCTGCCCTTCCATTAAGTTAGTAGCCTCAAGTTATAGAGAATCCTTTGATGGAGCCGTCGGTGAGTAGCTGCCTAATTAGGGTTCCTAAAAGCCAAACCATTTAAACCTTCCCGGGTTGTTGCCAAGTGTGCTGAGGAAGCTGTGTAAGTTGTTGCTGTCGTAAGTGACCAAGTTCGGTAGGGGAAGCATTGTGATGGTTAAGATCGAAGTGAGCTATGGCCTGAAGAAAAAGATGAAGGAAGTTAAGAAAATGGGTGCAAGCGAGCAAGACTAGACCAGGAGATGACCAAGATGGACAATCAATCATGATGAAGTTGATGTGAGCATCGGGGTGCCCAGACCAGAAGACCAGACGGATGAACGATCAGGACGAACGCACGGATAATTACCAGACGATCTGGAAGTACCCAACACAGACATCCCAGACGTATAGCATGAATAAACCACGGATGATCACTAGTGGCTGACCAAGGCCATTGGAGTCTGATAACCAATCTAGGCGGAGCAATCAGGAAGAGATGTTATGGTTGAATCTCGGTTTAGTGGAACCATTAGCATACCCTAGATCTAGCTCGGGTTCTATTTGGTCAGCTGTGCATGTTCTTGTTTGATTGTTGCACAGTTGGTCAAATAAATGAACCTTGGCCGGATTGAAGGTATTGCAAAGTGGTAACACGATTAGTGATGATGGTAATGAAAGTATCTATGAAGCTGTTGCCAAGAAGAATCAGTCCACGCAGATGGAGTTCCAAGTCTACCGAAGGACGAAAAAACTTAAGGAATGAAGGATTGATTTAAGAGTTGGAGGAACCAAGGAAGGTTTCCGAATTCAAGATTCCGGAACATAGATCATCGAGTAACAAACCTTTGGAAGGCAATCCGAGCTATGCACCAAGGAAGTAAGAGTTGAGTTAGTGAATTCGGGGACGAATTCCTATAAGGAGGGGAGAATGTAATGCCCCGTACCTTAGGTCGGATGAAACGACCATTCCGTTACGAATGCTCGTACATCCGCAGCCCGTACTACACGGTCGACCAGCTGACCGTCTGCTTGACAGCCGTACGCCCGACATGCACCCGTCCGCTCAACCGCAGGCTGATGTGGATTCCACTTGGTGAATTAATTAATTAATTCTGCATGCATGCATCAGTGGAGTATACAGCTGTCAAAATCCACTAAGTATGGATTAATTAAATTATAAACTTGCATGGGTGGAGGCAGACAGCTGGCAGTTCCAAATTGCATGCAAAAATGGTGGTTTTCATGCATTGGTTGATTCAGCATGATTTACACTTGGCAAAATCCACTATCTTCACCTCCTGGCTATAAATACCACTCTCTAGCCTCACTTAAACCATTTCCCATCCATTTGCAACCTGTAGAAAGTTAGAGAGAAAGTTAGAGAATCGCTAGAGAGAGAGAGAGAGAAAGAGGAGCCTTTAGCCGTGAGCTAGGAGGAGAGGGAGCTTGGCCGTGAGCTAGGGAGGAAGAGGAGAGGCTGTCCGTGAGCTGCCTAGTCCGTTCCTTAGGAGCTTTGCCCTGTGAGTTGGATTTTCTTTTGCAAGAATGTGGTTAATGAGTTCGGTTTTATTTTAAAAAGGTTTTCAAATCGTTTTCAAAGGTTTTTCAAATTCGTTTTCAAAAGGTTTTCAAATCGGTTTTCAAAGGTTTTTAAAATTGGTTTTCAAAGGTTGCATGCATGGTTTTCAATCAGTTTGGATTTTAAAATCCAAGCTTAATATTTTTATAAAATTATTATGGATATTATTATGTATTTTCAAAGTATTTTCTTAAAAAGTTCATGCATGCAAGTTTTCAAAGGTTTTTCATTTATGTTTAAGTGTTTGGTTTAAGAAGGATTTCAGAAGTTTCATGAATGTATTATGCATGTTAAAATGGAGGTTTACGTTATGCATGATTATTTATTGTGAAGTATTGTATGGTATTGTGTTTAAGTATGATTTTATGAGCTTGGATTGATGAGTTACCAATTAAGTTGCATGTTTGATCATTTGTTCTATATTAATGGTTTGATCAGATATTTGGATGTTCTTGTTTGATTGAGTTGTTGCGTTAGGTCCAAGGATGCCATTAGTAGAACCTTAGGTTGGTTTAGGTCTTATTTGATTGGCTGTACATGATCTTGTTTGATTATTGTGCAGTTGGTCAAATAATAGGCCTAGACTGGACTGAGGGCGATACGAAGTGGTGTCTGGTTTAGGAGGTCGTTTGTGGTTATGTTGTGTTGGTCTATTCGAGAAGAGGTGACTCGAATATGACATGTCTTGTCAGTCGTTGTGTTGTTGTCCATGCGAGAGACGGTGACTCGTATGTGACTTGAGTTATGGGTTTAAGTTGTGGGGATTTGTGACTTAGCTATTCCGTGTGCATGCGAGGGATGGCTTGCCACCATCCTGTGAGCGACTTGCCAGGCTAAAGCCCATCTTCGTAGGTGCCTTATAGTATGTAGCGACTAAGGTCCTGACCGGGGCAGTGAGTACCGTCCATCTTCGTAGGTGCCTTGTAGCATGTGTGGCTAAGGACCTGACCGGGACGGGAAGAAATAGGCTAAGGTCACGGCGCGCATGGGTAGTTTAGAGTAAGCTTGGTTAAGCTGTCTGTTGAGTATAGACTTGTGTTTGGTCTATGAGTTGTTGAGTCCTAGTTTTGAGTAGGACTATGTGTGGTTGCTTCCATCTGATCGTTATGTTTAATGTTTTTGTGTGTGCTTGCTCATCGGGTTGGGGTTAAGTTTTTATTATGTATTTTACATCCGCTCACTCAGCATATAGCTGACCGAACTTATTCTTGCAGATCCCGCAAGTTGGTTGGAAGAAAGACGTGACGGTTCCGGTGTAGATTTCTCCCCTATTTCCCTTGTCTTAGAGTATGTATCCGGTTGTAAGATTTTTCGACACTTATGTGTACTTACAACCGTTATATCGGTTTTAGATCGGGTTGTTGTTTTCGGATTTAGTTATGCGATGGATATTGGTTGTAGAACCTTTGATATTTTTAATTAAGTATTGTTTTGGTTTTATCGTAAGCTTGTTCTTTCCCTTTAAGATTTTATGTTCTGAAGTCTCGGCCCAGCATACCCGACTATGATATCCGGTCTTGGTTCAGAAACCTCGACCGAGAAGGAGTCTCAATCGGGGTTAGGATCTTGTGAGTTCGGGCTTTCGGACTTTGTTCGGAAGAACGGATGAATGAGATTCGGACCTATCGTAGCATCTCCGGTCTACTAGGGACGGGGGTGTTACAGGCGGTTTGTCTTCACTTTGGGGTAGTGCATTGGCTATCGAGGTGGTTGCATGGGCTCGTCATAGTACTGATGTCGACCCATCGGTGGTCGGTCCTGTGGGTATAGGGGGGCGCGGGTCTGGGTGTAGGTGTATGATGATCCAGACGCTTGAGACGCATCGCTATGGTCGACATCTGGGTTGTCAAAGCTTGCAAGAGCTGCAATATTGCTTGACCGTTTTGCCCTGATGTCGACTCGTCACTTCCTGACATATTTCTTTTTCCGAGAAAATGAAATTTTGAAAAATGGAAAGTTTCCCGAAAATGAAACTTGCAAAAATGGAAACTTTTCGTAAATTAAAATTTCCATAGATACAATTTTTATTTTCTTTTTATTATTTATAAAATATTAGGAAACTAACTATTTGTGAAAAAGGAAACAAAGAAAAGGAAAATATCCTAAGAATAATTATTGCCTAAATCTAAAAGAAAACCTAAATGAATGTAAGATATCCTAAACAAAATTATTGCCTAAAACTAGAAAGGAAGCTAACTAATGGAAAAGATCATAAAATTTATTGCCTAACTATTTAAAAAGGAAACTAAACTAGACAAGAGAAAAAATCTAATTATTGTCTAATTCCTACAGGAAAACTACCTTAAACTTAAAAGGAAATTACTAATGGCCCTAAAAATTTAGGAAAACTACCTAAGTGATTCTAGTAAACTTCCTAAACTAATACCTAGCCTAGAAAAATTATAGAAACTAACTATTTGCTGCCTAAATGCTAAGGAAAATTTCCTAAAGCTAAGAACTAAGAACCTAGAAAATAAGGGGAACCTAACCGCCTAATGCAACTAGGGATGGCTCGGGTGCTAGGTTCGTAACACTAGGCGTGGACTAAAGCTGAGGAAACTAAGACCTAGCCGCCTAAAGACTCGGTGGTGCAGGCGCGGGTTAGGTACAGAACCGACTAGAACCTATGCTACTCAGGGAACACACGCGGGACGGGGGGCAAGAACTACCTAGCGGTTAGACAAACAATGGGGTGCTAAGCGCTGAACAGGGGAGGAAATACACGCGGGACAGTCTAGGGAGCTACACGGTATGCTAAGGGGCTAGGGCGGTTCCTTGGGCCTGCGGCTCGTGGGACGAACGTGGGACGGTGGCTAGACCACAGAGAGGACCTAGCTAAAATCTAACTACGTAGCAACAAATAACTAACTAGAAACCTAACCCAAAAGGAATCTAAGCAAACAAGCAAGCAACACACAAACTCCTTATGGAATCCAAGTTTGGTGATGAAGGTGTTCTAGGTGAGTTTCTGAAAATCCTAGTTTGCTTTTAAACAATCCTAAAGACCTTTTTTGTCTTTAAAAAAATTTAAAACCAAACAAGAAAATAAACAAGCAATTTCTTCTACTTTTTTTTTAAATATGAAAACAAGGAAAAAGATTGATAAAACCTGATTTTTTGTATTTTTTTCTGGTGTTTGTGGTATGTGACTTGGTAACTCCTCCTTCTTACCGAGAACCTCAGCGGATAGAGAAAGAAACATAATCAAAAGCCAAAAACTATTAAACCAAAAACAAAGAAAAATCGACAACTAACAAGGATAAAATCAACCTGATGAGCAGGAGTTTTAAGCTCTGATACCAGATAATGTAAGACTGGAGTCCACCAAGTCTTAAACACACAGATTCATAGACTAAGGCTGGGGTGGAAGATGGGTGCTTCTACCGTTCATCGGCAACTTTATAGTAGTCTACTTCGACGATATTCTAGTCTACAGTACGAACTACTCGGACCATTTTGAGCACTTAGAGGCCGTCATCATCACCCTCCAAAATGAGCAGTTGTACGTTAATCTCAAGAACTGTACGTTCTGCACATACCAAGTCGTCTTCCTTGGATTCATCGTGAGTTCACAAGGACTAACAGTGGATGATGATAAGATCAAGGCTATCCAGAAGTGGTCAACGCCGATGAATCCAAGCCAAGTCCGTAGCTTCCACGGACTCGCCAGCTTCTACCGATGGTTCGTCCGAGATTTCAGTACTATCACTGGTTCGTTAAACTTTACGATCAAGAAGAAGCAAGTGTTTTTTTGGGGACTCGACCAGGACAAGTCCTTTAAACTATTAAAGGAACGTGTCACCCACGCCCCAGTCTTAGTCTTGCCCGACTTTAACCAGATCTTCGAGGTCGAATGTGACGCTTCAGGGATCAACATAGGAGCTGTCCTGACCCAAGGCAGAAGACCTATCGACCTATCGCTTATTTCAGCGAGAAGTTAAGTAGAGCCGCTCTTACCTATCCTTCCTACGACAAGGAGCTCTATGCATTGGTCCGAGCCTTAGAGACTTGGCAGAACTATCTACTTGCCAAGGAGTGTGTGATTCACACCGATCATCAGACACTCCAGCATCTTATAGGGCAATAAACACTTAAGAAGAGGCACGCTCATTGGTTAGATTATATCAAGACCTATCTCTACGTCATTAAATACAAAAAGGGAACAGACAACGTTGTGGCTGACGCCTTATCCAGAAGATACAATCTCATCTCCGTCATAGAATCGAAAATCATGGGATTTGAGATGATCAAAGAGCTGTATGCTGTGGACACCGACATCACTGAGGCCTACCAGGAGCACGGAAAGGGAGCCTAAAGCAACTTCTAGTTGTTTGACAGATTCATTTTCAAGGACAAGCGTCTCTGCATTCCGAGAGGATCGATTCAAGAGCTACTTCTTAGAGAGGCCCACGAAGGAGGTTTAATCGGATATTTCGAAGTCGACAAGACCCTTAATATGCTTAAAAAGCATTTCTACTGGCCACACCAGCGATGAGATGTGGAGGGTCATTGCTGTTGGAATGAAGAAGAAATGATGAATTTATGAAAGCCTTTATTTATAGATAAATGGCGATTTATATGTATGTGAAAGGGAGAGTCTAAGGCTTGTTTGTATTATAGAATTATGTTATCCTTGTAAGCCATTTATGTATAAGGCTATCCTTGTATCCAAACAAGCCTAGATTAGATTAGTATAAATACTTTACTCCCTTCACATTTTGTAAGTAAGAATTCATAATTCTCATTTTATAATAAAATCATTCTTCTCTCTAATTCTCTAATTCTCTCTAAACTCTCATTCTCTCATTCTACAAATCTCTCAATCTCATAATCTTTCATGGTATCAGAGCCAGATTGCATCAAATCTGGGAAAATTTCTTCAATCTTTCATTGATTCAACAAGAATCCATCTTGTTCTTCATCAATTTCTGGATCAATTTCGAACGTCATCTTGTAAATCAAATTGCGATCAATCCACGAATCCAATTGACGATCGGCTTTCACTGGAGTGTGCATCGGCGAATTCCGAATCCACAGCCACCTGAATTGCATCATTTGGCCAAGGGAATCAAAAGATACGAATTTTCTCCCCAGAGGTATTCGCGATCGTGTTGTTTTCGAACCTCTACTTTCCCCAGGTCATCTCGACGTCAATTTTCCGTCAAATCGCGATTTTCAAAAGCCTAAACTCAAGCCCCGTGAGTCTAGTTTCTGGTTAAAGAAAACAGAACTCGATTCCATTGAGTTATAAGGGCTTTCTTGAAGTTTTCTTCAAATACGTTCAAAAACACCTGTCTCAATTCCTGGTGATATAACTCTAATTCTTTCTCAGTTTTCTTTCATTTTTTGATTCTGGAAAGTTTAATTAGTGTCTTGAAAAGGTTTCTTCGAATTTTCAGGTCAATCCAATAGGTTTAAGGTTTTAAGATTGAATTTCTTGAATTCCTTGTCCAGTTTTGTTAATCTTTGAAAAGTATTAATTTGATTTCTTGATATTTAAATTGATTCAAATCAATAAATTCGAATTTGGATCATTAAATCTGGATAAGATTGGTTGATAGGTTGTTTAATCTGTTCTTATCTTGTTGAAAGTATTGGTTAAAATCAGTTATAGGTTGTTGGTAGTTACTTGAAGTGCAAGTAGTTATAGGTTGATAGTTTTCTTGCATCACACTCGATTATTTTTGCTTGGTATTATTCCTCTATTTGTATAGTTCACTCAAACCTGTAGGTACATGCAAGATCGTGTGCTTAGGAAGTGATCAATACAGGTTCAAGTGTAATCGCGTGCCTTCTGTTCGTCCCAACCAGCAGCCTGTTCGTCCCGACCAGCCGTTCGTTCATCCCGACCGTCACGTTTCTGTTCCGACAATCAGCATCAAGTGTCTCCGTGACCACGGCTTCCTAGCTGATCAAGTTCGTGACATAGCCTGATTGTGACCAAGCGACCTGGTGCACTACCGTGACCAATAACCTTGATCAAGACACCAATCCGACCAAGTGGTATCACGATTATTTTGATTTTCTGAATTACTGACCTACTTTACCTATTAAGTATGGAAATCCAGGCATCCCTTAGAGCTCCAGTCATTCTACATGGAGCAAATTACCTCTTATGGTCTAGGACCATGAAAACCACTTTAGGTGGTAAAGGTCTTTGGAACCACATTGCCACAAATGGCATTGAGGACAATGAAGTGGCTGAAGTGAGTGATGCAGCTCAAGCCAAATGGTACCAAGAAGATCAGTTGGTACTTTCTATTTTACAAAATTCTCTAGCTAGTGATCTTTTAGAAGCTTATTCTTTTTGTGAAAATGCAAAAGATCTATGGGATACTTTGCTTAAGGTGTATGGTAACACTACTAACCTTTTGAGAATTTTTGAAGTGAAGAAAGCTTTGAATGAATTCAGGAGGAAGCTGAATTCACAAAGCACTATGGCTCATTCAGAGCTTTGTGGGCTGAGCTAGACATGCTAAGGCCAGCCACTATTGAACCACTTGTACTCCTTGAAAGAAAGGAACAAGATAAGGTGTTTGGGTTACTTTTAACTCTTAATTCTACTTACTCAGATCTTATTAAGCATATTCTCAGGTCTGATAAGTTGCCTAGCTTGGAGGAAGTGTGTGCTCAAATTCAAAAGGAGCAAGGATCACATGGATTGTTTGGCAACAAAGCTGAACTAGTAGCTGCTCACAAAAGTTTCTTCAGGCCAACAAATGCATCTAAGAAGAGGAGGCCATTTTGTGATCATTGCAAGAAGGAGGGACATGCAAAGAAGGATTGCTGGGAACTTCACCCTCACCTGAAGCCATCATGGGCATCACGCCCTCATCAACCGCCGGCCATACCCTCGGCTAGACAAGTTCACGGCATGGTGTCTTCTATGGCAGTTGTGAGTAGTGGTTCTTCCTCACATTCAGGCGCCACCAACATCATGTCACAAGCATCAGATTTTGTGACAAAATCAGACTTGGAAGCTCTCATTAAGGCAATAAAAGAGAGCAATGTGATGGGTAAAACTTTTCATGCTTCTTTTCAAACTTGTTTTACTTCTAATACTCCTAAATCTTTGGTGGTTGATTCTGGTGCTTCTCATCACATGATTAGTGATTTAGAGTTGCTAGAGAATGTAAAAACTGCCTTAGGTAATGTGCTTATTGCTAATGGAATTAAAGTACCAATTAAAGGCATAGGAAAATTGAAGTTGTTTGATAAAGAATCTAAAGCATTTTATATGCCCTCTTTTACCTCTAATTTGCTTTCAGTCAAAAGAACTACTACTAATCTGAATTGTCATGCAATATTTGGTCCTAATGATTTCTATTTTCAGGATATTGAAACTAGAAGATGTTTTGGACAAGGAACAACAAAAGATGACTTGTATGTACTTGATAATATGGCTAGTATTGGTGAATGGGAATCGGCTTTTCAGGCCAATACATTTAGTTCTGATTCTGATTTGTGGCATGCTAGACTAGGACATCCTCATCCAAGAGCACTTGAGTTAATTGTACCTGGTTTGAAAATGCCTAAAGAGTTGTGTGATGCTTGTATTCTTGGGAAACATTGTAAAACAGTTTTTGAAAAATCTATGCATACATATGAAAATTGTTTTGAATTGGTGCATTCTGATGTTTGGACATCTCCATTTCCATCTAGAGAAAACCATAAATATTTTGTGACATTTATTGATGAAAAGTCCAAATATACATGGGTTACATTACTTAGTTCTAAAGATAGGGTTTATGATGCATTTCTAAACTTTCAAGCATATGTTACTAACCAATACAATGCCAGAATTAAATGCTTTAGAACAGATAATGGAGGAGAATACACTAGTACCAGACTTCAAGAACATCTAGCTAAACATGGCATTGAGCATCAGACAAGCTGTCCTTACACTCCACAACAAAATGGAGTAGCTGAAAGGAAGAATAGACATTTAATGGAAGTTGTGAGAACAATGATGTTCCACATGAAGGTGCCTAAGCGTTTTTGGGGAGATGCCCTTGTAGCTGCATGCTACTTGATTAATAGGACTCCTACAAAAGTCCTAGATGACCTGTCTCCATTTGAGGTACTAAACAAAACTAGACCTACTATTGATCACTTAAGAGTTTTTGGTTGTGTTTGTTTTGTATTAGTTCCAAGGGAGCAAAGGAACAAGCTGGAACCAAAGAGTACCAAAGCTATGTTCATTGGATATTCATCTACTCAGAAAGGGTATAAATGTTATGACCCAGAGACTAGAAAAGTCTTAGTGTCTAGAGATGTCAAGTTCCAAGAAGAGAAAAGTTTTTATGAAGAAGGAACTTGGGAGCAATTTAAGGATATCTCATCAACAAGAACAGACCAAGCTGAATACTTGAGAAAACTCTTGGAAAGTATTGGCATAGGGGGTGGTCTGCCCACAGTCTCCTCACCTGCCCCAGTTGCACATAGCCGTGGAACCGCAGGTCAGTCTGATCCACAAACCCGTCCCAGCCCCGGCCCTTCCGGTCCATGTCATCCATCCGCATCCGGCCCTTCCGGCTTTTATCAACCATCATCCTTTCCTGATTCTCCTGGGCTTCCTCCTCTTGAACATGGGGGGGGAGAAGCTTCTACTCATGTCCAACAAGACTCAGCAGGAGATGATTCCACTCTAGCTTCAGCTTCCAAAAGATCAAGACCTACTCTCATTGAAGTTTTGAGTGAAGAAGAAGAGGCTCCACCTACTGTTTTAAGGAGGAGCACAAGACAAAGAAATCCACCAGTTTTCTACAATGGAAATGTTGTGGTTCATCATGACCAGGGAGTTTGTAATATTGCACACTTACCTTCTACTCATGTTGCTTTTATTTCTAGTCTTGACAATGAGCAGATTCCAAAGACATATGAAGAAGCTATGTCTATAAAGGAATGGAGGGAAGCTATCTCAGCTGAGAAACAAGCTATGGAGAGGAATGGTACATATGCTTCAGCCACTTTACCAAAAGGAAAGAAGGCTGTAAGTTCTAAATGGATTTTTACCATTAAATACAAAAGTAATGGTGAAATTGATAGATATAAAGCTAGGTTGGTAGCTAGGGGTTTTACTCAGACATATGGTGAGGATTATAGGGATACATTTGCTCCTGTAGCTAAGCTTCATTCTGTCAATGTTGTACTTACTGTTGCTACTAATCTTGAGTGGGAATTGTGGCAAATGGATGTCAAGAATGCTTTCTTGCAAGGTGAATTAGAAGAAGAGGTTTACATGTCACCTCCACCTGGCCTAGAAGATGAGGTTGGAAGCGGCAATACGCTAAGGCTAAGGAAGGCTATTTATGGCCTTAAGCAATCTCCAAGAGCATGGTACCACAAATTAAGTGTTACTTTAATGGATAAATGCTTCAAAAGGTCTGAAGTGGAACATACCCTTTTTACATTAAAGAGTAAGGAATGTATCATAGTAATTCTTATCTATGTAGATGATATAATCATATCTGGTAGTGATAGTGTTGGTATTGCATCTACTAAAAATTACTTAAAAAGTGTCTTTGACATAAAAGATTTAGGAGAACTTAAATACTTCTTAGGAATTGAAGTATGTAGGTTTAAGGAAGGTCTCTTTCTTTCTCAAAGAAAATATGTTGTAGATCTACTAACATCCACAGGTATGATGGAAGCTAAGCCAGCCAAAACACCCTTAGAAGAAGATTATAAAATCGCAACTAAGGGGGAGTTAGAGAAGGAAATTGATTTTCATGATCCTAAGCTCTATAGGAAAGTGGTTGGTAAGCTTATTTATTTAACCATCACAAGACCAGATTTATGTTTTGCTGTGAATCAGGTATCTCAACACATGCAAGGGCCAAAGATGAGGCATTGGGACATGGCCATGCGGATTCTAAGATATCTCAAAGGCACACATGAACAAGGTATTTGGATGGGTAATAATAAAAATACAAATGTGGTTGGTTATTGTGATGCAGATTGGGCAGGAGATAGGGAAGATAGGAGAAGTACCACAGGCTATTGCACTTTCATAGGAGGAAACCTTGTGACTTGGAAAACCAAGAAGCAAAAGGTGGTTTCATGCTCTAGTGCAGAATCAGAGTATAGAGCAATGAGGAAGCTCACTACTGAATGCATCTGGCTGAAACAAATTTTGGGTGACTTAGCCGTGGAGTGTAAGGAGCCTATTACCATTCATTGTGACAATCAAGCCGCCATTCACATAGCCTCCAATTCAGTGTTTCATGAAAGGACCAAGCATATAGAAGTGGACTGCCACAAAGTAAGAGAAGCTATTGGGAAAGGTATCATTTTACCTTGCTATACAAGGAGTGAGGACCAACTAGCTGATGTATTTATCAAGGCAACATCTCTTAAAACTGGCGCCTCTATCTATCCAAGACTTGGCCTCATGACCATTCCACACCAATGATCCCAACATGGAGTGTTATACTCTTTTTCCCTAGAAAAGGTTTTGTCCCAATTGGGTTTTCCTTCTCTAGGTTTTTAATGAGGTAATGTTTCATGGTTGCAAGCTTAAAACATCTTATGTCTTAAGCTTGAGGGGGAGTGTTGGAATGAAGAAGAAATGATGAATTTATGAAAGCCTTTATTTCTACATAAATGGCGATTTATATGTATGTGAAAGGGAGAGTCTAAGGCTTGTTTGTATTATAGAATTATGTTATCCTTGTAAGCCATTTATGTATAAGGCTATCCTTGTATCCAAACAAGCCTAGACTAGATTAGTATAAATACTTTACTCCCTTCACATTTTGTAAGTAAGAATTCATAATTCTCATTTTATAATAAAATCATTCTTCTCTCTAATTCTCTAATTCTCTCTAAACTCTCATTCTCTCATTCTACAAATCTCTCAATCTCATAATCTTTCAATTGCGCTAAGTGCCTTATCTGCAAACGGGCTAAATCAAAGATGCATCTGCAAGGTCCTTACATGCCGTTACCAGTTCCTTCTGCACCCTGGACAGACAACTCCATGGATTTCGTGCTAGGACTGCCTAAAATCCATCACAAGGACTCCGTTTTTGTCGTGGTTGACCATTTTTCTAAGATGGTACATTTCATCGCATGTAACAAAACAAATGACACAAGCAAGACTGCCGACCTGTTCTTCAAAGAGATAGTACGACTGCACGACATTTCCAGTACAATTATATCAGACAGAGACACCAAATTTCTCAGTCATTTTTGGCGAGCATTGTGGCTGAAGTTAGGGACCAACCTCTTGTTTTCTATTGCTTATCATCCACAGACAGATGGACAGACAGAGGTGGTCAACAAGACCTTATCACAGACGCTGAGAGCAACGATAGGAAGGAATCTGAAGAACTGGTTGGAATGTCTTCCATACGTCGAATTTACCTACAACAGGGCCACTCACTCTGGAACGAAGCGGTCTCCATTTGAAGTAGTCTACGGCTTCAACCCTACAACACCAATTGAGTTCACGCCCATTACTTTGGGAGACGCCATCAGTTTAAAGGGAGAAGCAAAGGCCGAATATATCAAGCGTTTACATGAAGAAACAATTGCAAACTTGGAGCAACGAAACATCCAGATCACAAAAAAATGACAACAAGGCCCGTCGGCACATAGTATTCAATGAGGGAGACTGGTTTTGGCTACACCAGCGACGAGAGAGGTTTCCACAGCGACAAAAGAGGAAGCTTGCGCCCCAGGGAGATGGCCCACTCCAAGTCCTCTGAGGGATCAACGACAACGCCTACCAGCTTGAACTTCCAGGTGAGTATAACGTGTCTAGTACGTTTAATGTTTACAAGTTAGAGTTGTTTGATGTTGGAGAAAAATTCGCTTTGGAGAACAAAGCACTTCAAGAGGGAGGCAATGATGAGGACATCGTCCCAGCTACTGCACCGGTCATCTCACCAGGACCTCTCACACGGTCCAAGTGGAAGGCTTTAGGAGACAAGTTCAGCATGTTATTGGAGAGTGTAGTCGGACAGGAGTCGGACCGACCCCGCCGGAACCCGGACCGACCGACCCCGTCCATGCGACCCCAAACCCTTCAAGCCGGACAAGGAATAATGGAGGTTCCTTCTCGAATATTCATATTCCTTCGGTGTCTTTACCATTACCATCCGGTAGAGACATGAAAAGTCGTACTAGGAAATTATACTCTTTTTCCTATCTTCGGTTTTATCCCATTGGATTTTCCGAAGAAAGTTTTAACGAGGCAATACTCTTAGTGTGCAAGTTGGTGAAGACTTGTTCACAACTGCACACCATTCACAAGTCACCACCAATTTTTGCCTAATTGTTTAACAGGGCTTTTCTATCTTTTATATATATTTTAGACTAAGTATGTTATTTGGGCTTATAATTCATGTTGGCTACTTAGGCCCAAAGACTTTTTAAATTTTCCCATAAGCACACTACTTGTTGTTTTTATTTCTTAAGTACTAAATATCATGTTGTTTATCCTAAGTTGTAACAAGGCATACGTCTTGAATTCACAACTCCTCAAGACCAAACAATACTCCTTCCACGTGAAAGATTATGAGATTAAGAGATTTGTAGAATGAGAGAATGAGAGATTAGAGAGATTTAGAGAGAAGAATGATTTTATTAAGAGAATGAGAATAATAGTTTCTAATCTACAAATGAAAAGGGAGATAAATATTTATTCTAATCTAGTCTAAGTTGTTTGGATACAAGGATTGCCTTGTACATGAATGGCTACAAGGATAACATAACACTAGAACACAAACAAGCCTTAGACACTTCCTTCCTATCCAAGTAACTCACGCCTAATATAACAACCGTTAGAGGCTTTCTAATTTCATCATCTCTTCTTCATTCAAACACTCCACCTCAAGCTTAAGACATGGAGAATGTCTAAGCTTGCAACCATGAAACATTACCTCATTAAAAACATAAAAAGGAAAACTCAATTGGGACAAAACATTTTATAGGGAAAAAGAGTATAACACTCCATGTTGGGATCATTGGTGTGGAATGGTTGATCCTCACTCCTTGTATAATAAGGCAAGATGATTCCCTTCCTAATGGCTTCCCTTATTTTGTGGGAGTCTACTTATATATGTTTGGTCCTTTCATGGAACACAGAGTTGGAGGCTATGTGTATAGCAGCCTGATTATCACAATGGATGGTGATAGGTTCTTCATACTTCAACGGCAAGATGCTCCAAAATTTTCCTCAGCCAAATGTATTCAGTTGTAAGCTTCCTCATTGCTTTATATTCTGATTCTGCACTAGAGCATGATACCACTTTTTTCTTCTTGGTTTTCCAAGTCACAAGGTTCCCTACTATGAAAGTACAATAGCCTGTGGTACTTCTCCTATCCTCCATATCTCCTGCCCAATCTGCATCACAATAACCAACCCATCCATATACCTTGTTCATAAGTGCCTTTTAGATATCTCAAAATTTGGTTAGTCATCTCCCAATGTCTCATCTTTGGACCTTGCATGTATTGAGATACCTGATTCACAGCAAAACATAAATCAGATCTAGTGATGGTTAGATATATAAGCTTACCAACCACTTTCCTATAGAGCTTAAGATCATGAAAATCAATTTCCTCCTCTACCTCCCCTTAGTTTCGATTTTATAATCTTATTCTAAGGGTGTTTTGGCTGGTTTAGCTTCCATCTTACCTGTAGAGGTTAGCAAATCTACAACATATTTCCTTTGAGATAAAAAGAGACCTTCCTTGACCCTACACACTTCAATTCCTAAAAAGTATTTAAATTCTCCTAGATCCTTAATATCAAATACACTCTTCAAGTAATCTTTAGTAGATGCAATACCAACACTATCACTACTAGATATGATTATATCATCTATATAAATAAAAATTATCACATTACCTTCCTTGGTTTTTAGTGTAAAAAAAATATGTTCAACTTCAGATCTTTTGAAGCGTCTATCCATCAATGTTACACTTAGTTTGTGGTACCAAGCTCTTGTAGATTTTTTAAGGCTATAAATAGTCTTCTTCAACCTAAGAATGTTGCCGCTTCCTACTTCCTCCTCTAGGCCTAGTGGAGGTGATATGTATACCTCTTCTTCTAGTTCACCTTGCAAGAATGCATTCTTAACATAAATTTTTCATAACTTCCACTCAAGGTTAGTAGCAAGTGAAAGAACAACATAGCCACCAAACTAGCTTTATATCTATCAATTTCACTATTGCTTTTGTATTTAGAACTTAGAACTTACATCCTTTTTTCCTTTAGGTAAAGTAGCTGAAGCATAGGTACCATTCCTTTCCATGACTTGTTTCTCAGCTAGAATAGCTTCCCTTCATTCCTTCTTGGTCATAGCTTCCTCATATGTCTTTGGAATCTGCTCTTTATCAAGACTTGCAATGAAAGCAACATGATTAGTAGGTAAGTAGGCAATATTACAAACTCCCTGATCATGATGAACCAAAACATTCCCATTGTAGAACACTAGTGGTTTCCTTTGTCTTGTGCTCCATCTTAGGACTGTAGGTGGAGCTTCTTCAATAGGATCCTCTTCACCTAAAAGTTCACTAAGAGTGGGCACTTCTCTTGATCTTGGAAAGCTGAGACTAAAATTGATTCTTCTCCTGCTGAGTCAGGTTGGACATGAGTAGATGTCTCCCCCCCCCATGTTCAAGAGGAGGAAGACCAGGAGAACTGTAGAGACCAGGCAGCTGACGGATGGAAGTCTGCGGATCAGCTGGTGTGGCCGCTGCTGGTTGGCATGGGCTGGTCACGGCCGGAACAAGGTCAGCATGAGGAGACGTGGCCGGGGACTGCTGATCAGGAGGGAATAATATACCAATACTCTCTAAGAGGCTCCTCAAGTTCTCAGCTTGGTCTGATCTTGTTGTTGAAATATCCTTAAATTGATCCCAAGTTCCTTCTTAGAAACCTTTGAATTCTTGGAACTTAACATCTCTGGATACCAAGACTTTTCTAGTCTCTGGATCATGACATTTGTATCCTTTCTGAGTAGAAGAATACCCAATGAACATTTCTTTGGTACTCTTTGGGTCCAGCTTGTTTCTTTGCTCCCTTGGAACTAATACAAAACAAACAAAACCAAAATCTCTCAAGTGGTCAATATTGGGTCTAGTTTTGTTTAGTACCTAAAATGGATACAAGTCATCTAGGACTTTTGTAGGAGTCCTATTTATCAAGTAGCATGCAGCTACAAGAGCATCCCCCCAAAATATTTTGGGAACTTTCATGTGGACCATCATTGTTCTCACAACTTCCATCAAATGCCTATTCTTCCTTTCAGCCACTCCATTTTGTTGTGGAGTGTAAGCACAGCTGGTTTGATATTCAATGTCATGCTTGGGCAGGTGTTTTTGGAGTCTAGTGCTTGTGTATTCTCCTCCATTATCTGTTCTAAAACATTTAATACTTGCATTGTATTAATTAGTAACATATGCTTGAAAATTTAAAAATGCATCAAATACTCTATCCTTATAACTAAGTAAAGTAACCAAGTATATTTTGATTTTTTATCAATAAAGGTCACAAAATACTTATGGTTTTTCTAGATGGGAATGAAGATGTTCAAACATCAGAATGCACCAACTCAAAACAGTTTTCATAAGTATGCATAGATTTTTCAAAAACTGTTTTGCATTGTTTTCCAAGTATACAAGAATCACACATATCCTTTGGCACTTTTAAACCAGGAACAATCAGTTCAAGTTCTCTAGGATGAGGATGTCCTAATCTAGCATGCCAAAGATTAGAATCAGTACTAAAATAGCTAATATGTAAAACCGCTACTAACCCACTAGCACTAGCCATGTCTTCAAGCACATACAAGTCATCTCTTATGGTTCCTTGTCCAAATCTTCTACTAGTTTCAATATCCTGAAAGTAGAAATCGTTAGGACCAAAGATAGCTTGACAATTTAAATCAGTAGTATCACTTTTAACTGAAAGCAAATTATAAGTAAATGAAGGCATGTAAAGGCTTTAGATTTTTTATCAAACAACTTAAGTTTTCCTATGCCTTTAATTGGTACTTTAATTCCATTAGCAATGACAACATTACCTTAGACAGGTTCTACATTCTTTAATAATCCTAGATCACTAATCATATGATGAGAAGCACCAGAATTGACCACCAATGATTTAGAGACATTAGGAGTAAAAGAAGTTTGAAAAGAGGCATGAAAAGTTTTACCCAACACATTACCATATTTTATTGCTTTGATAAGAGCTTCTAAGTCTGATTTTGTCACAAATTCAGATGCTGGAGACATGGCACTAGTTGCGGCTGAGTGAAGAACTGAGCTGCTACATGCCTTTGATGGAACCGTCACAAGACCGTGAGCTAGTGCTTGCGTGTGGCTGGTCTTAGGTTGTTGTGGCCGAGAAGCCCAGCTTGGCTTCAGCTGAGGATGGAGTACCCAACACTCCTTCTTTGTATGACCACTCCTCTTGCAATGGTCACATGTTTATTTCCTCTTCCTAGATTCATTTGCTGGTCCTGACTTAAAGAAGTTCTTGTGTGCAGCCACCAATTCAGCCTTGTTGCCAAATAATCCATGAGATCCTTGCTCCTTTTGGATTTGAGCATAAACATCTTCCAAGCTAGGAAGCTTATCAGACCTGAGAATATGCTTAATAAGATATGAGTAAGTAGTATTAAGAGTTAATAGTAACCCAAACAGCTTATCTTGTTCTTTTTTTTAATGAGAACAATTAGGTCAATGGTGGCTGGCCTTATCATCTCTATCTCAGCCCACAATGCTCTGAATGAGCTATAATGCTTTGTGAATTCTGCATCCTCCTACCTTAATTCATTCAAAGCCTTCTTTACTTCCAAAATTCTTAAAAAGTTAGTGGTGTTTCCATACACCTTTTGCAAAGTGTCCCATTGATCCTTAACATTTTCAAAAAAGGAATAAGCCTCTAAAAGATCACTAGCAAGAAAATTTTAAAGTATAGAGAGTACCAACTGGTCTTCTTGGTACCATTTGGCTTGAGCAGCCACAGCCTCATTAACTTCAGCCACTTCATTTTCTTCAAGGCCATTTGTAGAAATGTGATTCCAAAGGCCTCTACCACCCAATGTGGTTTTCATGGTCCTAGACCACAAAAGGTAATTTGCTCCATGGGGAATGACTGGAGCTCTGAATGTAGCTTGAATATCCATGTTTTAAAATTCATCAAAGAATTTGATTGCTTGGTCGAGATGACTAGCCGGCTGGTTGAGACGCGTGTTGGTCGGGATGGGCCGAGGACAGCTTGTCGGGACAAGTAATGACTAGGACACGGACCCGTGATTCGTGTGATCCAAGAAGGTTGAGCTGGTCACGTGTGTAGCTCGAAGTAGGCCACGACACAAAGAAAGTAGCTTGGTCGGGTGCATATGCTGAAGCAGGTGGTTGGTCGGGCCATGGGAATGGCCAGTCAGAACGAACTCTGATCGAAAAGACAGTTGCGTGTTATCCAAGAATCTTGCAAGCGAGCTGATCACGAACAGCTGGTCGGTACAAGATCGTGATGAGCACGTATTCGATAGTATGTTCGCATATGCTGGAAAGGTCATACGGTCGCCACAGGTCACGGACAGGTCTCGAACTTGAAGCTGCACACGGACGCTGGACGCAGGACACAAGAGGAATGGCTGTTCTAAGGAAGACCAGGCGCGTGACAAACCTCACCCAGATGCTTGCAGTCCAAGCAATTCCAACAACTTTTAACTAACCTACAACAAATCTTGACCAACTCTTGCAACAAGACTCAACTAACTCCAACCACCTCATAACAATTAAAAAAAATATAGTCCTAATTTGAATTTTATTATTACTATTAAACCAATCCTAAAAATTCAAGATTCTTTCCTTTTTCAACTTCCAAAGATTAACAAGGAAATCAAGAAAATCAATATTGAATACTTAAACCTATCAGATTGATACCAAATTTCATGGAGAACCTTAAAATATACTTAATTAACTTTTCAGATTCAAAGATTTAAAGAAAACTAAGAAAAGATTAGAATTTTATCACCAGATTCTTGTGAGGGGCGATTTTTAACGTCTATGAGAGAAACTTCAATAACTTCCTTAAGAAGAAATGGAATTGAGTTCTTCTTTCTTTAAACAAAAACTAGACTCGAAGGGATTCAATTTAGGATTTGGAAAAATGTGATTTGATGAAGATTCTACGACAGAATGACCTCGGAAACACGGAGGTTTGCGGCAGAGGCAATCGCGGAGGTCCGATGCAAGAAAATTTGTAAATTTTGATTCCTTGGGTAAAATGATGTAATTTCAATTGTCGTGGCTTCAGAACTCACGCAAAAACAATCAAGAAAAAGCAGATTGTCAAAATCTCTAGTGGTATGGCCAGAATTTGCAATCAAAGTCGCATTCAAAATAGAACTGAAAGGAGATTGTGAAGAAGATGTTTTCTTCTTGATTCAATGAATGAATGATGAATTTTACCCAGATTTGATGTAACATGGCTCTGATACCATGAAAGATTATGAGATTAAGAGATTTGTAGAATGAGAGAATGATAGATTAGAGAGATTTAGAGAGAAGAATGATTTTATTAAGAGAATGAGAATAATAGTTTCTAAGTTACAAATGAGAATGAAGATAGATATTTATACTAATCTAATCTAGGCTTGTTTGGATAAGGATTGCCTTATATATGAATGGCTACAAGGATAACATAACACTAGAACACAAACATGCCTTAGACACTCTCTTCCTATCCAAGTAACTCACGCCTACTATAGCAACCTTTAGAGGCTTTCTAATTTCATCATCTCTTCTTCATTCCAACACCATGGTGCGACCCCCGTTGGAGCAGCAAGCAGACTCCCACACCACAGAGGACAAATAAGATCAATATAATCCCGAGTGATTGCCTCATAATAATTATTAGCCGATTCCTTCTTTGATTCACGAGCTCATTGATCAGTTACATTTTCTCTTTTGCCTCCACAATTTAGTTCGAGACTTATTATTTTTTCCTAAAACATCTTGTTGTGTTAGGGAAAATATGCGATGTTTATTTATTAAAAAATTACATAGAATCCAAATCAAACAGAACCGAGATATTGAACCGGAGGTAAGAGGGAAGATTTGGGCCGAGCTAACTGAGTTAAGCGTTATGGGCCGAGCTGACTTCCTAATGACTCTAGCAGTCTCCTTAAGTCAGCTGAAGAAGGAGGAAAGTAGATCCCAAATTGATAGTTGCTAAGTCGTCTAAAATATAAAGACATCATTGTATAGTGCTTTGATTCCATTCAACTCTCCTGTACTTACCGGTGTAGGAATTATGTAACTTGCTTATGAAATATGTACTAAAAATCTTTATCTGTAAAAATCTCTTCCTCATCCTTTTTTGTTTTATTTCACTTACTTTATGAATTTTAGTTTCTCAAATTATACTTTTCTAATATTTGTTGTGGTGAACTTTGGTTCGCACATTTAATCCCTATGATATCCTGGTAGCAAACCGAAAATCCCTAGCAAGACACATGAGCACGATCATTGGAGGCCCCCAATTCTTTGAAAACACCATAGCGTCGAACAAATTTGCCCAGGGAAAAGCAAAAAAAAATATCAATCGCTCGTAGTCAGTGGAAGAAAACAACAGAGGAATAATCTTCAGAAAAAACAACAGAGCAATTATCTTTAAAGACACATATGCAGCTGGAATTGATCAACCCCACCATGATTTGCTCGTGATCAAGCTGACCATCAATAATCACGATGTTTATAGGGTATTAATCAATACTAGCAGCACGTTAAACATTATCTTCCGAGAAACTCTTTGGAGAATAAGGAAAAGAATGTCTAGATTGGTAGATTCGCCAAGGACATTTCAAGCATGAGCCAATCACCCAATGATCTATATTACAATCATGGGAATGCCTTAATTAAACGCAATAAAAACTGTCCCATCTACTTATCATCTATGTCTACCCCTAAAGTAACTAAGACGATATGGGGAGGCTATTATGATCCAAGTGCTGAACGTAGATCCTACCTTTATACCAATCAAGTAGCAAAGACGAAAGCTACTACCAAAGTGGGAGAAGGCTATCAATGACAAGGTGGACCGACTATTCAAAGTTGGATCCAGAACATAAGAAAAGTACCCAGATTGTCTCATAGACCTGGTAGTGATCAAGAAAAAGAATAGAAAGTGGTGTGTCTACGTAGATTTCACGAATCCTGCTTCCTCACATCGACAGATTAGTGGAGGCAATAGCTGGAACTAAACTGATCTCATTTATAGATGCATTCTTAGGATACAACAATATCGTTTGGTCTGACGAACGGCGGAGCAACCTACCAAAGGTTTGTAAAAAAGATGTCTCCCAAGAAACATGTAAAAACCATAGAAGTCTATATATGACATGCTTTTAAAATCTCTCACAGAAGAAGACTGCGTCAAACACTTTTCAGATTGATTTGATTGTTTATACAATCACAACATGAAACTCAATCCAAGAAAGTGCATATTCACAGTAACATAGGGATAATTTTTGGCTACTTAGTGACACATCAAGGAATCAAAGCAAACCTAAGCAAATTAATGCACTCATAGAGATGGTATTGACAAAAGATAAAGTGGGAAGTCCTAAGGCTCACAAGACGTGAGACAGCACTCAATCAATTAATCTCCTGGTCGACAGAAAAATGCCTATGTTTTACAACATATTGAGGAAACAAGAAGTTTGAGTGGTCGGAAAAATACAAAGAGCTTTCCAGCAACTCAAGCCTTATTTAGAAATCCAACTGGTACTCGCCAAACTGCTTTCCAAGGTAGCAAGCCAGAGAGTATGAAACAAGAGATGAGAGAGAGGATATCTACCTCAATGTCATTCAAAATACATGGCAAAACAGTTCAAGGAATTAGAACTCCATCGAATTCCCCATGGCAAAAATTCATACAGCTGACTCTTTGGTAGCTTTGGCATTGACATCTACGCCAGGATAAAGCAGAATCATACCAGTGGAATTCATAAAACATCCAAACATTGTGATGTAAGAATCGTGTGGTGGCTGTCCTTCCACCGAGAAGCTCAGGTTACTGGACAGAAGAGATGGAAGCGAATGGTGGATCGATGGAACCACACAAGCTGTGAAAAGGCTTGTGATACTCCAAGAACTTTAACCAAGGATTGGTTAAAGAACACGGCTGCTCTCCAAGGAAGCTTGGTGGCGGCGCCTGGATTGTTAGAAAAGAAGTCGTAGGTTTTGTTTTGTTCTAAATTGCTTGTTATTTAATTAATTAATTGTCCAAAGGCTTATATAATTTTTTTGTTACAACTTAGGCTAAACAACGTGATGTTTAGCCTCTTAAGGAATAAAAACAGCAAGAAGTTCACTTAATGGCAATATTAGAATGGACTTTGGGCCTAAGTAGCCAACATGACTCATAAGCCCAAATAACATACTTAGTCTAGAAATATAATTAACGATAGAAAAGCCCCGTAAAACGCTTAGGCCAAAGTCGGTGATAACTTGTGAAGGGTGTGAAGTTGTGAACAAGTCTTCACCATCTTACGCACCAAGAGTATTGCCTCATTAAAACCTTATTCGAAAAACCTAGTGGGACAAAACCGAAGATAGGAAAAAGAGTACAATTTCCTAGCACGACTCTTGGTGTCTCTACCGGATGGTAATGGTAAAGACATCGGAGGAAGAAGAATCTTCAAGAAGGAACCTCAATTGTTCCTTGTCCGACTTTAAGGGTTCGGAGTTGCATGGACATGGTCCAGTAGTACCAGGTGGTTTGGTTGGTCCTGGAACGGACGAGTTTCCTGGTCCTGGCACGGTCGGCTCTGGCACTGTTTGCTTGGTTGGTCCGTGGCTAGGCATGGTCGGTCCGAGTCCATGTCCAGTTCCACTCTCTAATAGCAGGATGATCTTATCTCCTAAAGCCTTCCTCTTGGACCGTGTGGGAGGTCCTAGTTGGATGAACGGTGCAGTAGTTGGGACGATGTCCTCATCATTCCCTCCCTCTTAAATTTCTTTGGTCTCCAAAGCGAACTCCTCACCTGCATCAAACAACTATAAGTCAGAAATATTAAACGTACTAGACACGTTATACTCACCTGGAAGTTCAAGGTTGTAGGTGTTGTCATTGATTCTCCGTAGGACGCGAAATGGGCCATCTCCCCGGGGTGGAATCTTGCTTTTTCGTCGCTGGGGAAGCCTCTCTGGTCACAGATGTAGCCAAACCCAATCTCCCTCCTTGAACACCATGTGTCGGCGGCCCTTGTTGGCATTCTTTGTGTTATGGATGTTTCGTTGCTCCAGATTTGCCTTGGTGTCTTCATGCAGTTGTTTGATATAGTCAGTCTTTGCTTCTCCCTCTAGACTGATGGTGTCTCCCAAAGGAATGGGTGTACACAGGGTTGAAGCCGTAGACAACTTCAAATGGAGACAGCTTCGTTCCAGAGAATGTAGACCTCTTGTAGGCAAACTCAACATATGGAAGGCATTCCAACCAGTTCTTTATATTCCTTCTCATCGTTGCTCTCAGTGTCTGTGATAAGGTCCTGTTGACAACCTTTTTCTGTCTGTCTGTCTGTGGATGATATGCGGTCGAAAACAAGAGATTGGTTCATAGCTTGCGCCACAAGGCTCGCCAAAAGTGGTTGAGGAACTTGATGTTTTTGTCTGACACAATCGTCCTGGGAATGCCGTGCAGTCGTACTATCTCCTTGAAGAATAAGTCGGCAGTCTGGCTTGCGTTATTTATCTTGTTACAAGCGATGAAATGCCCCATCTTGGAAAAACGGTCAACCACTACGAAGATGGAGTCCTAGTGGTTGATTTTCGGCAGTCCCAGCATAAAATCCATGGAGATATCTGTCCAGGGTGCCGAAGGAACTGGTAAAAGCATGTAAGGACCTTGCGGATGCATCTTGTATTTAGCCCATTTGTAGATAAGGCACTTAGCACAATGAGCTTCTACATCTCGTCACTGGTGGGGCCAGTAGAAATGCTCCTTAAGAATGCTCAGTTTCTTGTTGATTCCAAAATGACCCTTTAAACCTCCTCCGTGGGCCTCTCTCAAAAGTAGCTCTCAAATCGATCATCTTGAAATGCAGAGACGCTTGTCCTTATAAAGGACTCGTCAAACAAGTAGAAATTGCTGTAGGTTCCCTTGCCGTGCTCCTGGTATGCCGCAGTGAAGTTGGCATCGTCAGCATACAACTCTTTGATCATCTCGAATCCCATAACTTTTGAATCCATCACGGATATGAGACTGTATCTTCTGGATAAGGCGTCAGCCATAATGTTGTCAGTTCCTTTTTTGTACTTGATGACGTAGGGAAAGGTCTCAATATACTCTTGACAACTAGCATGCCTCTTCATAAGTGCTGATTGACCTCTAAGATGCTCGAGTGTCTGGTGGTCGGTGTGAATCACACATTCTCTAGAAAGTAGATAGTGCTGTCAAGTCTCTAAGGCTTGGACCAATGCATAGAGCTCCTTGTCTTAGGTCTGATAGTTATGAGCGACTCCACTTAAGTTCTCGCTGAAATAGGTGACATTTCTCCCGCCTTGGGTGAGGACTGCTCCTATGTCGATCTCTAAAGCGTCACATTCAACCTCGAAGGTCTGGTTAAAATCGGGCAGGACTAAGGACTTGTCCTGATCAGGACCCCAACAAAATTCTTGGTTCTTCTTTATCGTAGATGTTAACGGACCACCGATCGTGCTGAAGTCTCGGACGAACCATCGGTAGAAACTGGCGAGTCCGTGGAAGCTACGGACCTGGCTGGCATTCGTCGGCGTTGGCCACTCCTGGATGGCCTTGATCTTCTTGTCGTCCATTTGGAATCCCTGTGAACTCACGACGAATCCAAGGAGGACGGCTTGGTCTGTGCAGAATGTACATTTCTTGAGGTTTACGTACAACTGCTCTCTTTGGAGGGTGGTGATAATGGCTTCTAAGTTATCCAAATAATCTGAGTAGGTTGTAATATAGATTAGAATGTCGTCGAAGTAGACTACTAAGAACTTGCCAATGAACAGTCGAAGGACTTGATTCATAAGGCGCATGAATATGCTTGGGGCGTTGGATAGGCCAAACGGCATTACTAGCCACTCATAAAGACCCAGCTTGGTCTTGAATATAGTCTTCCATTTGTCTCCTTCTCGCATCCTGAATTGATGGTATCCGCTATTAAGGTCAATTTTAGAGAATACCGCGGCTCCGCTTAATTCGTCTAGCATGTTGTCTAGGCGCGGAATGGGTTCCGATACTTGATCGTGATGTTGTTGATGGCGCAACAGTCGACACACATCCTCCAGCTCCTGTCCTTCTTTGGTACAAGTAGGGCCTGGATGGCACAGGGACTAAGGCTCTATCTGACATAACCTTGAGCCATAAGATAATAGACTGGACGTTCTAGTTATTTAGCCTCCTCGGAGTTGACTCGGTATGCAGGTCGGTTAGGTAATTGAGATCCGGGAATGAAATCGATGTGGTTCTCAATCTCTCTAATGGGTGGGATGCCGGCTAGGATCTCGTCTGGAAACACGTCGGCATTGTTGGAATGAAGAAAAAAAAATCAAAGAAGAAAGCCTTTAATACAAGTGTTAAAAGGTATGTGTCTAATTCTAAGGGGAGTGTCTATGACTTGTTTGTGTTCTAGTATTATGTTATCCTTGTAGCAATTCATGTATAAGGCAATCCTTGTATCCAAACAAGCCTAGACTAGATTAGTATAAATAATCATCTCTCTTTTCATTTGTAACTTAGAAAAATATAATTCTCATTCTCTTAATAAAATCATTCTTCTCTCTGAATCTCTCTAATCTCTCATTCTCTCATTCTACAAATCTCTTAATCTCATATTCTTTCATGGTATCAGAGCCAGGTTACATCAAATCTGGGTAAAATTCATCATTCAATCTTTGAATCAAGAAGAAATCATCTTCATCACAATCTGCTTTCAGTTTTATTTCGTCTGTCAATTTTGATCGCAAATTCCGGCAAAACCACGGCAGATTTTGACAATCTACTTTTTCTGGATTGTTTAACAGCAAGTTCTGAATCCATGCCAATTGGATTTGCATCATTTTGCTACGGTAATCGAAAGATACAAATTTTCTTACATCGGACCTCCACGAGTGCCTCCGCCGTAAACTTCGTGTTCTTCTAATCATTCCGTCATCCAATCTTCACAAAATCGTGATTTTTCAAATCCTAAAATCGAGCCCCTCGAGTATAATTTATGTTTAAAGAAAGAAGAACTCAATTCTCTTACGTTTGAAGGAAGTTCTTGAAGTTTTTCTTCAAGACGTCATAAATCTCCTCTCACAAGAATCTGGTGATAAAATTCTTATACTTTCTCAGTTTTCTTCAAATCTTTGAACCTGGAAAGTTAGATAAGTATCTTGTGAGGGTCTCCACAAAGTTTGATTTCAATCTGAGAGGTTTAAATCTTCAAGATTGATTTTCTTGATTTCCTTATATAACTTTGAAATTTTGAAAAAGGAGGGAAACTTGAATTTTTTGATTGGTTTATTAATAAAATTCGAAATTTGTACTGAATCTTTATTGCTGGTGAAGATAAGGATTATTAGTAGTTAATATTGTTGGTTGAAGTTGGTTAAATCTAGTTGCAGGAGTTGTTAAGGTTTGGTAAGTTGTTGAAGTTAGTTACAAGTTGTTGGAGTTGGTGTGGTCTGCAAGTCTCTTGGCGTATCCGTGTCCTGCAAGTTCACGTGCCTGAGAACAACACAGCCGTTCCACGCCCCAGCCAGCACTGTCTCGTGTCTGTGTCCGAGTTCCATGTCCGAATTCCGTGTCTCGTGGCCAAAGTTCCATGTCCGTGACCACACCCTTCCACGGTTCGTGAACATGCCCGGGTGATCACGCCCGACCAGACGTTCCTCGTTCCGACTGACTTTTCTAAGTCCCAACAAGCTCATCCGACAACTTCATTGCAGCTGACCCAGGTGGTTATCCCATTGACGATTTTTGAAGCATGGAAGTTCAAACTACATTCAGAGCTCCTATCATTCTACATGGAGCAAACTATCTCTTATGGTTTAGGACCATGAAAACCACAGTAGGTGGTAAAGGCCTTTGGAATCACATTTCAACAAATGGTCTTGAAGAAAATGAAGTGGCTAAAGTTAGTGAGGATGTGGCTGCTCAAGCCAAATGGTATCAAGAAGACCAGTTGGTACTCTCTATATTTCAAAACTCTCTTGCTACTGATCTCTTAGAAGCTTATACTTTTTGTGAGAATGCTAAGGAACTTTGGGACACTTTGCAAAAGGTGTATGGAAACACCACTAACCTCTTAAGAATTTTTGAGGTGAAAAAGACTTTGAATGAATTAAATCAGGAGGATGCAGAATTCACAAAGCACTATGGCTCACTTAGAGCATTGTGGGCTGAGCTAAAGATGCTAAGGCCAGCCACTATTGACCCAATTGTTCTCCTTGAAAAGAAAGAACAAGATAAGGTGTTTGGGTTACTATTAACTCTTAACACTACTTACTCAGATCTTATTAAGCATACTCTCAGGTCTGATAAGCTTCCTAGCTTGGAAGATGTTTGTGCTCAAATCCTAAAAGAGCAAGGATCCCATGGACTATTTGGCAACAAGGCTGAATTGGTGGGTGCACACAAGAGCATCTTCAAATCAGCAACAACAAATGAATCTAGGAAGAGGAGACAAACATGTGACCATTGCAAAAGGAGTGGCCATAAAAAGAAGGAGTGTTGGGTACTCCATCCTGAGCTGAAGCCAAGCTGGGCTCCTCGGCCACAACAACCCACAGCCGGCCACACGAAGCTACAAGCTCACGGCCATGGCGTGTACCAGCCAGCCTCCGGCTCCTTCAAAGGCGTGTACCAGCTCCTTTAAGCATCTGAATTTGTGTTAAAATCAGATCTAGAAGCTCTTATCAAAGCAATTAAGGATGGTAATGTGTTGGGTAAAACTTTTCATGCTTCTTTTCAAACTTTTTTTAATCCTAATGCCTCTAAATCATTGGTTGTTGATTCTGGTGATTCTCACCATATGATTATTGATCTAGGATTGCTAGAGAATATAGAACCTGCCTTATGAAATGTTGTCATTGCTAATGGAATTAAGATGCCAATTAAAGGCATAGGAAAAATTAAGTTGTTTGATAAAGAATCTAAAGCCTTTTACATGTCTTCTTTTACTTATAATTACTTTTAGTTAAAAGAGCTACTACTGATTTAAATTTTCAGTCCTAATGATTTCTATTTTCAGGATATTAAAACTAGTAGAAGATTTGGACAAGGAACTACAAGAGATGACTTGTATGTGCTTTAAGATATGACTCATGCTAGTGGGCTAGAAGCGGCTGTTAGTACTAGTTCTTTTAGTAATGATTCTGATATTTGGCATGCTAAATTAGGAAATCCTCATCCTAGAGCACTTGAACTGATTGTTCCTTGTTTAATAATGCCTAAGGATATGTGTGATTCTTGTATACTTGGAAAGCATTGCAAAACTGTTTTTGAGAAATCCTTGCATACTTATGATAATTTTTTTGAGTTGGTGCATTCTGATGTTTGGACATCTCCATTTCCATCTAGAGAAAACCGGAAGTATTTTGTGACATTTATTGATGAAAAGTCCAAATATACTTGGGTCACTTTGTTTAGTTATAAAGATAGAGTATTTGATGCATTTCTATGTTTTCAAGCATATATTACTAACAAATACAATGCAAGTATTAAATGGTTTAGAACAGATAATGGAGAAGAATACACTAGCACCAGACTTCAACAACACTTGGCCAAGCATGACATTGAACATCAAACCAGATGCCCTTACACTCAATAACAAAATGGAGTGGCTGAAAGAAAGAATAGGCATTTGATGGAAGTTGTGAGAACAATGATGTTCCACATGAAAGTTTCCAAAATATTTTTGGGGGATGCTCTTGTAGCTGCATGCTACTTGATTAATAGGACTCCTACAAAAGTCCTAGATGACTTGTCTCCATTTGAGGTACTAAACAAAACTAGATCTAATATTGACCACTTAAGAGTTTTTGGTTGTGTTTGTTTTGTATTAGTTCCAAGGGAGCAAACGAACAAGCTGGAACCAAAGAGTACCAAAGTTATGTTCATTGGGTATTTCTATACTCAGAAAGGATACAAATGCTATGATCCAGAGACTATAAGAGTCTTGGTATCCAGAGATGTCAAATTTCAAGAATCCAAAGGTTTCCATGAAGAAGGAACTTGGGATCAATTCAAGGATATCTCCACAACAAAATCTGACGTGGTCCTGGTGAGGGGGATCACGTGACTCCAAGATCAGCAGCAGGTGAGCAAGGCACGGAAGGTTGAAGTCAATGGAATGGAGGTTGATCACGGCTTTAGATGAGCAAGGCGGGAGTGGCAAGGGCAATGAAACGGATCAAGAGGAATGGTATCTAATATGGAAGCGGATCGAATTGGCGTATTCTCAAAGAGATGGAAGGCTTTGAGACACCAATCTTGCAAGATCTAGATATGACACACTAGATCTCACAAGGGTTTTGCAAATGAGTAACCTAGATACTACACACTAGGAGAGGATTTGCAAGAAGGAATGAACCGATTAAGATCACTTGTAAACAACAAAGTTTTCTTATTCAAATCGATTGAAGATTACAAACTGGCCAAGGCCAAAGTTTATACACGCCAAGAGACATTCAAACTTGCATGGTCAAAGAGACATGCATGCATGGCACAAACAACCATGCATTAAATTACAAAGACCAAGTGAAAACAATGAAGTCAAAAACGTGTGCAATTTCGAAACAAGGATTTTGGGCCGGGCCAAAGAAATGCCATTGATTTTAAGTCCAAAGCCTTATGGGCTTGATCATCTTAAAGGTTCATCAGGCCCCATTAAAAACCCATGTGAGAAAAACCCAATGGGAAAAACCTCACATGGGAAAAGGGAACCAAATGGGCCCTTAATCCCAAACTCATAAACCCACGGACCAAACCAAAGGACTTAAACAAAATCAGACAGAGAATGGGTTAGAAATAACCCAATAGACTTTTGTAGGGCCTTGGTCCGGGCACGAGTCATGGGACCGAGTGGAACGGTCCATGGGTCCGGGACAAGGTCGGTCGAAGCTTCTCGTGACGGTTGAGCTGATGGGTTGGTCCTTGGTGACGTCCTGGTCAGATCATGACTTGATGTTGTGGTCGCGGTTGAGGTCGGAACATGGGTCGGAGACTTGGTCGAGCAGTGTTCCGCAGCTTGGACTGATGCACGGGTAGCAGCCTGAGTTGATGGCCGGGTAGTCCTTCTTGTACCGCCTTGGGTCTGTGTTGGGTCAGCCGGCTTTGGCTGTTGGCCACGTCCCGGGCCAACCTCCATATCTTGGTCCGGTTGCACAAGTTCCTCGTCCGTACCATCGACCGAGTGATGCCTTTAGTCGACCAGGCTCACATCATCCCCTCCCACTTGAAGAGGATTTGACCTCAAATCCGGGCCATCTGCACAATAGGGAATCAGGTCAGTAATATTGAAGCTAGGACTCACGTTATACTTACCTTGCAAGTCAAGCTGGTAGGCGTTGCCATTGATGCACTTGACAACAGTGAACGGTCCGTCCACCCTAGGCATTAGCTTGGATCGTCGTTCTTCAGGGAACCGGTCCTTGCGTAGATATATCCAGACCTGGTCACCAGGCTTGAAGGTAAGCTTCCTTCTATGCTTATCAACCGCTTGGCCATACTTCTTGGTTTTGGCCTCAATGTTGGCTCGTGCCTGCTCATGAATCTGCTTAACCAAACGAGCCTTCTGTTCCCCATCAAGACTAGCACACTCACTCAAAGGTAAAGGCATTAGATCCAAAGGTGAGATAGGATTAAAACCGTAAACAATCTGGAAGGGAGAATGTTTAGATGCTGAATGAACTGAGTGATTGTATGCAAATTCTACATGCGGTAGGTGTTCTTCACATGTCCTAAGATTCTTTCCAACAAATGCACGCAAGAGTGAACCTAAGGTCCTATTAACTACTTCAGTTTGGCCGTCACTCTCAGGATGACATGTAGTGGAAAAACACAACTTGGTTCCTAACCTAGACCATAGAACACGCCAAAAATGACTCAGAAATTTGGTGTCTCTATCAGACACTATAGTCTTAGGCATGCCATGCAATCTTACTATTTCCTTCAAGAACAAGCTAGCTACATGAGATGCATCATCAGTTTTCCTACATGCAATAAAATGGGACATTTTAGAAAACCTATCTACAACCACAAAAATAATATCCTTGCCATTGCGAGTTCTAGGCAATCCTAAAATGAAGTCCATGGACAAATCAACCCAGGGATGTTCTGGAATGGGTAAAGGATGATACAAACCGTTGGGCTGAGTTGTGGACTTAGCCTGTTTACATTTGACACACCGGTTGCAAACTTTCTACACATCCTTCCTTATGTGTGTCCAGTAGAAATGTTCTCGCAATACAGCCAGTGTCTTGGACACTCCAAAGTGTCCCATGAGTCCACCAGCATGGGCCTCACGGACAAACAACTCCCTCATGGAGCATGATGGCACACACAATCGGTTTTCATATAGCAAATAACCGTCCTGAATATGGAAACGTCCTGTAGGATTCTTAAAACATGACTTATAGATTTCTCCATAGTCTGGGTCAGTCAAGTACAAATCCTTCATATGTTCAAAGCCCATAATCTTAACTTCTAAAGTAGATAAGAGTGCATACCTGCGGGACAAGGCATCGGCAACCACATTTTCCTTACCTTGCTTGTATTTTATCACGTATGGGAAGGTTTCTATGAACTCCATCCACTTGGCATGACGTTTATTGAGTTTGTGCTGGCTCCTCAAGTGCTTGAGTGACTCATGGTCCGTGTGGATCACAAACTCCTTGGGCCACAAGTAATGTTGCCATGTTTGTAATGACCGGACCAGAGCATATAGCTCTTTATCATATGTGGGATAATTCAAGGTGGCGCCTCCAAGCTTCTCACTGAAATATGCAATGGGCTTACGGTCCTGCATAAGAACAGCTCCTATTCCAACACCTGAAGCATCACATTCAATTTCAAAGGTGTTAGCAAAATTAGGCAATGCCAATAATGGCGCATTAGTAAGCCTGTCCTTAAGCATCTGGAATGCCTCCTCCTGCTCCTTTCCCCACTTGAAGCCAACGTCTTTCTTGATCACCTCCGTCAAGGGCGCGGCCAAAGTGCTAAAGTCCTTGACAAAGCGCCTGTAGAACCCAGCTAAACTATGGAAGCTGCGAACTTCCCCCACGGTCTTTGGGCTAGGCCAATCCCTGATGGCGCGGATCTTCTCCTCATCAACTTGGACTCCTGCAGCACTTACAACAAATCCTAGAAAGACAATGTTATCTGATCCAAAGGTACACTTTTTAATATTAGCATATAGTTTCTCCTTTCTAAGCACTTCAAGAACAAGTCTAAGATGGTGCACATGCTCATCCAAGGTCTTACTATATACTAAAATATCATCAAAGTACACTACCACAAAATGTCCTATAAACTCCCTAAGCACATGATTCATAAGTCTCATAAAAATACTAGGGGCATTGGTTAATCCAAAGGGCATGACTAACCACTCATATAATCCATGCTTAGTCTTAAAAGCGGTCTTCCACTCATCACCTTCCTTCATCCTAATTTGGTGATATCCGCTCCTAAGATCTATCTTAGAAAATATTCTAGATCCATGTAGCTCATCTAACATGTCATCTAACCTAGGAATGGGATGCCTATACTTTACCGTGATATTGTTGATTGCCCTGCAATCAACACACATGCGCCAAGTCCCATCCTTTTTAGGGACTAGAAGGACTGGCACGGCACACGGACTCATGCTCTCACGGATGTGGCCTTTGGCCATGAGCTCATCAACCTGCCTTTGCAACTCCTTGGTCTCCACAGGATTAGTCCTATACGCCGGCCGGTTTGGTAGGGAAGCTCCAGGGACCAGATCGATCTGATGTTCTATTCCACGGATGGGTGGTAACCCATCTGGACACTCCTCTGGAAACACGTCCTGGAACCCCTGCAAAAGCTTACTAAGGATGCTCGGAAGAACCGGCTCAGGGTTAGTAGTCACAAGGGCATGTTCCTTATAAATAAGCATAAGCACGGGTGCCTTAAGACTAAGACTCCTTTTAACATCACAGGCCTTTATGTAAAAGTTGGTTTTAGCTCTTGGTTCCTTAGCCTTACTAGCCTCTTTCTTTTGCTTCTTAAGGTGCATTTGATCTAGGTATACCTCATGGGGTGACATAGGCACCAAGGTTGTCTTACGGCCTTTGTAAATGAAGTGGTGGCGGTTGGTGTATCCATCATGGGTCACCTTCCTGTCTGACTGCCACGGTCTGCCCAAGAGGATATGGCTTGCTTCCATTGGCAGGATGTCACACAAGACCTCGTCTCTATACTTGCCTATTTCAATCGGCACCTTGACCTGATGGGTTACCTTCAACTCGCCTGAATCATTCAGCCATTGGAGGGGGTATGGCTTTGGATGGGGCAGCTCCTCAAGACCTAGTTTCCTGACCATAGACTCACTAGCAACATTAGTACAACTACCACCATCTATGATTAAGCTGCAAACCTTTCCTTGGATCAGGCAGCGTGAGTGAAAAAGATTTTCTCTTTGGTCCGGTTCATGGGTCTTGACTTGCACATTCAGAGACCTCCTGGCTACCAAGAGTTGTCATGAAACCGGCAGCTCCTCTTCCCCATTAGTCACGGGGTTATTGTCTTCTTCCTCCTCGGACTGGATTTCCCCATTTTCCAAGATGATCATGGCACGCTTATTGGTACAGCTACTGGCGTAGTGCCCTAAACCCTGGCACTTGAAGCACCGGATGTCTCTGGTTCTGGTAGGGTGCTCCTCGGCTTTGCCCTTATCTGGCCTTGGTGGGAGAAAGTTAGAAGCGGATTTAGACCCGGATGGTTTGGCTTCAGAGGCGCGGTTGGGTTTGAAGTCCTTGTTGAAGGTTATCTTGGACCCCACGGCACCTGCACCAAAAGACCGAGTGTTAGTTCTTCTCTTAAGCTGTTGTTCAATCAACAATGCCTTGTGTAGCATTTCTTCCAACTCCACATAGTGCTGCATCTCTAGCCGGTCTTGGATTTCCAGATTGAGCCCACTCATGAAGTGGGACATGGTTGCTTCACGATCTTCAGTCACACCAGCTCGGATCAGGAGCATCTCCATTTCTCTAAAGTAGTCATCAACACTCTTGTTGCCTTGTTGTAGATGCCTGAGTCTTTGATGTAGATCTCTATGGAAGTGGTTGGGAACAAACCGCCTTCTCATAATAAGTTTAAGCTCTTCCCATGTTTCAATGGGGAATTCACCGTTTCTTCTTCTGGAAGTAACCACCTGGTCCCACCAGCTTAGAGCGTAGTCATAGATCTCTGTAACAGCAAATTGACCTTGTTAATTTCACTATAGAATTGACAATTAAAAACGAGTTCAATTTTAGTTTCCCAATCAAGATAAGAGATAGGATCATTGTGGCCGTGAAAGGGTGGAATCTTCAGTTTGAGATGGTTGAACTGGTCGGGCTAAGGGGGTAGGTTTGGGACTCTTTGATGGCGCCTAGGCCGGTTGTATCCACTGTGGTCAGATCCTCCTGAGTAATTGAATCTGGCCGCCCCTTCATCACCTACAAACGTCCTTCTTCCTAAGCCTCCAGCATCTGAGACATGCTCTGGTGGTTCTGGTGTTAAACCTCTGACACGCCTTGGAGGAAAAGGATTCCTAGGCCGCGGCTGTCTCACATTTGGAACCGCCCGGTTGATCTCCTCATGGATGCCTTCTCGGATCCCAAGCTGTATAGTTTGTAGCCGCTCCTCAATGGTGTTGTTAAGCCTGGTTGCTAGGTCTTCAAACAGGCGGTTGAAGCGGTTCGCTTCGGACTCCTCATCTTCATTCCCTGCCATCAAAACACTCAAAACAAGTCAATAGTTCAATAGGATATGTCTAAACACGCGGATCTAATATGGTTCAATGGTATATGAATGGACACTTCGGAAAATCAAGGGTTTCTTAACAAAATGAAATCGAAAATCAAGAAGGGATGAAGTGCTCAGCCTGATGTCTGCTCTGATACCACTTGACGTGGTCCTGGTGAGGGGGATCACGTGACTCCAACATCAGCAGCAGGTGAGCAAGGCGCGGAAGGTTGAAGTCAATGGAATGGAGGTTGATCACGGCTTTAGATGAGCAAGGCGGGAGTGGCAAGGGCAATGAAACGGATCAAGAGGAATGGTATCTAATATGGAAGCGGATCGAATTGGCGGATTCTCAAAGAGATGGAAGGCTTTGAGACACCAATCTTGCAAGATCTAGATATGACACACTAGATCTCACAAGGGTTTTGCAAATGAGTAACCTAGATACTACACACTAGGAGAGGATTTGCAAGAAGGAATGAACCGATTAAGATCACTTGTAAACAACAAAGTTTTCTTATTCAAATCGATTGAAGATTACAAACTGGCCAAGGCCAAAGTTTATACACGCCAAGAGACATTCAAACTTGCATGGTCAAAGAGACATGCATGCATGGCACAAACAACCATGCATTAAATTACAAAGACCAAGTGAAAACAATGAAGTCAAAAACGTGTGCAATTTCGAAACAAGGATTTTGGGCCGGGCCAAAGAAATGCCATTGATTTTAAGTCCAAAGCCTTATGGGCTTGATCATCTTAAAGGTTCATCAGGCACCATTAAAAACCCATGTGAGAAAAACCCAATGGGAAAAACCTCACATGGGAAAAGGGAACCAAATGGGCCCTTAATCCCAAACTCATAAACCCACGGACCAAACCAAAGGACTTAAACAAAATCAGACAGAGAATGGGTTAGAAATAACCCAATAGACTTTTGTAGGGCCTTGGTCCGGGCACGAGTCATGGGACCGAGTGGAACGGTCAATGGGTCCGGGACAAGGTCGGTCGAAGCTTCTTGTGACGGTTGAGCTGATGGGTTGGTCCTTGGTGACGTCCTGGTCAGATCATGACTTGATGTTGTGGTCGCGGTTGAGGTCGGAACATGGGTCGGAGACTTGGTCGAGCAGTGTTCCGCAGCTTGGACTGATGCACGGGTAGCAGCCTGAGTTGATGGCCGGGTAGTCCTTCTTGTACCGCCTTGGGTCGGTGTTGGGTCAGCCGGCTTTGGCTGTTGGCCACGTCCCGGGCCAACCTCCATATCTTGGTCCGGTTGCACAAGTTCGTCGTCCGTACCATCGACCGAGTGATGCCTTTGGTCGACCAGGCTCACATCAAAATCAGACCAAGCTGAGAACTTGAGGAGGCTCTTGGAGAGTATTGGCATAGTTTCACCTCATCAGCCCACGGTCACTGCTCCTGTACCAGCCATGTTCAGCCCCAGCCAGCCAGCCGTGGTACAGCCAACCGGACCGCGGCCATCAACCCCGGCCGGCCCTTTCATTCTACAGCATGGTACCTTCAGTTCTCCTGGCCTTTCTCCTCTTGAACATGGGGGGAAAGGCATCTACTCATGTCCAACAAGACTCAGCAGGAGATGAATCAATTCTAGTCTCAGCTTCCAAAAGATCAAGAGAAGTACCCACTCTTATTGAAGTTTTAGGTGAAGAAGAGGATCCTATCCAAGAAGCTCCACATACAGTCCTAAGAAGTAGCACAAGACAAAGGAAACCACCAGTGTTCTAAAATGGGAATGCTGTGGTTCATCATGATCAGGGAGTTTGTAATATTGCTAATTTACCTACTAATCATGTTGCTTTTATTTCTAGTATTGATAAAGAACAGATTCCAAAGACATATAAGGAAGCTTTGACTAAGAAAGAATGGATGGAAGTTATCCTAGTTGAGAAACAAGCCACGGAAAGGAATGATACCTATGCTCCAGCCACCTTACCTAAAGGAAAAATGGCTGTAAGTTGTAAGTGGATTTTTTTAATTAAATACAAAAGCAATGGTGAAATTGATAAATATAAGGCTCGGTTAGTGGCTAGAGATTTTCCTCAGACATATGGTGAAGATTATAGGGATACCTTTGCACCTGTAGCTAAGCTTCATTCTGTTAATGTTGTTCTTTCACTTGGTACTAACCTTGATTGGGAGTTATGGCAAATGAATGTTAAGAATGCATTCTTACAAGGTGAAATAAAAGAAGAGGTATACATGTCACCTCGACCAGGTCTAGAGGAAGAGGTAGGGGCCGGCAACATACTCAGGCTGAGGAAGGCCAACTATGGCGTTAAACAATCTCCAAGAGCTTTGTACCACAAGCTAATTGTAAACTTGATGGATAGAGGTTTCAAAAGATCTGAAGTTGAACATACTCTTTTTAAACTAAAGAGTAAGGAAGGTATTGTGGTAATTCTCATTTTTGTAGATGATATAATCTTATCTGGTAGTGATAATGTTGGTATTTCATCTACAAAAGAATACTTGAAGAGTGTCTTTGATATTAAGGATCTAGGAGAACTTAAATACTTCTTAGGAATTGAATTGATTTTCATGATCCTAAGCTCTATAGAAAAGTCGTTGGTAAGCTTATTTATCTAACCATCACTAGACCAGATTTATGTTTTGCTGTGAATCAGGTATCTCAACACATGCAAGGTCATATGATGAGACATTGGGAGATGGCAAACTGAATTCAGAGATATCTAAAAGGCACTCATGAACAAGGTATATGGATGGGTTGCAATAAAAACAGAAATGTGGTTAGTTATTGTGATGCAGATTGGGCAGGAGATAGGGAGGATATGAGAAATACCACATGCTATTGTACTTTCATAGGAGGGAACCTTGTGACTTGGAAAACCAAGAAACAAAAGGTGGTATCATGCTCTAGTGCAGAATCAGAATATAGAGCCATGGGGGAAGCTTACAACTGAATGCATTTGGCTGAAGCAAATTTTGAAAGACTTAGTCATCAGGTGTGAAGAACCTATCACCATCGACTGTGACAATCAGGCTGCTATACACATTGCCTCCAACTCTGTATTTCATGAAATGAGCAAGCATATAGAAGTACACTACCACAAAGTAAGAGAAGCTATTGGGAAAAGAATCATCTTTCCTTGTTATACAAGGAGTGAGGATCAACTAGCTGATGTGTTAACCAAGGCAACAACTCTGAAGAATGGCGCCTCCATCTATCCAAGGCTTGGCCTTATGACCGTTCCACAACAATGATCCCAACATGGAGTGTTATACTATTTTTCCGTAAAAAATGTTTTGTCCCAATTGGGTTTTCCTTCTTTAGGTTTTTAATGAGGTAATGCTTAATGGTTGCAAGCGTGAATTCTCCATGTCATAAGCTTGAGGGGGAGTGTTGGAATGAAGAAAAAATAATGAAAGAAGAAAGCCATTAATACAAGTGTTAAAAGGCGTGTGTGAGTCTAAGTCTAAGAGGAGTGTCTAAGGCTTGTTTGTGTTCTAGTATTATGTTATCCTTGTAGCCATTCATGTATAAGGAAATCTTTGTATCCAAACAAGCCTAGACTAGATTAGTATAAATAATCATCTCTCTCCTCATTTACAAATTAGAAAAATATAATTATTATTCTCTTAATAAAATCACTATTCTCTATAAATCTCTCTAATCTCTCATTCTCTCATTCTGCAAATCTTTTAATGTCATATTCTTACAGGCATATCTCTCTAACAGGGTTTGGACCTCCGCAGGTAAGGTGGTCTCGGTGCTGGATGTGTGTAGGATATCTCTGTAGAGCATCAGGACGATTTGGGTGCCCTCCGTACGGGCCGCTTTCCTCATATCTGCCACATTGGTCTTTCGCCATCTTGGACTGCATTTCTTGAATGGTGTGTGGAGACATTGGTGCTAAGTTGTATCAACGCTTGTCGTGGACAAATGAGTAGAAGTTGGTATGTCCGTTATGCGTAGTCTTTCAGTCGAATTGCCACGGTGGTCCTAAGAGGAGATGTCCAGCTGACATCGCAGGTGACCTGGTCCTGGTATCTGCCGATGCTCAATGACACTTTAACTTGATCCAAAATGTATAGCTCTGTCTTGTTGTTCAGCAATCGCAATTTTTAATACTTAGAATGCTTGGTCACTGGCAATCATAGCTTTTCCACCATGTACTTCCTCGCGACACTATAATCAACAAGCACAAATTCTCAAGGATTGTACATTTGTAGTGGAAAATGTTTTCACGCTGTTCTACTTCTTCCGGCTCAAATCTCGAGCTGAGAACTCATCTAATCATGAGCATCTCTCCGGAGTTGACATACTCTATTTCTTTGTCAGACTATTGATGGGTCGTAGGGGCTGCTTCCACGTGCTTGTCCTCTGACTTGTAGTCTCCTAAGGCAGTCAGTGTAATGACCCGTGCCTTACGGGAAATCAGAACGTTCGGACAGTACAGTCGTAAGCCGGAAACCATCGGATAGTCAGGAAGGATATGCGGGTAGTCGGGATCGAGCTTAAGTCTTGATGCGGAAACAATCGCACCGCGGGAAATAGTCGTAGACTATGTCAGGACTAAGTATCGTGATCGGAAGCCTTTATCGGGAAGCATCAAAACGTACAGATCAACTACGGATAGGAAGTGCCAATCAGATACATACCGCGATCGAGAATCCAATTCGGCAATAGCCGATGTTCCGTGATCGAGCTGCATAAGCGGGTAGGCGCGTATTGGGTGCAGCATATACAGTCTGTCGATGCTGATAGCCGATAGCTCGGGCTGCTGATAATCGATAACACGGTATGCAAATAGTTCGGTAAGCCGAAAACCGAGTATACTAATACCAAGCGATTGTCCGATCATCGAGCAATGCAAACGCGAACTGTCGATGCTGAGCGATCCGATCAGTCCCAACGCGCGTGAGACTATTCTGCATGGCGTAGCGAATACCCGGTACCGAGCAACAGCCCGATAGTGAACAACATATCCGAACGCCGAGCGATCGAAACACCCGAGCAACGAATGATCGAGCGACAGTAGGATACGAATGCGGTAACTACGGACTGGCAGAAGCGATACGAGTTCTGAATACCGACTATGTATGCCGATAAGCCGATAGTCCGCGATAGATGATTTTGGCCGAGGAAGTGAGTTTTGCCGAGAGTTTAGCCGGCTCTGACGTGGATCCTAGTCAGCGCCACGTTGTACACAAGAGCCATTGTGTAATCAACTTCTGCATGGATTTATCTCTAGTGAAACTAAGTGGGACAGCTGTCTAAATGCTAAGCTACCAAGTCAGGGGAAAGTGGCAGGATTAAAGGGTGTTTAAGGAGTTAGTGGGACAGGTGTTTAGACTAATCCATGCAAAGCCTGCCTATATAAACCCTTAACCTCACTTTATTATGAGTTTTAGACAGAAAACTTACCTAAGAAAGCTAGAGAAAGCGTGAGAGAAAGAAAGAAAGAAAAAGAGAGAGAAGAAGCATTAGTGGTCGAATCTGTAAGTTAAGCTTAGGAGGAGAAGAAGTCCATTAGTAGAATCCATAGCCACAAGCTAATCCGAAATCAATGAGTTGGTTTAGCTTTTGTTACAAGCCAAGCCATCAGGACAGGGGTGCGGTCGAGAGAAGGCGCGACATGGCCGGGAAGAGCGGCGGTACGGATGGTATTTGATACAGTCGAACCGGTTGTGGCTTAAGGCAGGAACGGGATAAGCGACCGGCTGAAGCACGAGAGGACGAACGAGGTACTAGGCTTCGACTGAGAACTCGTCCAATGTAACCTTTCGGCCGAGACTAGGAACGGCCGGACAGGGTCTTGGTCATTTGAATTGGCGAAGGCGTGAGCAGTACGTTAAGGAAGCGATTGGGGAGACAAGAGGAAGAACGAGGCTGGAGGAAAAAGGGGTTCAGAAGCGAACTGATAATGGATTATGGGCAACACACTAAGCTGTGACAGGCTTGGATACAGCCTACCTTGAAGAGAGACACACTCAATCTTCAAGGAATACACTTTTTCTCTCGGAGACACACTCACAAGGAAAGAAGGCAGTTTGGACCAATAGGCCGCTTAGGGTTTTCATTAATCAAGTCTGAGTAAAATGTAAACGAGCTTCCCCTTTTATAGGCTACATTAGTGACCTAGTTGACCACAAGACTCGTGGTCAACATTTCTAAAACCCAAAATAAAAACTAAATCTTTTAAAAGGATTACAAACCATAATGCAAAGGCTAAACAATGCCTAAGATAGGATCAAGCCTAATTGATTTTAAATGGACATATCCAACTTAAAAATCAATGGGACACTAGGCTTGATGCCTTAGACTTTCAGGTCTCATTAAAAATCTTTCCAAGAACCCATTATGGTAAACTTACAAAGGAAAAGAGTACCCTAATCATCTAAGGTCTTAAGGGGTGCCCTTACTCAAGGATAGTAAGGACACACAAGACCTTATCCCTAAGGCTGTGTGCATGGATGTTCTGGTCAGAAACACTCAGCTGATCATGATCAAACGGCTGGCTGGTGTCTTCAATCTCCCTTTCTCATTCTTGGTCTTGTGCTTGGACTAAGTTGACTCCAGCTTGATCTCCATGAGTTTGGTCCTGGTCCCGGTTCTTGTCTTGCACTCCTTGGACAGCTTTAGTCCTGGTCATGATGCGTGGACTTCATCCTCCAAGTACCGGGATGGTGTAGTATGGATGACCCCATCATCCCCACCCACTTCAAGTGCTTTGGTCTCCAAAGAGCCAACATCCTGTGCATCAAAGGGAGATAAATCAGAAACATTAAAGGACGAAGACACACTATACTCACCTGGTAGCTTGAGCCTATAGGTGTTGTTATTGATGCGTTCTACCACTTGGAATAGCCCATCTCCTCTGAAATCCAGCTTGTGCTTTCGCTTATTGGGAAAACACTCTGGCCTTAGGTGTAACCACACCCAATCTCCTGGTTGGAACACCAACTGCTTCCTCTTCTTATTGATCCTGGATCGGACTTGGTCGTTCCTCTTCTCAATCTTGCCATGCACTTGCTCAAATATCCTCTTCATGGCTGCGGCTTTGGCTTGTCCTTCAAGGTCCATGGTCTCTGTCGGTGGCAAAGGTGCCAGGCTCAAAGGAGTTTCTGGGTTGCGACCATACACAGCTTCAAAAGGGCATACACAGCTTCAAAAGGGGACATGCCTGTGGTAGAATGCTTGGCCGAATTGTAGGCAAACACCACCAAGGGGAGGCTCTCCACCCAAGTCTTTAGATGACGTCCAATGATTGACCTCAAGAGTGCTCCTAAGGTGCGGTTAACCACCTCGGTCTGTTCATCTGTTTGAGGATGACACGTGGTAGAGAACAAGAGCTTGGTACCAAGCTTATTCCACAGGGTCCTCCAGAAGTGGGACAAGAACTTTGTGTCCCGGTCCGACACAATGGTCCTTGGGATGCCATGAAGTCTCACCACCTCTCTGAAGAATAAGGTCGCGGTCTGAGAGGCGTCATTGGTCTTGGAGCAGGGTATGAAGTGAGCATTTTGGAGAAACGGTCCACCACCACAAACACCGAATCCTTGTGTTGGAATTTTGGCAACCCCAAGACGAAATCCATTGAGATATCTTAAGACCAATGATAACTCATTCTGACTACTCGCAACTCAAATGATAACTCATAAATCTAAGCTCATAAAATCATACTTAAATACAATACGGGAATATACTCCACATTACTTAATCATGCATCACGAAATCTGAACCTCCCTTTTAACATGCATATTACTTTCGCAAAACTTCTTAAAATCCTCCTCAAACCAAAACACTTAAGGTATAAAAGAATCGATGAAAATTCTTTCAAAACTTGCATGCAATCCTTGAAACCGATTTCCTTAAAAACTTTTGAAAACGATTTAAAAATTTTTTGAAACAAATCAAACCGAACTCATTAACCACATTCTTGCTAGAAGAAAATCTAACTCACCGGGCAAAGCTCCTAAATGGACGGACAAGTCTTGGACGGACAGGCTACACACGGACTGACGCTTAGACAGCTCATGGAAAGCCTACTTCCTCCTCTCCTAACTCGCGGCCAAAGCTTCCTTCTCTCTCTCTAAACTTCTCTAACTTCTCTCTAGATTTCTAAAGTTTGGAAAAATGGTGGAGAAAATGGCTTAAGGGTGCCTATTTATAAGGAAGAGGGTGGAGTTAATGGGATTACCAAGTGTTGCTCATGCCATAATGGCCAATGCATGCAAACCACTCTTCTTTGCATGCATAGAAAAATCCCCAGGTGTACATCCCACTTAATTCCACTAGAAATGAATCCATACAGTAGTGGATTACACAGTGGCGCTTGTGTACAACGTAGCGCTGACTAGGATCCACGTCACACTAGACTAAACTCACTTTCTGGGTAAACATCTTCTGTCGCGGACTATCGGCTCATCGGTACGCATAGTCAGGTTTCGGATATCGCATCGCTCCTGCCAGTCCGATGTTACCGCGTTCGGATGCTTCTATCGTTCGGCGTTCGGATGTGTCGTTCGCTATCGGGTCAAAGATTGGTACCGGATACTGATTGGCTCGCTCGACATCGGCAGTTCACGTATAAATCGCTCGATGATCGGGCAATCGCTCGGTCTCGGTATACTCGGTTCTCGGCTTACCGTGCTATCGGCATGCCGTGATATCGACTATCGGCAGTCCGAGCTATCGGCAATCGGCAGACTGTATGTACTGCACCCGATATGTGCCTATCCGCGCGTATCGCTTTAGCAATACGGTTTATCGGTCATCCGCACATACTGCTCCCGATACTCGTCCATCCGCTTATGCAGCTCGTTCACAGAACATCGGCTATTGCCGAACAGGATTCTAATCGTGATATATATCCGATCGGCATTTCCTTACCATGGTCGATCCATCCGTATCGATGCTCCTCGTCCCGATGCTTGGTCCGATTATTTCCTGCAGTACATCTAATTCCGACTTAAACTCAATTCGGACTACTCGCATACCACTTCCTGACTGTCAGATGATTGCCGGCTTGCGACCGTACTGTCAGAACATTCTGATTTCCCGTAAGGCACGGGTCAGTACATTATCCCCTCCTTATAGGAATTCGTCCCTGAATTCACCAACTCAACTCTTACCTCCTTGATGCATAGCTTGGAATGCCTCTCAAATGTTTGTTACTCGATGATCTATGTTCCGAAATCTTGAATTCGGAAATCCTTATTTGGTTCCTCCATCTAATCAATCCTTCCTTATGTGTTTCCGTCCTTTGGTAGATTTGGAACTCCATCTGTGTGAACTGGTTCTTCTTGGCAATAGCTTTGTAAATACTTGCGCTACCATATTTACTAGCTGTGTTACCACTTCGCAATACCTTTAATCCGGCCAAGGTCCATTTATTTGACCAACTGTGCAACAATCAAACAAAAACATGCACAGCTGACCAAATAGAACCCGAGCTAGATCTAGGGTATGCTAATGGTTCCACTAAACCGAGACTCAACCATAATTCATAACCTTTCTTCCTTCTTGATCTGCCTAGACTAGTTATCAGACTCCAAGGGCCTTGGTTAGACACTAGTGGTCGTCCGTGGTTCAGCTTCTGGTCGTCCTGCTAGTGCGTCCGGTCATTCGCTGTGCGGTCGTCTGTGATTCATCTATGCCGTACGTCTGGGATATCAGTGCTGGGTATTCCCGGAATGTTTGGCAATCATCTGTGCATTCGTCATTTCTATCCGAACGTTCGTCCGTTGGCTCGTCCGGCTAGTCGGCCTGTGTTCGTTCTGATCGTTCATCCGTCAAATCTCGTGTTCATCCGTCTGGTCGTCTGGTCTGGGCGTTCCGAGGTTCAATCAACTTTATCATGATTGGTTTGTCCATCAACTTTATCATGATTGGTTTTTCCATCTTGGTCTTTCCTTAATCTAGTCTTTGCATACGTTTTCTTAACTTCCTTCATCTTTTTCTTCAGGCCATAGCTCACTTCTGATCTCAACATTCACAATGCTTCCTCTACCTAACTCGATCACTAACGACAGCAACAACTCATACAGCTTCCACAGCACACATGGCAATAACCCGGAAGAGTTTAAAGGGTTTGGGTTTTGGGAAACCTAATTAGGCAGCTACTCACCAAAGGCTCTCTTAAAGGATTCTCTCTAACTTGAGATTACTAACTTACGGAAGAGTATCACACTTAACCATGACTAGGGAATATGAGAACACCCTACGTCCAACTTATAAATTATGGTGACAAGGCTATAGGCTAGCCACGCCTAGATCAACAACTCTAACAGATCCGAATAAGCTATATTCGTGCCATTCAGGTTCATGGCGAGGGTGACCCGATCTGTCGTGCAACAATCAAACAAGAACATGCACGACAGACTATTGACTATATCATACCACCCAAATCTAAGTCTGAAATAAATTCGATAGATTGTGCAACAATCATACAAGAACATGCACGACCCATCTCCTAAAACTCAAACCCGATCTGAATGCTATTGACATGAATCAAAACACCCAAGCCTAGCTATCCAAACATAACACTTATAGCAAAACCTAAAACAGCCTAGAAATCTACACCCTTAATCACTCATACTTACTTATCACATAACATTCACTCAATATGCAATTAACACACAATGAATCATGAACATGCACAAGCAAACATTGACTCAGTTATACTAACCGGTCTCAGCCCAAGTCAAAGTCAATCAACCGTGCAACAATCAAACAAGAACATGCACGATTGATCTTCCAAAACTCAAACCTGACTTGATTAGTATAACATGAACCAATTATCCATACCTAAGCAATCCCAAAGGTTAAGCCCAACATACCAGATTTGGGGTAGAGGACAGAAGGATGCAGACCGGTTGTATCTAATGGCTCTTTCTTCCTCCCGGTGGCCGTGGCGGACGTGAACTCTGACACCTCGGACAAATCCCGTAATGGTGACCCATCTCCCCGCAAGTAGTACACATAATGATGGTGTGATCCATCATGTAAGTCCTACACGCGCCAATCTGGTGGCCCTCCAATCCGCATCTCTCGCATCTCAGGACCGGCTCCTCCGATCGTCCTATGGGTCGGTCATGTGTGTACGTCCGGGCTTGTTCCAAGGTGTTCAGGGACCTCATGCCTTGTTGTGCCCTATCAACCTGCTCTGCGGCTAGTGTTCGCTCCACATTCTCTGCTACTCGTACTTAGGTCGGCAGGTGCATAACCGGTATCCTTTCTAGTCGGATTCACAACTCAGGCCTCAAACCTCTCAAGAACAACTGTACCGTCTGATTTTCATCGTTTGGTTTGTAGCGAGAGATCTGTCGGAGTCGGCTAAACTCGGCCTCGTACTCTCTCACGGTGCGGCTCAGCTGGGTCAACGAATGGTACTGATCCCTTAGTCTTTCCCTGGCTTGAAGAGGGAAAAACTCATGGAGAAACTCGCTGCAGAACTGTACCCAGAAGGCTTCAGCGTGGTTACTTATCTCTGTTTCCTTCTCCATTCTATACCACCAGTCTTATGCGTCCTTCTCCAAGTAGTATACTGCGACGTCTCGGCGGTATTCGTCCGGGCACTGCATTACTTATAAGTTCAGCTCCAGTCTCTGTAGCCATCCGTCTGCTTCTAAGGGATCTGTACTGCCTGCGAATTTGTCCATCTCCAACATCCGCATCCGGACCAGAATCTCATAAAAGCTTGGTCCAGTCCTTCCTTCCTGATTTGTGGAAGCACCATATCCTCCCGTCAGTGCTGATGGTATTGTTACCTGAACTGGGTCCTGTGAGGCAACCTGTCTGGGTGCATTGCGGATTCCCCCAACCGATTCTCGTCGAGGTTCATCAGACGATCTTTCTTCTGGATTTTTTTCTACGAGATCCTCTTCTATGGGGTCTTCCTCAGGGTCTGTTTCAATTGAGTCTGTCTCTGCTAGGGCAGGCTCCGTATCCGATGATATCACGATCAGCTCTGGCTCTTCTCTTGGCACTGATCTTGGGCCATGATACAACCGTCTCAAACCTTGCCTCATCCTTACCCTGTATGGATCCATCTGCAAAACAAAAACTTGTTACGAACTCATTAAGGAAAGACGGACGTTCCAGTTTCCTAAACCCCATTCCCAAAAATCTTCTTTTCCGAAAGCGCTTAAGTCCTAGTAACTCGAAAACCATGCTCTGATACCACCTTGTAACACCCCCGTCCCTAGTAGACCGAAGGTGTTACGATAGGCCAGAATCCCACTCGTCCGTTCTTCCGAACATAGTCCGAAAGCCCGAACTCACAAGATCCGAACCCCGATTGAGACTCCTTCACGGTCGAGTTTTCTGAACCAAGAACGGATATCATGGTCGGGTATGCTCGGCCGAGACTTCAGAACATAAAATCTTAAAGGAAAGGAAACAAGCTTACGATAAAACCAAAATAAATACTTAATTAAAATTCCCAAAGGTTCAACAACAATGAATCCGCACATAACTAAAACCGAATACAACAATCCGATCTAAAGCCGATATAACGGTTGTAAGTACACATGAGTGTCGAAAAATCTTACAACCGGATACATACTCTAAGACAAGGAAATGAGGGGGAAAATCTACACCGGAACCGTCACGTCTCTCTTCCAACCAACTTGCGGAATCTGCAACAATGAGTTCGGTCAGCTAGATGCTGAGTGAGCGGATGAAAAATACGTAATAAAACTAACCCCAACCCGATGAGAGCAAGCGCACACAAGAACAACAAACATAACGATCACATATAAACAAACACACGTAATCCTATCCAACACCAGGACTCAACGACTCACAGTCCGAACACAAGTCTAGACTCAACATCATTTATCTCACCGATAGCCCTTGCTTCGGTGGCATACTACCCAAGGTTGTGACATGGCTGACTTCACTGTCCCAGTCAGGTCCTTAGCTACATGCTACAGGCACCTACGAAGATGGACTTATCTCTGCCCCGGTCAGGTCCTTAGCTACGCGCTATAGGCACCTATGAAGATGGGCACTAGCCTAGCAAGTCACTCAAAGGATGGTGGCTAGCCATCCTTCGCATGCTACTCAATGGAATAGCCCATGTCACAACCTTCCCCACAACTCAATCCTATAACCCAAGTCATATGTGAGTCACCGTTCTCGCATAGACAATAACCACTATGTCTAACAAGACATGACATATCTGAGTCACCGATTCTCGAATAAACCTTAAACACCACATCAAACAACCGCCTAAACCAGACACCACTTCGTATCGCCATCCGTCCAGCCTAGGCCTATTTATTTGACTACCTGTACAACAATCAAACAAGAACATGTACAGCCAATCAAATAAGACCTAAACTAAACCTAAGGTTCTACTAATGGCATCCTTAGGCCTAACTCAACAACTCAATCAATTACGTACCTGCAACATCTGACTGACCTTAACCACATCAACATTAACATAGAACAAATGATTAAGCACATAACTTAATTGATAACTCATGAATCTAAGCTCATAAAATCATACTTAAATACAATACCGGAATATACTCCACATTACTTAATCATGCATCACGAAATCTGAACCTCCCTTTTAACATGCATATTACTTTCGTAAAAATTCTTAAAATCCTCCTCAAAGCAAAACACTTAAGGTATAAAAGAATCGATGAAAATTCTTTCAAAACTTGCATGCAATCCTTGAAACCGATTTCCTTAAAACTTTTGAAAACGATTTAAAACTTTTTTGAAATAAATCAAACCGAACTCATTAACCACAATCTTGCTAGAAGAAAATCCAACTCACCGGGCAAAGCTCCTAAATGGATGGACAAGACTTGGACGGACAGGCTACACACCGACTGACGCTTGGACAGCTCATGGACAGCCTACTTCCTCCTCTCCTAACTCGCGGCCAAAGCTTCCTTCTCTCTCTCTAAACTTCTCTAACTTCTCTCTAGATTTCTAAAGTTTGGCAAAATGGTGGAGAAAATGGCTTAAGGGTGCCTATTTATAAGGAAGAGGGTGGAGTTAATGGGATTGCCAAGTGTTGCTCATACCATAATGGCCAATTCATATAAACCACTCTTCTTTGCATGCATAGAAAAATCGCCAGGTGTCCATCCCACTTAATTCCACTAGAAATGAATCCATGCAGTAGTGGATTACACAGTGGCGCTTGTGTACAATGTGGCGCTGACTAGGATCCACGTCACACTCGACTAAACTTACTTTCTCGGTAAACATCTTCTATCGCGGACTATCGGCTCATCGGTACGCATAGTCGGGTTTCAGATATCGCATCGCTCCTGCCAGTCCGATGTTACCGCTTTCGGATGCTTCTATCGCTCGGCGTTCAGATGTGCCGTTCGCTATCGGGTCAAAGATTGGTACCGGATACGTGCTGCGCGATGCAGGACAGTCTCCCGAGCATCGGAACTGATTGGCTCGGTCGACATCGACAGTTCACGTATGAATCGCTCGATGATCGGGCAATCGCTTGGTCTTGGTATACTCGGTTCTCGGCTTACCGCGCTATCGGCATGCTGTGATATCGACTATCGGCAGTCCGAGCTATCGGCTATCGGCAGACTGTATGTACTGCACCCGATTTGCGCCTATCCGCGCATATCTCTTATCGGTACGGTTTATCGGTCATCCGCACATACTGCTCCCTATACTCGTCCATCCGCTTATGCAGCTCGATCACAGAACATTGGCTATTGCCGAACGAGATTCTCAATCGTGATATATATCCGATCGGCATTTCCTTACCATGGTCGATCCGTCCGTACCGATGCTCCTCGTCCAGATCGCATACCACTTCCTGACTGTCTGATGATTGGTGGCTTGCGACCGTACTGTCTGAACGTTCTGATTTCCCGTAAGGTACAGGTCATTACACCAAGTCCTCTGAAGGATCAACGACAACGCCTACCAGCTTGAACTTCCAGGTGAGTATAACGTGTCTAGTACGTTTAATGCTTACGAGTTAGAGTTGTTTGATGCTGGTGAAGAATTCGCTTTGGAGAACAAAACACTTCAATAGGTAAGCAATGATGAGGACATCGTCCCAGCTACTGCACCGGTGATTTGACCAGGACCTCTCACACGGTCCAAGTGGAAGGCTTGGAGACAAGTTCAGCATGTTATTGGAGAGTGGAGTCGGACAGGAGTCAGACCGACCGCGCCGGAACCCGGACAGACCGACCCCGGTCCATGCGACCCCAAACCCTTCAAGTCGGACAAGGAATAATGGAGGTTCCTTCTCGAATATTTATCTTCCTTCGGTGTCTTTACCATTACCATCCGGTAGATTCACGAAAAGTCGTGCTAGGAAATTATACTCTTTTTCCTATCTTCGGTTTTATCCCATTGGGTGTTCCGAAGAAAGTTTTAACGAGGCAATACTCTTAGTGTGCAAGTTGGTGAAGACTTGTTCACAACTCCACACCATGCAGAAGTCACCAACTTAGTGTGCAAGTTGGTGAAGACTTGTTCACAATTTTATATCTTTTATATATATTTTAGACTAAGTATGTTATTTGGGCTTATAATTCATGTTGGCTACTTAGGCCCAAAGACCTTTTAAATTTTGCCAATAAGCACACTACTTGTTGTTTTTATTTCTTAAGTACTAAACATCATGTTGTTTAACCTAAGTTGTAACAAGGCATTATATAAGCCTTTTGACCATTCATTAATGAAATAACAAGAAATTTAAAATTAAAACAAAACCTAAGACTTCTTGTCTAAGTCCCTTGGCGCCGCCCCAAGATTTCAAAGAGCCAGCCGTGTTCTTCAACCTTTCCTAGTTGAAGTTTTTGGAGTATCAAAAGCCTTTTCACAGCTTGTGTGGTTCCATCGATCCACCTCTCACTTCTATCTCTTTTGTCTAGCAATCTGAGCTTCTCGATCAAAAGACAGCCCACCAAATGGTTATTACATCAACTGAGGATCTATGAGCAACAGCTGGTGTAATGCCCCGCACCTTAGGATGAATAAAACGCCCATTCCGTAAGACCGTCCTTACGTCCGTCAGTTCTTATTACATGGTCGACCAGTTAACCGTCTGTTCGACCAACCCGTACCCATCCGTTCGACCGTCGCGCGCCTGCCCATTCACCTGCGGATGATGTGGATTCCACTTAGGAATTTTTAATTAATTCTGCATGCATGAGATTAGTGGAATTACAGCTGTTAAAATCCACTAAGTGTGGATTAATTAAATTATATGGTTGCATGGGTGGAGGCAGACAGGTGGCATTACCATATTTGCATGCAAACTTAGTGGTCTTCATGCATTGGTGGATTCAGCATGCACTCCACTTGGCAAAATCCACTACCATCACCTCCTGCCTATAAATACCAGTCCCTGGCCTAAGTTAAACCATTTTCTCACCCAGTTCCCACCTGTAGAAATCGCTAGAGAGAGAGAGAGAGAGAGAGAGAGAGAGAGAGAGAGAGAGGGTTAGCCGTGAGAGAGGGAGAGAGAGAGGAGGCTGGCCGTGAGATAGGGGTGAGGAGAGGCTGTCCAGGAGTTCCTAGTCCATTCCTTAGGAGCAATTCCCTGTGAGTTGGATTTTCTTTTGCAAGAATGTGGTTAATGAGTTCGGTTTGATTTTTCAAAAGGTTTTCAAATCGTTTTCAAAAGGTTTTAAATCGGTTTCAAAAAGGTTTTTAAAATTGGTTTTCAAAGGTTTTAAAATCGGTTTTCAAAGGTTTTTAAAATTGGTTTCAAAGGTTGCATGCATGGTTTTCAATCAGATTGGATTTGAAAATCCAAGCTTAATATTTTTATAAAATTATTATGGGTATTATTATGTATGTTTTCAAAGTATTTTCTTAAAAAGTTCATGCATGCAAGTTTTCAAAGGTTTTTCATTTATGTTTAAGTGTTTGGTTTAAGAAGGATTTTAGAAGTTTCATGAAAGTATTATGCATGTTAAAATGGAGGTTTACGTTTCATGATGCATGATTATTTATTGTGAAGTATTGTATGGTATTGTGTTTAAGTATGATTTTATGAGCTTGGATTGATGAGTTACCATTTAAGTTGCATGTTTGATCAATTGTTCTATGTTAATGGTTTGATTAGATGTTTGTATGTTCTGGTTTGATTGAGTTGTTGAGTTAGGTCTAAGGATGCCATTAGTAGAACCTTAGGTTTGGTTTAGGTCTTATTTGATTGGCTGTACATGTTCTTGTTTGATTGTTGTACAGTTAGTCAAATAAATAGGCCTAGACTGAACCGAGGGCGATACGAAGTGGTGTCTGGTTTAGGCGGTTGTTTGATGTTGTGTTAAAGGTCTATTCGAGAAAAGGTGACTCGGATATGACATGTCTTGTTAGGCGTTGTGTTAAAGGTCTATGCGAGAAACGGTGACTCGCATATGACTTGAGTTATGGGTTTGAGTTGTGGGGATTTGTGACTTAGCTATTCCGTGTGCATGCGAGGGATGGCTTGCCACCATCCTGTGAGCGACTTGCCAGGCTAAAGCCCATCTTCGTAGGTGCCTTATAGCATGTAGCGACTAAGGACCTGACCGGGGCAGTGAGTACCGTCCATCTTCGTAGGTGCCTTGTAGCATGTGTGGCTAAGGACCTGACCGGGACGGGAAGGAATAGGCTAAGGTCACGGCGCGCATGGGTAGTTTAGAGTAAGCTTGGTTAAGCTGTCTGTTGAGTATAGACTTGTGTTTGGTCTATGAGTTGTTGAGTCCTAGTTTTGAGTAGGACTATGTGTGGTTGTTTCCATCTGATCGTTATGTTTATTGTTTTTATGTGTGCTTGCTCATCGGGTTGGGGTTAAGTTTTTATTATGTATTTTACATCCGCTCACTCAGCATATAGCTGACCGGACTCAGTCTTGCAGATCCCGCAAGTTGGTTGGAAGAAAGGCGTGACGGTTCCGGTGTAGATTTCTCCCCCATTTCCCTTGTCTTAGAGTATGTATCCGGTTGTAAGATTTTTCGACACTTATGTGTACTTACAACCGTTATATCGGTTTTAGATCGGGTTGTTGTTTTCGGATTTAGTTATGCGTTGGATATTGGTTGTAGAACCTATGATATTTTTAATTAAGTATTGTTTCGGTTTTAGCGTAAGCTTGTTCTTTCCCTTTAAGATTTTATGTTCTGAAGTCTCGGCCGAGCATACCCGACTATGATATCCGGTCTTGGTTCAGAAACCTCGACCGAGAAGGAGTCTTACTTGGGGTTCGGATCTTGTGAGTTCGGGCTTTCGGACTATGTTCGGAAGAACGGATGAATGAGATTCGGACCTATCGTAGCATCTCCGGTCTACTAGGGACGGGGGTGTTACAAAGGTGGTATCAGAGCATGGTTTCGAGTCACTAGGACTTAAGCGCTTTTCGAAAAAGAAAAATTTTTTTTGGGAATGGGGTTTAGGAAACTGGAACGTCCGTCTTTCATTAATGAGTTCGTAACAGGTTTCTGTTTTGCAGATGGATCCATACAGGGTAGGGACAAGGCAAGGTTTGAGACGGTTGTATCGTGGCCCAAGACCAGTGCCAAGAGAAGAGCCAGAGCTGATTGTGATATCGTCTGATACGGATCCTGCCCTAGCAGAGACAGACTCAATTGAGATAGACCCTGAGGGAGACCCAGTAGAAGAGGATCCCGTAGAAGAAAATCCAGAGGAAAGATCATCTGATGAACCTCGACGAGAATCAGTTGGGGAAATCCGCAATACTCCCAGACAGGTTGCCTCACAGGACCCAGCTCAGGTAGCAATACCATCAGCACTAACGGAAGGAGATGATGCTTCCACAAACCAAGAAGGAAGGACTGGACCAAGCTACTATGAGATTCTGCTCCGGATGCGGATATTAGAGATGGACAGATTCGCAGGTAGTACAGATCCCTTGGAAGCAGACGGATGGCTACAGAGACTGGAGCTGAACCTGCAAGCAGTGCAGTGCCCGGACGAATACCGCAGAGACGTCGCGATATATTACTTGGAGAAGGACGCGGAAGACTGGTGGTATAGAGTGGAGAAGGAAAACGAGATAAGTAACCACCCTGAAGCCTCCTGGGTACAGTTCTGTAGCGAGTTTCACCATGAGTTTTTCCCTCTTCAAGCCAGGGAAAGACTAATGGAGCAGTACCATTCGTTGGCCCAGCTGGGACGCACCGTGAGGGAGTATGAGGCGGAGTTTAACCGACTTCGACAGATCACCCGCTACGAACCGAACGATGAAAATCGGGCGGTACAGTTGTTCTTGAGTGGTTTGAGGCCTGAGCTGCGAATCCGTCTAGAGTGGGTACCGATTATGGATCTGCCGACCTTAGTACATGTAGCGGAGAATGTGGAGCGAACACTAGCCGCGGAGCAGGTCGAGAGGGCGCAGCAAGGCATGAGGTCCTTGAACACTTTGGAACAAGCCCGGACGTACAATCATGACCAACCCATGGGACGATCGAAGGAGCCGGTCCTGATATGCGAGAGGTGCGGATTTGAGGGCCATCAGATTGGCACATGTAGGACTCTCATGATGGATCACACCATCATTATGTGTACTACTTGCGGGGAGATGGGTCACCATTATGGGATTTGTTCGAGGGGTCAGAGCTCGCGTCCGCCACGGCCACCAAGAGGAAGAAAGCGCCATTAGATACAACCGGTCTGCATCCTTCTGTCCTTTACCCCAATTCTGGTATGTTGGGCTTAACCTTTGGGAGTGCATATGTTTGGATGATTGGCTCATGTTATACTAATCAAGTCAGGTTTGAGTTGTGGAAGGTCAATCGTGCATGTTCTTGTTTGATTGTTGCACGGTTGATTGACCTTGACTTGGGCTGAGGCTGGTTGGTATAATTGAGTCAGTGTTTGCTTGTGCATGATCATGACTCATTGTGTGTTAATTGCATTTTTGTGGGATTGGTTTGTGGTAAGTAAGTTTGAGTGGTTAAGTGTATAGATTTCTAGGCTGTTTTAGGCCTTGCTATGAGTGCTTATGTTTGGGTAGCTAGGCTTGGGTATTTTGATTCATATCAATAGCATTCAAGTCGGGTTTGAGTTTTAGGAGATGGGTCGTGCATGTTCTTGTTTGATTGTTGCACGATCTATCGAATTTAACTCGGACTTAGATTTGGGTGTCATGATAGAGTCAATAGTCGGTCGTGCATGTTCTTGTTTGATTGTTGCACGACAGATCGGATTACCCTCGCCATGAACCTGAATTGCATGAATATAGCTCAGTCGGGTCTGTTGCTGTTAGAGTTGTTGCTTTAGGCGTGCCTAGCCTATAGCCTTGTTGCCTTAGTTTATAAGTTAAATGTAGGGTGTTCTCAGATTCTTTAGTCATGGTGAAGTGTGCTGCCCTTTCATTAAGTTAGTAGCCTCAAGTTATAGAGAATCCTTTGATGGAGCCTTCAGTGAGTAGCTGCCTAATTAGGGTTCCTAAAAGCCAAACCCTTTAAACCTTCCCGGGTTGTTGCCAAGTGTGCTGAGGAAGCTGTGTAAGTTGTTGCTGTCGTAAGTGACCAAGTTCGGTAAGGGAAGCATTGTGCTGGTTAAGATCGAAGTGAGCTATGGCCTGAAGAAAAAGATGAAGGAAGTTAAGAAACTGGGTGCAAGCGAGCAAGACTAGACCAGGAGATGACTAAGATGGACAATCAATCATGATGAAGTTGATATGAACATCGGGGTGCCCAGACCAGAAGACCAGACGGATAAACGATCAGGACGAACGCATGGAGGATCAATAGTGGCTGACCAAGGCCATTGGAGTCTGACAACCAATATAGGCGGAGCAATCAGGAAGAGATGTTATGGTTGAATCTCGGTTTAGTGGAACCATTAGCATACCCTAGATCTAGCTCGGGTGCTATTTGGTCAGCTGTGCATGTTCTTGTTTGATTGTTGCACAGTTGGTCAAATAAATGAACCTTGGCCGGATTAAAGGTATTGCAAAATGGTAACACGGTTAGTGATGGTGGTAACGAAAGTGTCTACGAAGCTGTTGCCAAGAAAAACCAGTCCGCGCAGATGGATTTCCAAGTCTACCGGAGGATGGAGACTTAAGGTGTGAAGGAGTGATTTGAGAATTGGAGGAGCCAAGGAAGGTTTCCGAATTCTAGATTCTGGATTATAGATCATCAAGTATGGATTATAGATTATCAAGTATCAAACCTTTGAGAGGCATTCCGAGCTATGAGCCAAGGGAGTAAGAGTTGGGTTGGGAATTCGGGGACGAATTCCTATAAGGAGGGGAGAATGTAATGCCCCGCACCTTAGGATGAATAAAACGCCCATTCCGTAAGACCGTCCTTACGTCCGTCAGTTCTTATTACATGGTCGACCAGTTAACCGTCTGTTCGACCAACCCGTACCCATCCGTTCGACCGTCGCGCGCCTGCCCATTCACCTGCGGATGATGTGGATTCCACTTAGGAATTTTTAATTAATTCTGCATGCATGAGATTAGTGGAATTACAGCTGTTAAAATCCACTAAGTGTGGATTAATTAAATTATATGGTTGCATGGGTGGAGGCAGACAGGTGGCATTACCATATTTGCATGCAAACTTAGTGGTCTTCATGCATTGGTGGATTCAGCATGCACTCCACTTGGCAAAATCCACTACCATCACCTCCTGCCTATAAATACCAGTCCCTGGCCTAAGTTAAACCATTTTCTCACCCAGTTCCCACCTGTAGAAATCGCTAGAGAGAGAGAGAGAGAGAGAGAGAGAGAGAGGGTTAGCCGTGAGAGAGGGAGAGAGAGAGGAGGCTGGCCGTGAGCTAGGGGTGAGGAGAGGCTGTCCAGGAGTTCCTAGTCCATTCCTTAGGAGCAATTCCCTGTGAGTTGGATTTTCTTTTGCAAGAATGTGGTTAATGAGTTCGGTTTGATTTTTCAAAAGGTTTTCAAATCGTTTTCAAAAGGTTTTAAATCGGTTTCAAAAAGGTTTTTAAAATTGGTTTTCAAAGGTTTTAAAATCGGTTTTCAAAGGTTTTTAAAATTGGTTTCAAAGGTTGCATGCATGGTTTTCAATCAGATTGGATTTTAAAATCCAAGCTTAATATTTTTATAAAATTATTATGGGTATTATTATGTATGTTTTCAAAGTATTTTCTTAAAAAGTTCATGCATGCAAGTTTTCAAAGGTTTTTCATTTATGTTTAAGTGTTTGGTTTAAGAAGGATTTTAGAAGTTTCATGAAAGTATTATGCATGTTAAAATGGAGGTTTACGTTTCATGATGCATGATTATTTATTGTGAAGTATTGTATGGTATTGTGTTTAAGTATGATTTTATGAGCTTGGATTGATGAGTTACCATTTAAGTTGCATGTTTGATCAATTGTTCTATGTTAATGGTTTGATTAGATGTTTGTATGTTCTGGTTTGATTGAGTTGTTGAGTTAGGTCTAAGGATGCCATTAGTAGAACCTTAGGTTTGGTTTAGGTCTTATTTGATTGGCTGTACATGTTCTTGTTTGATTGTTGTACAGTTAGTCAAATAAATAGGCCTAGACTGAACCGAGGGCGATACGAAGTGGTGTCTGGTTTAGGCGGTTGTTTGATGTTGTGTTAAAGGTCTATTCGAGAAAAGGTGACTCGGATATGACATGTCTTGTTAGGCGTTGTGTTAAAGGTCTATGCGAGAAACGGTGACTCGCATATGACTTGAGTTATGGGTTTGAGTTGTGGGGATTTGTGACTTAGCTATTCCGTGTGCATGCGAGGGATGGCTTGCCACCATCCTGTGAGCGACTTGCCAGGCTAAAGCCCATCTTCGTAGGTGCCTTATAGCATGTAGCGACTAAGGACCTGACCGGGGCAGTGAGTACCGTCCATCTTCGTAGGTGCCTTGTAGCATGTGTGGCTAAGGACCTGACCGGGACGGGAAGGAATAGGCTAAGGTCACGGCGCGCATGGGTAGTTTAGAGTAAGCTTGGTTAAGCTGTCTGTTGAGTATAGACTTGTGTTTGGTCTATGAGTTGTTGAGTCCTAGTTTTGAGTAGGACTATGTGTGGTTGTTTCCATCTGATCGTTATGTTTATTGTTTTTATGTGTGCTTGCTCATCGGGTTGGGGTTAAGTTTTTATTATGTATTTTACATCCGCTCACTCAGCATATAGCTGACCGGACTCATTCTTGCAGATCCCGCAAGTTGGTTGGAAGAAAGGCGTGACGGTTCAGGTGTAGATTTCTCCCCCATTTCCCTTGTCTTAGAGTATGTATCCGGTTGTAAGATTTTTCGACACTTATGTGTACTTACAACCGTTATATCGGTTTTAGATCGGGTTGTTGTTTTTGGATTTAGTTATGCGTTGGATATTGGTTGTAGAACCTTTGATATTTTTAATTAAGTATTGTTTCGGTTTTATCGTAAGCTTGTTCTTTCCCTTTAAGATTTTATGTTCTGAAGTCTCGGCCGAGCATACCCGACTATGATATCCGGTCTTGGTTCAGAAACCTCGACCGAGAAGGAGTCTTACTTGGGGTTCGGATCTTGTGAGTTCGGGCTTTCGGACTATGTTCGGAAGAACGGATGAATGAGATTCGGACCTATCGTAGCATCTCCGGTCTACTAGGGACGGGGGTGTTACAGCTGGTGCCCAAACTGGAAGCAGGGATTTGACGGAAGCAACAAAAACTTTAATAGTGGAGCTAAGAAGCACGCTCAAAGCCCTACATAAGAAGAAAAAATAGCAAGATAAACTCAATAGCTCCTTGGCTCAGCAAGTGAAAGCCTTACAAAGGAAGCTTGATCGAGAGATAATCCTATTCGAGGAATACGTCTTGAATTCACAACTCCTCAAGACCAAACAATACTCCTTCCATGTGAAAGATTATGAGATTAAGAGATCTGTAAAATGAGAGAATGAGAGATTAGAGAGATTTAGAGAGAAGAATGATTTTATTAAGAGAATGAGAATAATAGTTTCTAAGTTACAAATGAGAAGGGAGATAAATATTTATACTAATCTAGTCTAGGTTGTTTGGATACAAGGATTGCCTTATACATGAATGGCTACAAGGATAACATAACACTAGAACACAAACAAGCCTTAGACACTTCCTTCCTATCCAAGTAACTCACACCTACTATAACAACCTTTAGAGGCTTTCTAATTTCATCATATCTTCTTCATTCCAACAATCCACCTCAAGCTTAAGACATGGAGAATGTCTAAGCTTGCAACCATGAAGCATTACCTCATTAAAAACCTAAAAAGGAATAATAAGGCAAGATGATTCCCTTCCTAATGGCTTCCCTTATTTTGTGGGAGTCTACTTATATATGTTTGGTCCTTTCATGGAACACAGAGTTGGAGGCTATGTGTACAGCAGCCTGATTATCACAATGGATGGTGATAGGTTCTTCATACTTAAACGGCAACATCCTCCAAAATTTTCCTCAGCCAAATGCATTCAATTGTAAGCTTCTGAATTGCTTTATATTCTGATTCTGCACTAGAGCATGATACTACCTTTTTCTTCTTGGTTTTCCAAGTCACAAGGTTCCCTACTATGAAAGTACAATAGCATGTGGTACTTCTCCTATCCTCCATATCTCCTGCTCAATCTGCATCACAATAACCAACCACATTTATGGACCTTGCATGTATTGAGATACCTGATTCACAGCAAAACATAAATCTGGTCTATTGATGGTTAGATAAATAAGCTTACCAACCACTTTCCTATAGAGCTTAGGATCATGAAAATCAATTTCCTCCTCTAGCTCCCCCTTAGTTCCGATTTTATAATCTTCTTCTAAGGGTGTTTTGGCTGGTTTAGCTTCCATCTTACCTGTAGAGGTTAGCAAATCTACAACATATTTCCTTTGAGATAAAAAAGAGACCTTCCTTCAACCTACACACTTCAATTCCTAAGAAGTATTTAAGTTCTCCTAGATCCTTAATATCAAAGACACTCTTCAAGTAATCTTTAGTAGATGCAATACTAACACTATCACTACAAGATATGATTATATCATCTATATAAATAAAAATTACCACAATACCTTCCTTGCTTTTTAGTGTAAAAAAGTATGTTCAACTTCAGATCTTTTAAAGCCTCTATCCATCAATGTTACACTTAGTTTGTGGTACCAAGCTCTTGGAGATTATTGCCGCTTCCTACTTCCTCCTCTAGGCCTAGTGGAGGTGACATGTATACCTCTTCTTCTAGTTCACCTTGCAATAATGCATTCTTAACATCCATTTGCCATAACTCCCACTCAAGGTTAGTAGCAAGTGAAAGAACAACATAGCCACCAACCTAGCTTTATATCTATCAATTTCACTATTATTTTTGTATTTAATGGTAAAAATCCACTTAGAACGTACAGCCCTTTTTCCTTTAGGTTAAGTAGCTGAAGCATAGGTATCATTCCTTTCCATGACTTGTTTCTCAGCTAGAATAGCTTCCCTCTATTCCTTCTTGGTCATAGTTTCGTCATATGCCTTTGGAATCTGCTCCTTATCAAGACTTGAAATGAAAGCAACATGATTAGTAGGTAAGTAGGCAATATTACAAACTCCCTGATCATGATGAACCACAACATTCCCATTGTAGAACACTAGTGGTTTTCTTTGTCTTGTGCTCCTTCTTAGGACTGTAGGTGGAGCTTCTTGAATAAGATCCTCTTCACCTAAAAGTTCACTAAGAGTGGGCACTTCTCTTGATCTTTGGAAGTTGAAACTAAAATTGATTCTTCTCCTGCTGAGTCAGGTTGGACATGAGTAGATGTCTCTCCCGCCGCATGTTCAAGAGGAGGAAGACCAGGAGAACTGTAGAGACCAGGCGGCTGACGGATGGAAGGCTGCGGATCAGCTGGTGTGGCCGCGGCTGGTTGGCAAGGGCTGGTCACGGCCGGAACAAGGTCAGCATGAGGAGACGTGGCCGGGGACTGCTGATCAGGAGGGGATACTATACCAATACTCTCTAAGAGCCTCCTCAAGTTCTCAGCTTGATCTGATCTTGTTGTTGAAATATCCTTAAATTGGACTCAAGTTCCTTATTCATAGAAACCTTTGGATTCTTGGAACTTAAAATCTCTGGATACCAAGACTTTTCTAGTCTCTAGATCATAACATTTGTATCCTTTCTGAGTAGAAGAATACCCAATGAACATTGCTTTGTTACTCTTTGGGTCCAGCTTGTTCCTTTGCTCACTTGGAACTAATACAAAACAAACACAACCAAAAACTCTCAAGTGGTCAATATTAGGTCTAGTTTTGTTTAGTACCTAAAATGGCGACAAGTCATCTAGGACTTTTGTAGGAGTCCTATTTATCAAGTAGCATGCAGCTACAAGACCATCCCCCCCAAAATCTTTTGGGAACTTTCATGTGGAACATCATTGTTCTCACAACTTCCATCAAATGCCTATTCTTCCTTTCAGCCACTCCATTTTGTTGTGGAGTGTAAGGACAGCTGGTTTGATGTTCAATGCCATGCTTGGCCAGGTGTTTTTGGAGTCTGGTGCTTGTGTATTCTCCTCCATTATCTGTTCTAAAACATTTAATACTTGCATTGTATTGATTAGTAACATATGCTTGAAAAATTAAAAATGCATCAAATACTCTATCTTTAGAACTAAGTAAAGTAACCTATGTATATTTTGATTTTTCATCAATAAAGGTCACAAAATACTTATGGTTTTCTCTAGAAGGGAATGAAGATGTTCAAACATCAGAATGCACCAACTCAAAACAATTTTCATAAGTATGCATAGATTTTTCAAAAACTGTTTTGCAATGTTTTCCAAGTATACAATAATCACACATATCCTTTGGCACTTTTAAACCAGGAACAATCAGTTCAAGTTCTCTAGGATGAGGATGTCCTAATCTAGCATGCCAAAGATTAGAATCAGTACTAAAATAGCTAATATGTAAAACCGCTTCTAATCCACTAGCACTAGCCATGTCTTCAAGCACATACAAATCATCTCTTATGGTTCCTTGTCCAAATCTTCTACTAGTTTCAATATCCTGAAAGTAGAAATCGTTAGGACCAAAGATAGCTTGACAATTTAAATCAGTAGTAGCACTTTTAACTGAAAGCAAATTATAAGTAAAGGAAGGCATGTAAAAGGCTTTAGATTCTTTATCAAACAACTTAAGTTTTCCTATGCCTTTAATTGGTACCCTAATTCCATTAGCAATGACAACATTACCTAAGACAGGTTCTACATTCACTAATAATCCTAGATCACTAATCATATGATGAGAAGCACCAGAATCGACCACCAATGATTTAGAGACATTAGGAGTAAAAGAAGTTTGAAAATAGGCATGAAAAGTTTTACCCAACATATTACATTACTTTATTGCTTTGATAAGAGCTTCTAAGTCTGATTTTGTCACAAATTCAGATGCTGGAAACATGGCACTAGTTGAGGCTGAGTGAAGAACTGAGCTGCTACATGCCTTTGAAGGAACCGTCACAAGACCGTGAGCTTGTGCTTGCGTGTGGCTGGTCGTAGGTTGTTGAGGCCGAGAAGCCCTTCCATCTTTGTATGGCCACTCCTCTTGCAATGGTCACATGTTTATTTCCTCTTCCTAGATTCATTTGCTGGTCCTGATTTAAAGAAGTTCTTGTGTGCAGCCACCAATTCAGCCTTGTTGCCAAATAATCCATGAGATCCTTGCTCCTTTTGGATTTGAGCATAAACATCTTCCAAGCTAGGAAGCTTATCAGACCTGAGAATATGCTTAATAAGATCTGAGTAAGTAGTATTAAGAATTAATAGTAACCCAAACACCTTATCTAGTTCTTTTTTTCAAGGAGAACAATTGGGTCAATGGTGGCTGGCCTTAGCATCTCTAGCTCAGCCCACAATGCTCTGAATGAGCCATAATTCTTTGTGAATTCTGCATCCTCCTACCTTAATTCATTCAAGGCCTTCTTTACTTCCAAAATTTTTAAAAGGTTAGTGGTGTTTCCATACACCTTTTGCAAAGTGTCCCATAGATCCTTAGCATTTTCACAAAAGGAATAAGCCTCTAAAAGATCACTAGCAAGAAAATTTTGAAGTATAGAGAGTATCAACTGATCTTCTTGGTACCATTTGGCTTGAGCAGCCACAGCCTCATTAACTTCAGCCACTTCATTTTCTTCAAGGCCATTTTGTAGAAATGTGATTCCAAAGGCCTTTACCACCCAATGTGGTTTTCATGGTCCTAGACCACAAAAGGTAATTTGCTCCATGGAGAATGACTGGAGCTCTGAATGTAGCTTGAATATCCATGTTTTAAAATTCATCAAAGAATTTGATTGCTTGGTCGAGATGACTTGCCGACTGGTTGAGACGCGTGTTGGTCAGGATGGGCCGAGGACAGCTTGTCGGGACAAGTAATGACTAGGACAAGGACCCGTGATTCGTGTGATCCAAGAAGGTTGACCTGGTCATGTGTGTAGCTCAAAGTAGGCCACAACACAAAGAAAGTAGCTTGGTCGGGTGCGTATGCTGAAGCAGGTGGTTGGTCAGGCCGTGGGAATGGCCAGTCGGAACCAACGCTGATCGGAAAGACAGTTGCGTGTGATCCAAGAATCTTGCAAGGGAGCTGATCACGAACAGCTGGTCGGGACAAGATCGTGATGATCACGTATTCGATAGTATGTTCGCGTGTGCTGGACAGGTCATACGGTCGCCACAGGTCACAGACAGGTCTAGAACTTGAAGCTGCACACGAACGCTGGACGCAGGAGACAAGAGGAATGGCTGTTCTAAGGAAGACCAGGCGCATGACAAACCTCACCCAGATGCTTGCTGAGTTAAGCGTTATGGGCTGAGCCGACTTCCTGATGACTCTAGCAGTCTCCTTAAGTCGGCTGAAGAAGGAGGAAAGCAAGATCCCAAATTGATAGTTGTACAGAACTAAGTCATCTAAAATATAAAAACATCATTGTATAGTGTTTTGATTCCATTCAACTTTCCTGTACTTACCTGTGTAGGAATTATGTAACTTGCTTATGAAATATGTACTAAAAATCTTCATCTGTAAAAATCTCTTCCTCATCCTTTTTTTGTTTTATTTCACTTACTTTATGAATTTTAGTTTCTTAAATTATACTTTTCTAATATTTGTTTTGGTGAACTTTGGTTCGCACATTTAATCCCTATGATATCCTGGTAGCAACCCGAAAATCCCTAGCAAGACACATGAGCAGGATCATTGGAGGCCCCCAATTCTTTGAAGACACCATAGCGTCGATCAAATTTGCCCAGGGAAAAGCAAAAAAAAAATATCAATCGCTCGTAGTCAGTGGAAGAAAACAACAGAGGAATAATCATCAGAAAAAACAACAGAGCAATTATCTTTAAAGACACATATGCAGCTGGAATTGATCAACCCCACCATAATTTGCTCGTGATCAAGCTGACCATCAATAATCACGATGTTTATATGGTATTAATCAATACTAACAGCACGTTAAACATTATCTTCCGAGAAACTCTTTGGATAATAAGGAAAAGAATGTCTAGATTGGTAGATTCTCCAAGGACATTTCAAGCATGAGCCAATCACCCAATGATCTACATTACAATCATGGGAATGCCTTAATTAAACGCAATAAAAACTGTCCCATCTACTTATCATCTATGTCTACCCCTAAAGGAACTAAGACGATATGGGGAGAATATTATGTGCCAAGTGCTGAACGTTGATCCTACCTTTATACCAATCAAGTAGCAATGACGAAAGCTACTACCAAAGTGGGCGAAGGCTGTCAATGACAAGATGGACCGACTATTCAAAGTAGGATCCAGAACCTAAGAAAAGTACCCAGATTGTCTCATAGACCTGGTAGTGATCAAGAAAAACAATGGAAAGTGGTGTGTCTACGTAGATTGCACGAATCCTGCTTCCTCACATCGACAGATTAGTGGAGGGAATAGCTGGAACTAAACTGATCTCATTTATGGATGCATTCTTAGGATACAACAATATCATTTGGTCTGACGAACGGCGGAGCAACCTACCAAAGGTTTGTAAAAAAGATGTCTCCCAAGAAACATGTAAAAACCATAGAAGTCTATATATGACATGCTTTTAAAGTCTCTCACAGAAGAAGACTGCGTCAAACACTTTTCAGATTGATTTGATTGTTTATACAATCACAACATGAAACTCGATCCAAGAAAGTGCATATTCGCAGTAACATAAGGATAATTTTTGGCTACTTACTGACACATCAAGGAATCAAAGCAAACCTAAGCAAATTAATGCACTCATAGAGATGGTATTGCCAAAAGATAAAGTGGGAAGTCCTAATGCTCAAAAGACGTGAGGCAGCACTCAATCAATTCATCTCCTTGTCGACAGAAAAACGCCTATGTTTTACAACATATTGAGGGAACAAGAAGTTTGAGTGGTCGGAAAAATGCAAAGAATTAGAACTCCATCGAATTCCCCATGGCAAAAATGCATACAGCTGACTCTTTGGTAGCTTTGGCATCAACATCTACGCCAGGATAAAGCAGAATCATACCAGTGGAATTCATAAAACATCCAAACATTGTGATGTAAGAATCGTGTGGTGGCTGATCTTCCACCGAGAAGCTCAGGTTACTGGACAGAAGAGATGGAAGCGAATGGTGGATCGATGGGACCACACAAGCTGTGAAAAGGGTTGTGATACTCCAAGAACTTTAAGCAAGGATTGGTTGAAGAACACGGCTGCTCTCCAAGGAAGCTTGGTGGCGGCGCCTGGGTTGTTAGACAAGAAGTCGTAGGTTTTGTTTTGTTCTAAATTGCTTGTTATTTAATTAATTAATTGTCCAAAGGCTTATATAATTTTTTGTTACAACTTAGGCTAAACATCGTGATGTTTAGCCTCTTAAGGAATAAAAACAGCAAGAAGTTCACTTAATGGCAAAATTAGAATGGACTTTGGGCCTAAGTAGCCAACATGACTCATAAGTCCAAATAACCTACTTAGTCTATAAATATAATTAAAGATAGAAAAGCCCCGTAAAACGCTTAGGCCAAAGTTGGTGATAACTTGTGAAGGGTGTGAAGTTGTGAACAAGTCTTCACCATCTTGCGCACCAAGAGTATTGCCTCATTAAAACCTTATTCGAAAAACACAGTGGGACAAAACCGAAGATAGGAAAAAGAGTACAATTTCCTAGCACGACTCTTGGTGTCTCTACCGGATGGTAATGGTAAAGACATCGGAGGAAGAAGAATCTTCAAGAAGGAACCTCCATTGTTCCTTGTCCGGCTTGAAGGGTTCGGAGTTGCATGGACATGGTCCAGTAGTACCGAGTGGTTTGGTTGGTCCTGGAACGGACGAGTTGGCTGGTCCTGGAATGGTCGGCTCTGGCACTGTCGGCTTGGTTGGTCTGGGGCAAGGCATGGTGATGGGGTCATCCAAGCTACACCGACCCGGTACTTGGAGGATGAGGTTCATGCCACTCCATATGTGTCTCACCGCATAATGACTAGGAGCAGGGCCGCTCAAGGAGCTCAAGACAGGAGCAAGGATGATCAACCCCATGGAGACCAAGCAGTAACCAACCTAGCTCATGCATCCGGTCATGGAGAGGAAGAGGAGATTAAAGACACCAGCCAGCCGCCTGATCATGTTCAGCTGGGTGTTCCTGACCAGGACACTCATGCACACAGCCTTAGGGATAAGATCTTGTGTGTCCTTACTATCAATGAGTAAGGGCACTCTTAAAGACCTTAGGTGATTAGGGTACTCTTTTCCTTTCTAAGTTTACCATAATGGGTTCTTGGAAAGGTTTTTAATGAGACCTGAAAATCTAAGGCATCAAGCCTAGTGTCCCATTGGTTTAATGTGGATATGTCCATTTAAATCAATTAGGCTTGATTCTATCTTAGGCACATGTTTAGCCTTTGCATTTTCATTAAGATTTAGTCTTTATTTTGGGGTTTTAGTGTTTTGTTGACCACGGTCAACTAGGTCATATGTAGCCTATAAAAGGCAGACTCTTACTCCTTCTAAGGCAGACAATTTTCGAACCCTAAACTCTATCTCATGGCCGCCTAGGTCAGTTCCATCTCTTGCTTGTGTGAGTGTGTCTCCAAGAGAGAAAGAAAGCTTCCTTGAAGATTGAGTGTGTCTCTCTTCTTGGAAAGGCTGTATCCAAGCCAGACATAGCTTGGTGTGTTGCCTTCAATCCACTTTCAAAATGCAACTACAAAACCCCATTTCATCTCCTTCCGTTCCATTGTTCTCTAGCCGCTAGTCGCTTACCCAAACCGGCCACTCTCTCGTTCCCGTCCCAAGCCGCGACCAGCTCATTCACGCCGAAACCCCATCCGTACCGCCCACGCTTTCCCAACCATGCCGCGCCTCCTTCCGACCGTTCCCTGAACCAGATGGCCCTGGCCTGTAACACATGGTCGGTCCGAGTCCATGTCCGGTTCCACTCTCTAATAGCATGATGATCTTATCTCCTAAAGCCTTCCTCTTGGACCGTGTGGGAGGTCCTAGTGGGATGAACGGTACAGTAGTTGGGACGATGTCCTCATCATTCCCTCCCTCTTAAATTTCTTTGGTCTCCAAAGCGAACTCCTCACCTGCATCAAACAACTCTAAGTCAGAAACATTAAACGTACTAGACACGTTATACTCACCTGGAAGTTCAAGGTTGTAGGTGTTGTCATTTATTCTTCGTAGGACGCGAAATGGGCCATCTCCCCGGGGTGGAACCTTGCTTTTTCGTCGCTGGGGAAACCTCTCTGGTCACATATGTAGCCAAACCCAATCTCCCTCCTTGAACACCATGTGTCGGCGGCCCTTGTTGGCATTCTTTGTGTTATGGATGTTTCGTTGCTCCAGATTTGCTTTGGTGTCTTCATGCAGTTGTTTGATATAGTCAGCCTTTGCTTCTCCCTCTAGACTGATGGTGTCCCCCAAAGGAATGGGTGTACACAGGGTTGAAGCCGTAGACAACTTCAAATGGAGACAGCTTCATTCCAGAGAGTGCAGCCCTCTTGTAGGTGAACTCAACATATGGAAGGCATTCTAACCAGTTATTTAGATTCATTCTCATCGTTTCTCTCAACGTCTGTGATAAGGTCCTGTTGACAACCTTTTTCTGTCTGTCTGTCTGTGGATGATACGCGGTAGAAAACAAGAGATTGGTTCATAGCTTGCGCCACAAGGCTCGCCAAAAGTGGCTGAGGACTTGATGTCTCTGTCTAACACAATCGTCCTAGGAATGCCGTGCAGTCGTACTATCTCCTTGAAGAATAATTCGGCAGTCTGGCTTGCATTATTTATCTTGTTACAAGCGATGAAATGCCCCATCTTAGAAAAACGGTCAACCACTACGAAGATAGAGTCCTAGTGGTTGATTTTCGGCAGTCCCAGCATAAAATCCATAGAGATATCTGTCCAAGGTGCCGAAGGAACTGGTAAAAGCATGTAATGACCTTGCGGATGCATCTTGTATTTAGCCCATTTGCAGATAAGGCACTTAGCACAATGAGCTTCTACATCTCGTCACTGGTGGGGCCATTAGAAATGCTCCTTAAGCATGCTCAGTTTCTTGTTGATTCCAAAATGACCCATTAAATCTCCTCCGTGGGCCTCTCTCAAAAGTAGCTCTCAAATCGATCCTCTTGGAATGCAGAGACGCTTTTCCTTATAAAGGACTCGTCAAACAAGTAGAAATTGCTGTAGGTTCCCTTGCCGTCCTCCAGGTAGGCCGCAGTGAAGTTGGCATCGTCAGCATACAACTCTTTGATCATCTAGAATCCCATAACTTTTGATCCATCACGGATATGAGACTGTATCTTCTGGATAAGGCGTCAGCCACAATGTTGTCAGTTTCCTTTTTGTACTTGATGACGTAGGGAAAGGTCTGAATATACTCTTGCCAACTAGAATGCCTCTTCTTAAGTGTTGATTGACCTCTAAGATGCTCGAGTGTCTGGTGGTCGGTGTGAATCACGCATTCCCTAGAAAGTAGATAGTGCTGCCAAGTCTCTAAGGCTTGTACCAATGCATAGAGCTCCTTGTCTTAGGTCGGATAGTTATGAGCGACTCCACTTAAGTTCTCGCTGAAATAGGTGACATTTCTCCCGCCTTGGGTGAGGACTGCTCCTATGTCGATCTCTAAAGCGTCACATTCAACCTCGAAGGTCTTGTTGAAGTCGGGCAGGACTAAGACTGGAGTGTGGGTGAGGTGTTCCTTTTACAGCTTAAAGGACTTTTCCTGATCAGGACCCCAACGAAATTCTTGGTTCTTCTTTATCGTAGATGTTAACGGACCAGCGATCGTGCTGAAGTCTCGGACGAACCATCGGTAGAAACTGGCGAGTCCGTGGAAGCTACGGACCTGGCTGGCGTTCGTCGGCATTGGCCACTCCTGGATGGCCTTGATCTTCTTGTCGTCCATTTGGAGTCCCTGTGAACTCACGAAGAATCCAAGGAATACGACTTGGTATATGAAGAATGTACATTTCTTGAGGTTTACGTACAACTGCTCCCTTTGGAGGGTGGTGATAACGGCCTCTAAGTGATCCAAATGATCTGAGTAGGTCGTATATAGATTAGAATGTCGTCGAAGTAGACTACTACGAACTTGCCAATGAACAGTCGAAGGACTTGGTTTATAAGGCACATGAATATGCTTGGGGCGTTGGATAGGCCAAACAGCATTACTAGCCACTCATAAAGACACAGCTTGATCTTGAACGCAGTCTTCCATTTGTCTCCTTCTCGCATCCTGACTTGATGGTATCCGCTTTTAAGGTCAATTTTAGAGAAGACCGCTGCTCCGCTTAATTCGTCTAGCATGTTGTCTAGGCGCGAAATGGGTTCCGGTACTTGATCGTGATGTTGTTGATGGCGCGACAGTCGACACACATCCTCCAGTTCCCGTCCTTCTTCGGTACAAGTAGGGCCTGGATGGCACAGGGACTAAGGCTCTCTCTGACATAAACTTGAGCCATAAGATCCTAGACTGGACATTCTAGTTATTTAGCCTTCTCTGAGTTGACTCGGTATGCAGGTCGGTTAGGTATTTGAGATCCGGTAATGAAATCGATGTGGTGCTCAATCTTTCTAATGGGTGGGAGGCCGGCTAGGATCTCGTCAGGAAACACGTCGGCATTGTTGGAATGAAGAAGAAATGATGAAAGAAGAAAGCCTTTAATACAAGTGTTAAAAGGCATGTGTGTGTCGAAGTCTAAAGGGAGTGTCTGTGACTTGTTTGTGTTCTAGAATTATGTTATCCTTGTAGCAATTCATGTATAAGGCAATCCTTGTATCCAAGCAAGTCTAGACTAGATTAGTATAAATAATCATCTCTCTTTTCATTTGTAACTTAGAAAAATATAATTTTCATTCTCTTAATAAAATTATTCTTCTCTCTGAATCTCTCTAATCTCTCTAATCTCTCATTCTCTCATTCTACAAATATCTTAATCTCATATTCTTTCATGGTATCAGAGCCATGTTATATAAAATCTGGGTAAAATTCATCATTCAATCTTTGAATCAAGAAGAAATCATCTTCATCACAATCTGCTTTCAGTTCTATTTCGTCTGTCAATTTTGATCGCAAATTCCGGCCAAACCACGGAAGGTTTTGACAATCTGCTTTTTATGGATTGTTTAACAGCAAGTTCGGAATCCACGCCAATTGGATTTGCATCATTTTGCCACAGAAATCGAAAGATACAAATTTTCTTACATCGGACCTCCACGAGTGCCTCCGCCGCAAAACTTCGTGTTCTTCTAATCATTCTGTCGCCCAATCTTCACCAAATCGTGATTTTTCAAATCCTAAAATCAAGCCCCTCGAGTATAATTTCTTTTAAAGAAAGAAGAACTCAATTCTCTTACATTTGAAGGAAGTTCTTGAAGTTTTTCTTCAAGACGTCATAAATCTCCTCTCACAAGAATCTGGTGATAAAATTCTTATACTTTCTCAGTTTTCTTCAAATCTTTGAACCTGGAAAGTTAGATAATTATCTTGTGAGGGTCTCCACAAAGTTTGATTTCAATCTGAGAGGTTTAAATCTTCAAGATTGATTTTCTTGATTTCCTTATATAACTTTGAAATTCTGAATAAGGAGGGAAACTTGAATTTTTGGATTGGTTTATTAATAAAATTTGAAATTTGTACTGAATCTTTATTGGTGGTGAAGATAAGGATTATTAGTAGTTAATATTTTTGGTTGAAGTTGGTTAAATCTAGTTGCAGGAGTTGTTAAGGTTTGGTAAGTTGTTGAAGTTGGTTACAAGTTGTTGGAGTTGGTGTGGTCTGCAAGTCTCTTGGCGTGTCCGTGTCCTGCAAGTTCACACGCCTGAGAACCACACAGCCGTTCCACGCCCCAGCCAGCACTGTCTCGTGTCTGTGTCCGAGTTCCATGTCCGAATTCCGTGTCTCGTGGCCAAAGTTCCATGTCCGTGACCACGCCCTTCCACGGTTCGCGAACATGCCCGCGTGATCACGCCCGACCAGCCGTTCCTCGTTCCGACTGACTTTTCTAAGTCCCAACAAGCTCATCCGACAACTTCATTGCAGCTGACCCAGGTGGTTATCCCGTGACTGGCATTGCTTGATCAAATGCAACCATCCACGACCCATCCTTCTTCAGCGTACGTAACGTGCCCGTGTGACCAACTCGTCCCAACCGGCTGTCCCTGTGTCCCGAGCAACTTCAAGTACTATTTTTTGACTATTTTTGAAGCATGGAAGTTCAAAATACATTCAGAGCTCCTGTCATTCTACATGGAGCAAACTATCTCTTATGGTCAAGGACCATGAAAACCACAGTAGGTGGTAAAGGCCTTTGGAATCACATTTCAACAAATGGTCTTGAAGAAAATTAAGTGGCTGAAGTTAGTGAGGATGTGGCTGCTCAAGCCAAATGGTATCGAGAAGACCAGTTGGTACTCTCTATATTTTAAAACTCTCTTGCTACTGATCTCTTAGAAGCTTATTCTTTTTGTGAGAATGGTAAGGAACTTTGGGACACTTTGCAAAAGGTGTATGGAAACACCACTAACCTCTTAAGAATTTTTGAGGTGAAAAAGAATTTGAATGAATTAAAGCAGGAGGATGCAGAATTCACAAAGCACTATTGCTCACTTAGAGCATTGTGGGATGAGCTAAAGATGCTAAGGCCTGCCACTATTGACCCAATTGTTCTCCTTGAAAGGAAAGAACAAGATAAAGTGTTTGAGTTACTATTAACTCTTAACACTACTTACTCAGATCTTATTAAGCATATTCTCAGGTCTGATAAGCTTCCTAGCTTGGAAGATGTTTGTGCTCAAATCCAAAAAGAGCAAGGATCCCATGGACTATTTGGCAACAAGGCTGAATTGGTGGCTGCACACAAGAGCTTCTTCAAATCAGCAACAATAAATGAATATAGGAAGAGGAGACAAACATGTGACCGTTGCAAAAGGAGTAGCCATAAAAAGAAGGAGTGTTGGGTACTCCATCCTGAGCTGAAGCCAAGCTAGGCTCCTCGGCCACAACAACCAACAGCCGGCCACACGAAGCTACAAGCTCACGGCCATGGCGTGTACCAGCCTCCGGCTCCTTCAAAGGCGTGTAGCAGCTCCTTTCAGCATCTGAATTTGTGTTAAAATCAGATCTAAAAGCTCTTATCAAAGCAATTAAGGATGGTAATATGTTGGGTAAAACTTTTCATGCTTCTTTTCCAACTTTTAATCATAATGCCTCTAAATCATTGGTTGTTGATTCTGGTGCTTCTCACCATATGATTATTGATCTAGGATTGCTAGAGAATATAGAACCTGCCTTATGAAATGTTGTCATTGCTAATGGAATTAAGATACCAATTAAAGGCATAGGAAAACAGAAGTTGTTTGATAAAGAATCTAAAGCCTTTTACATGTCTTCTTTTACTTATAATTACTTTCAGTTAAAAAAGCTACTACTTATTTAAATTTTCAGTCCAAATGATTTCTATTTTCAGGATATTAAAACTAGTAGAAGATTTGGACAAGGAACTACAAGAGATGACTTGTATGTGCTTGAAGATATGACTAATGCTAGTGGGCTAGAAGCAGCTGTTAGTACTAGTTCTTTTAGTAATGGTTCTGATCTTTGGCATGCTAAATTAGGACATCCTCATCCTAGAGCACTTGAACTGATTGTTCCTGGTTTAAAAATGCCTAAGGATATGTGTGATTCTTGTATACTTGGAAAGCATTGCAAAACTGTTTTTGAGAAATCCTTGCATACTTATGATAATTTTTTTGAGTTGGTGCATTCTGATGTTTGGTCATCTCCATTTCCATCTAGAGAAAACCGTAAGTATTTTGTGACATTTATTGATGAAAAGTCCAAATATTCTTGGGTCACTTTGTTTAGTTATAAAGATAGAGTATTTGATGCATTTCTAAATTTTCAAGCATATATTACTAACAAATACAATGCAAGTATTAAATGCTTTAGAACAGATAATGGAGGAGAATACACTAGCACCAGACTTCAACAACACTTGGCCAAGCATGGCATTGAACATCAAACCAGATGCCTTTACACTCAATAACAAAATGGAGTGACTTAAAGAAAGAATAGGCATTTGATGGAAGTTGTGAGAACAATGATGTTCCACATGAAAGTTCACAAAATATTTTTGGGGGATGCTCTTGTAGCTGCATGCTACTTGATTAATAGGACTCCTACAAAAGTTCTAGATGACTTGTCTCCATTTGAGGTACTAAACAAAACTAGATCTAGTATTGACCACTTAAGCGTTTTTGGTTTTGTTTGTTTTTTATTAGTTCCAAGGGAGCAAATGAACAAGCTGGAACCAAAGAGTACCGAAGTTATGTTCATTGGGTATTCCTCTACCCAGAAAGGATAAAAATGCTATGATCCAGAGACTAGAAGAGTCTTGGTATCCAGAGATGTCAAATTTTAAGAATCCAAAGGTTTCCATGAAGAAGGAACTTGGGATCAATTCAAGAATATCTCCACAACAAGATCAGACCAAGCTGAGAACTTGAGGAGGCTCTTGGAGAGTATTGGCATAGATTCACCTCATCAGACTACGGTCACTGCTCCTGTACCAGCCATGTCCAGCCCCAGCCAGCCAGCCGCGGTACAGCCAACCGGACCACAACCATCAACCCCGGCCGGCCCTTTCATTCCACAGCATGGTACCTTCAGTTCTCCTGGCCTTTCTACTCTTGAACATGGGGGGAGAGGCATCTACTTATGTCCAACAAGACTCAGTAGGAGATAAATCAATTCTAGTCTCATCTTCCAAAAGATCAAGAGAAGTACCCACTCTTATTGAAGTTTTAGGTGAAGAAGAGGATCCTATCCAAGAAGCTCCACATACAGTCCTAAGAAGTAGCACAAGACAAAGGAAATCACCAGTGTTCTAAAATGGGAATGTTGTGGTTCATCATGATCAGGGAGTTTGTAATATTGCTAACTTACCTACTAATCATGTTGCTTTTATTTCTAGTATTGATAAAGAACAGATTCCAAAGACATATAAGGAAGCTATGACTAAGAAAGAATGGATGGAAGCTATCCTAGCTGAGAAACAAGCCACGGAAAGGAATGATACCTATGCTCCAGCCACCTTACCTAAAGGAAAAAATAGCTGTAAGTTGTAAGTGGATTTTTTCAATTAAATACAAAAGCAATGGTGAAATTGATAAATATAAGGCTAGGTTGGTGGTTAGAGATTTTCCTAAGACATATGGTGAATATTATAGGGATGCCTTTGCACCTGTAGCTAATCTTCATTCTGTTAATGTTGTTTTTTCACTTGCTACTAACCTTCATTGGGAGTTATGGCAAATGGATGTTAAGAATGCCTTCTTACAAGGTGAAATAAAAGAAGAGGTATACATGTCACCTCCACCAGGTCTAGAGGAAGAGGTAGGGGCCGGCAACATACTCAGGCTGAGGAAGGTCATCTATGGCGTTAAACAATCTCCAAGAGCTTGGTACCACAAGCTAAGTGTAAACTTGATGGATAGAGGTTTCAAAAGATCTGAAGTTGAACATACTCTTTTTACACTAAAGAGTAAGGAAGGTATTGTGGTAATTCTCATTTTTGTAGATGATATAATCTTATCTGGTAGTGATAGTGTTGGTATTTCATCTACAAAAGAATACTTGAAGAGTGTCTTTGATATTAAGGATCTAGGAGAACTTAAATACTTCTTAGGAATTGAGGTGTGTAGGTTCAAAGAAATTCTCTTCTTATCTCAAAGAAAATATGTTGTAGATTTACTAATCTCTACAGGTATGATGGAAGCTAAACCAGCCAAAATACCCTTAGAAGAAGATTATAAAATCGGAAATAATGGGGAACTAGAGGAGGAAATTGATTTTCATGATCCTAAGCTCTATAGAAAAGTGGTTGGTAAGCTTATTTATCTAACCATCACTAGACCAGATTTATGTTTTGCTGTGAATCAGGTATCTCAACACATGCAAGATCCTAAGATGAGACATTGGGAGATGGCAAACTGAATTATGAGATATCTAAAAGGCACTCATGAACAAGGTATATGGATGGATTGCAATAAAAATACAAATGTGGTTGGTTATTGTGATGAAGATTGGGCAGGAGATAGGGAGGATAGGAGAAGTACCACATGCTATTATACTTTCATAGGAGGGAACTTTGTGACTTGGAAAACCAAAAGGTGGTATCATGCTCTAGTGCAGAATCAGAATATAGAGCAATGGGGAAGCTTACAACTGAATGCATTTGGCTGAAGCAAATTTTGAAAGACTTAGTCGTGAGGTGTGAAGAACCTATCACCATCAATTGTGACAATCAGACTGCTATACACGTTGACTCCAACTCTGTATTTCATGAAATGAGCAAGCATATAACAGTACACTACCACAAAGTAAGAGAAGCTATTGGGAAAAGAATCATCTTGCCTTGTTATACAAGGAGTGATGATTAACTAGCTGATGTGTTAAACAAGGCAACAACCCTGAAGAATGGCCTTATGACCGTTCCACAACAATGATCCCAACATGGTGTGTTATATTATTTTTCCGTAAAAAATGTTTTGTCCCAATTGGGTTTTCCTTCTTGAGGTTTTTAATGAGGTAATGTTTAATGGTTGCAAGGGTGCATTCTCCATGTCATAAGCTTGAGGGGTAGTGTTGGAATGAAGAAAAAATGATGAAAGAAGAAAGCCTTAATACAAGTGTTAAAAGGCGTGTGTGAGTCTAAGTCTAAGAAGAGTGTCTAAGGCTTGTTTGTGTTCTGGTATTATGTTATCTTTGTAGCCATTCATGTATAAGACAATCCTTGTATCCAAACAAGCCTAGACTAGATTAGTATAAATAATCATCTCTCTCCTCATTTATAACTTAGAAAAATATAATTATCATTCTCTTAATAAAATCATTATTCTCAATAAATCTCTCTAATATCTCATTCTCTCATTCTACAAATCTCTTAGTCTCATATTCTTACAGGCATATTTCTCTAACAGGGTTTGGACCTCCGCAGGTAAGGTGGTCTCGGTGCTGGACGTGTGTAGGATATCTCTGTAGAGCATCAGGACGAGTTGGGTGCCCTCGGTACGGGCCGCTTTCCTCATATCTGCCACATTGGTCTTTCGCCATCTTGGACTGCATTTCTTGAATGGCGTGTGGAGACATTGGTTCCAAGTTGTATCAACGCTTGTCGTGGACAAATGAGTAGAAGTTGGTATGTCCATTATGCGTAGTCTTTCAGTAGAATTGCCACGGTGGTCCTAAGAGGAGATGTCCATCTGACATCGCTGGTGACCTGGTCCTGGTATCTGTCGATGCTCAATGACACTTTAACTTGATCCAAAATGTATAGCTCTGTCTTGTTGTTCAGCAATCGCAATTTTTAAGACTTAGGATGCTTGGTTACTGGCAATCATAGCTTTTCCACCATGTACTTGCTCGCGGCGTTGGTACAGGACCCTCTGTCTATAATCAACAAGCACAAATTCTCAAGGATTGCACATTTGGAGTGGAAAATGTTTTCACGCTGTTCTACTTCTTCCGGCTCAAATCTCGAGCTGAGAACTCATCTAATCATGAGCATATCTCCGGAGTTGATATACTCTATTTCTTTGTCAGACTATTGATGGGTCATAGGGGCTGCTTCCACGTGCTCGTCCTCTGACTTGTAGTCTCCTGAGGCAGTCAGTGTAATGACACGTGCCTTACGGGAAATCAGAACGTTCGGACAGTACAGTTGCAAGCCGGCAACCATCGGATGCGGAAACAATCGCACCGCGGGAAATAGTCGTAGACTATGTCAGGACTAAGTATCGCGATAGGAAGCCTTTATCGGGAAGCATCAGTACGTACAGATCAACTACGGATAGGAAGTGCCTATCAGATGCATACCGCGATCGAGAATCCAATTCGGCAATAGCCGATGTTCTGTGATCGAGCTGCATAAGCGGGTAGGCGCGTATTGGGTGCAGCATATACGGTCTGTCGATGCTGATAGCCGATATCTCGGGCTGCTGATAATCGATAACACGGTATGCCAATAGTTCGGTAAGCCGAAAAACGAGTATACTAATATTGAGTGATTGTCTGATCATCGAGCAATGCAAACGCGAACTGTCGATGCTGAGCGATCCGATCAGTCCCAACGCGCGGGAGACTATTCTGCATCGTGTAGCGAATACCCGATACCGAGCAACAGCCCGATATCGAACAACATATCCGAACGCCGAGCGATCGAAACACCCGAGCAACGGATGATCGAGCGACAGTAGGATAGGAATGCGGTAACTACGGACTGGCAGAAGCGATACGAGTTCCGAATACCGACTATGTATGCCGATAAGACGATAGTCCGCGATAGATGATTTTGGCCGAGGAAGAGAGTTTTGCCGAGAGTTTAGTCGGGTCTGACGTGGATCCTACTCAGCACCACGTTGTACACATGAGCCATTGTGTAATCCACTTCTGCATGGATTTACCTCTAGTGAAACTAAGTGGGACAGCTGTCTAAATGCTAAGCTACCAAGTCATGGGCAAGTGGTAGGATTAAAGGGTGTTTAAGGAGTTAGTGGGACAGGTGTTTAGACTAATCCATGCAAAGCCTGCCTATATATACCCTTAACCTCACTTTATTATGAGTTTTAGACAGAAAACTTACCTAAGAAAGCTAGAGAAAGCGTGAGAGAAAGAAAGAAAGAAAAAGAGAGAGAAGAAGCCTTAGTTGTCGAATATGTAAGTTAAGGTTAGGAGGAGAAGAAGTCCATTAGTAGAATCTATAGCCACAAGCTAATCTGAAATCAATGAGTTGGTTTAACTTTACTAAGCAAAAACGCGGTTTCGAGTTCGGATAGGCTGGATATGGGTTTCTGAATTAGTGCATGTCTTTGTCTATGTGCTTTTTTTTGTTATTCTTATGTTATGCGTATGTTGATTATGGTTTTAAGACGAGGAAGGAATTGTTTGGTGTATATTTGGATAAGTAGATATGTCGATGATTGAATATGGGATATGGGTTGTGTACATGCGGGGTAGCATGTGGATTGGGGTAACTTAGCTATTCCATAAGCATGCGAGGGATGGCTTGCCACCATCCTGTGGGCGACTTGCTTGGCATATGTTCATCATCGTGAACTCCTTGTAGTCTATGTGATTAGGGATTCACCGGAACGGTTAGCTGTTCATCTTCTTGAATGCCTTAGAGCCAGTGTGGTTGAGGATTCATCGGAACAGTTGGGAAGTAAGCTAAGTTACCAGCGCGCATGGGTAGAAATAGTGTCATCGTGAAATGAAGGTTACGGCTGAGTCCTAGAAGTCATATTACCTTGTGAATGTTGCGTGTGGATATGTGGGTTTATGTTTATTTATGATTGCGGGGATAGGTAGTTATTTATCGTTACCAGCTCACTCAGCATTATGTGCTGACCGAACTCGTTCTTGCAGGCCGGAGTAAGTCCGCTGAAGGAAGACGTGACCGACCAGTGTAGTTTGTCGTTTCCCTTGTATAAGTATGATCCGGTTCCACTTTTTATTTTGTGACTTAGTACCCTTCTATATTATGTTATAACCTGTATCGGGTTTTGGAACTTGAGTATGATCATGTATAAGTATTAAACAATGGTTTATGTATAATTATCATGTTTTTGGTAAGTTCAAAGGATGTTGTTTTCTTTTAAACTTATGCATGATAAGCCGGCCGGCAATGTAATGAGGATCTCACTACTTAGTTCTGAGAACCTCCAAGTGAAGGAGTTAACCTTTGGGGTACGGATTTCGATCCTTCGGACTTTCGAAGCATATTCGGAAGATCGGATGGTCAGAATTCGATCTTCCAAATATGCTTCGGTCAAGTAAGATCGGGGGTGTTACAAGTTGGTATCAGAGAATGTTTTTTGAATGCATTGGGATTAAACGGTTTTGAAAACTACGCAAGGGGACTTACGAAACTGGTTGTCCGTCTTCCGAGAACGAGTTCGTAACGATGTTTGGTTTTGCAGGATGCCGCCGAGAAGGGACCTAAAGGGTGGGGGCCGTTAATATATCAGCCTGGGCCGAGATTCGCCACCTAGTGATGGATCACCACGAGAGATGTTCAATGATGCGCCAATGGAAGAATCAGTAGGAGAAACGCCGGGACATAACGAGTTTGATGCACAGTTTGCACAAGGCCTTGAACCGAACTCTCCTAAGCTGATGGAAAGCGACGCTGAGTCTAGTAACTGGAAAAGGGTAAATAACCCTAACCCGTTTGAGTGGATCTGTGAGAGACTGATCGAGAGTCTTAATCGACTAAGACCTCCAGTTCAGACTATCCCAAGCTTCCTAGAGATAGTCACGGAAATGCGGAACCTTGGTACAGGGAAGTATAGTGGAAACACTGACCCATTTAAGGCGGATGCATGGTTGAGGCGTCTGGAGAGTAATTTTAGCGCCACTAGATGTCCCGACCCTTACAAGCGGGAAGTGGCAGTGTATTACTTAGACCAGGATGCAGCGAATTGGTGGGAAACTCTGGAAAGACGTCTCGGATACTGCCAGACATCCGAGTATGCATGGGTGCAGTTTAGGGCGGAGTTTCTTAAAAAGTACATTCCAGTGGAAGCTTGTGATCAGCTAGAAACTCAGTATATGCAGCTGACTCAGGGAGAGCGAAGCGGGAATATGAAGCAGAATTTACTTGATTGCGCCTGTATGCTCGATTCGGAGCACATGATGAAGAGGCAACGACAAGGAAGTTTCTGCATGGGTTGCGTCTAGACCTGTTCTGTAGACTAAGGCCAGTTCTTTATGGAGACTTGTCCACGTTGATAGAGTTGGCTGTCAACGTAGAAGAAGCGTTGATCGAGGAAAGAATACCCCAGAGCAAGCGCGGAAAGGTCGTCATGATAGGCCGGCCAACCGGGAGAACAGGACCATTCCAGCCTGTTACAATTGCGGACAAAAGGGCCATACTGCGGCCAGATGTAGAGCGCCGACCATAGGGCGACAAGACATGGTCTGTTTGTCTTGTGAAGAGGTTGGACACTACTACAGCCGCTGTCCCAAAGGGAAAACATCGCAGAGACCACAGCCGAAGGCTATCCAAACAGGACCTAAAAGATGAGCCATTGGACCAGCCCCAGCGCCACAGCAGCCAGCGGGTGTGGGAAGAGTGTACACCCTGGATACGAACGCAGCCGGCCCCTCCTGTCCCTCTCAACTGATCGCAGGTGATATGAGCCAAGCCATAGAGTCAAGGGGGTGGTCGGTAGAGCGAACAGCACGGTCGGAAGGGCGGGTAGTACAGACGAGTCCCGGTCACTGGGATGAATGGGTCACGGCCTCGGAACGGGGATGCGGACAAAATAACCGGTTACTGGTTGTGAAGGAGAACGAGGGTCTTGGATTGGGTCGAGAAAACGAACAACAGGATCAGGGTTGTGGTCGTAGATGCGAACGGTGAGCGACTTGTGGACGAGGACACGAATGGCAGGATGGTGGGCACGGGTGAACGGCGATGGAAGTCATGGAATGTGGGGCGTACGGAAATGATCTTGAAGCGATTCGAATGGTGGAATGAAGGCAACTCACCAAGCTATGACTGACTTAGATACAGCCTTTCCCTGAAGAGAGATACACTCAATCTTCAAGGAGTTTCTCTTCCTCTCTTGGAGACAAACTCACAACACAAGGAAGAAGATATTAGACATAGGCGGCCATTTGGAAGGGTTTGATTTCTAACTTGTCTGCATAAAATGAAGAAGGGTTTTGCCTTTTATAGGCTACATCATGACCTAGTTGACCACAAGACTCGCGGTCAAAACAAGTTACAAGACTAAATATGAAGGCTAAACAAGTGCCTAAGATAGAATCAGGTCTAATTGATTTTAAATGGACATATCCACATTAAAACCAATGGGACACTAGGCTTGATCCCTTAGACTTTCAGGTCTCATTAAAAACCTTTCCAAGAACCCATTATGGTAAACTTAGAAAGGAAAAGAGTACCCTAATCATCTAAGGTCTTAAGGGGTGTCATCACTCAACGATAGTAAGGACACACAAGACCTTATCCCTAAGGCTGTGTGTATGGATGTTCTGGTCAGGAACACCCAGCTGATCAATGTCAGATGGCTGGCTGGTGTCTTCAGTCTCCTCTTCTTCTCCTCGGCCATGTGCTTGGACTAGGTTGACTCCTGCTTCAGCTTCATGAATTTGGTCCTGGTCCCGGCTCTTATCTTGCACTCCTTGGACAGCTCTGCTCCTTGATGCGGTGAGAGAACCTCATCCTCCAAGTACCGGGTTTGTGTAGCTTGGATAACCCCATCATCCCCACCCTCTTCAAGTGCTTTGGTCTCCAAAGAACCAACGTCCTGCACATCGAAAGGGGACAAATCAGACACATTGAATGAGGAAGATACATTATACTCACCTGGTAGCTTGAGCCTGTAGGCATTGTCATTGAAGCGTTCCACCACTTGGACTGGTCCATCTCCTCGGAAATCCAGCTTCTTATGCTTCCTTTTGTTGGGAATGCTCTCTGGTATTTGGTGTAACCACACCCAATCTCCTGGCTGGAACACTAGCTGCTTCCTCTCTTGTTGATCCTGGTCTTGATCTGTTCATTCCTGTTCTTAATCCTTCCATGAACTTGCTCAAAGATCCTCTTCATAGCCGCGGATTTAGCTTCCCCTTCAAGGTCCATGGTCTCAGCTGGAGGCAATGGTGCCAAGCTTAAGGGTGTATCCGGATTGCGGCCATAGACAGCTTCAAAAGGGTACATGCCGGTTGTGGAATGCTTGGCTGAATTGTAGGCAAACTCTACCAAAGGAAGGCTCTCTACCCAAGTTGTTAAATGGCGTCCAATTGTTGATCTCAAGAGAGCCCCTAAGGTGCGGTTCACCACCTCGGTCTGCCCATCCGTCTGAGGGTGGCAAGTAGTAGAAAACAAAAGCTTGGTACCAAGCGTCTTCCACAAGGTTCTCCAAAAGTGGGACAAGAATTTTGTTTCCCGGTCTGACACAATAGACCTTGGAATGCCATGAAGCAGCACCACCTCCCTAAAGAACAAGGTTGCGGTTTGGGATGCATCATTAGTCTTGGAGCAGGGGATGAAGTGAGCCATCTTGGAGAACCGGTCTACCACCACAAACACTGAGTCTTTGTGCTGAATCTTGGGAAATCCTAAGACAAAGTCCATAGAGATGTCCACCCATGGCAGTGTTGGAACCGGTAGTGGGAAGTATAAACCGTGAGGTTGGAGGTGATGCACCTATCACAATGAGTTGTCACCATCTTCTTCATCTTAAGCCAATAGAAATGCTCCTTAAGGACACTCGGAGTCTTCTCAATTCCAAAGTGACCCATAAGACCACCACCGTGAGCTTCTTCCACAAGTAATTCCTTCATTGAACACTGGGGAATGCACAGTCTCTTGTTCTTAAAAAGGAACCCATTATGGAGGAAGAACTTGGTGTAGGTTCCTGTTCCATGCTCCTCATAAGCGGCCTTAAGCTCGTGATCATCTGGGTACAAGGTCTTCAAGTATTCAAATGCAAGAACCTTAGCATCCATGGTTGCTATGAAAGCATTCCTCCTTGACAATGCATCTACTACTACATTGTCCTTCCCCTTCTTGTACTTAATCACATAAGGGAATGTCTCTATGTATTCCAACAATCTAGCATGCCTCTTCTTCAGGACGGTCTGACCCCTGAGATGCTGCAAGGTTTCATGAACCGTGTGGATCACACACTCTCGGGCCAACAAGTAGTGTTGCCAAGTCTTCATTACCCTGACCAAGGCATACAATTCCTTGTCATAGGTTGGGTAGTTCAATGTAGCACCAGTGTTACAGGCCAGGGCCATCTGGTTCAGGGGACGGTCGGAAGGAGGCGCGGCATGGTCGGGAAAGCGTGGGCGGTACAGATGGAGTTTCGGCGTGAATGAGCTGGTCGCGGCTTGGGACGGGAACGAGAGAGTGGCCGGTTTGGGTAAGCGACTAGCGGCTAGAGAACAATGGAACGGAAGGAGATGAAATGGGGTTTTTAGTTGCGTTTTGAAAGTAGATTGAAGGAAACACACCAAGCTATGTCTGGCTTGGATACAGCCTTTCCAAGAAGAGAGACACACTCAATCTTCAAGGAAGCTTTCCTTCTCTCTTGGAGACACACTCACACAAGCAAGAGATGGAACTGACCTAGGCGGCCATGAGATAGAGTTTAGGGTTCGAAAATTATCTGCTTTAGAAGGAGTAAGAGTCTGCCTTTTATAGGCTACATATGACCTAGTTGACCGTGGTCAACAAAACACTAAACCCCCAAAATAAAGACTAAGTATTAATGAAAATGCAAAGGCTAAACATGTGCCTAAGATAGAATCAAGCCTAATTGATTTAAATGGACATATCCACATTAAACCAATGGGACACTAGGCTTGATGCCTTAGATTTTCAGGTCTCATTAAAAACCTTTCCAAGAACCCATTATGGTAACTTAGAAAGGAAAAGAGTACCCTAATCACCTAAGGTCTTTAAGAGTGCCCTTACTCATGGATAGTAAGGACACACAAGACCTTATCCCTAAGGCTGTGTGCATGAATGTCCTGGTCAGGAACACCCAGCTGAATATGATAAGGCGGCTGGCTGGTGTCTTCAATCTCCTCTTCCTCTCCATGACCGGATGCATGAGCTAGGTTGGTTACTGCTTGGTCTCCATGGGGTTGATCATCCTTGCTCCTGTCTTGAACTCCTTGAGCAGCCCTGCTCCTAGTCATTATGCGGTGAGACACATATGGAGTGGCATGAAGCTCATCCTCCAAGTACCGGGTCGGTGTAGCTTGGATGACCCCATCATCCCCACCCTCTTCAAGTGCTTTGGTCTCCAAAGAGCCAACATCCTGTGCATCAAAGGGAGATAAATCAGAAACATTAAAGGATGAAGACACATTATACTCACCTGGTAGCTTGAGCCTATAGGCATTGTCATTGATGCGTTCCACCACTTGGAATGGCCCATCTCCTCTGAAGTCCAGCTTGTGCTTGCGCTTGTTGGGAAAGCGTTCTGGCCTTAGGTGTAACCACACCCAGTCTCCTGGTTGGAACACCAGCTGCTTCCTCTTCTTGTTGATCCTAGATCGGACTTGGTCATTCCTCCTTTCCATTTTGCCGTGCACTTGTTCAAATATCCTCTTCATGGCTGCAGCTTTAGCTTCTCCTTCAAGATCCATGGTCTCGGTTGGTGGCAAAGGTGCCAGGGTCAAAGGAGTGTCCGGATTACGACCATACACAGCTTCAAAAGGGGACATGCCTGTGGTAGAATGCTTGGCCGAATATTAGGCAAACTCCACCAAGGGAAGGCTTTCCACCCAAGTTGTTAGATGCCGTCCAATTGTTGACCTCAAGAGTGCTCCTAAGGTGCGGTTGACCACCTCGGTCTGCCCATCTGTTTGAGGATGGCACGTGATAGAGAACAGAAGCTTGGTACCCAGCTTTTTCCACAAAGTCCTCCAGAATTGTGACAAGAACTTTGTGTCACGGTCAGACACAATGGTTCTTGGGATGCCATGAAGTCTCACCACCTCTCTAAAGAATAAGGTTGCGGTCTGAGAGGAATCATTGGTCTTTGAGCAGGGTATGAAGTGAGCCATTTTGGAGAAGCGGTCCACTACCACAAACACCGAATCCTTGTGCTGAATCTTTGGCAATCCTAAAACGAAATCCATGGAGATGTCTACCCATGGTATAAGCCGTGGGGGTGGAGTCTTGACTTGGCTCTCTTGCAAGTGATGCACCGGTCACAGTGGGTGGCTACCATCTTCTTCATCTTGGGCCAGTAGAAATGTTCCTTAAGAACACTGAGAGTCTTCTCCACTCCAAAATGGCCCATAAGACCACCTCCATGAGCTTCCTCTACTAACAACTCCCTCATTGAGCCTTGGGTAATGCACAACCGTTTGTCTTTAAAAAGGAACCCATCATGAAGGAAGAAACGCGTGTAGGCTCCTGTTCCATGCCTTTCATAAGCTGCCTTGAGGTCTGGGTCTTCAGGGTAAAAAGTCTTCAAGTGTCCAAATCCCATGACCTTAGCATCCATGGTGGAGATCAAAGCATGCCTCCTTGACAAGGCATCCGCCACTACATTCTCTTTTCCCCTCTTGTATTTGATCACATAGGGGAAGGTCTCTATATACTCCAGCCATCTAGCATGCCTTTTCTTCAACACGGTCTGGCCCCTCAGATGCTGCAAGGTCTCATGATCTGTGTGGATCACACACTCCCTAGCCAATAGATAGTGCTGCCATGTTTGCATTGCCCTGACCAATGCATACAATTCTTTGTAATAAGCTGGGTAGTTCAAGGTAGCACCGGTCAGCTTCTCACTAAAATAGGCCACTGGTCTCCCTCCTTGAGTCAGTACCTCCCCTATGCCTACTCCTGAGGCATCACACTCCACTTCAAAGGTTTTCTCGAAATTTGGCAGAGCAAGGATGGGCGAATGGGTCAGCTGGTACTTGAGATTCAAGAAGCCTTGTTCTTGCAACTCTCCCCACTCAAAACCCGTGTTCTTCTTGATCAGGGAAGTCAATGGTGCGGCCAAGGTGCTGAAGTCCTTCACAAAGCGCCTATAGAAACTGGCCAACCCATGGAAACTTCTAACTTGGCTGATTGAAGTCGGTCTGGGACAGCCAAGTATGGCTTCTATCTTCTCCACATCCACTCTTAATCCCTGTGAGCTAACCACAAAGCCAAGGAAAACAACCTCATCTGTGCAAAAGATGCATTTAGACAAATTGGCAAACATGTGTTCTTTCCTAAGAGTCTCTAAGACTTGTTCTAAATGCAGCACATGATCAGTCAAGCAAGAGCTATATATCAGAATCTCATCAAAATAAACCACTAAGAACTTGCCCATAAAGGGTCTAAGGATATGGTGCATGAGGCGCATGAAGGTGCTTGGGGCATTGGAGAGGCCGAATGGCATGACTAGCCATTCATACAAGCCATGCTTGGTCTTGAAGGCGGTCTTCCACTCATCCCCTTCCCTCATCCTCACTTGGTGATACCCACTCTTCAAATCCACAGGAAAGACATCCTTGTACCTGTCAAGTAAAGCTCGGATTTCCCTTGGCAAGACCACATTAGTATGTCTAGAATTCATTAAATCCTTGTAAACAACCAAAACAACTTGACAAGTTGCGTCAAAGAGAGAACACCTAACATCACTAGGTGTAATCAAGAAATTAGTTTTAGACATGCATTTTTCTTTAGCTAACTTGACTTGCATTTCATGAACTTGGGCTGGCAACAATGGTGCTAAGCTAATTCGTTTCTTATGTTGGAATGAAGAAGAAATGATGAATTTATGAAAGCCTTTATTTCTAGATAAATGGCGATTTATATGTATGTGAAAGGGAGAGTCTAAGGCTTGTTTGTATTATAGAATTATGTTATCCTTGTAAGGCATTTATGTATAAGGCTATCCTTGTATCCAAACAAGCCTAGACTAGATTAGTATAAATACTTTACTCCCTTCACATTTTGTAAGTAAGAATTCATAATTCTCATTTTATAATAAAATCATTCTTCTCTCTAATTCTCTAATTCTCTCTAAACTCTCATTCTCTCATTCTACAAATCTCTCAATCTCATAATCTTTCATGGTATCAGAGCCAGATTGCATCAAATCTGGGAAAATTTCTTCAATCTTTCATTGATTCAACAAGAATCCATCTTGTTCTTCATCAATTTCTGGATCAATTTCGAACGTCATCTTGTAAATCAAATTGCGATCAATCCACGAATCCAATTGACGATCGGCTTTCACTGGAGTGTGCATCGGCGAATTCTGAATCCACAGCCACCTGAATCGCATCATTTGGCCAAGGGAATCAAAAGATACGAATTTTCTCCCCAGAGGTGTTCGCGATCGTGTTGTTTTCGAACCTCTACTTTCCCCAGGTCATCTCGACGTCAATTTTCCGTCAAATCGCGATTTTCAAAAGCCTAAACTCAAGCTCCGTGAGTCTAGTTTCTGTTTAAAGAAAACAGAACTCGATTTCATTGAGTTATAAGGGCTTTCTTGAAGTTTTCTTCAAATACGTTCAAAAACACCTGTCTCAATTCCTGGTGATATAACTCTAATTCTTTCTCAGTTTTCTTTCATTTTTTGATTCTGGAAAGTTTAATTAGTGTCTTGAGAAGGTTTCTTCGAATTTTCAGGTCAATCCAATAGGTTTAAGGTTTTAAGATTGAATTTCTTGAATTCCTTGTCCAGTTTTGTTAATCTTTGAAAAGTATTAATTTGATTTCTTGAAATTTAAATTGATTCAAATCAATAAATTCGAATTTGGATCATTAAATCTGGATAAGATTGGTTGATAGGTTGTTTAATCTGTTCTTATCTTGTTGAAAGTATTGGTTAAAATCAGTTATAGGTTGTTGGTAGTTACTTGAAGTGCAAGTAGTTATAGGTTGATAGTTTTCTTGCATCACACTCGATTATTTTTGCTTGGTATTATTCCTCTATTTGTATAGTTCACTCAAACCTGTAGGTACATGCAAGATCGTGTGCTTAGGAAGTGATCAATACAGGTTCAAGTGTAATCGCGTGCCTTCTGTTCGTCCCAACCAGCAGCCTGTTCGTCCCGACCAGCCGTTCGTTCATCCCGACCGTCACGTTTCTGTTCCGACAATCAGCATCAAGTGTCTCCGTGACCACGGCTTCCTAGCTGATCAAGTTCGTGACATAGCCTGATTGTGACCAAGCGACCTGGTGCACTACCGTGACCAATAACCTTGATCAAGACACCAATCCGACCAAGTGGTATCACGATTATTTTGATTTTCTGAATTACTGACCTACTTTACCTATTAAGTATGGAAATTCAGGCATCCCTTAGAGCTCCAGTCATTCTACATGGAGCAAATTACCTCTTATGGTCTAGGACCATGAAAACCACTTTAGGTGGTAAAGGTCTTTGGAACCACATTGCCACAAATGGCATTGAGGACAATGAAGTGGCTGAAGTGAGTGATGCAGCTCAAGCCAAATGGTACCAAGAAGATCAGTTGGTACTTTCTATTTTACAAAATTCTCTAGCTAGTGATCTTTTAGAAGCTTATTCTTTTTGTGAAAATGCAAAAGATCTATGGGATACTTTGCTTAAGGTGTATGGTAACACTACTAACCTTTTGAGAATTTTTGAAGTGAAGAAAGCTTTGAATGAATTAAGGCAGGAGGAAGCTGAATTCACAAAGCACTATGGCTCATTCAGAGCTTTGTGGGCTGAGCTAGACATGCTAAGGCCAGCCACTATTGAACCACTTGTACTCCTTGAAAGAAAGGAACAAGATAAGGTGTTTGGGTTACTTTTAACTCTTAATTCTACTTACTCAGATCTTATTAAGCATATTCTCAGGTCTGATAAGTTGCCTAGCTTGGAGGAAGTGTGTGCTCAAATTCAAAAGGAGCAAGGATCACATGGATTGTTTGGCAACAAAGCTGAACTAGTAGCTGCTCACAAAAGTTTCTTCAGGCCAACAAATGCATCTAAGAAGAGGAGGCCATTTTGTGATCATTGCAAGAAGGAGGGACATGCAAAGAAGGATTGCTGGGAACTTCACCCTCACCTGAAGCCATCATGGGCATCACGCCCTCATCAACCGCCGGCCATACCCTCGGCTAGACAAGTTCACGGCATGGTGTCTTCTATGGCAGTTGTGAGTAGTGGTTCTTCCTCACATTCAGGCGCCACCAACATCATGTCACAAGCATCAGATTTTGTGACAAAATCAGACTTGGAAGCTCTCATTAAGGCAATAAAAAGAGAGCAATGTGATGGGTAAAACTTTTCATGCTTTTTTTCAAACTTGTTTTACTTCTAATACTCCTAAATCTTTGGTGGTTGATTCTGGTGCTTCTCATCACATGATTAGTGATTTAGAGTTGCTAGAGAATGTAGAACCTGTCTTAGGTAATGTGCTTATTGCTAATGGAATTAAAGTACCAATTAAAGGCATAGGAAAATTGAAGTTGTTTGATAAAGAATCTAAAGCATTTTATATGCCCTCTTTTACCTCTAATTTGCTTTCAGTCAAAAGAACTACTACTAATCTGAATTGTCATGCAATATTTGGTCCTAATGATTTCTATTTTCAGGATATTGAAACTAGAAGATGTTTTGGACAAGGAACAACAAAAGATGACTTGTATGTACTTGATAATATGGCTAGTATTGGTGAATGGGAATCGGCTTTTCAGGCCAATACATTTAGTTCTGATTCTGATTTGTGGCATGCTAGACTAGGACATCCTCATCCAAGAGCACTTGAGTTAATTGTACCTGGTTTGAAAATGCCTAAAGAGTTGTGTGATGCTTGTATTCTTGGGAAACATTGTAAAACAGTTTTTGAAAAATCTATGCATACATATGAAAATTGTTTTGAATTGGTGCATTCTGATGTTTGGACATCTCCATTTCCATCTAGAGAAAACCATAAATATTTTGTGACATTTATTGATGAAAAGTCCAAATATACATGGGTTACATTACTTAGTTCTAAAGATAGGGTTTATGATGCATTTCTAAACTTTCAAGCATATGTTACTAACCAATACAATGCCAGAATTAAATGCTTTAGAACAGATAATGGAGGAGAATACACTAGTACCAGACTTCAAGAACATCTAGCTAAACATGGCATTGAGCATCAGACAAGCTGTCCTTACACTCCACAACAAAATGGAGTAGCTGAAAGGAAGAATAGACATTTAATGGAAGTTGTGAGAACAATGATGTTCCACATGAAGGTGCCTAAGCTTTTTTGGGGAGATGCCCTTGTAGCTGCATGCTACTTGATTAATAGGACTCCTACAAAAGTCCTAGATGACCTTTCTCCATTTGAGGTACTAAACAAAACTAGACCTACTATTGATCACTTAAGAGTTTTTGGTTGTGTTTGTTTTGTATTAGTTCCAAGGGAGCAAAGGAACAAGCTGGAACCAAAGAGTACCAAAGCTATGTTCATTGGATATTCATCTACTCAGAAAGGTTATAAATGTTATGACCCAGAGACTAGAAAAGTCTTAGTGTCTAGAGATGTCAAGTTCCAAGAAGAGAAAAGTTTTTATGAAGAAGGAACTTGGGAGCAATTTAAGGATATCTCATCAACAAGAACAGACCAAGCTGAATACTTGAGAAAACTCTTGGAAAGTATTGGCATAGGGGGTGGTCTGCCCACAGTCTCATCACCTGCCCCAGTTGCACATAGCCGTGGAACCGCAGGTCAGTCTGATCCACAAACCCGTCCCAGCCCCGGCCCTTCCGGTCCATGTCATCCATCCGCATCCGGCCCTTCCGGCTTTTATCAACCATCATCCTTTCCTGATTCTCCTGGGCTTCCTCCTCTTGAACATGGGGGGGGAGAAGCTTCTACTCATGTCCAACAAGACTCAGCAGGAGATGATTCCACTCTAGCTTCAGCTTCCAAAAGATCAAGACCTACTCTCATTGAAGTTTTGAGTGAAGAAGAAGAGGCTCCACCTACTGTTTTAAGGAGGAGCACAAGACAAAGAAATCCACCAGTTTTCTACAATGGAAATGTTGTGGTTCATCATGACCAGGGAGTTTGTAATATTGCACACTTACCTTCTACTCATGTTGCTTTTATTTCTAGTCTTGACAATGAGCAGATTCCAAAGACACATGAAGAAGCTATGTCTATAAAGGAATGGAGGGAAGCTATCTCAGCTGAGAAACAAGCTATGGAGAGGAATGGTACATATGCTTCAGCCACTTTACCAAAAGGAAAGAAGGCTGTAAGTTCTAAATGGATTTTTACCATTAAATACAAAAGTAATGGTGAAATTGATAGATATAAAGCTAGGTTGGTAGCTAGGGATTTTACTCAGACATATGGTGAGGATTATAGGGATACATTTGCTCCTGTAGCTAAGCTTCATTCTGTCAATGTTGTACTTACTGTTGCTACTAATCTTGAGTGGGAATTGTGGCAAATGGATGTCAAGAATGCTTTCTTGCAAGGTGAATTAGAAGAAGAGGTTTACATGTCACCTCCACCTGGCCTAGAAGATGAGGTTGGAAGCGGCAATACCCTAAGGCTAAGGAAGGCTATTTATGGCCTTAAGCAATCTCCAAGAGCATGGTACCACAAATTAAGTGTTACTTTAATGGATAAAGGCTTCAAAAGGTCTGAAGTGGAACATACCCTTTTTACATTAAAGAGTAAGGAAGGTATCATAGTAATTTTTATCTATGTAGATGATATAATCATATCTGGTAGTGATAGTGTTGGTATTGCATCTACTAAAAATTACTTAAAAAGTGTCTTTGACATAAAAGATTTAGGAGAACTTAAATACTTCTTAGGAATTGAAGTATGTAGGTTTAAGGAAGGTCTCTTTCTTTCTCAAAGAAAATATGTTGTAGATCTACTAACATCCACAGGTATGATGGAAGCTAAGCCAGCCAAAACACCCTTAGAAGAAGATTATAAAATCGCAACTAAGGGGGAGTTAGAGAAGGAAATTGATTTTCATGATCCTAAGCTCTATAGGAAAGTGGTTGGTAAGCTTATTTATTTAACCATCACAAGACCAGATTTATGTTTTGCTGTGAATCAGGTATCTCAACACATGCAAGGGCCAAAGATGAGGCATTGGGACATGGCCATGCGGATTCTAAGATATCTCAAAGGCACACATGAACAAGGTATTTGGATGGGTAATAATAAAAATACAAATGTGGTTGGTTATTGTGATGCAGATTGGGCAGGAGATAGGGAAGATAGGAGAAGTACCACAGGCTATTGCACTTTCATAGGAGGAAACCTTGTGACTTGGAAAACCAAGAAGCAAAAGGTGGTTTCATGCTCTAGTGCAGAATCAGAGTATAGAGCAATGAGGAAGCTCACTACTGAATGCATCTGGCTGAAACAAATTTTGGGTGACTTAGCCGTGGAGTGTAAGGAGCCTATTACCATTCATTGTGACAATCAAGCCGCCATTCACATAGCCTCCAATTCAGTGTTTCATGAAAGGACCAAGCATATAGAAGTGGACTGCCACAAAGTAAGAGAAGCTATTGGGAAAGGTATCATTTTACCTTGCTATACAAGGAGTGAGGACCAACTAGCTGATGTATTTATCAAGGCAACATCTCTTAAAACTGGCGCCTCTATCTATCCAAGACTTGGCCTCATGACCATTCCACACCAATGATCCCAACATGGAGTGTTATACTCTTTTTCCCTAGAAAAGGTTTTGTCCCAATTGGGTTTTCCTTCTCTAGGTTTTTAATGAGGTAATGTTTCATGGTTGCAAGCTTAAAACATCTTATGTCTTAAGCTTGAGGGGGAGTGTTGGAATGAAGAAGAAATGATGAATTTATGAAAGCCTTTATTTCTACATAAATGGCGATTTATATGTATGTGAAAGGGAGAGTCTAAGGCTTGTTTGTATTATAGAATTATGTTATCCTTGTAAGCCATTTATGTATAAGGCTATCCTTGTATCCAAACAAGCCTAGACTATATTAGTATAAATACTTTACTCCCTTCACATTTTGTAAGTAAGAATTCATAATTCTCATTTTATAATAAAATCATTCTTCTCTCTAATTCTCTAATTCTCTCTAAACTCTCATTCTCTCATTCTACAAATCTCTCAATCTCATAATCTTTCATCTTATTCATCATAAGTGTATACTTATTAGTTCTACCATCATGCACAACTTCCCTATCAAATTGCCAAGGTCTACCTAACAGGATATGGGTGGCTTGCATAGGAACTACATCACAAAGAACCTCATCAACATACTTGCCTATGCTAAATGAAAACTTAACCTGTTCACTAATCTTCAATTCGGTTTTATCATTTAGCCGTCTTAACCTATAAGGCCTAGGATGTTTAGTAGCTGCCAAGTTCAGTTTCTCAACCATATAAGTACTGGCTACATTAGCACAAGATCCACCATCAATTATCAGTGAGCATACTTTACCATTGACCATGCAGCGTGTGTGAAAGATGTTCTCCCTTTGGGCTGTCTCATCCGGCTCTTGGAGAGTGCTAAGGACCCTTCTTGAGACCAGGAGGTCTCCTACTTCAGGATAGGCTACATCATCCTCCTCTTCATCAGCTTCCTCAGGAGGTTCCATCTCATCTTGAGACTCATAGTCACCAGATGGTGTGATGATCATAGCCCTAGGATTTGGGCAATCCCGTGCATAGTGTCCACGGCCGCGGCATTTGAAACACATGATGTCCCGGGTTTTAGGACCAGTGGGTGCGGGTCTGGCGTCTGGCCTTGGGGCAGGGGTGGTCTCCCTGGGCTTGTATGGAGCTCTCACATCCTGGGCTATGGCTTTGCCCCGGTCGGATTGCCTAGTGAAGGCCGGTTGAGAACTTGAAGCCTGCGGGTGGGAGTTTGGGGCAGAGGATCTCCACGGGTTGTTAACCACTGCTCTGGTCCTGGTCTTCCTCTTGAGTTGGCTCTCTACTTGAGTGGACAGATGCAATAACTCATTGAGGTCATTGTAAGAATACATCTCCACCTTGCTGGCAATCTTCTCTTGTAGACCATCCAAGAATTGTGCCATGAGAGTCTCTTCAGTGTCTTCTAAACCAAGCCGGTTTCTCAGGTGTTCAAACTCTCCAAAGTACTCCTCTACACTTCTCTGGCCTTGGCTGAGCTTCCTAAACTTCTTCTGAAGCTCCCGGTGGTACATAGGTGGGATGTACCTTCCTTTCATCATGAATTTCATGATTTCTCATGATCTGACCGGCTCCTCTCCTCTCCTTCTTCTTTTGGCCGAGTCTTGGTCCCACCAGGACAGGGCATGATCAGTGAGTTGAGCTGCTGCATAGGCCACCTTCTTGGGTTCTTCAAACCCATAGACTTCAAAGATGTGATCCATCCTTCTCTCCCAGTCCAGGTATGCCTCCAGATCAACCTTGCCGGCAAAGGTAGGGGGCGTTAGCTTGAGGTGTGTGGAATGAGCTCTAGGTGGGTGGTGATGTCCCCTCTCTTCAGGAAACCTTCTCTCTCTGTGTCTTGGCCTTCTGAAATGGGGTGGGAAAGCCTCCTCCTCAGACAATCCTTCCATGTCTTGCTCCGGCCAAGGGGGTGGTGGAGCTCTCGGTTGAGGAGGTGGAGGTGCTGGCGCAGCCTGTGGGTGAGGCTGCTCCACTCGGCCAAGCCGGTCTCCCAGCTGCTGAAGCTGAGTCTGAAGGCTGGTGAGAATCTCTGCTAGAGCTGGGTCAGTCATTCAGCTCACGGGTACCTTGCAAAGAAAAAGTCAACGAGTCAAAGTACTTAAACTAACTACTAAATCATTCAACCATTCAACAATTCGAATCACATGCATTAACTCAATGAACCGCCAAAAAGACAAGCAAGACCAAAATTCAAATTCAAACAGTCAAAAGGTTAGACAATGTGACATCATCCGGTGAGGACCACACGGTGACTCACCGACCAGGCTGCCCAAAAAGCAACTATGTCTCCACCTAACTCTATCTTCTTCCCTAGGTTCAACAATGGCGATTTTCTAAACAGGGAGGCATGCTCTATCAACCTAGCTAAGCAACATCACAAAATACCAAATTCACAGCTTAACAAGCCCTACACAAGAAGTACTAAGCACGCAACCTAAAACCCTAACACACGCTTGAGCAAAAATCAAAACCCTAGGTGAGAAAGTGGAAAGATGCAACCTTTCTTCAGGAACTTGAGCTCTGATACCAAAATGTTACAGGCCAGGGCCATCTGGTTCAGGGGACGGTCGGAAGGAGGCGCGGCATGGTCGGGAAAGCGTGGGCGGTACGGATGGGGTTTCGGCGTGATTGAGCTGGTCGCGGCTTGGGACGGGAACGAGAGAGTGGCCGGTTTGGGTAAGCGACTAGCGGCTAGAGAACAATGGAACGGAAGGAGATGAAATGGGGTTTTTAGTTGCATTTTGAAAGTGGATTGAAGGCAACACACCAAGCTATGTCTGGCTTGGATACAGCCTTTCCAAGAAGAGAGACACACTCAATCTTCAAGGAAGCTTTCCTTGTCTCTTGGAGACACACTCACACAAGCAAGAGATGGAACTGACCTAGGCGGCCATGAGATAGAGTTTAGGGTTCGAAAATTTTCTGCCTTAGAAGGAGTAAGAGTCTGACTTTTATAGGCTACATATGACCTAGTTGACCGTGGTCAACAAAACACTAAACCCCCAAAATAAAGACTAAGTCTTAATGAAAATGCAAAGGCTAAACATGTGCCTAAGATAGAATCAAGCCTAATTGATTTAAATGGACATATCCACATTAAACCAATGGGACACTAGGCTTGATGCCTTAGATTTTCAGGTCTCATTAAAAACCTTTCCAAGAACCCATTATGGTAAACTTAGAAAGGAAAAGAGTACCCTAATCACCTAAGGTCTTTAAGAGTGCCCTTACTCATGGATAGTAAGGACACACAAGACCTTATCCCTAAGCCTGTGTGCATGAGTGTCCTGGTCAGGAACACCCAGCTGAACATGATCAGGCGGCTGGCTGGTGTCTTCAATCTCCTCTTCCTCTCCATGACCGGATGCATGAGCTAGGTTGGTTACTGCTTGGTCTCCATGGGGTTGATCATCCTTGCTCCTGTCTTGAGCTCCTTGAGCGGCCCTGCTCCTAGTCATTATGCGGTGAGACACATATGGAGTGGCATGAACCTCATCCTCTAAGTACTGGGTCGGTGTAGCTTGGATGACCCCATCAACCAGTCAGCTTCTCACTGAAATAGGCTACCGGCCTTCCTCCTTGGGTTAGAACCGCTCCAGTTCCTACTCCTGATGCATCATACTCCACCTCAAAAGTCTTCTCAAAGTTTGGCAGGACTAGGATGGGAGCGTGAGTTAGCTGGTACTGGAGCTCCAAGAAATCCCTCTCCTCAGCCTATCCCCATTCAAAACTGGTGATGTTCTTGATCAGAGATGTCAATGGTGCAGCTAAGGTACTGAAATCCTTCACAAACCGCCGGTAGAAACTGGCTAATCCATGGAAACTCCAGACCTGGTTGATGGAGGTTGGTCTGGGCCAGCCAAGTATAGCCTCTATCTTCTCTAGATCCACCCTAAGCCCCTATGAGCTAACAACAAAACCAATGAAAACAACTTCTTCTGTGCAAAAGATACACTTAGCTAAATTAGCAAACTTATGTTCTTTCCAAAGGGTGTCTAATACTTGTTCTAAATGCAGCACATGATCAGATAGGCAAGAGCTATAAATCAGAATATCAGCAAAATAAACAACTAGAAACTTGCCCATGAAGGGTCTAAGGATATGGTGCATGAGACGCATGAAGGTGCTTGGTGCATTGGAGAACCCAAACGGCATGACCAGACATTCAAACAAACCATGCTTGGTCTTGAAGGCTATCTTCCACTCATCACCTTCTCTCATCCTCACTTGGTGATATCCACTCTTCAAATCCACCTTGGAAAAGATGGTTGCTCCACTGAGTTCATCCAGCATATCATCTAGTCTTGGGATTGGATGGCGGTATTTGATGGTGATGTTGTTTATGGCTCGGCAATCCACACACATCCTATAGGAGCAATCCTTTTTAGGCACAAGGAGCACAGGCACGACACATGGACTGAGACTCTCCCTCACATAACCCTTGGCCATGAGGTCCCTGACTTGAGCCTCCAGTTCCTTAGCTTCTGCAGGGTTGACTCGGTAAGCTGGCCGGTTTGGAAGTTGTGCCCCGGGGATAAAGTCAATTTGGTGTTCAATGCCTCTCAAAGGGGGTAAGCTAGCTGGTATCTCCTCTAGAAAAAACATCCTTGTACCTGTCAAGAAGAACTTGGATCTCCCTTGGCAAGACCGCATTAGTATGCCCAATATTCAACAAGTCCTTATAAATAATTAAAACTACTTGCAAGTGGGATCAAAAAGTAAAAGCCTAACATCACTAGGTGCAATCAAGAAGTTGGTCTTAGTCATGCATTTTTCCTTAGCTAACTTAATTTGCATCTCATGGACTTAAGAAGGCAACAATGGGCTAGACTAATCCGTTGTTTATTCATCATCAAGGTATACTTATTAGTCCTACCAACATGCACAACCTCCCTATCAAATTGCCAAGGTCTGCCTAACAAAATATGAGTGGCTTGCATAGGAACTACATCACAGAGAACCTCATCAACATATTTGCCTATGCTAAAAGAAACCTTGACTTTCTCACTAATTTTTAATTCAGTCCTATCATTCAACCACCTTAGTCTATATGGTCTAGGATGCTTGGTGGCTGTCAAATTCAATTTCTCTACCATGTATGCACTGGCCACATTAGCATATGAACCGCCATCAATGATTAAGGAGCATACCTTGCCATTTACCATACAACGGGTTTGAAAGATGTTCTCCCTTTGGGCTGTCTCATCCGGTTCTTGGATGGTGCTTAGAACTCTCCTTGAGACCAAGATATCACCCACTTCAGGGTAGGCCACTTCATCATCCTCCTCATCAGCTTCCTCAAAGGGTTCCATCTCATCCTGAGACTCATAATCACCGGCTGGAGTGATGATCATGGCCCTTGGGTTGGGGCAATCCCTTGCGTAGTGTCCTCGGCCCCGACATTTGAAACACATGATGTCACTAGTATTGGGTTTAGTGGGAGCGGCTCTAGCTTCAGGCCTTGGGGCAGGGGTTGTTTCCCTAGGCTTGTATGGTGGTCGTGCTTCTTGGGCTATGACCTTGCCACAGTCAGGTTGCCTGGAGAAAGCCGGATTGGAGCTAGATGCATGCGGACTGGAACCTGAGGCAGAAGGTTTCCATGGGTTGTTGATCACGGCCCTGGTCCGGGTCTTCCTCTTGAGCTGACTTTCCACTTGTGTGGCTAGGTGTAATAGCTCATTAAGATCATTGTAGGAATACATCTCCACTTTGCTAGCAATCTTCTCTTGAAGACTATCAGAGAAATGCTCAAACTCTCCAAAGTATTCTTCTATACTCCTTTGTCCTTGACTTAGTTTCGTAAACTTCTTCTGGAGCTCTCTGTGGTACATGGGTGGAATGTATCTTCCTTTCATCATGAACTTCATGATCTCCCATGATCTAACTGACTCCTCTCCTCTCCTTCTTCTCTTGGTTGAGTCTTGATCCCACCAAGACATGGCATGATCAGTGAGTTGAGCTGCTGCATAAGCTACTTTCTTGGGCTCTTCAAACCCATAGACATCAAATATGTGGTCCATCCTCCTCTCCCAATCTAAGTAAGCTTCCAGTTCTACTTTGCTGGCAAAGGTGGGAGGAGTGATCTTGAAGTGTGGGGAGTGAGCTCTCGGTGGGTGGTGATGGCCCCTCTCCTCAGGTAACCTCCTTTCCCTGTGCCTTGGCCTTCGGAAGTGAGGCGGGAAAGCTTCTTCCTCGGACAGACCCTCCATCTCATGTTCTGGCCAAAGTGGTGGAGCTCTCGGCTGTGATGGTGGAGGCGCTTGGGCTGGTTGAGGCTGAGGTTGTTCTACTCAGCCAAGCCGGTCTCCTAGCTGCTGGAACTGGGTCTGGATGTTAGTCAGGATATCCGCTAAGGCTGGATCAGCCATCTTAGCTCAGGTACCTTGAAACACCAGAAAGTAAGCTAGTGAACGGTACTTAGGCTAATGACCTTAACTAATTGCTTAATTAATTTAAACTAAGCAAAACTAACACTTAATTAACTTTAAACATGATTAATAAAAGAAAAACTAACTAGGAACCGCCAAAGACAAGAAAGATTTCGAATTCAAATTTTAAAGCACGCAGGGGACAAAATGACATCACCCAGGGTGGACCACTGGTGAGTCACCCGACCAAGGACGGTACGGTCCTGGTCAAAAGTGACCTTGACCACGCCTAACTTCTTCCTCCTCAGCAAGCTAACAACAAGGGCGAGTGCTAACACAGATTTTAACATGCTTAATAACTAGTCTAAACTATGTAACACACAAATTCAACAACCTTAAGCATGTACTAATACGCAAGCAATCAAAACCTAACAACCACACACACAAATTTTATAAAAAACCTAGGACTAAGAGTAGGTAAGGTACAACCTTTCTTGGCAGGAACTTGAACTCTGATACCAAAATGATATGAGCCAAGCCATAGAGTCAAGGAGGTGGTTGGTAGAGCGAACGGCACGGTCGGAAGGGCGGGTGGTACAGACGAGTCCCAGTCACAGGGATGAACGGGTCACGGCCTCGGAACGGGGATGCGGAAGAAAGAACCGGTTACTGGTTGTGAAGGCGAATGAGGGTCTTGGCTTCGGTCGAGAACACAAACGAGGTTGAGGGTTGCGGTCATAGATGCGAACGGTGGGCGACTTGCGGACGAGGACACGAACGACAAGATGGTGGGCATGGGGGAACGGCGATGGAAGTGATGGAACGTGGGGCGTACGGAAATGATCTTGAAGAGATTCAAACGGTGGAATGAAGGCAACTCACCAAGCTATGACTGATTTGGATACAGCCTTTCCCTGAAGAGAGACACACTCAATCTTCAAAGAGTTTTTCTTCCTCTCTTGGAGACAAACTCACAACACAAGGAAGAAGATAATAGACGTAGGCGGCCGTTTGGAAGGGTTTGATTTCTAACTTGTCTGCATAAAATGAGGAAGGGTTTTGCATTTTATAGGCTACATCATGACCTAGTTTACCACAATACTCGCGGTCAACAACTACTTAAACCCAATTAGACTAAGAGTCGTAAGTAGAATCTTAGATGTCCCTGTCGAGATTGGAGGAGTTGAGTTTTTGGTGGATCTTCTGGTAGCGGCCTTGGATCATCATGAGGTGATTCTCGGGATGGATTGGCTAATCCGGTATCAGGCACAGATGGACTGCGGAAAGGGCATAATCAAGCTGGTGAAAGATGACTATTCTAAAATTCAATTTGACGGATTTCGACCAAGCATCGGAGTTGAGTTCCTATCGGCCATAAGAGCAATGTCTGAACTGCAAGCTGGGGAAGCTTACTTAGTAACCCTTTCATTAAGCGACAATGGTATGGCCAAGGACGCAGAGTTAATCGAAATTCCAGTGGTCCAAGAGTTTGAAGACGTGTATGGACCATTAGAAGGAATACAACCACCCAGATCGAGTTCCTTCACGATCACTCTGGAACCCGGAGCCACTCCCATCGCTAAGGCACCATATAGGATGGCGCCAACAGAGATGGCAGAGCTTAAGAAGCAACTCGAGGACTTAGCTGGAAAAGGCTTCATAAGACCAAGTTCTTCATCGTGGGGAGCACCGGTCTTATTTGTCAAAAAGAAGGACGGTAGCATTAAGTTATGCATTGAATTACCGAGGAATCAATAACATAACCATTAAGGACAAGTACCCACTTCCGAGAATAGACGAACTCCTGGACCAACTCCAAGGAGCCAAAGTCTTCTCGAAATTGATTTAGCCTCAGGATATCACCAAATACATATTGCAGAAGATGATATTCCAAAAACTGCATTCCGCACTAGGTATGGGCAATACGAGTTCGTGGTAATGCATTTCGGACTTACAAATTCCCCAGCTGCCTTCATGAGGTTAATGAATGAAGTATTCCGGGAATACTTAGATGAGTTTGTCATCATCTTCATTGATGATAAACACATTTATTCAAAGAACGCAGCAGATCATGAGACTCACTTGAGGTTAGTATTGACTAGATTACGGGAGGAAAAGCTATTTGCAAAATTCAGTAAGTGCAAATTCTGGAGGAAGGAAATAGGCTTTATAGGCCACAAAGTCTCAGAACATGGAGTATCTGCGGATCCAGAAAAAATAAAAGCCATTAAGAACTGGCCTCAGTCGTCTAACGCTACGGAAATCCGAAGCTTCCTAGGATTGGTCGGATATTACAGAAGATTCGTTCAGAACTTTGCCTCTAAGGCTAAACCCCTTACCAGATTGACCGGCAAAGGTATTCAGTTCCAGTGGACCACAAAAACTGCCAAGGCATTCGAACAATTGAAAGAAGCTCTGACCACCGCACCTATTTTGGTCTTACCCGAACCGCACAAACCATTTTCCATCTACACGGATGCATCTCGAATAGGACTTGGCTGTGTGCTAATGCAGAACGGTAAAGTCATAGCCTATGCATCTAGGCAGTTATAAAAGCATGAAGAAAACTATCCGCTCATGATTTGGAGCTAGCTGCGGTAATATTCGCCTTGAAGATCTGGAGGTCATACCTTTATGGTGAGACGGTACAGGTCTTCACCGATCACCAGAGCTTGAAATATCTGTTTATACAACCCGACCTAAATCTACGGCAAAGGCGTTGGATGGAGTTTATCCCAATACCATGCGGGAAAGGCTAATGTAGTATCTGATGCCTTAAGCAGAAGACAAACGGTTAAAAGTACGATAAATGACATAGAAGAACTGACCGCCATGTTTAAGACGGTACGACTCACGACGATGGAAGGAGAGACGAGCTAGCCCTTGGGGATACAAGCCGTAAACCAGGCCAGCTTGATCAGTCGCATTCGAGACGCTTAAAAGGAGGATACGGATTTGAAGAGAATCATAGAACAATTCTCAGGAGGAGAGAAAAGAAATGAGAAGGGGTATCACTTAGCAGATGATGGAACGTTGCTCCTAAATAGAAGAATCACAGTTCCGGCAGAACAGGAACTAAGGAAGGAAATATTAAGAACAGCTCATCGGTCCCTATTAAGTATTTTTCCGGGAAGCACTAAAATGTATCGAGACATAAAGCGCTTTTATCACTGGCCAGGGATCAAGAAGGCGGTAGCAAAATGGGTAGCCCAGTGCCAAGTATGCCAGCAGATTAAAGTCGAGTACCAAGTACCGGGAGGCTTACTACAAAGCTTGCCAATTCCGGAATGGAAATGGGAAGCAGTAGCCATGGACTTCATTACCGGTCTACCCGTGGCTCCAGGTCGAGGTAACGATGCCATATGGGTGATAGTATGGCATATGGTCGAGGTAACACCTCTTTTTCAACACGGTCTGGCCCCTCAGATCTCTGCAAGGTCTCATGATCTGTGTGGATCACACACTCCCTAGCCAAGAGATAGTGTTGCCATGTTTACATTTCCCTGACCAATGCATACAACTCCTTGTCATAAGCTGGATAGTTCAAGGTAGCACCGGTCAGCTTCTCACTAAAATAGGCACTGGTCTTCCTCCTTGAGTCAGCACCGCCCCTATGCCTACTCCTGAGGCATCACACTCCACTTCAAAGGTTTTCTCGAAATTGATAAGAGCAAGGATGGGCGCATGGGTCAGCTGGTACTTGAGATTCAAGAAGGCTTGTTCTTGTAGTTCTCCCCACTCAAAACCCGTGTTCTTCTTGATCAGGGAAGTCAATGGTGCAGCCAAGATGCTGAAGTCCTTCACAAAACGTCTATAGAAACTGGCCAATCCATGGAAGCTTCTAACTTGGCTGATTGAAGTCGGTCTGGGCCAGCCAAGTATTGCTTCTATCTTCTCCACATCCACTCTTAGTCCCTGTGAGCTAACCACAAAGCCAAGGAAAACAACCTCATATGTGCAAAAGATGCATTTAGACAAATTGGCAAACATGTGTTCTTTCCTAAGAGTCTCTAAGACTTGTTCTAAATGCAGCACATGATCAGTCAAGCAAGAGCTATATATCAGAATGTCATCAAAATAAACCACTAAGAACTTGCCCATTAAGGGTCTAAGGATATGGTGCATGAGGCGCATGAAGGTGCTTGGGGCATTGGAGAGGCCGAATGGCATGACTAGCCACTCATACAAGCCATGCTTGGTCTTGAAGGCGGTCTTCCACTCATCCCCTTCCCTCATCCTCATTTGGTGATACCCACTCTTCAAATCCACCTTAGAAAAGATGGTTGCTCCACTCAGCTCATCCAACATGTCGTCTAGTCTTGGGATTGGGTGGCGGTATTTGATGGTGATGTTGTTGATGGCTCTACAATCAACACACATCCTGTAGGAGCCGTCTTTCTTGGGCACAAGGAGCACAGGAACGACACAGGGGCTTAGGCTCTCCCTCACATATCCCTTGGCCATGAGGTCTCGGACCTGAGCTTCAAGCTCTTTCCTCCGCAGGATTGACTCGGTATGCAGGCTGGTTTGGGAGCTGGGCGCCAGGGATGAAGTTAATCTGGTGCTCTATGCCTCTCAAGGGCGGCAGGCCTGCCGGTATCTCATCAGGAAAGACATCCTTGTACCTGTCAAGCAAAGCTCGGATTTCCCTTGGCAAGACCACATTAGTATGTCTAGAATTCATCAAATCCTTGTAAACAACCAAAAAAACTTGACAAGTTGGGTCAAAGAGAGAACGCCTAACATCACTAGGTGTAATCAAGAAATTGGTTTTAGAAATGCATTTTTCTTTGGCTATCTTAACTTGCATTTCATGAACTTGAGCAGGCAATAATGGTGCTAGGCTAATCCGTTTCTTATTCATCATAAGGGTATACTTATTTGTTCTACCATTATGCACAACTTCCCTATCGAATTGCCAAGGTCTACCTAACAGGATATGGGTGGCTTGCATAGGAACTACATCACAAAGAACCTCATCAACATACTTGCCTATGCTAAATGAAACCTTGACCTGTTCACTAATCTTCAATTCGGTTTTATCATTCAGCCATCTTAACCTATAAGGCCTAGGATGTTTAGTAGCTGCCAAGTTCAATTTCTCAACCATATAAGTACTAGCTACATTAGCACAAGATCCACCATCAATTATCAGAAAGCATACTTTACCATTGACCATGCAGCGTGTGTGGAAGATGTTCTCCCTTTGGGTTGTCTCATCCGGCTCTTGGATAGTGCTAAGGACCCTTCTGGAGACCAGGAGGTCTCCCACTTCAGGATAGGCTACATCATCCTCCTCTTCATCAGCTTCCTCTGGAGGTTCCATCTCATCTTGAGACTCATAATCACCAGACGGTGTGATGATCATAGCCCTAGGATTTGGGCAATCCCGTGCATAGTGTCCACGGCCACGGCATTTGAAGCACATGATGTACCGGGTTTTATGACCAGTGGGGGCAGGTCTGGCGTCTGATCTTGGGCCAGGGGTGGTCTCCCTGGGTTTGTATGGAGCTCTCACATCCTGGGCTATGGCTTTGCCTCGGTCAGGTTGCCTAGTGAAGGCAGGCTGAGAACTTGAAGCCTGCGGATGTGAGTTTGGGGCAGAGGCTCTCCATGGGTTGTTGACCACTGCTCTGGTCCTGGTCTTCCTCTTGAGCTGGCTCTTTACTTGGTTGGACAGATGCAATAACTCATTGAGGTCGTTGTAAGAATACATCTCCACCTTGCTGGCAATCTTCTCTTGTAGTCCATCCAAGAATTGTGCCATGAGAGTCTCTACAGTGTCTTCCAAACCAAGCCGGTTCCTCAGGTGTTCAAACTCCCCAAAGTACTCCTCTACACTCCTCTGGCCTTGGCTGAGCTTCCTGAACTTCTTCTGTAGCTCCCGGTGGTACATAGGTGGAATGTACCTCCCTTTCATCATGAATTTCATGATTTCCCATGATCTGACCAGCTCCTCTCCTCTCCTTCTTCTTTTGGCCGAGTCTTGATCCCACCAGGACAGGGCATGATCAGTAAGTTGAGCTGCTGCATAGGCCACCTTCTTGGGTTCTTCAAACCCATAGACTTCAAAGATGTGGTCCATCCTTCTCTCCCAGTCCAGGTATGCTTCCGGATCAACCTTGCCGGCAAAGATGGGAGGCGTGAGCTTGAGGTGTGGGGAGTGAGCTCTAGGTGGTTGGTGATGTCCCCTCTCCTCAGGATACCTCCTCTCTCTGTGTCTTGGTCTTCTGAAATGGGGTGGGAAGGCCTCTTCCTCAGATAAACCCTCCATGGCTTGATCCGGCCAAAAGGGTGGTGGTGCTCTTGGTTGTGGAGGTGGAGGGGCTGGTGCAGGTTGCGGTTGAGGCTGCTCCACTCGACCAAGCCGATCTCCCAGCTGCTGAAGCTGAGTCTGAAGGCTGGTAAGAATCTCGGGTAAGGCTGGATCAGCCATTTAGCTTAGGTACCTTGCAAGACAAGAAAGTCAACTAGTCAACGGTTTCTTACTTAATTACCTTAAGATTAGAGCTAATGATGCTTGATAAAAAATTGGATTTCAATTTAAGCTAGACTAAATTTAACTAAACCTAAGACAGATAAATTAAAAAAATTTCGTTCTATAACCGCCTAGTCTTAAACAGATTTCGAATTCAAAATTTTAAAAGGCAGGGGACAGGATGACATCAGCCGGAAGGACCACTTGGTGAGTCACCGACCACAGGACAGTACGGCCCTGGTCAAAAAGTGGCCTTGACCACGCCTAACTTCATCTTCCCCACAAGCTCTAACAATGACGGTTTATGCAAGCAACAATCCTAACAACCAGACTAAACAACCTAGTTCACTAAATCTATCAATCCTAACCAAAGATTCCTAAGCAAACAAGCAAACCAAACATCCGCAAGAACACAACCAAAACCTTAAGTGAAAAGTTGGAAAGTTACAACCTTTTCTTCAGGAACTTGAGCTCTGATACCAAAATGTTACGGGCCAGGGCCATCTAGCTCAGTACGGGTCAAGGGAAAGCGAGGTTCGGTCGAGAAACTTGGTCGGAACGGACGGCGTCCTCGGAAGGCGAGTTGCTCACGGTTCGGGAACAAGCGAGCAGGCGACCGGCTGGTAAGCCTTAGGCGGGGTGAGGCGAGGCACGGCTTGTGAGCGTGGCCAGGGAAGGCCTTACGGCTGGTGCAAAGTCTACCGAAAAGGAAACCAGTCCGTGGGACGGAAGAAGACGTGACCGGTACGGCTGTGAGCGATGGAACGGGTGGATTGTTGGGACAAAGAACAAGGACGTGATTTCGGAAATGAAAGCAGGGTTTGAAGGCGGCTTGAATGGGGGATTGAAGGCAACACACCAAGCTATGTCTGGCTTGGATACAGCCTTTCCAAGAAGAGAGACACACTCAATCTTCAAGGAAACTCACTCTCTCTTGGAGACACACTCAAACAAGGGAGAAAGGGAGAAAGACCAAGGCGGCCATGTCAAGTTTAAGGTTCTAAAATCTGCTTAGAAAACGAGTAAGAGTATGCCTTTTATAGGCTACATACTTAAGACCACAAATGACCTAGTTAATCGTGGTCAACAAAACTAAACAAACCCCAAAATGACTAAGTCTTTTAAAGAAAATGCAAGGCTAAACATTTGCCTAAGATAAAATCAAGCCTAATTGATTTAAAGGGACATATCCACATTAAACCAATGGGACACTAGGCTTGATGCCTTAGGTTTTCAGGTCTCATTAAAAACCTTTCCAAGAACCCATTATGGTAAACTTAGAAAGGAAAAGAGTACCTTAATCACCTAAGGTCTTTAAGAGTGCCCTTACTCATGGATAGTAAGGACACACAAGACCTTCTCCCTAAGGTTGTGTGCATGAGTGTCCTGGTCAGGAACACCCAGCTGAACATGATCAGGCGGCTGGCTGGTGTCTTCAATCTCCTCTTCCTCTCCATGACCGGATGCATGAGCTAGGGCGGTTTCTGCTTGGCTTCCTTGGGAATGATCATCCTTGCTCTTGTCTTGGGCTCCTTGGGCGGCTCTACTCCTGGTCATGATGCGGGGGGACACATATGGAGTGGTCTGATCCTCATCCTCCAAATACCGGGTCGGTGTAGCTTGGATGACCCCATCATTCATTGCACAAATTCACGTTATTCTTGTCCATGTCCTTCTCTAGTTGCAGACATTGCTCCTCGTCAGAGATAGGTTGCTTAATCTCCTCTTTTGGTCTTTCTAGTATCGCACCATCCCCTCCTCCTTTGAAAGGATTTGACCTCACTCCTTGCTCAAGTGTTCCTTTGGTCCATAATCAATTTGTTTTTCAAGACCCTGAATCCTCCTAGTTCTTGAAACAAACTTCATAACCAGTTTATCCTGCTTCCATTCAAACACTAGAAAAACCACATCAAATGTGCAACAGAAATAGACAACCGAATCCCCTGAGTTTAAGATCTCAAACACAAGACTCGGGTTTCTAGAATCACCATCTAAGACAATATCATAGATCATTCTAGCATTAGAACACTCACTGGAACAAAACTTTTATTTTGAACACAAACCAAACAAAAAGATATCATTGCTATCAAACAGATTGGATTGTGCTAACTTATAAACTCTCTCAACATATTCAAATTCAGAACTTCTCTTAGCTCTAAGTAGGGCTTGCATGTTCCTAGAAGACCATTCTAGCAATGCAAACTCATGATCTAACTTGGAAAAACTCCCAAAACCATTTTCTCTCAAGGATGAGTTCATATCACAAGGTTTTAAAACCCAAAAATCTTCACAGCACAAAGTTTCACATCATTTTTTAATCGAATTAGAGTTATGTAACACTTTATTAGAGAAACATTCATCAATCTTCGATTCTAAATCAATTTAAATCGATTTCAGCCCTTATGTTCTCCTACTCAACTTATGACTCAAAGCAAACTCAGAACTCCCAGTTTCAGCAATCAAATAACATTCTGATCTAGAAAAAATTTCATGCCTAGGTGCTTCAAAGTATTGAATCATCTTATCAAAAATAAACCCAGAAACACAAAGTTCTTTCACATTTTCTAAACAAAATTGTTTCTCTTCTTCAGGTATAATACTCACAAACAAGCTAGGTAAAGAATTTGGCACACCAATATCCTTACAGAGTTTGAGGCGACTTTAATCAATGAGAAAAGGAGAGAATGATTTAAACTCCCAGCTAGCTGCAAGCGCCAAGTTGCTGTCCAATGAAGATATCCTTGGTGTCTTCTCTGGTAACTTGTCTTCATGATCGCGCAAAAAAAACTCTCTGATACTCGGTTGCACCGGTTTGAGATTAGTAAAACTTAGACAAGTCTCATCTAATACACAAACTGATGGAATAGAGAAAGTATCCTTGTTAAACTCGCCTTCAACTACTTATTCCTTACCTTGAAACGATTTTGGCAATGGACCATACATATCTATTCTTCCTCTAACTTCATTGGCATACTTAGCAACTTCCAGCATCTCCATGCCTCTTGCTGGTGGTAAGTTCTTGGGTACCTCTTCTGGTATATCCTTCTCAATGTCCTGTGAAAAGAAAACAAGGCTACTCGGACTCACCGGTTCACAGATGGTTAGTTCTTTACATATCTTTTTTCCTTAAGAATAGAATCAATTTGAGAAGATGGTAGGAAACTCATAGCTGGGATTAAGTCATTTAAGAGCTCTTCAGTCTCAAACAACTGCTTAAAAACTATGGCTTCATTATGAAGAGGTGATGTTTCTGAAATTTCCTTCCTTTCCTAACTGTTATTCTCAACACTGTTCACAAACAATCTTCTAGGACTATGTTTAATGTAGTTGCACATAAAGGATTCATTAGAAAAATCTTTTAAATTTGAATTTTGTTTCTTACATTTGCAAAATGGACTAAAATTATTGATTTATGGGTGTTTGAAAGACGGTTTCTTCTGAGAACACCTATGCTCCTGGCGTGTCAACTTGGCTGATGATGGGCGTGTGGTTATTATCTCATGTGATCTCCTTAGTTGTCTGTCCTGCACATAACCAAATTTAATATAATCTAGAGCAGACCTCTTTTCCATAACAAATTTCATCTCAAACCAAAAGCAATCTGAGGTTTTACATTGTGCCTCCTTGTGGATGCAATCTGATCCCACAAATGGATGGCATGACCACTGAATCCACTTGTTGCATGTATAAGCTTCAGGATGGTGATAATAGTCACATGGAATGATGTAATCCCAAGCTTGGATTGACTAAAGTACTCTTATGCTCTATGGCGACGATGGTGATAATAGTAACTCCTCCTGCTTTTCTACTTGCAGAGATTGAAAAGTCCTGAAACTCATTAGCATAGTTAGTCCTATTGAAATCTTATTGCAACTTCCTAGTGATCTCAGCCATCATAGCTTTACATTGAAACTGATCAAGATGAACAATCTGATCCACTGAATTTTTCCTTGCACTAAGTTCCTGAAACAAACTTAGCAAACAGATTAGAAAATCCTCTCTCTCTCTCTTTTGGTTCTCTCTATGCCCAATCCTCTTCATATTCCCACAAGTTCAGAATAGATCAAAGCCCAATCACCCTAAGATCTAGAGATATATCCTACTGTAACTTAAGATAGAAATATTGCAAGATTTTTTTTCGTCAGTTGATTAACCTTCTCCTAGCAGGGTTTCTCTTCTGCTTTCTTTTTTCAGTTTTTTTTATGATAGATCCTTTTCTTGGGATCCTTTCGTAATTCAGGAGAGGCTCAACTGACTTACAAAATATAGAAAGAGAAGAATTGTTTATGAAACTAAAAAATGAAAATAAATCGATATGGTCATGAAATTAAAGTGATTTCAAATAAACTCTAACCTTCAAGAGACTCTGATACCACTTGGTGCGGCCCTGGTTATTTTAAAACCAAAGAATCGACTTGAAGGAAGTGAATTTGACGACAGAGGAGGCTACTAGCACTCCTTATTGGCGGCGGTTTGTTATTAGGGTTAGTGGCGGCTTTGTAGATGGTTGTCTGACAATTTCAATAGCACAGGTTCACCCTGCTTGATAACTATGGAAGATCACATTAGATTACTCTATCCTTTAGTGATTTAGGATTCAATGTTCTTAGGCTGAACAGAGAAAGCAAAGAGGAAGAACATGTAAAAGTTTTCTAGGTTTAATATTAAAATTCGTGTCTGCTTTTTTACAATGGGGGTGAATGTCTTTTTATAGGCAAAAACTCCTAACAAGATTATGCCTAGAATAGAATATTCTTTCTAGTCTAATCTAATCCTAAAAATATACGAGAATGATATATCTTGTCTAATCTATCATAACTAACTCCCTGGTTTAATTTAATGACTAATTACAAATTAAACCAATTAAACCAGCTCAATTGGTTTACTCTCTTTGGGCTTCCTTTTCCTTCTTAGTCAGGCCCAAATCACTTGCAGAATGGACCTTCTATGGGCTTTAACTCTAGAATGATTTAGTGGGCTTTTAAACATGTCCTGGACCTCCTCTTCTTGAATCTCCACGTCCATGAGCTTCTCCTGGTCCAGCTCCACGTCAATGGGCTGCTTCTGGTTCAGCTCCAGATCAGACTCATTGCACAAATCCACATTATTATTGTCCTTGTCCATCTCCAGTTGCAGACATTGCTCCTCGTGAGAGATAGGTTGCTTAATCTCCCCTTCTGGTCTTTCTAGAATCGCACCAGATTAAGTGACTAGAAATGACCAAAAACACTAAAGATAAAAGAAAAAGAGGTAAATAGGTACAAGGTGATGTGTGGTACCTAGAAGAACTCGGAGTTGGTGGATTCAGAAAAGGACAGAGATATGGAGGGGTTGCTGGATATTGGAGATTGCAAAGCCCTCTATTTATCGGCTGGATGCATCAGAAGCTCATTGGACTTGGCATGTTGGCAATGCATTGTATAAGTCTCAAATCCTTTCTTCTTTCATTTTTGAAAGATATGTTCGCTCCTTCTTTTTGCTCAACTTGTTTATTACGCCTCATGTTCGATGTTGCTTCTTCTATTTTAGGTGCTCGGTGGATCATGGAGAGACACTGTTGTTCCATCTCCCATAACATCTTACACCAAATATGTCCTTAGTCTTTGTACAGTAATTAGTTTCTCAAAATTTTCCCCCATCCTTCTTGAGCCCTCAAATATATTTTCTTGTTCTGCTCGGTACTCATGTTTCCTCCTGGTTGGTTCCGCTTCTTTCTTTCCTTCTTCCAACACATGTATGTGGCGTTGGCTGTTTGTAGGAGGATGAGCTTAGGCTACATTTTTGACAAGAGTCTTTTTGAGAAAGGTTTAAGTTTTACCTTTGGAGTTCTAAGTGCACTCCACTCATTGTTTAGCTCAGCTTCTTCTTTGTTATTTTCCTCTGTTTATATGCCCTCTGTTTTTATGCCCTCTGTTTCCATGGCATGAAGTCCTTGCTTCAGCTTCAAGAAAACATATTGCACGTCGTAAACCTTGCGCAAATTTATCAGCTTCTCGTAACCCTTACTATTGGGATGTTGCAATGCCTACTCTCCTTGCTTGAGCATCAAAGCTTTTCCTAGGTTATCCCCAACGGCTATCTCTTCAATTAGCTCATCAACTAGCGCACCAAGTTCTTCTATGTATAAGACTTTTCCTTCAAATGTTAGCGTTCTCATAACCTTGTTGATGTCAAAATTCAAAACCTCATTTCCGAGCTGCAGGTCTATCTTTCTTTTGTTAACGTTAATATAGCTCAGTAGTGGCTGGGAATGGACTACCAAAAATAAGAGGGTATTTAGGCTCTTCATTCATTTCCAGTACCACAAAGTCTGTGGCTATCTCAAAATTTTCTACCATAATGTGTAAATTCTCAAGTTGACCCACATGATATCTTACTAATCGATCAGCGATAACAAGAAAAAGATGACAATCTTTGAACCGTTTAAAGAACATGTTCTTTACAATGGACACAAGCATGAGGTTGACACTTGCTCCCAAATCGCAAAGACATCTAAAGAAGGTGAGGGGTCCCCAATCACGTGGTAGTGTGAAGCTACCTGGATCCTCTACATTGTTTGTGATGATTTTCCTTTCAATAAATGTGTTGCACTTATGGAGTTACATGACTTTTAGCTCTTTTTCCTTTTCTCTGACAGCATATTTTACATACTTGGCCCACTTCTGACATGATCCAAATAAGAAGGATCACTCTTCAAGACCGGCTTAGCAAGGTAATAACACGGAAGACACGGCTGGTTCTCCAAGAAAGCTTGGAGACGGCACCAAGGGACTTAGACAAGAAGTCTTATGTTTTGTTTTAATTCTAAATTGCTTGTTATTTCATTAATGAATGGTCCAAAGGCTTATATAATGCCTTGTTACAGCTTAGGCTAAACAACATGATGTTTAGCCCTTTAAGAAATAAAAACAACAAGTAGTGTGCTTATTGGCGAAATTTAAAAGGACATTGGACCTAAGTAGCCAACATGACTCATAAGCTTAAATAACATACTTAGTATAAAATATAAATAAAAGATAGAAAAGCCCAGTTAAAAATTTAGGCAAAAATCGGTGGTGACTTGTGAATGGTTTGGAGTTTTTAACAAGTCTTCACCGTCTTGCGCACTAAGAGTATTGCCTCGTACAATTTCCTAGCACGACTTTTGGTGCCTCTACCGAATGGTAATGGTAAAGACACCGGAGGAAGAAGAATTTTCAATAAGGAACCTCCATTGTTCCTTGTCCGGCTTGAAGGCTTTGGAATTTCATGGACCGAGGTTTGTCGGTCCGGGTTCCGGCAAGGTTGGTCCGAGTTCCTGATGGGTTCCACTCTCCAATATCATGCTGTGCTTGTCTCCTAAAGCCTTCCTCTTTTACCGTGTAAGAGGTCCTGGTGAGATGACCGGTGCAGTAGCTGGAACGATGTCCTCATCATTCCTTCCCTCTTGAAATGCTTTGGTCTCCAAAGCAAACCCATCACCTGCATCAAACAACTCTAAGTCAGAAACATTAAACGTACTAGACACGTTATACTCACCTGCAAGTTCAAGCTGGTAGGCGTTGTCATTGATCCTTTGTAAGACTCAGAATGGGCCATCTCCCCGGGGTAGAAGTTTGCTCTTTTGTCACTGTGAAAACCACTCTGGTCGCAGGTGTAGCCAAATCCAGTCTCCCTCCTTGAACATTATGTGCTGACGGCCCTTGTTGGCATTCTTGGTGTCCGGATGTTTCGTTGCTCCAAATTTGTCTTGGTTTCTTCATGTAGACACTTGATATATTCGGCCTAAGCTTCTCTCTCTAAACTAATGGTGTCTCCCAATGGAATGGGCGTGAACTCAATAGGTGTGGTAAGGTTGAAACCGTAGACTACATCAAATGGAGACCACTTCGTTCCAGAGTGTGTGACCCTGTTGTAGGCAAGTTTGACGTATGGAAGACATTCCAACCAGTTCTTCAGATTCCTTCCAATCATTTCTCTCAGCGTATGTGATAAGGTCTTGTTGACCACTTCTGTCTGTCCGTCTGTCTGTGGATGATACGCAGTAGAAAACAAGAGGTTGGTCTCTAACTTCCGCCACAATGCTCTCCAAAAGTGACTGAGGAACTTGGTATCTCGTTCTGATACAATCGTCCTGAGAATGCTGTGTAGTCGTACTAACTTTTTGAAGAATAGGTCGGCAGTCTGGCTCGCGTCATTGGTCTTGTTACATGCGATTAAGTGTGCCATTTTAGAAAAATGGCTAACCACGACGAAGATGGAGTCCTTGTGATTGATCTTAGGTAGTGCTAGCATTAAATCCATAGAGATGTATGTCCAGGGTGCAAAAGGAACTGCTAACGGCATGTAACGACCTTGCGGATACATCTTGGACTTAGCCCGTTTGCAGATAAGACACTTAGCACAATGAGCCTCCACATCTCATCGCTGGTGGGGCCAGAAGAAATGCTCCTTTAGCATGCTCAATGTCTTGTCGACTCTGAAATGACCCATTAAACCTCCTTTGTGGGCCTCTCTCAGAGTAGCTCTCGAATCGATCCTCTCGGAATGCAGAAACGCTTGTCCTTGAAAAGGAATCCGTTAAACAAGTAGAAGTTGCTGTAGGCTCGCTTGCTGTGCTCCTGGTAGGCTCCCTTGTCGTGCTCCTGGTAGGCTTCAGTAAAGTCAGTGTCCTCATCATACAGTTCTTTAATCATCTCGAATCCCATAACTTTCGATTCCATTACGGAGATGAGACTGTATCTTCTGGATAAGGCGTCATCCATAATGTTGTCTGTTCCCTTTTTATACTTAATGACATAGGGGACGGTCTCGATATACTCTAGCCGACGAGCGTGCCTCTTCTTATGTATTGATTTCCTCTAAGATGCTGGAGTGTCTGATGGTCGGTGTGAATCACGCACTCCTTGGCAAGTAGATCGTGCTGCCAAGTCTCTAAGGCTCAGACCAATGCATAAATCTCTTTATCGTAGGTAGAATAGTTAAGAGCAGCTCCACTTAACTTCTCGCTGAAATAGGCGACAGGCCTTCCGCCGTGGGTCAGGACTGCTCCGATGCCAATCCCTGAACCGTCACATTGACCTCGAAGGTCTGGTTAAATTCGGGCAGGACTAGGGCTGGGGCATGGGTGAGGCGTTCCTTTAATAGCTTAAAGGACTTTTCCTTGTCGGGTCCCCAATGAAATTCTTAGTTCTTCTTGATCGTCGAGGTTAACGGACCGGCGATCTTACTGAAGTCTTGGACAAACCATCGGTAAAAGCTTGCTAGTCCGTGGAAGTTACGGACTTGGCTTGCATTCGTCGGCATTGGCCACTCCAGGATGGACTTGATCTTCTCGTACTTCACTCTGAGTCCCTGTGAACTCACGACAAATCCAAGGAAGACGACTTGGTCTGTGCAGAACGTACACTTCTTGAAATTTGCGTATAACTGCTCTTTCTGGAGGGTGATGATGACGGCCTCTAAGTGCTCCAAATGTTCTGAGTAGGTCTTATTATAGACTAGAATGTCATCGAAGTAGACTACTACAAATTTGCCAATGAACAGTCGAAATACTTGGTTCATAAGGCGCATGAATATGCTTAGGGCGTTGGACAGGCTGAACGGCATTACTAGCACCAATAAAGACCCTGCTTGGTCTTTAACGCTATCTTCCATTCATCTCCTTCTCACATCCTGACTTGATGGTATCCGCTTTTTATGTCTATCTTAGAGAATACCGCAGCTCCGCTGAATTCATCGAGTATGTCATCCAGGCGCAGGATGGGGTGCTGCTACTTGATTGTGATATTATTGATGGCGCGACAGTCGACGTACATCCACCAGCTCTCGTCCTTCTTTGGCATAAGTACAACCGGGACGGCACAGGGACTAAGGTTTTCTCTGACGTAACCTTGAGTCATAAGGTTCTGGACTTGCCGTTCTAGTTCTTTAGCCTCATCGGGGTTGACTCGGTATGCGGGCCGGTTAGGTAGTTGAGCTCTTGGAATAAAGTCGATGTGGTGATCAATGCCTCAAATGGGTGGGAGGCCGGCTGGGATCTCGTCTGGGAACACGTCTGCATAGCTCTCTAAAAGGGCTTGGACCTCGTCACGTTGAGTGGTCTCCTACCGGATGTGTTTAGAATCTCTCTGTAGAGCTTTATGACGAATTGGGTGCCCTCAGTACGAGCGACTTTCCTCGTGTATGTCACATTGATTAGGAAGTTCTCTTTGCGGGCATGTTGATCTTTCGCAATCTTAGATTGCATCTCTTGAACGACGTGTGGAGACATTGGTGCCAAGTTGTACCTACGCTTGTCGTGGACAAATGAATAGAAGTTCGTACGTCCATTATGCGTAGTCTCTCGGTCAAATTGCCAAGGTTATCCTAAGAGGAGATGTCCAGCTGACATCAGGACGACATCGCATGTGACCTGGTCCTGATATCTGCCAATGCTGAATGAGACCTTAACTTGATCAGAAATGTATAGCTCCGTCTTGTTGTTCAGCCAACGCAGTTTATAAAGCTTAGGAAGCTTGGTCACAGGAAGTCTTAGTTTTTCAACCATGTATTTGCTTGCGGCGTTGGTGCAGGACCCTCAATCTATAATTAACGAGAACACTTTCCCAAGGATTGTACATTTGGAGTCGAAAATGTTTTCTCGCTGCTCTACCTCTTTTGGCTCAAATCTCGAACTGAGAACTCGTCTGATCATGAGCATCTCTCTAGAGTCAACATACTCTATCTCTTTTTAAGATTGTTGATGGGTCGCAGGGGCTGCCTCCTCGTGCTCATAATCTGACTCATAGTCTCCTGAGGCGTCAATACCATCGTCCTTTGATTGGGACATTCTCGGGATATGTGTCCTCTTCCTTTGCACTTAAAGCATACGATCTCGCTGCTCCGATGGGGCTAGGTCGGAGTGGTCGTGGGGAAGGTCGGTTTTGTGGCAGCTGGGGCGGCCCTGGGAGCTGGGTTGCTGACGACGGCCTTTCCCTTGAGGTCTAGAAGGTGCAACTAATTTATGTTTATTGCACTTTTCTATCTGGACTGCTAAGTAAAATAATTAGCCTAGATCATAGTAAGGCTGTAGGTCGATCTTCCGGGCGATGGATTTGTGTAATCCTTCAATAAATTGGGCCATTAGACTTTCTTCGGACTCGTCCACATCAAGTCGGTTGCGTAGGTGCTCGAATTCATCAAAATACTCTGACATCGTCTTACTGCCTTGGGCCAGGTGTCTGAAACGTCTTTGGAACTCACAATCTGGGTAAGTTCAACCCATGAGATCAAAATACTCATCCTTTCTCTCCTGTGAGCTGTTACTTCTCGATCCCTCCACGCCAGTGCGTGATCAGTGAACTGAGCCGTTGCTAAGGCGACTCTACAGGGATCTTCGTTGTTGTAGTACTCGAAGAGTAACTCCATCCTCCTTTACCAAACTTCTCGGTGTCAACCTTTCCTGAAAAGGAAAGTGGGTTCATCTTTATGTCGGGGTAGTTCATGGGCGGTCGAGGTGGTACATGGGCTCGTCGTAGTACTGTTGCCGGCCCATTCCCTAGTTAGCCGCCTCTGGTCTGGCAGTTTGGTACGGTGGTGCGGCTTGGGGTGGCGCAGGGGCTGGTGCCAGTGTGGGCTGCGCCAATTGCTCGTGGCGCGTTGCTATGGTAGACATCTGGTCGATCAACGATTGCAGAAGCTGCATCATAACTTGATTGTTCTGACCCGAAGATGACTCATCACTTCCTGACATATTTATTTTTTCTAGAAAAGGAAATGTTCGAAAATGGAAAGTTTTCCGAAAAGGAAACTTGCACAGATGGAAATTTCCTTTAATGGAAATATTCCCAAATATTACTTTTTATTTTTCTATTAAAAAGGAAACTACCTAAATGCAAGAAGAAAATTATTAAAAAAAAAAAAAAAAATTGTTCTAAATTTTTTTTTTGCCTAAATGCAAAAAGGAAACTATCCTAGATGCTAAAAGGAAACTAATTATGGCCTAATTTCTAAAATGAAAGGAAATCCTAATAATGAGAAATTACCTACAGGGTTTAGGAAAACTTCCTAGGAGGTTTTGGGAAACGTCCTAAAAGTAATTCCTAACCTAAGGAAAAAATGGCAACTAGTTAATACAATGCCTAAAATGTTTTGGGAAAAATTCCTAAAACTATATGCAAAAACCTAGACACCTAAGACTATGGCTAAGGTCGGCGCGGTTTGAGGGGCAGAGCCAACACAGATGTTTTAGGAGCTTTAAGCTCTGATACCACATGATGCAATAACTGTTTGGTGGGCTGTCTTTTCACCGATAAGCTAAGGTTGCTAGACAGAAGAGATGGAAGCGAGAGGTGGATCGAGGGGACTACATAAGCCGTGAAAGGGCTTGTGATACTCCAAGAACTTCAACCAGGGAAGGTTGAAGAACACGGCTGGCTCTCCAAGAAAGCTTGGGGACAGCGCCAATGGACTTAGACAAGAAGTCTTAGGTTTTGTTTTAATTCTAAAATTTCTTGTTATTTCATTAATGAATGGTCCAAATGGTTAAATAATGCCTTGTTACAGCTTAAGTTAAAAACATGATGTTAAGCCCTTTAAGAAATATAAACAACAAGTAGCGTGCTTATTGGCGAAATTTAAAAGGACTTTGGGCCTAAGTAGCCAACATGACTCATATGCCCAAATAACATACTTAGTCTAAAATATAAATAAAAGATAGAAAAGCCCAGTTAAACACTTAGGCAAAAATCGGTGGTGACTTGTGAATGGTGTGGAGTTGTGAACAAGTACTCACCGTCTTGCTCAATAATAGTATTGCTTCTTAAAACATTTTTCGGAAAACCCAATGGGATAAAACCGCAGATAGGAAAAAGAGTACAATTTCCTAGCACGACTTTTGGTACCTCTACAAGATGGTAATGGTAAAGACACCGTAGGAAGAAGAGTCTTTGAGAAAGAACCTCCATTGTTCCTTTTCCGGCTTAAAGGGTTCAGAGTCGCATGGACCGGGGTCGGTCGGTCTGGGTTCCGGCACGGTCGGTCAGGGTTCCGGCGCGGTCGGTCCGAGTTCCTGACGGGCTCCACTCTCCAATAGCATGCTGAGCTTGTCTCCTAAAGTCTTCCTCTTGGACCGTGTGAGAGGTCTTGGTGGGGTGACCGGTGCAGTATCTGGGAAGACGTCCTCATCATTCTTTCTAGGTTAACACACAACTTTGTATATACATGCATTAACTTTTTATCTTTCGTTGTTTTTGATCCTTGCCACTTTCTAACTCACATCGGGACTGTGAGAGGAAATTCTGCGGGAGGGATCACTTGTTACTAACTTCATTTTGTTTTTGATTGATTGTGTTATAGATTAGAGTCCTAGTAATAAAATAGATTCATAATAGTAACTTAAAAAACAAAAACATCATTTTGGTTGTTAGACTCATACACATTATGATTAGGTAGTTAGAAAAGGATCAAACTTTGCTCTTTCTTGACTGTTCATCACCTGTGAAAACGTTGAAATAACAAAAACACAATTTTGGAAGTTCTTACTTGTAAAAAGGCTACTAGCTTTGGAGCTAACTTAGTCACTTTAGGAAAAATTCTAAGAACTTGAACCCAATTTGAATCATTATCTTGCATACCGATTTAATTTGCATTTTTTTGTGGTTTTAACTTTTCTATTCGGTTTTTTCCACCTTTTTACAACTCTTTTGCAACCGAATAACTATCGCATCCTAATCCCCAAACATTATTTTCAAACCAAAACACTTTTATTTTGAGTGAGCCCTTTTTTTGTGAAATGTGGTGCATGTGCAAAATCCTTAAAAACAAGGAACGAATAGAGGTCTTATATTCATAAGATAGTTAGGATCATTGGGATAAGAATTTTTGGAACAATACCACCTAGGATAGAAAGGTGATCCAAAACAAAAGAGTTTGAAAATAGGTTAATAACCCGCAACAAAAAAAATATAGAGAGACAAAGTATGAAAACTGATTAGTAACCCGCACCAGAAGAAAAGGGAAACCGAACCCACCACTATGGAAAAACCACTTAAAAATCTCCCAATTAAATAAAAGAGAGAGAAAAGAGGGAGCAGATGAAAACCCCGAGCTTTGTAATAGGAAGGATCCAAATGTCCAATGATTTTATTAAATATTTGGCTAAAAAAAAAATTTAGGAATAGAAAGAGTAGAGCGAGATGGATAGTACTAGGATTTGGGACTCAATGGGATAGAAGTGACGATGAGTCTCTTGTACACATTAATTTTTTTATGATAAGGTTATTTTGCATAATGTCAAGCAAACTATTTTAAGATATAACCACCGCAAAAGAATTAACCCCATAAAGGTACACCTCTACTTAACCCTTATATATTCACCCTTAGCCGATCGAGAATTGATTGATTTCTCCTAAATGAGACCGCAATTTAATACCCACTATTGAATGTAAGTAAAAGTTCTTGACCTGACTTTATTGGTTCCACAGATAACTGAGAACGTGATTATTATGGTAAAGTACGAAAGAGAAAATTGTTCTATCTAACAAAGGACAGGCATTAAAAGGCTTATTGTCTCTGAGTATTAGAATCTTAGTGTTTTATTTTTAACAGGGTCGATGTCTTTCCATGCTAGGTTTTTTTGAGGACAAGCAAAAGGAAAATCTGGATGAATTAATATCTTAGGATTTTAATAGTATTTAGGTTTGGATTTTAGCTATTTAGAATGAATTTTAGGATGTTTAGATCTGCATTTGCATACATATTGCATAAACAGTTGTTCGTGTGTCAAAATCAGAATTAGAGCTAAACAGGAGGAAAAGGTGAATTTGTGTCTGGTATTGTGAACTGGAAGAAGTTTTTTGTGTAAAATGGCAAATAATCAAAGAAAAGAAAACTGGAGAAGCAGAGAAATAAAGAAGGAAGAAAATCGCAAGAAGAAAAGGAAACTGAGGATCAAAGGAAAAAGGAAAAAAACTACTGCAATATATACGTAACGTTTACTAACCCGTTGTACGAGCTACAACTTCCCAAATCCAATTAAGACACGTTCCTCCTCTTAGGGCTAACTCTTCTTCTATACTTATCTATATAAACTCCCAATTGTACTCGCAAGAGAAGAGAAACCGAAGAGTGTTAAAAAGAAAAGAACCTCTTCACAAGGCTCAAACAATCATTGGCAAGATGGTTGAGTACTTGCACACTCTCTACACGGGCACAGTTGAATCTGGTCAACAACCATAATTATTTCAGGTTACCATGTTACTAATGACAGAATTCAACATTAATGTTCCTTGTCTATCTAGTACCTAAAACCCGAAGAACTTTGTAGATACTACATATTCATTGAAGGGATCTCTGCCACAAAAGTGGATTGATCATACATGAGCGATTCATTCAATCATGGTTTGATTTAAGAAACCTACGAACATGAGTTCATGTAGTCTTCCTTGAGAAACGTCCGACCAATTACTCGACCCTGAGGGATTTTTTAACTTGAAAACGAGCAACTGCTTTTTACTCTCTTAGTTTTAGTTAGCTTCTTACTTTACTGTTTTAGTTATAGTCTTTAGTTTAGTAACACCATATTACCAACCATAACTTCTTTATTAACCAAAATTATGTAGAAACTTGTATTTTAGGTTCTTAAAAGACCTCCTGATTTGGATTGACACCCTAAATACTAAAACTACGGATTGATATTCCCCACGCCGAAAGCGTGTCTATCACTTGTCCCATGAAATTTTTGTTGAAAGTGGTAATAAGGAGCATTTTGATTTTTGGCAGAACGCCTCTGTAAAATGTGCTCAATAGTGATTCTCGAGAGAAGCGATGGGGATATTGCTAAATGTATCCCTTGAAATTTTCCTGTGCATCGCTAAAACTCTCAGTAGAGTGTTTTGAAAATCCAAAGATTTCATTGCGCAGCCGAGCAGTACTAGTGGTAGAGAAAATTTTGCTTAAATTTTTTTGCTTGCAATCACCTCACATGGTAATGGTATTAGGAAGGAAATACTTCTTCCTGATATGCGCTTTGTCATCCAGGGAGAAAGGAAACAAACAAAGTTTGAAGGCATCTTCAGAGATGTCGTTGATTTTCACTGTGAAACATAGCATGTCGAACAGGTCCAAATGGTCCAAACGGTCTTCCATTGGTAACCCATGGAACTTGTTGCCTTGGACCATGCTTATAATCACCTTTATCTTGAATTTTTTTTCTCGATTGGGGTGGTCTTATCCTAGTGAGGTGACCATGAATCTTAGGTTTGTCATAGGCTTCGATTACTTTTGCATGGAAAGGGTTATGAACCGGCGGTGGGTGATGGTCGCCATAATTGTGTGGTTGTTCATTGTGCTCTATGTTATCCATCAAAGGGGCTTCTGGTTGGTCTTCCATATGTTCGATGTGTGCTTGGTGTCATATGCTCGGCGTTCCCTTGGGTTATCTCGTTTAAGGCGGTGGAGATCTTTAACTTATGGATGAAGGTTTGTTAAACTTCTACTATGAAGGTGCATACACCTGAAAGCAAAGACAAGAAAGGCGGATATGTAAGAACCAGATGTGATTAGAACAGTTTCTATTATCAAATAAAAACTAAATCCTAATGATGAAAAAGAATACCAAAGCGGAAACGAAGCTAGTTGTTAAGTATGGTTTTTAGCAAAACTTAAGTGATATTGTAGTACTTAAGATATCAATACATTATGGGATTTACTCAAATACTAGGAATACAATGTTTCATTTAGTCTAGGCGAAATCAAGTTGGTAATGGGTTGGTAAACAGATGTTAATTTAATCTAATTATGAGAATTAAACTAGGTACGACTCAGATAAGGTAAATACGAGAACTAGATTATATAAGTTGAGCAATGAATAAACCAGAATATGAAATCGGTTTATTGAGTTCTTGAAAATAAAATTTTGAGCTTAAATAACCGATTGGATGTTTTAAGAAGACTATATTAACTCATGTTCATAAGCTCATTAAGTTCAGCCCACTAATGAAAGAACCATAGTTTATAGTCAATTAATTTTTATGATAAAAACCACTTCCCTAGCAACCAAATCAAGCACCAAACTTCCGTTTTGAGATACGGTGAGTAATGAGTATTAATATTGTGTTTTTTATAAAATAAATAATCAACCCGATTTAACTCCCATTGAGCGGGTTTATCGAAGTATGTGCTTAGAGTGTTCAAGCAGGACAAACATCCGGTCATAGTATGTTTGAGCTTATGAATCAGATCAAGCGGCCAAAATGAACCTGTCAATAAGAGAATCAAGGCATGATGGGAGCAAAGATTTGGAGCTCTAAACAGTCATTGTTACTCTTAAAAATTCCTGCCTAACTAATAAAAAGTTATATACATTAGATTTGCAATAAAAGTTAAGAGTTAAAAATTTTAAGTAACCTAATGATTAAAAAGAACAGATTATAAAACTACTCAATATATCCTTAAAAGAGGTATTTAAAAAGTAAATCTAAAGCTTGCAAGAAGATAATAAAACTATGAAAAATTTAGAGTAAAGAAAATCGACTACCATGAAAGTCAATAGCCAAATTAAAAGCTTTCAAACTAAAAGCCCTTTTAACTAGGTAAAATAAAAGAATTTTTATAGGTAAAAAAAAAAGAAGCGGGTGGGGTCAACCCTACGACAGCTGGCATTGACTCGTCAAACTTATTAAAACACCATGTAATCTCTTCGCAATGGGTTAGCAACTCACTGAACACTCCTGGCAGCTTTCTTCTATTTCTCCAGTTTTCTCCGATTCCTTTTGAGCACACCTTTTGCTTTTGATCCTCTTTTGCTAATTTTTTGTACCGTCATGTCATCATATGATAATGCAATATGTATATAAAATGCAAACCTAAACGCACTTAGTGCAATTAAATGACAGATATATGATGCAAATCATAGTCTATATCCTAGTAAAATCATGACATATCACTTGTCTCAAGCATGATTTCTTCATTTTACGCCTTCTTAACCTATCCGATGCACAAGCAGTTTTCTCTTCAGCCAGCTGAGTCTCCAAGGATTTCACCCAAGACATCAGTGATGCTATCTCGTCAGCTTATTTCACTTTGGTATCATTAAGACGAGCGGCAAGCAAGGCAGCACCGTTCACTTGCTCCTTGTGTTCGACATTCTCTTTTTTGAGTGCTTTGAAGCGTCATACCTCTGCTCTCAAATCATTGTCTTATACAAAGTAATTCCCATGTTTATCAGGGAAATAAACTACAAAATAAAAAGTAGTAATGAGCAAACCATCGGCTACAAACAAATGTCTAACATAAATTACAATAACGAGGGGCTTACCCTCATCCTATACTAGTTAATGTCCATGTATATCACCGGGATGGCCAAAGTCTCATGAGGAGGGAGCATGTTAGTAGAAACTTTAATCATCACAAAGAGGTTGGCAGACCTCTGAGCATCTTCATGCACCACCTTAAACTCGTTAAAGGCAAACGGTGGGCGGCTCGACTTGTCAACCAGCAAAGGTTCCTTTAGAGTGAACCCATACGTTTCTTGTCCTTGTGACCATCACTGGAACCTTTTTTCTTTGTTGAAGGCTTGGCGCGACGTTTCTACACCATCCCAGGCAAAGGATTTACGGACTTTGTGGGAACTCCCAATACAAGCAGCTGAGGAGTCAGCTTGCGGGGATGAGCATTGATGATTGATGGACCAACCTCATTAACAGCCAACTCGTTACTGATAAGACCCAAATCTGTCGTAGCAGCTTCCATAACATCATCTGAAGATTCAGGAAAAGTTATAATTGGGTTAGTCCCAACTAGGACTTCATCGATTTTGATTGAAGAACAACTCCCCTTAGTAGCAGTTGTTGGAATGAGGAAGAAATGATGAAAGAAGGAAGCCTTTAATAGTTGATTAAAGGCGTGAGTTGACTAAGTTTAAGTGAGTGTCTAAGGCTTGTTTGTGTTCTAGTATTATGTTATCATTGTAGTCATTCATGAAAAAAGCAATTCTTGTATCCAAACAAGCCTAGACTAGATTAGTATAAATATGTATCTCTCTCCTCATTTGTAACTTAGAAACTATTATTCTCATTCTTAATAAAATCATTCTTCTCTCTAAATTTCTTTCTCTCATTCTCTTATTCTTTAATTCTACAAATCTCTTATTCTCATATTCTTTCATGGAATCAGAGCCAGGTTACATCAAATCTGGGTAAAATTCATCATTTCTTCTTGAATCAAGAAGAAATCATCTTCATCACAATCTTCTTTCAGTTCGATTTCGTCCGTCAAATTTTTATCACATATTCCGGCCAAACCACGGAAGATTTTAACGATCTGATTTTACTGGATTGTTCCTCGGTGAGTTCTTAAGCCACGTCAATTGGATTTGCATCATTTGGCCACGGGAATCTAAAGATACAAATTTTCTTGCATATGACCTCCGCGAGTGCCTCCGCCGCGAACCTCCGTTTTCTTCTATTCATTCCGTCGTCAAATCTTCACCAAATCGTGATTTTCCAAATCCTAAAATCAATACCTCGATCTAGTTTCTGTTTAAAGAAAGCAGAACTGAATTATCTTATGTTTGAAGGAAGTTCTTGAAGTTTTTCTTCAAGACGTAAGAAATCTCCTCTCACAAGTATCTGGTGATAAAATTTATATCCTTTCTTAGTTTTCTTCAAATCTTTGAATCTGGAAAGTTATATAAATATCTTGTGAGAGTCTCCACGAAGTTTGATTTCAATCTGAGAGGTTTAAGTTTTCAATATTGATTTTCTTGATTTCCTTATCAAACTTTAAAACTCTGAAAAAGGAGGAAACTTGAATTTTTAGATTGGTTTATTAATAAAATTCGAAAATTGTGCTTGTTAATCTTGTTGGATTGGATAAGGACTGTTAGAAGTTGATCTTGTTGGTTGGAGTTTGTTAAAATTTGTTGAAGGAAGTTAGGTAGTTATCTTAGTTGGCAAGAAACCACACTCGGCCTAGAGGAAGGATTGAGCACGCACCTTGGTGTCGCTGTGTGATGCACAAGACCAGCATTTTGTGATAACTTGTGCGTTGTCCCACGCGATCACGCACCCGCACCCGTGTCCGACCAGTCCAAGACTTCATGTCTCTTGTCCTGTGACCGTGTCCCGTGATCAGCTGTCCGTGACCTCACCACAAACACGCCAGGTATCGAACACTTGCTCACGTACCACGTACCCTGCCGAAGCTCTCGCCAGCGCATTTATCTTGACCACGCGACCAGTCGTTTCTCGTCCCGACAAGCCATCCTGCGTTCCGACCAACTTATTCTGACCAGTGGTATCGACCGGCTCAGCTGATCAACAGCATTCCTGTCTGAACGTGATCAAGTCATCCCACGTTCCACGGCCATCATACACGAACGTATCCCAAGCGACCCGACCAGCTCATTCCAACCATTGGAAAGCTTCATTCAGATCAATTGTGAAGCATGGAAGTGCAAACAACATTCAGACCTCCTGTCATTCTACATGGAGCAAACTGTCTCTTATGGTCTATGACCATGAAAACCACATTGGGTGGTAAAGTTCTTTGGAATCACATTTCTATAAATGGCCTTGAAGAAAATGAAGTGGCTGAAGTTAGTGAGGTTGTGGCTGCTCAAGCCAAATGGTATCAAGAAGACCAGTTGGTACTCTCTATACTTCAAAACTCTCTTGCTAGTGATCTCTTAGAGGCTTACTCTTTTTGTGAGAATGCTAAGGAACTTTGGGACACTTTGCAAAAGGTGTATGGAAACACCACTAACCTCTTAAGAATCTTTGAGGTGAAAAAGGCTTTGAATGAATTAAAACAGGAGGATGCAGAATTAACAAAGCACTATGGCTCATTTAGAGCATTGTGGGCTGAGCTAGAGATGCTAAGGCCAGCAACCATTGACCCAATTGATCTCTTTGAAAGGAAAGAACAAGATAAGGTGTTTGAGTTACTTTTAACTCTTAACACTACTTACTCTGATCTTATTAAGCATATTCTCAGGTTAGATAAGCTCCCTATCTTGGAAGATGTATGTGCTCAAATCCAAAAGGAGCAAGGATCCCATGGACTATTTGGCAACGAGGCTGAATTGGTGGCTGCACACAAGAGTTTCTTCAAACCAACAACAACAAATGAAAATCGGAAGAAGAGATCAACTTGTGACCATTGCAAAAGAAGTGGCCATACAAACAAGGAGTGTTGGATACTTCACCCTGAGCTAAGGTCAAGCTGGGCCCTTGAGAGACAACAGCCCACAGCCAGCCATACTCAGCTGCTAGCAAGCGGCCTTGGCGTGTACAAGCAGGCGGCCTCTTCAAAAGCATGTACCAACTCCCTTTGTCACTCAGCCTCAACTAGTGCCTTGTCTCCAGCATCTGAATTTGTGACAAAATCAGATCTAGAAGCTCTCCTCAAAGCAATTAAGGATGGTCATAGATCTGATTTTGTCACAAATTCAGATGCTGGAGACAAGACACTAGTTGAGGCTGAGTGACAAAGTAGTAGACAATCATTGCTAAGTAGTAGACAATCATTACAATTTTCATGCTTCTTTTCAAACTTCTTTCACTCCTAATGCCTCTAAATCATAGGTTGTTGATTCTGGTGCTTCTCACCATATGATTAGTGATCTAGGATTGCTAGAGAATATAGAACCTGCCTAAGGTAATGTTGTCATTGCTAATGGAATTAAAGTACCAATTAAATGCATAGGAAAACATAAGTTGTTTGATAAAGAGTCTAATGCCTTTTACATGCATTCTTTTACTTCTAATTTGCTTTCAGTTAAAAGAGCTACTACTTATAAAAATTGTCAAGCTATCTTTGGTCCTAATGATTTCTACTTTCAGTATACTGAGACTAGTAAAAGATTTGGACAAGGAACCACAAGAGATGATTTGTATGTGCTTGAAGACATGACTAAAGCTAGTGGGCTAGAAGCGGCTGTTAATGCTAGCTCTTTTAGTAATGATTCTGATCTTTGGCATGCTAGATTAGGACATCCTTATCCTAGAGCACTTGAACTGATTGTTCCTGGTTTAAAAATGCCAAAAGATATGTGTGATTCTTGTATACTTGGAAAGCATTGCAAAACTGTTTTTGAGAAATCATTGCAAAACAGTTTTTGAAAAATCTTTGCATACTTTTGATAATTATTTTTAGTTGGTGAATTCTGATGTTTGAACATCTTCATTCCCATCTACAGAAAATCATAAGTATTTTGTAACATTTGTTGATGAAAAGTCCAAATATACATGGGTTACTTTGCTTAGTTCTAAAGATAGAGTATTTGATGCATTTTTAAATTTTCAAGCAGATGTTACTAATCAATACAATGCAAGTATTAAATGCTTTAGAACAGATAATGGAGGGGAATACAGTAGCACCAGACTCCAACAACACTTGACCAAGCATGGCATTGAACATCAAATCAGCTGTCCTTACACTCCACAACAAAATGGAGTAGCTGAAAGGAAGAATAAGCATTTGATGAAAGTTGTGAGAACAATGATGTTCCACATGAAAGTTTCCAAAAGATTTTGGGGGGGGGGGGATGCTCTTGTAGCTGCATGCTACTTGATTAATAAGACTCCTACAAAAGTCCTGGATGACTTGTCTCCATTTGAGGTACTAAACAAAACTAGACCTAATATTGACCACTTAAGAATTTTTGGTTGTGTTTGTTTTTTATTAGTTCCGAGGGAGCAAAGGAACAAGCTGGAACCAAAGAGTATCCAAGCTAAGTTCATTGGGTATTCCTCCACCCAGAAATGATACAAATGTTATGATCCAGAGACTAGAAGAGTCTTGGAATCCAGAGATGTCAAATTCCAAGAATCCAAAGGTTTCGATGAAGAAGGAACTTGAGATCAATTCAAGGACATCTCTACAACAAGAGCAGACCAAGCTGAGAACTTGAGGAGGCTCTTGGAGAGCATTGGTATAGTTTCACCTCATGATCAGCAGTCCACGGCCATGGCTCCTCAGACTGTACCAGCAGTGTCCAGTCCCAGCCAGTCAGTTGCGGCACAGCCAGCCGAGCCACGACCATCCACCCCGTCCGGCCCTTCCATCCATCCGCAGCATGGTGCCTTCAATTCTCCTGGCCTTCCTCCTCTTGAACATGGGGGGGGAGAGACATGTACTCTTGTCCAACAAAACTCAGCAGGAGATGAATTATTTCTAGTCTCAGCTTCCAAAAGATCAAGAGTTGTACCCACTCTTATTGAAATTTTAGGTGAAGAGGATGATCCTATCCAAGAAACTCCACCTACAGTCCTAAGAAGGAGCACAAGACAAAAAAAACAACCAGTGTTCTACAATGGGAATGATGTGGTTCATCATGATCAGGGAGTTTGTAATATTGCTTACTTATCTACTAATCATGTTGCTTTCATTTCTAGTCTTGATAAGGAACAGATTCCAAAGACATATGAGGAATCTATGACTAAGAAAGAATGGAGAAAAGCTGTCCTAGCTGAGAAATAGGCTATGGAAAGGAATGGTACCTATGCTCCAGCCACCTTACCTAAAGGAAAAATGGATGTAAGTTCTAAGTTGATTTTTACCATTAAATACAAAAGCAATGGTGAAATTGATAGATATAAAGCTAGGTTGGTGGCTAGAGGTTTTACTCAGACATATGGTGAAGATTATAGGGATACCTTTGCACCTGTAGCTAAGCTTCATTCTGTTAGTGTTGTTCTTTCACTTGCTACTAACCTTGATTGGGAGTTATGACAAATGGATGTTAAGAATGCATTCTTACAAGGTGAACTATAAGAAAAGGTATACATGACACCTCCACCAGGTGTATAGGATGAGGTAGGAGGCGGCAACATACTTAGGCTGAGGAAGGCTATCTATGGCCTTAAACAATCTCCAAGAGCTTAATACCACAAGCTAAGTGTAACCTTGATGGATAAATGTTTCAAAAGATCTGAAGTTGAACATACTCTTTTTACACTAAAAAGTAAGGAAGGTATTGTGGTAATTCTCATTTATGTAGATGATATAATCATATCTGGTAGTGATATTGTTGGTATTGCATCTACAAAAGAATACTTGAAGAGTGTCTTTGATATTAAGGATCTAGGAGAACTTAAATACTTCTTAGGAATCGAAGTGTGTATGTTCAAGGAAGGTCTCTTTTTATCTTAAAGGAAATATGTTGTAGATTTACTAACATCTACAGGTATGATGGAAACTAAACCAGCCAAAACACCCTTAGAAGAATATTATAAAATCGAAACTAAGGGGGAGCTAGAGGAGGAAATTGATTTTCATGATCCTAAGCTATATAGGAAAGTGGTTGGTAAGCATATTTATATAACCATCATTAGACCAGATTTATGTTTTGCTGTGAATCAGATATCTCAACACATGCAAGTTCCAAAGATGAGACATTGGAAGATGGCAAACCAAATTTTGAGATATCTAAAAGGCACTCATGAACAAGGTATATGGACGGGTTGCAATAGAAACACAAATGTGGTTGGTTATTGTGATGCAGATTGGACAGGAGATAGGGAGGATAGGAGGAGTACCACAGGATATTGTACTTTCATAGGAGGGAACCTTGTGACTTGGAAAACCAAGAAGCAAATGGTGGTATCATGCTCTAGTGCAGAATCAGAATATAGAGCCATGAGAAATCTTACAACTGAATGCTTTTGGCTGAAGCAAATTTTGGAAGACTTGGCCGTGAAGTATGAAGAACCTATCACCATCCATTGTGACAATCAGGCTGCTATACACATTGCCTCCGACTCTGTATTTCATGAAATGACCAATCATATAGAAGTAGACTGCCACAAAGTAAAAGAAGCTATTGGAAAAAGAATCATCTTGTCTTGCTATACAAGGAGTGATGATCAACTAGCTGATGTGTTCACCAAGGCAATAGCTCTGAAGAATGGCGCCTCCATATATCCAAGACTTGGCCTTATGTCCATTCCACAACAATGATCCCAACATGGAGTGTTATACTCTTTTTCCCTAGAAAAGATTTTGTCCCTATTGAATTTTCCTTCTTTAGGTTTTTAATGAGGTAATGTTTCATGGTTGCAAGCTTAGACATTCTCCATGTCTTAAGCTTGAGAGGGAGTGTTGGAATGAAGAAGAAACGATGAAAGAATTAAGCCTTTAATAGTTGATTAAAAGCGTGAGTTGACTAAGTTTAAGGAGAGTGTCTACTGCTTGTTTGTGTTCTAGTATTATGTTACCTTGTAGCCATTCATGTATAAGGCAATTCTTGTATCCAACACAAGCCTAGACTAGATTAGTGTAAATAACTATCTCTCTCCTCATTTGTAACTTGGAAATTATTGTTCTCATTCTTAATAAAATCATTCTTACCTCTAAATCTTTCTATTCTCTCATTCTCTTTGTCGCCCTTTGCTCGGTACCAAGCAGTTTAGAAGGAAGATACCATGAGTCGATCATCACTTTCCTGTGTATTCCATCTCTTCTTGAGCTGATTGAGAGAAGACTGGACCCGAGATGATCACTTCGTCACATTCCGCAAGCTGTTAGGCCACTTCACATGATCAAACCGGAGCAGATCATTGTTCCTGAGCCGATGGCCTCCAAGGAAAATCTAAGCCAGTCGTTTGATTCTTTCTCCTAATCTATTTGCCTGTTTTTTCTCCCAAGCTAATCATCTCGTTTTGAATCTCGAGCTGATCACATCTTGCCTTTTGTCTCTGATGTTCGAATTCAAGACATGGTGTTATTTTATGAAAATATCGTGTTGTTTTACATAAAACGCAATGTATTAGTTAACAAAAACCACAAAAGATCAGTTTAAAACATAGCTGCAGCACTAAACCAAATTCATACCAAGTTAATAATTAGACCAGAGGCAAAAGGCAAGAGATAAGATTGGACCGAACCGATTGAGCAAAGATAGTTATAAGCGAAGCTGACCTCCCAAAGATTTTTGAGCTTAATGAAATTGGCAGAAATACGAAAAATGTGATGTCCTACATCGTTAGTTGGGTTTTTGGAGACATAAGTTGTCAAGTATATATAAATATCAATACATAATACTTTAGGGTATTCATATTTCCTGTACTTAGTGGCTTAGGCATTACAATTTTTTTTGCTTACAAACTTTGTACGAAAATCTATCAAAAAAATTATTTCTTAATAAAAATTCTCTTTCGATCTGTTTTCTCAAGTTCTCTCTCCAAAATTTGTGGAACCCTAAATTAACTACTAAATTTGATAACGATGAGTTTTAAGAAAGTATTTTGTTCATCTAAGATAGTTCAGTCAATCAATAGCACTTATGTATCAACCAACTAACCTAAAATCTTAATTCTAGGTGGCGAATCAAGAACAAGCTTTAAGAATAATCTAGATGAACAACTATGTGATTATCCTAACAATCAATTCAATCTAACAATTATTCTTCTACCATTGAATAACTCTGAATCTAACTAACAAATTACTTAGACATGGTGATTGCAGCAAAACTCATGAATAAATCACAATGCATAAAAGAAATCAGCAAAAAAAATAAGAGGTTCATATTCTTTTCAACAACAACTAGAGTTTCAGAATTTGTCTCCTCACAATCTTTCTGGCAAAAATCTCTCAAACTCTCGACTCCCTTTTCTAAAACCCAAAAAATAGTTATAAAACACAAATTGGGGACACTGTAACATTTGTAGAATTCTGGGCCAATATGCAATTTTCTGAAAACTTACCGCTTCAAAAGGGGTGTCGCTCAACATTCTTCGTTGGTATCGATTGACATCGGCGGGAAAAACTGACCAAAATTCCTTGGTTCATTTTTCTTTCTTCTCTTCTTCTTTTGCTCAACTCCAAAACGCTCCAAAATAATAACCTACAAATTGTCATAAAGACTTGAAAAACACTTAAAAAGAGTCGATAAAACAAAGAATGTCATGGTTGAAAAAGTGGTTAAAACTATCAGGAATTCACTTACCATATTTTCCCTACTGAATTCAATTGGTAGGACTATCGATGTCATGGTGTCGATTGTCTTACCATTGAACCCTGCTACCTTGCTAATTTCTCGTTTTTTCTTGAAGTTTTTTGCATTCCCATTTCTGTGAGAGCTCCTGGAAAAATGATTTTCACAGAACTTCCAGTGTCAAAAGGTCCCTGACTATTTGCAATTATGTGGTGTCAATAGTGATAACTAGGTGTCATCGTGTGGCTTGTAGGATTTCATTTTAGTGAACTTATTGCAAAGACCGATGTGTCTGTTTGGATGAAGTTTACTTCTTCATTGGATGATGCTTCATTTGCATGGATGTTTTGATGGAGAGGGACACCATTACTTTTAACTTGCCAGAAAAGATACTTCTTCACCAGAATTTTACATAGATTTTAGTAATCTCTCGTAGTATTACTTTTTATGAATGTTGTAGGATGCCTTGCCTATGTGCCTATCCTTACCTGCCCAATTTCGAGTGAAAGGGGCTGCTCTTCTTACCATGTACTCGTCCATTGCATCCTTCTTGTGTAAAGGTATAGAATAGTCAACAATTTTTTTTATAAAGCCAAACTGGTGTAGCTTAAACTGAACAGTTAAATTTGTAAATAAGAATAGCTGGAGGGCTGGGTTCGTCTGGGGACACAAAGATTAATGAATGACTTAAGGAAAAATATTCTAAGAGATGTTGCAAATGAAGTTTGGAGATGAGTATAGAAAAAAAAAGTTTGTTGGAGTAAACTTGTCTTTCGTTTGATGATTTTGAGTGCTTTTCTATAGGAATCAAAATATAAAAATAGAGAGAAAATATGTAAAAAATTGTAGTGAGTATGTGTATACAATTATTTCAGTTTCAATCTCTTTTTATTGACCTCTCTTCCTTATTTTCAGCACAAAATCATGTGTAATGTCTCCCATGTACTCCGTTGAATTCTTCATTTATTGGTTTTTTACTTCTGTAAATTCAGCCATTACGAGTCAAAGCACATTCAATCTTATTTAAACTAGTTGTTGGCTCACTTCGATGTTAACAAATAATTTATTCAAGTGGCCAGAACCGCGGCGCTCACTCCTTTGAGTCCAAGACCGCAATTTAACTTTGCCTCATATCTCTGTCCTTTGTTTTAGCCTTCTCTTTGATTTTTGAGTATTTTCTTAAATTCTCCTTATTTGATCTAATTTTTTGGATCGATGAGGACATCGTCCTAGCTACTGCACCGGTTATCCCACCAGGACCTCTCACACGATCCTAGAAGAAGGCCTTAGGAGACAAGCTCAGCATGCTATTGGAAAGTGGAGCCCGTCAGGAATTCGGACTGACCGCGCCGGAACCCAGACCGACCGACCACGGTCCATGCAACCCTGACCCCTTCAAGCCGAACAAGGACAATGGAGGTTCTTTCTCGAAGACTCTTCTTCCCACGGTGTCTTTACCATTACCATCCGGTAGAGACACTAAAAGGCATGCTAGGAAATTGTACTCTTTTTCCTATTTTCGGTTTTATCCTATTGGATTTTCCGAAGAAGGTTTTAATGAGGCAATAATCTTAGTGCGCAAGACGGTGAAGACTTATTCACGACTCCACACCATTCACAAGTCACCACTGATTTGCCTAAATGTTTAACTGGGCTTTCTATTCTTTTATTTATGTTTTATAGACTAATTGTAGTATTTAAGCTTATGAGTTGTGTTAATTGCTTAAGGCCAAAGTTCTTTAAATTTTGCAACCAATAAGCACACTACTTGTTGTTTTTATTTCTTAAAGGGCTAAACATCATGTTGTTTAGCCTAAGTTGTAACAAGACATTATATAAGCCTTTGGACCATTCATTAATGAAAATAACAAGCAATTCAGAATTAAAACAAAAATCCTATGACTTTGCCTAAGTCTCTATTGGAGTATCACAAGCCCTTTCACAGCTTGTGTGGTCCCATCAATCCACCTCTCGATTCCATCTCTTCTGTCCAGCAACCTGAGCTTCTCGGTGAAAAGACAGCCCACTAAAGGTTATTGCATCAGTCCCCAACAGCAAGCCTCACATAATCCTGGTGATGCCCCTTTGTATATATACAAAACAATAGGCCACTGCTTCAACCTAAAACACTTCAAGACAAAATAAGAGAAGGCTTGGACTGGAGATGTTTTTCCCTCTAATGGTTTCAGTCAAAAATGTGAGAGGAGGGTTTGAGCTTTGGAGGAGATTTTCATCATTTCCCTCGGCTTGTAATTTCTCGATTTTTTACCTACGGTTCATTGGAATAACTAATATGATACCAAAAATTCAGATGACGTAATATTTTTGATAAATTGGCTCTTTCGGGGATGAAGTTGGTGCAAGATGCTAACTTGAAACACCTTTCCAACATGATGAATCAGCTTATTAGTATAAAGACATTTATTTGAGAGTTGGTGCAGACCTATTGAAACAAATGAGTGGAGATTTTGGTTAGAGTTCAACATTAAGTTTTTTGTTGTCATGGGGAGAATAGGAAAGATCTTGCATTCTTTATCCTACAGGGTGATAAATTACAGTGGTTAGAAGTTGTGAACTACAAGGATCCGTTGAGGAAGTGATGAGGACATCGAGCCAGCCATTGCACCGGTCATTCCACCTGGAGCTCTTACTTGGTCCAAGAGGAAAGCCTTAGGATACAATCTCAGCATGCTCCTGGAGAGTGGAACCGGAGAGGACCCTGAGCTGACCCAGACGACCAGCCTATGCCCAGCCGTCAGCCTGACCAGTGCCTACGCATCCGACCAGACCAGTCCGTTCCATGCACCAACGACCGGTCCACGCCTTGACCCGTTCCAGCTAGACAAGGAACCATGGAGGTTTCTTCTAGAAGACTCTTCCTCCTCCGGTGTCTTTATCATTACCATTCGGTAGAGACACCAAAATTCGTGCTAGGAAATTGTACTCTTTTTCCTATCTTCCGTTTTATCCCACTGGGTTTTCCGAAGAAGGTTTTAATGAGGCAATACTCTTAGTGGGCAAGGCGGTGAAGACTTGTTCACAATTCCACTTCATTAACAAGTCTTCATTCGAATTCTATGCCTAAGTGTTATTAGGTTTTCTATCTTATTTCTATTCTTTTAGACTAAGTGTTTAATTTGGGTTTAAATCATGTTGACTGATTAGGGCCCAATATTTATTTAATTGCCAATAAGTGAACTACATGTTATTTTAATCCTTGTAAGGTTAAACGCCTTGTAGTTTAGCCTAAAGTTGTAACAAGGCATCATATAAGCCTTTTGTCTACACTTAATAAAATAACAAGCATTTTGACGAAACCTAAAAGACTAGTGTCTAAAGTCCTAAACAGCCGCCAGCAACCCCCTTGCTACATCCGTGTGTTCTTCAACCTATTGGTTGAAGTTTTTGGAGTATCACAAGCCCCTTTCACAGCTTGTGTGGTCCCTTCGATCCACCCTTTCACTTCCATCGATTTCTGTCTAGCAACCTGAGTTTCTCGGTGAAAGACAACCCACCTTAATTTCTTGCATCATATGGTATCAGATCTTAAAACTCCTACTCATCAGGTTGATTATATCCTTTTGTTTTTGGCGATTTCTTCTTTGTTTTTGTGAAACAGTTTTTGGCTTTGATTGTGTTTCTTTCTCTTTCTCCTGAGGTTCTCGGTAAGAAGGAGAGGAATTAAGTCACATACCACAAACATCCTACAAAAAAAAATCAGGTTATATCATTCCTTGTTTTTGTTTTCATAAATAAAAAAAAAATAGAAAAGTTTTGATTGTTCCATTGCTTGTTGTTGCTAGAATTTTTTTTTAAGAAAAAGAAAACAAAAAATTGTTTAGGTTGTTTAAAAAAAAATCTAGGACCTTTTAGAAACTCACCTAGAACACCTTCACCATACTTGAAATCCATAAGGAATTGTGTGTTGCTTGTTCTTTGTTAGGTTTCCCTTAGTTGTCAAGTGCTAGTCTAGGTTTTGTGTTCCGCGTCCTTGTAGCTAGCTAGGTCTAGTCATTGGTTGCCTCCGCAGCCTGTGTCCAAACCGTGGCCTAGGGTTCGGTTGTCCTTGTGTGCGTCCTGTGTTGTTTGTTTCTTCACTAGGTTTAGGTATTTCTTGTCCAGTCCGAGTGTAGCATCCTAGCATGTATTCCCCTTCCCGGATCCTTACCACACCATTCCGCGTTTGTAGTTCCCCTAGCGTCCCGGTCGTGCCCTGCCCCGCGTATCATCGTCGGTAGCGTTGTGTCCCGGCCATTATCCCTCGTTAGGTTTAGCTTAGCAGCCGAGACCAGTCCTAGTTCGCATCCCACCTCGCTAGCATTAAAACCGTCCCGCGTCCAGCCTAGGTTAGCCAGCATGCCGCGCCTTGCCGAGCCTGTCCCTCGCGTTCCGCATAGCTGCCCCAGCCTGTGTGTAGTTAGGTCATCCACGAGCATAGCCTGCTCCCATAGGTTTGGCTAGGTTCATTCCAGTGTCTAGATTCTTAGTCTTAGTTTTTAGGAAATTTTCACTAGTATTTAGATAGCATATTAAATAGTTTCCATAAGTTTTATAGACTAGGATTTGGTTTAGGAAGTTTCCTAGATTTTATTAGGCACTATTTTAGTTTCCTAATTAGTTTTAGGAAATTTTCATTTAGGATTAGGAAATAAATAGATTTTTCTCTTAGTGAATATAGTTTTCCTTTTTCTTAGATTAGACAATTAATTTAGGATCTTTCCCTTTAGAAAGTTTCCTTTTTAGTATTTAGACATTAAATTTTAGGATATTTTCTTATTTATTAGTTTCCATTTTAGTTTTAGGCAATATTTTTTTTATTTATGATATTTTTTCCTTTTCTGGTTTATTTCCTTTTATGGTTTATTTCCTTTTTGTGTTTTCATTTATTAATAAAATAAAAATAATTTCTGTGAGAATTTTCCATTTAAGGAAAGTTTCCATATTCTGCAAGTTTCCTTTTCGGAAACTTTCCATTTCTAGAAATTTCCTTTTCTCGGAAAAAGAAATATGTCAGGGAATGACGAGTCCACGTCTGGGCAGCCCAGTCAAACAATGATGCAGCTGTTGCAAGAATTGACTGCCCAGATGTCAACTTTCACGACTCACCTCTAGAGCTTAGGGCAGCCCGCGCCAGCACCAACCGCAGCACCTGTAGCACCTCCCTATCATCAGGATCGACCACCCATGGGTCGATATCAGTATTACGACGAGCCACCACCACCACCACCTCGTCCACCAGTCCACTATCCAAAGGTTAAGATAAACACACCTCCCTTTTCGGGTACAATTGATCCCGAAGAATATTTAGACTAGGAGAGACGAATGAAGCTTCTATTCGAGTATTACAACTGTGATGATCCCCATAAAGTCACCCTTGCAACAGAGCAATTCACAGACCACGCACTGGCGTGGTGGGATCGAGAAGTCACCGCTCGTAGACGAGCTTGTATGGGTCCCTTAACCTCATGGGTCGAGCTCACCCAGATCATGAGGCGACGATACGTTCCGTCCCACTTCCACCGCGAGCTTCAGCGTCGATTCCGACGTCTCACACAAGGAAGCAAGACGGTGACCGAATACTTCGATGAATTCGAGCACCTACGCAACCGACTCGATGTAGACGAGTCCGAGGAGAGACTTATGGCCCAGTTCATCGTTGGCTTGCAGGAGTCAATTGGAAGAAAAATAGAATTGCAGCCATACCACGACCTAGGCGAACTGTTCCACCTAGCAGTCCAGATCGAAAAGTGCCATAAGCGTAAACTTGCCGCACCTTCTCGACCCAAGAACACGTGGAACACTGGTTCCAAGCCTTTCGAGAGGACGATTCAGCCCATTGACCCACGACTTAAAGGCAAAGTCGTGGCCAGCAGTTCAGCCCCCAGACCGGCTCCCTTAACGCCAAAACCGCCCAGTACCACGACCCCACCCAGCCTCAGCGGAGCAGCGAGATCGTCTGCTTCAAATCTAAAGGCCGACACATGTCCCGGGAATGTCCCACTCAATGGACAATGGTACTTACTGCTTGCAGAGACTATGAATCCGAAGACGAACAAGAGGAGCAAGCATTTCCAACGCACCACCTGTCCGACGAGGACAATGAGTATGCCGATTCCGGTGAAATGCTTATGATCTGATGTGTTCGTAGCTCGAGATTCGATCCAGAAGAAGAAGAGCATCGAGAAAACATTTTCCACTCCAAGTGCACAATACTATGGAAAGTGTGCTCGTTAATAATCGACGAAGGGTCCTGCACTAACGCCGCCAGTAAATACTTGTTGGAGAAACTGGGATTGCCTGTGACAAAGCATCCCAAACCCTACAAGCTCCGATGGCTGAACAATAAGATGGAATTGTACATCTCAGACCAAGTTAAGATCTCCTTCAGCATCGGCAGATACCAAGACCATGTCACCCGCGATGTCGTCCGGATGTTAGCTGGACCTTGGCAATTTGACAGAGAGACTATGCATAACGAACAAACCAACTTCTATTCTTTCGTCCACAACAAGCGTATATACAACCTAGCCCCAATGTCCGCACACGCCGTTCAAGAGATGCAATCGAAGATGGCGAAAGATCAACACGCCCGAAAGGAGAACTTTCTGATAAATGTGGCAGACATGCGGAAAACCACTTACACCCAGGGCACCCAGGTTGTATTGATGCTCTACAGAGAGACCTTGCACACGACTGGCACCGAGTCTTCACTGCCTGCCGAGATCCGCGCCCTGTTGGACAAGTATGCCGACGTCTTTCCAGACGAAATTCCAGCCGGCCTCCCACCTATCTGAGAAATCGAGCACCACATCGACTTTGTTCCCAGAGCTCAGTTACCCAACCGACCTGCCTATAGAGTAAAACCCGAGGAGGCTAAAGAGTTAGAACGACAAGTCCAGGACCTCATGGCTCAAGGCTACGTTTGAGAAAGCCTCAGCCCTTGTGCCGTTCCGGTTCTTCTAGTACCCAAGAAGGACGAAAGATTGAGGATATGCGTCGACTGCCACGCCATCAACAACATTACAATCAAGTACCGACACCCTATCCCACAGCTGGATGACATGCTAGACGAGCTCAACGGAGCCGCAGTCTTCGACATTGACAAGACGTTAAGCATGCTTAAGAAACATTTCTATTGGCCTCATCAGCGACGAGATGTAGAGACACACTGCGCCTGGTGCCTGATCTGAAAAAGGGCTAAGTCCAAGATGCATTCGCAGGGTTCTTACATGCCATTGCCAGTTCCATCCGCGCCCTGGACAGATATCTCCATGGACTTTGTCTTAGGTCTGCCGAAAATCAACCACAAGGACTCCATCTTCGTAGTGGTCGACAGATTTTCCAAGATGGCACATTTCATCGCTTGCAACAAGACCAATGACGCAAGCCAGATTGCCGACATGTTCTTCAAGGAGATAATACGACTTCACGGCATTCCCTTGACAATCGTATCAGACCGTGACACCAAGTTCCTGAGCCACTTCTGGCGAGCTTTGTGGCAGAAATTGGGCACCAACCTTCTGTTCTCAACAGCATACCATCCACAGACGGACGGACAGACCGAGGTTGCCAATAGGACCTTGTCCCAGACTTTGAGGGCAAGAATCGGCCGAAATCTGAAGAATTGGCTGGAATGCCTTCCGTACGTCGAGTTTGCCTACAACAGGGCCACGCATTCCGGCACAAAGCGTTCTCCTTTTGACGTTGTCTACGGCTTCAATCCGACCACTCCTATCGAGTTCACACCCATACCGTTGGGCGATGCTGTCAGCTTGGAGGGAGAAGCCAATGCAGACTACATCAAGCGGCTTCATGATGAGACCAAGGCAAACCTGAAACAACGAAATATCCAGAACGTCAAGAATGCCAACAAAGGCTGCAGGCACATGGTTTTCAAGGAGGGAGATTAGGTTCGGTTACATCTACGACCAGAGAGATTTCCCCAGCGACGGAAGAGCAAGCTTGCACCCCGGGGAGATGGTCCATTCCGCGTACTTTGGAAAAATAACGACAACGCCTACCAGCTCAAACTTCCAGGTGGGTATAACGTCTCTAGTACTTTCAATGTTTCTGACTTAGAGTTGTTTGATGCAGGTGAGGATTTTGCTTTGGAGACCAAAGCACTTCAAGAGGGAGGGAATGACGAGGACATCGAGCCAGCCATTGCACCGGTCATTCCACCTGGACCTTTTACGCGGTCCAAGAGGAAAGCCTTAGGAGACAAACTCAGCATGCTCCTGGAGAGTGGAACCGGAGAGGACCCTGAGCTGACCCAGACGACCAGCCTATGCCCAGCCGTCCACCTGAACAGTACCCATGAATCCGACCAGAATAGTCCGTTCCATGCACCAACGACCGGTCCACACCTTGACCCGTTCCAGCTAGACAAGGAACCATGGAGGTTCCTTCTAGAAGACACCAAAATTCGTGCTAGGAAATTGTACTCTTTTTCCTATCTTCTGTTTTATCCCACTGGGTTTTCTGAAGAAGGTTTTAATGAGGCAATACTCTTAGTGCGCAAGGCAGTGAAGACTTGTTCATAATTCCACTCCATTCGCAAGTCTTCATTCGAATTCTATGCCTAAGTGTTATTGGGCTTTCTATCTTATTTCAATTCTTTTAGACTAAGTGTTTAATTTGGGTTTAAGTCATTTTGACTGAATAGGGCCCAATATTTATTTAATTGCCAATAAGTGAACTACATGTTGTTTTAATACTTGTAAGGTTAAACGTCTTGTAGTTTAGCCTAAAGTTGTAACAAGGCATTATATAAGCCTTTTTCTACACTTAATAAAATAACAAGTATTTTGACAAAACCTAAAAGACTAGTGTCTCAAGTCCTAAACAGCCGCCAGCAACCCCCTTGCTGCAGCCGTGTGTTCTTTAACCTATTGTGGTGTAAAAACCGTGTGGTGGCTGTCCTTTCACCGAGAAGCTCAGGTTGCTGGACAGAAGAGATGGAAGTGAAGGGTCGATCCACGGGACCACACAAGCTGTAAAAAGGCTTGTGATACTCCAAGAACTTCAACCAATGATTGGTTGAAGAACACGGCTGCTCTCCAAGGAAGCTTGGGGGCGGCGCCTGGGTTGTTAGACAAGAATTCTTAGGTTTTTGTTTTGTTCTAAATTGCTTATTATTTTATTAATGAATTGTCCAAAGGCTTATATAATGCCTTGTTACAACTTAGGCTAAACAACATAATGTTTAGCCTCTTAAGGAATAAAAAGAACAAGAACTTCACTAAATAGCGAAACTGAAAAGGAATTTGGGCCTAAGTAGCCAACATGACTCATAAGCCCAAATAGTATACTTAGTCTAAAAAATACAATTAAAGATATAAAATCCCAGTAAAACACTTAGGCCAAAAGTCTGTGATGACTTGTGAAGGATGTAGAGTTGTGAACAAGTCTTCACCATCTTGCGCACCAAGAGTATTGCCTCATTAAAACCATATTCAGAAAACCCAGTGGGATAAAATCGAAGATAAGAAAAAAATACAATTTCCTAGCACGACATTTGGTGTCTCTACCGGATGACAATGGTAAAGACACCGGAGGAAGAAGAATCTTCGACAAGGAATCTCCATTGTTCCTTGTCCGGCTTGAAGGGTTCAGAGTTGCATGGACCGGCTCCAGTACTATCCGATGGTTCGGTTGATCATGGCATGGACGAGTTGGCTGTTCTTGGCACAGTCGGCTCTGGCACGTTCGGTCCGTGGCTAGGCATGGTCGGTCCGAGTCATGTCCGTTTCCGCTCTCTAATAGCAGGCTGAGCTTATCTCCTAAAGCCTTCCTCTTGGACCATGTGAGAGGTCCTGGTGGGATGACCGGTTGTAGCTGGGAAATGTCCTCATCATTCTCTCTTTCTTGAAGTGCTTTGATCTCCAAAGCGAACTCCTCAGCTTCATCAAACAACTCTAAGTCAGATACATTAAACGTACTAGACACGTTATACTCACCTGGAAGTTCGAGTTGGTAGGCGTTGTAATTTATTCTCCGTAGAACGCGGAATGGACCATCTCCCCGTGGTGCAAGCTTGTTTTTTCGTCGCTGGGGAAACCTTTCTGGTCTCAGATGTAGCCAAATCCAATCTCCCTCCTTGAACACCATGTGCTGGCGGCCCTTGTTGGCATTTTTGTATCTGGATGTTTCGTTGCTCTAGATTTGCCTTGGTCTCTTCATACAGTTGTTCGATATAGTCGACCTTTTCTTCTCCTTCTAGACTGATGGCGTCTCCCAAAGGAATGGGTGTAAACTCAATTGGCGTGGTAGGGTTGAAGCCGTAGAAAAATTCAAATGGAGACCGCTTTGTTCCAGAGTGTGTAGCCTGTTTGTAGGCAAACTAGACATATTGAAGGCATTCTAACCAATTCTTTAGATTCCTTCTAATTGTTTCTCTCAGCGTCTGTGATGAGGTTCTGTTGACAACCTCTATCTGTCCGTCTGTTTGTGGATGATACGCAGTAGAAAACAAGAGGTTGGTCCCTAACTTGCGCAACAATGCTCGCCAAAAGTGAATGAGGAACTTGGTGTCTCAGTTGGACACAATCGTCCTGGGAATGCGGTGCACTGATGAAATGATGAAATGATGAAATGTGCCATCTTGGAAAATCAGTCATCCACAACAAAGATGGAGTCCTTGTGGTTGATTTTCAGCAGTCCTTGTAATGCCCCGTTCCTTAGGACGACCATACGGCATAGTCGCGGTCGAGAAAGGTCAGTTGTGTTGGTACGGATGATCGTACCGCGGAATGTAGGGCCGGTCATCCGCTGGAAAATTTGGTCAGAGAATGAGGTGGCGATGATGTGGCAATGATGTGGCATGGCGTGGAATCTGGCTGGAATTTCACTAATGGTATGATGGGGATTTTCACTTAGTCCTTTTTAATCATTTTTTAATTAAGTAAGTGGAATTTTGATTAAGTGGGACAGGTGTAGAGATTTAAGGGTGTTAAAAGATTAAGTGGGACAGGTGTAGAGATTTAAGGGTGTTAATGGGTTTAGTGGGACAGGTGTCTTAATTTAGTGAAATTAAACTAATTAGTGGGACAGGTGTCAAGGTAAAGCCATGCATTTTCACCTTATAAATACCCCCCTTGTTACCATAATCTATGTTTTAGAAATCTGAAGTTTAAAAGCTTTATATTAAGAGAGTTAGAGAGAGAAAGAGGCGCCTAGTGAGAGGCTGTGCAACCGTGAGGAAAGGAGGCCATCCGCGAGTGTCCACAAGCCTGTCCGAGTGATAGGCCGTTCATCAGTCCGTGTTCTGTGAGTTGGTCTTTTATTTTTCTTTTAATGCAAGACAGTTGATCCGAGTTCGGTTAGGATATTGGGATTGTTTGCATGATGCACTGCTGTGCATTAATGATCTTGTTTTAATAATGTGTTGAATTTCGTTGGTTGCATGCATATTGAGTTTTAGTTAATTTTCGGTTATGTATCACAATTAGTCGCATGCATGATGAGTTATGGTTGATTTTGATCAAGTGAATCCATTAGTGTACCCTAAATCTAGTTCGGGTCCTATTTGGTCGGCTGTGCATGTTCTTGTTTGATTGTTGCACAGTCGATTAAATAAACGGACCTACGCCGGATCAAAGGTATTGCGAAGTGGTTTCATGGTTAAGTGGTTTCATGGTTAAGTGGTTGTATGGTTATTGTGGGAAGTATGGGGAGTTTGTGACTTAGCTATTCCATGTGCATGCGAGGGATGACTTGCCACCATCCTGTGAGCGACTTGCCAGGCTAAAGCCCATCTTCGTAGGTGCCTTGTAGTCTTGGTGACTAAGGACCTGACCGGGGCAGTGAGTACCGTCCATCTTCGTAGGTGCCTTGTAGCCTGTGTGGCTAAGGACCTGACTGGGACAGGAAGGAATAGGCTAAGGTCACGGCGCGTATGGGTAGATTAGAAGTCAAGTTTGGTTGAGCTGTCTGTTGAGTTATAAGTACATTGGTCTTATCATGATTGATCTTGTTTGAGTTTACTTGCATTATTGCGGGATGGGTTAGATATTATTTTTTGACCAGCTCACTCAGCATTAGCTGACCGAACTCGTTCTTGCAGATAAAGGCAAGGTTGTGGAAGGAGGGCGGAACAGTCCAGTGTAGATTTGAAGACCCCTTAGTAGAAAGTATGTTTCTTTTGGACTTGTGTAAATTTCATAGGAAGTATAACGCTTTCGCAAGTGTTGTAGTCGGGTTTTGTAAGAACTTTTAGAAGTATGTTTAATATATAAAATGGAGGTTTTCCGTATATCTTATTAAAGTCTTAGTTAAATTTTAAGTTCTGAATACCTAAGTCCCGGCCGGGCTAACCTCAACAAGGAGGTCCATTCTTGGTTACAAAACCTTGAATGAGATGGAGTTGATCTACTTGGGGTTCGGATCATGTCTTACCGGGCATTCAGACTATATTCGGGAGAACGGTCTGACAGGATTCGGGCCTATCGTAACACCTTCGGTCTAGTAGGATCGGGGGCGTAACAGTCCTAGCAAGAAGTCCATAGAAATGTCTGTCCAGGGCGCATAAGGAACTGGTAATGACATGTAAGAACCTTGCGGATGCATCTTGGATTTAGCCTGTTTGCAGATAAGACACTTAGCACAATGAGCCTTTACATCTCGTCGCTGGTGGGGCCAGTAGAAATGCTCCTTAAGCATTTCGATTCCAAAATGCTCAATGTCTTGTCGATTCCGAAATGACCCATTAAGCCTCCTCTGTGGGCCTCTCTCGACAGTAGCTCTCGAATCGATCCTCTCGGAATGCAGAGACGCTTGTCCTTAAAAAGGAATCCGTCAAATAAGTAGAAATTGTTGTAGGTTCCCTTGTTGTGCTCCTGGTAGACCTTAGTAAAGTTGATGTCGTTAGTATACAGCTCTTTGATCATTTTGAAACCCATAACTTTTGATTCCATCACGGAGATGAGACTGTATCTTATGGATAAGGCATCAGCCACAACGTTGTATGTTCCCTTTTTGTACTTAATGACGTAGGGAAATATCTCAATATATTCTAGCCAATGAACATGCCTCTTCTTAAGTGTTGATTTACCTCTAAGATGATGGAGTGTCTGATGGTTGGTCTGAATCACGCACTCCCTAGCAAGTAGATACTGCTGCCAAATCTCTAAAGGTCGCTAAAATAAGCGACAAGTCTTCCGCCTTGGATCAGGACTGCTCCTATGTCGATCCCTGAAGCGTCACATTCGACCTCGAAGGTCTGGTTGAACTCGGGCAGGATTAAGACTGGGGCATGGGTGAGGCATTCCTTTAACAGTTTAAAAGACTTGTCCTGATCGGGTCCCCAATGAAATTCTTGGTTCTGCTTTATCGTAAAGCTTAACGGACCGGCGATCGTGCTGAAGTCTCGGACGAATCGTCTGTAGAAGCTGGTGAGTCCGTAGAAGCTACGAACTTGGCTAGAATTCGTCGGCGTTGGCCACTCTTGGATGGCCTTGATCTTCTCATCGTCCACTCTGAGTCCCTGTGACCTCACGACGAAACCAAGGAAGACGACTTGGTCTGTGCAGAATGTACATTTCTTGAGGTTTGCGTACAACTGCTCTCTCTGGAGGGTGGTGATAACAGTCTCTAAGTGCTCCAAATGATCTGAGTAGGTCGTACAATAGACTAATATATCGTCGAAGTAGACTACTACAAACTTGCCAATGAACGGTCGAAGGACTTGGTTCATAAGGCACATGAATGTGCTTGGGGTATTGGACAGGCCGACAGTATTACTAGCCACTAATAAAGACCCTGCTTAGTCTTGAATGCAATCTTCCATTTGTCTCCTTCTCGCATCCTGACTTGATGGTATCCGCTTTTAATGTCAATTTTAGAGAAGACCGCGGATCCGCTTAATTCATTTAGCATGTCGTCCAGGCACGGAATGGGGTGCCGGTACTTGATCGTGATGTTGTTGATGGCGCGACAATCAACACACATCTTCCAGCTCCCGTCCTTCTTTGGTACAAGTAGGACCGGGACAGAACAGGGACTAAGGCTCTCTCTGATGTAACCTTAAGCCATAAGATTCTGGACTTTCCATTCTAGTTCTTTAGCCTCCTCGGGGTTGACTAGCTGTGCGGGTCGGTTAGGTAGTTGAGCTCCGGGAATGAAATCAATGTTGTGTTCAATGCCTCGAATGGGTGGGAGGTCGGCTGGGATCTTGTCTGGGAACACATCAACATATCTCTCTAGTATGGCTTGGACCTCGGCAGGTAAGGTGGTCTCGGTGCTGGACGTGTGTAGTATCTCTATGTAGAGCATCAAGACGAGTTAGGTGCCCTCGGTACGGGCGGCTTTCCTCATGTCTGCCACATTGAATAGAAAATTTTCTTTGCGGACATGTTCGTCTTTCACCATCTTGGACTGCATTTCTTGAACAGCGTGTGGAGACATTGGTGCCAAGTTGTATCTACGCTTTTCATGGACAAATGAGTAAAAGTTGGTTCGTCCGTTGTGCGTAGTCTCTCGGTCCAATTGCCACGGTCTTCCTAAGAGGAGATGTGACATGACCCTGGACTGTATGGAGGACTGTGAGAATAAGCATACGGACCACCGTGAAGAAGGAACGGACGATCGTTCGGACGAACGAAGGAATGACCGCAGCCATGTTCCACAAACGACCCAGGTCGAGGTCCCGGACGAACATGAGGACATGCCCGACCATCCCATCGACCCAGCTCTCGACCGTCCCAGCGACACAGCTCTCGACTGTCCCAGCGACCCATTTCCCGAACGTCCTAGCGACCAAATTCCCGACCATCCCAGCAACCCGGCTCTCGACCACGATCGTGACCTGGCACCCGACCAAGCCATCGACCCAACTCGACAACGATCGCGACCCATGCCTCATCTGTAACAGCATCCTGGTCAAGATCATGTCAACAACCAAGGACCCCCTTTGCCATTCGCCAAGACCTATATTCGACCATGGACTGACCCAGCTAAGGATGTGGACCCATGGCCCGTTCCAGTGGGGCCTTTGACCCGCGTCAGATCCAAAGCTCCTCAAGACAACATTGGGGCGTTCATCAGTACATCCAAGCCGGATTCCTATCTCTTGGGTATAGTATTAAGAATTTATGCTAACTGAATCATGTGATTGGGAAGATGTTGCATTTTTTTGCTCTTTTTTCTCTCTCTTGGGTTTTTCCCAATGGGTTTTTCCAAGAGAGGTTTTTAATGAGGCTCAAATGCATTCTTACATGTCCAATTGCATAAAGCCCTTAGCAGATAAATTCTTTTGGCCCATTTTATGGCCCAGATTTTTGTTCTTGTCATCTTTGGCAATTTGTTGTTCAAACTTCATATTAATTGCCTTGTAGACCGTGTGGTCAAGTCTTGCATGGCGTGGGATTTCTGTGCCTTCCATGCAAGTCTTTGACCTCATGCAGATGTCTAGGACTCCTTTCTATTTAAGCATGGTCATGGCCACCGTTGTACCTTTTTCTCTCATCGGATTTTCCTTAATAAAAGTTCTCTTTCGATATTAAGACTTTTAGATCACAAAATCAGTGTGTTATATCTGATTTTTCTTCTAAGCTTCCTCTTGGTGAGTAATATCCTTGAGCCACTTAGGAAATCCCTGCTTCTTCAATTGTTGTGTCATATTCAATTGAGGAACAGGCCGGATTGATAAGAATATTCACCTTCTTATCTAGTTTACCCGATTCAATCCATTGTCTCTTTTCCTTTGTGTTACATATGCATCCCCACCTAAACGTTTACCTTTCTAAACCTCCATCATTCCTTACATTCCGCTGCATCCATCACCCCTTTCTACTCCATTCCAGCTTGTTGCTGTGACTGGGTTGTGGTCCTTCTCCTAAGAATCACATCAAGTGGTATCAGAGCATCAACAGGTTGTGTCCTTCACTCTCTCTTTTGAATCTAAATATGGTTGGCCAAATTTTATTTTTAGAAATCGGTTTCAAATTCTTTTGTGACTCTTAAACTTACATATAAATCGTTGTTTCAATATCTGTTTTAAGATAGTTTCGATTGCAGTATTTAGCATAGACTTGGTTGTTTTAAAAGTTGTTTGAATCTTATTTAAAGTGGTTTGTTGCAAAATTTAAAAGTTGATCTGGTTTTTTTCCTTTTAGCCTAGATCATGTGAACATTTGATTGGCCAGTTGTCGTTGCTTTCGTTTCAGGAACCATGGGCGACTCAGAAGAAGAAGAATCCAATCACTCCCGTTTGGTGGAAACACTCACAACACGAATGAATCAATGATGGATGCCCGGTTCACCTCCATGCAAGCTGGCTTGCGAGATGGGTTACTAGAGGACATAGGGCGCCTAATACCAGAGCCTAGATCTGACAGACGGCGTGTCCTTTTCCCTGAGGAACCAAGGCAGAACCGGCGAGTTTCTTCCTCAGACCGACGTGAGAATACACCTGAAAGACATGATGAGGAATCCGTGGTGGGAAGTCTTGGACGCCATATCTTCTATGGTGATGAAGATTTGGTCTGGTTATAACAAATTAGAGGGTCAGAGCACAACAACCTGGCCAGACCCAGGCATGTCCGTGACCACCAACCACCACCTTACCAACAGGACAACATCAACCACCTCAAACTTAAGATACCACCGTTCCATGGCAAAAACGATCCCACTGCCTACTTGAAATGGGAACAAAAGATTAAGCTAATCTTTAATTGTCAATATTATTCTGAAACTAACAAGGTGAATGTTGCAGTGACAGAATTCTATGACTATGCTTTAAGCTGGTGGGACCAGATGGTGACCTCATAGAGAATTGGCAAGAGTAAGGCCATTATTCGAAAACGTTTTGTACCAAGTCATTTCCATAGAGACCTTCACCAAAGGTTGAGGCAACTCACCCAAGGCAGCCGTTGTGTGGAAGATTACTTTCAGGATATGGATACCTTGTTGATAAAGGCTGGAGTCACTGAGGATCATGAGGCAACCATGTCAACTTTCTTGGGTGGTCTCAACCGAGACATACAGGACCGGCTGGAAATGCAGCACTATGTGGATCTTGAAGAGATGTTGCATAAGGCCATTCTTATAGAAAAACAATTGATAACGAAGCCTGACTTGCGTTCTTTTCATGTTCCAGGTCCCTTGGGAAGCAAGAAAACTTATCAGCGTGAATTTAAACCAAACCGCCCAAGTGACGTTCCACCAACCACCTCAAAGGCCTTAAATAATCTGCACTTCAACCGGATGGACTAGGGTCAGGCCGTAGTTCGTCCCACTCGGATACAGGAGATTAGATGCTTTAAGTGTCAGGGTCTTGGACACGATGCCAATGAATGTGTCAATAAGAAGGCCATGATAGTCATTGACAATGGAGAGGTACAAACTGAGGATGTGGAGGAAATGACCCACAATGATGAGATGGAGCTGGAAGATGGAATAGAACCACTCTAGATAAGTCTTAGTCGCCAGACGTTCTTTAAGCGTCCAATCCAAAAAAACATGGGCCAGAGCAAAGAGAAAATTTGTTTCAAACCAGATGTGTTGTTCAAAACAAGGTGTGTAGTCTCATTATAGATGGGGGAAGCTGTACTAATGTGGCTAGTGAGACTATGGTGCAGAAACTAGGGCTTGAAAAGACTAAACACCGAAAGTCGTATCCCTTGCAATGGTTTAATGAAATCTGGAGCTGCGGTAACTCATCAGGGTATTGGGCCCTTAGAAATTGGCAAATACAAAGATGAAGTGTGATGTTTTGCCTATGGAAGCTGGCCACATCCTGCTTGGGAGGCCTTGGCAGTCAGAACGCAAAGTCACCCACGATGGCTTCACCAACCGGCATCACTTCACCTTTAATGGCCGTAAAACAACATTAGTCCCCATGACACCACATGAGGTCTACTTAGACCAACTACACCTCAAACAACAGAAAAAGAATGAAGGTAAGTCCAAGGTTAATTTCTTTATCAAAGCCAGTGAAATGCAAAACAACTTGGATCACAAGCAACCATTATCATCATTGTCTATCAAGACTATTGCCTGTCTGTTACAAACCTTATGCCGGAGACACCGAGCAACCTTGAGAATGTCTTACATGAGTTTCAGATGTCTTCCCATAGGAATGCCCATAATGATTGCCTCCTGTCCGTGGAATAGAGCATCAAATTGATTTTGTCCCATGCACGGTCTTACCCAACTGACCAGCCTATAGGACCAATCCCACTTAGACCAAGGAACTCCAAAGGCAGGTAGAGAATCCCATGCACAAGGGACATATCCGGGAGAGTCTTAGTCGTTTTGCAGTGCCTGTACTCTTAGTTCCCAAGAAGGATGGGAAATGGAGTATGTGTTTTGATTGCCGGAAAATCAACAACATTACGATCAAATACAGACATCCTATACCAAGGCTTGATGACATGTTTGATGAACTTCATGGTGCTAGTCTATTCTCAAATATAGACCTCAGGAGTGGCTATCATCAAATTCGCATGAAGGAAGGAGATGAGTGGAAGACTGCCTTCAAAACCAAGCAAGGGCTCTATGAAAGGCATTTGGTTCGAGAAATGCACACAGCACGTTTATGAGGTTAATGAATCATATTCTTAGGGATTATATAGGTCACTTTGTGGTAGTATACTTTGATGATATACTAATATATAGTAAGAGCCTGGATGAGCATGTGAAGCATGTCAGAATGGTCTTAGAAGTGTTAAGGAAGGAACATTTGTTTGCTAACCTAGAAAAATGTATTTTTTGTTCAGATAACGTTGTATTTCTAGGTTTTGTTGTGAGTGCAGAAGGAGTTAGTGTGGCCAAAGAAAAGGTGAAGGCAATTCAAGAATGGCCCGTACCAAAGAACGTTTATGAGGTCCGCAGCTTCCATGGCCTTGCTGGCATTTACCGACGATTTGTAAAAGCTTTTAGTACCATAGCCACACCCTTGACGGAAATCATCAAAAATGAAGTGGGGTTTAAGTGGGAGCAACCACATGAGCAAGCCTTCCAAACACTCAAAGATAAGCTTACCCATGCACCCTTACTCGTTCTTCCTTATTTTTCTAACACTTTCAAGATAGAGTGTGATGCCTCTGGCATAGGCATTGGAGCTGTTCTTATTCAAGAACAAAGACCTATTGCATATTTTAGTGAAAAATTGGGAGGTGCTACTCTAAATTATCCTACATACGACAAAGAACTATATGCTCTTGTGAGAGCTCTTCAGACATAGCAACATTACCTTTGGCCCAAAGAATTTTTCATCCACACGGACCACGAGTCCCTGAAGCATCTGAAGGGCCAGCAAAAATTCAATAAGCACCATGCCAAGTGGGTGGAATTTATAGAAATATTTCCTTATGTGATAAAATACAAGCAAAAGAAAGAAAACATTGTGGCAGACACTTTGTCTAGAAGTCTTGTACTAAGTGTTCCACAAGTCATTATTTCCAACAAGGTGGCTTTCTTTTCTATGAGAACCAGTTATGTGTGCCAAGGTGTTCTCTAAGGGATTGTTCATAAGAGAAGCCAATGCAGGAGGGCTTATGGGGCATTTTGGCATTGCCAAAACCTTGTCCATAATGCGAGAACATTTTTATTGGCCACACATGAAAAAGGATGTTAAACGTATTTGTAATCATTGTGTCACATGTATGATGGATAAGTCAACATCTCAGCCACACAGTTTGTATAACCGTCTCCCTATTCCTAAGCACCCTTGGGTAAATCTGTCCATGGATTTTATTTTAGGTTTACATAGGACTAGAAATGGCAAGGACTCAATATTGTGGTAGTTGATCGATTCTCTAAGATATCTCATTTCTTGGCTTGTAGTAAACTGATGATGCATCTCATATAGCAAATTTGTTCTTTAAGGAAGTAGTGCGTCTGCATAGCATGCCAAGGTCAGTTTTTTCTGATAGGGATACAAAAATTTTAAGTAATTTCTAGAGACTATGAACTAAGCTTTGTTTCTCAACTACTTATCACCCATAAAGTGATGGGCAAACTGAAGTAGTCAATAGGACTCTAGGATCCCTTTTACGTACATTTGTTAAGAAAAACATTAGGACATGGGAAGATAGTCTACCACATGTAGAATTTGCATAATCATGCTGTGCATTCTGCATCTAAATTTTCTCCATCCCAAATTGTTTATGGCTTTAACCCTTTATCTCCTCTATGAGTTTATTACCACTACCTTTGAGTGAAAGGATAAGTCTAGATGGTGAACAAAAGTGAAAGAATATGAGATTAAGAAATTTGTAGATTTAGAGAATGAGATAATGAGAGATTAGAGAGATTAGAGAGAAAAAATGATTGTATTGAGAAAATGAGAATAATGTTTTCTAAGTTACAAATAAGGAGAGAGATAACTATTTATACTAATCTAGTCTATGCTTGTTTGGTTACAAGGATTTCCTTATACATGAATGACTACAAGGATAACATAATACTAGAACACAAACAAGCTTTAGACACTCCCCTTAGATGACTTATACCACATGGCCTTAAGCTAGAGTTGGAGGCCTTCTTCCTTCACCATTTCTTCTTCATTCCAACACTCCCCCTCAAGTTTAAGACATGGAGAATGCCTAAGCTTGCAACCATGAAACATTACCTCATTAAAAACCTAAAGAAGGAAAACCCAATTGGGACAAAACCTTTTATAGGGAAAAAGAGTATAACACTCCATGTTGAGATCATTTTTGTGGAATGGTCATAAGGCCAAGCCTTGGATAGATGGAGGCACCATTCTTCAAAGTTGTTGCCTTGGTGAACACATCAGCTAGTTGATCCTCACTCCTTGTATAGCAAGGCAAGATGATTCCTTTTCCAATAGCTTCTCTTACTTTGTGGCAATCTACTTCTATATGCTTTGTCCTTTCATGAAACACAGAGTTGGAGGCAATGTGTATAGCGGCCTGATTGTCACAATGATTGGTGATAGGATCATCAAAGCTCACGGCCAAGTCCTCAAGAAGTTGCTTCAGCCAAATGCATTCAGTTGTAAGCTTCCTCATGGTTATATATTCTGATTCTGCACTAGAGCATGACACCACCTTTTGCTTCTTGGTTTTCCAAGTCACAAGGTTCCCTCCTATGAAAGTACAATAGTTTGTGGTACTTTTTCTATCCTCCCTATCTTCTGCCCAATCTGCATCACAATAACCAACCACATTTGTGTTTCTATTACAACCCATCAATATACCTTGTTCATGAGTACCTTTTAGATATCTCAAAATTCGATTTGCCATCTCCCAATGTCTCATCTTGGACCTTGCATGTGTTGAGATACCTGATTCACAGCAACACATAAATCTGGTTTAGTGATGGTTAGATAAATAAGCTTACCAACCACTTTCCTATAGAGCTTAAGACCATGAAAATCAATTTCCTCCTCTATCTCCCCCTTAGTTCCGATTTTATAGTCTTCTTCTAAGGGTATTTTGGCTGGTTCAGCTTCCATCATACCTGTAGAGGTTAATAAATCTACAACATATTTCTTTTGAGATAAGTAGAGACCTTCCTTGAACCTACACAGTTCAATTCCTAAGAAATATTTAATTTCTCCTAAGTCCTTAATATCAAAGAGACTCTTCAAATATTCTTTTGTAGATGCAATACCAACACTATCACTACCAGATATGATTATATCATCTACATAAATGAAAATTACCACAATACATTCCTTACTCTTTAGTGTAAAAAGAGTGTATTCAACTTCAGATCTTTTGAAGCCTTTATCCATCAAGGTTACACTCAGCTTGTGGTACCAAGCTCTTGGAGATTGTTTAAGGTCATACATGGCCTTCCTCAGTCTGACTATGTTGCCAGCCCCTACCTTTTCCTCTAGACCTGGTGAAAGTGACATGTATACCTCTTCTTCTAATTAACCTTGTAAAAATGCATTCTTAACATCCATTTATCATAATTCCCAATCAAGGTTAGTAGCAAGTGAAAGAACAACATTAAAAGAGTGAAGCTTAGCTAAAGGTGCAAAGGTATCCCTATAATCTTCACCATAAGTCTGAGTAAATCCTCTAACCTCCAGCCTAGCTTTATATCTATCAATTTCACCATTTCTTTTGTATTTAATGGTAAAAATCCACATAGAACTTATAGCCCTTTTTTTCTTTAGGTAAAGTGGCTGGAGAATAGGTACCATTCCTTTCCATGGATTGCTTCTCAGCTAGGATAGCTTTCCATGGATTACAAACTCACTGATCATGATGAACCACAACATTCTGATTGTAGAAGACTGGTGGATTCCTTTGTCTTGTGCTCCTTCTTAACACTGTAGGTGGAGCTTCTTGGATTGGCTCCTCCTTTTCACTTAAAGCTTCAATGATAGTGGTCACATTTATTGATCTCTTGGAAGCAGAGACTAGAATTGATTCATCTTTTTCTGAGTCTTGTTGGACATGAGTAGATGCTTCTCTCTCCCCATGTTCAAGAGGAGGAAGACCAGGAGAGCTTGAGGGAACTGGACCGGACCGGCCAGGAGTGGATGGCCTCGGCCCGGCTGGCCGTGCCGGTACTGTGGCCGTGTCGTGGCTTGACTCATCTGGTGCAGGAGGCTGAGGTTGAAGTGAGGTGGGCATAGGCTGAGGGTGAGGAGAGACTATGCCAATGATCTCCAAGAGTCTCCTCAAATTCTCAGTTTGGTCAGATCTTGTTGTGGAGATATCCTTGAATTGATCCCAAGTTTCTTCTTCATAGAAACCTTTTAATTCTTGGAATTTGACATCTCTGGATACTAAGACTCTTCTAGTCTCTGGATCATAGAATTTGTAGTCTTTCTGGGTAGTAGAATACCCAATGAACATAGCTTTGGTACTCTTTGGTTCCAGCTTGTTTCTTGCTCCCTTGGAACTAATACAAAAAAAACACAACAAAAAACTCTCAAGTGGTCAATGTTATGTCTAATTTTGTTTAGTACCTCAAATGGAGACAAGTCATCTAGGACTTTTGTAGGAGTCTTATTAATCAAGTAGAATACAGTTACAAGAGCATCCACCCCCCCCCCAAATATTTTGGGAACTTTCATGTGGAACATCATTGTTCTCACAACTTCTATCAAATGCATATTCTTCCTTTCAGCCACTCCATTTTGTTGTGGAGTGTAAGGACAGCTGGTTTGATGTTCAATTCCATGTTTGGCCGAGTGTTGTTGAAGCCTGGTGCTAGTGTATTCCCCTCCATTATCTGTTCTAAAGCATTTAATACTTGCATTGTATTGGTTAGTAACATATGCTTGAAAATTTAGAAATGCATCAAATACTCTATCTTTAGAACTAAGCAAAGTGACCCAAGTATATTTGGACTTTTCATCAATAAATGTCACAAAATACTTGTGGTTTTCTCTAGATGGGAATGGAGATGTCCAAACATCAGAATGCACCAAATCAAAACAATTATCATAGGTATGCAAAGATTTCTCAAAAACTATTTTGCAATGTTTCCCAAGTATACAAGAATCACACATATCCTTTGGCATTTTTAAACTAGGAATAATTAGTTCTAGTGCTCTAGGATGAAGATTTTCTAATCTAGCATGCCAAAGATCAAAATCATCACTAAAAGAGCTAGTACTAGCAACAGGTTACACCCCTCTTGCATTGGCCATATCTTCAAGCACATACAAGTCATTTTTTGTAGTCCCTTTGCCAAATTTCCTACTAGTCTCAATATCCTGAAAGTTGAAATCATTAGGACCAAAGATATCTTGACAATTCAAATCAGTAGTGGCTCTTTTAACTGAAAGCAAATTTGATGTAAAAGATGGCATGTAAAATGTTTTTGATTCTCTATCAAACAACTTAAGCTTTCCTATGCCTTTGATTGGTACTTTGATTCCATTAGCAATGAAAACATTACCTAAGGCAGGTTCTATATTTTCTAGCAATCCTAGATCACTAATCATATGATGAGAAGCACCAGAATCAACAACCAATGATTTAGAGGGATTAGGAGAAAAAGAAGTTTGAAAAGAAGAATGAAGAGTTTTACCCAACACATTACCATCCTTAATTGCTTTGAGAAGAGCTTCTAGATCTGATTTTGTAACAAATTCAGATGCTGAAGACATGGAACTGGTTGGGGCCGAGTGACAATGGGAGCTGGTACAAGCCATGGAAGGGGCTGGGAGCTTGTACAGGCCATGGCCGGCTGTGTGTTGTTTTTTCTCAAGGGACCAGCTTGGCTTTAGCTCAGGATGGAGTATCCAAAACTCCTTCTTTGTATAGCCACTCCTTTTGTAATGGTCACATATTGGTCTCTTCTTCCTTGTATCATTTTTTGTTGTTGGTTTAAGGAAACTCTTGTGTGCAGCCACCAAATCAGCCTTGTTGCCAAAGACTCCATGGGATCCTTGCTCCTTTTGGATTTGAGCACAAACATTTTCCAAGCTAGGAAGCTTATCAAACCTGAGAATATGCTTAATAAGATCTGAGTAAGTTGTGTTAAGAGTTAATTGTAACTCAAACACCTTGTCTTGTTCTTTCCTTTCTACGAGAACAATTGGATCAACTGTGGCTGACCTTAGCATCTCTAGCTCAGCCCACAATGCTCTGAATGAGCCATAGTGCTTTGTGAATTCTGCATCCTCCTGCTTCAATTCATTCAAAGAGTTTTTCACCTCAAAATTTTTGAAGAGGTTAGTGGTGTTTCCATACACCTTTTGCAAAGTGTCTCAAAATTCCTTAGTATTCTCACAAAATAAATAAGCTTCTAAAAGATCACTAGAAGAGAGTTTTGAAGTATAGAGAGCACCAATTGATCTTCTTGGTACCATTTAGCTTGAGCAGCCACATCCTCATTAACTTCAGCAATTTTCATCATGACCATTGGTTGAAATATGATTCCAAAGGCCTTTACCACCCAATTTGGTTTTCATGGTCGTAGACCATAAGAGATCATTTGTTCCATGTAGAATGACAAGAGCTCTGATAGTAGTTGAAATTTCCATGCTTCACAAGCTGACAGGGGCCGGCTTATTTATTGGAATGGTCGGGAACGGCTGGTCGGGATGTAGCTGGTCGGGACGAAGCTGGTCGGGAACTGAAGAACACACTCGGGCGCAGGCGTGGGCGTGTGCTTGGGCGCGTGGTACGTCTTCAACAACGCAACAACAACTTCAACCAACTCCTGCAACAGAATTCAACAACCTCTAACCAATAAGAACAACTTCTAACAGTCCTTATCTTCACAACCAATGATGATCCAGCAACAAAAATGGAATTTTACCAATGTACCAATCCAAAAATCAAGTTTCCCTCCATTTTCCAGATTTTCAAAGATTGATGAAAAATCAAGAAAATCTATCTTGAAGATTTAAACCCTTATGATTGCAACAAAATTTCGTGGAAACCATCAAAAAGATACTTATCTAACTTTACAGATTCAAAAATTTGTAGAAAACTGAGAAATGATAAGTTCACCAGATTCTTGTGAAGGGCGATTTTAGACGTCTTGAGGGAAAACTTAAAGAAGTTTCTTCAAACTTAGGAGAATTGAGTTCTGCTTTCTTTACACGGCAACTAGACTCATTGGAATTCATATTATGATTTGGAAAATCAAGATTTGGTGAAGATTTGATGATGGAACGCTCAGAGAAACACAAAGGTTCACAGCGGAGGCAATCGCGGAGATCCGATGCAAGAAAAATCGTATCTTCTTATTCCCATGGTCAAATGATGCAAATCTAATTGGCGTGGCTTCAAGACTCGCCGGAGAAAAGTCCAGAAAAAGCAGATTGTCAAAATCTACCATGGTGTGGCCGTAATTTAATATCAAAATTGACAGACTAAATCGGAATGAAAAACGGATTGATCTCGACTTGATTCAATGATTCAATGATGAATTTTATCCCAGATTGTTGTCACCTGGCTCTGATACGATGAAATAATATGAGATTAAAAGATTTGTATATTTAGAGAATGAGAGAATGAGAGATTAGAGAGATTAGAGAGAAAGAATGATTGTATTGATAAAATGAGAATAATATTCTCTAAGTTGCAAATGAGAGAGATAGCTATTTATACTATTCTAGTCTAGGCTTGTTTGGATACAAAAAAGCCTTAGACACTCCCCTTAGATGACTTAGACCACATGGCCTTAAGCTAGAGTTAAAGCCCTTCTTCCTTCATCATTTCTTCTTCATTCCAACAAAAAGGCCAAGTTGGTCTGGAAGATTCATGCCGAGGCCCTCTCCAACATAGAGGCCAAAACAAAACTGTATGAGAAGGCGGCTAATAAGGGCCGTAAGAAAGTTGTCTTTCAACCAGGAGACCATGTATGGATACATCTTAGAAAGAAATGGTTCCCTATTGAAAGATGTTCAAAGCTTTTTCCAAGAGTTGATGGTCCATTCACTATCGCCAAGCGTCTAAATGACAATGCCTACATCATGGACCTACAAGGTAAGTACCCTATTAGCTCTAGTTTCCATGTTTCTGATCTTACTCGTGCAGATAATTAGGATTTGAGGACAAATCCTTTTCAAGAGGGAGGGAATGACATGACCCTGGACAGGATAGACGATCGTGAGAACAAGCATACAGAAGACCGTAAAGAAGGAAAGGACGATCGTTCAGACGAAAGAAGGAATGACCGCGGCCATGATCTAGGAATGACACAGGTCGAAGTTCTGGACGAACATGATGACGTGCCTGACCGTCCCATCGACCCAGCTCTTGACCGTCCCAGCGATCCAGCTCTCGGCCATCCCAACGACCCAGTTCCCGACCATCCCAGCAACCCAGTTCCCGACCGTCCCAGCGACCCAGTTACCAACCGTCCCAGCGACCCAGTTCCTGACCGTCCCAGCGACCCCGCTCTCGACCACGATCGTGACCTGGCACCCAACCAAGCCATCGACCCCCCAACTCGACCACGATCGCTACCCAGGCCTCGTCTGTTTCAGCAGCCTGGTCAAGATCACGTCAACAACCAATGACCCCCTTTGCCATCAGCCAAGACCTATATACGACCATGGACTGACCCAACTATGGATGTGGACCCATGAACCGTTCCAGTAGGGCCTTTGACCCGCGCCATAACCAAAGCTCTTCAAGACCACATTGGGGCGTTCATCAGTACATCCAAGCCGAATTCCTATCTCTTGGTGATAGTATTAAGAATTTATGCTAACTGAATTATGTGATTGGCAAGAGGATGCATTTTTGCGCTCTTTTTCCCTCTCTTGGGTTTTTCCCAATGGGTTTTTCCAAGAGAGTTTTTGATGAGGCCCTAATGCATTCTTACATGTCCAATTGCATAAGGCCTTTAGCAGATAAATTATTTTGGCCTATTTTATGGCCCATTTTATGGCCCAGATATTTGTTCTTGTCATCTTTGGGGATTTGTTGATAAAAATTCATATTAATTGTCTTGTAGACCGCGTGGTCAAGTCTTGCAAGGCGTGGGATTTATGTGTCTTACATGCAAGCCTTTGACCTCATGCAGATGCCTAGGACTCCTTTCTATTTAAGCATGGCCAGGGCCACCATTATACCTTTTTCTCTCATCGAATTTTCCTTAATAAAAGTTCTCTTTTGATATTAAGAGTTTCCGATCACAAAATCAGTGTGTCATATCTGATTTTTCTACTAAGCCTCCTCTTGGTGAGTAATATCCTTGAGCCGCTTAGGAAATCCCTGTTTATTCGTTTGGTGTGTCATATTCAATTGAGGAACATGTCGGATTGATAAGAATCTTCACTTTCTTATATAGTTTATTTGATTCAATCCATTGTCTCTTTTCCTTTGTGTTACATTCGCATCCCCACCTAAACGTTTACCTTTCTAAACCTCCATCATTCCTTACAGTCCGCTGCATCCATCACCCCTTTCTACTCCATTCCAGCTTGTTGTTGTGACTGGGTTGTGGTCCTTCTCCTAAGGATCACATCAAGATGTCCAGCTGACATCGGGACGACATCGCAGGTGACCTGGTCATGGTTTCTGCCGATGCTGAATGAGACTTTAATTTGATCCAAAATGTATAGCTCTGTGTTGTTGTTCAGCCATCGCAATTTATAAGGCTTAGGATGCTTGGTCACAGGCAATCCTAGCTTTTCCACCATGTACTTGCGGAGTTGGTTCAGGACCCTCCGTCTATAATCAATGAGCAGACTTTCCAAAGGATTGTACATTTGTAGTGGAAAATGTTTTCTCGCTGTTCTAATTCTTCCGTCTCAAATCTCGAGCTGAGAACTCGTCTGATCGTGAGCATCTCTTCGGAGTCGGCGTATTCTATTTCTTTGTCAGACTGTTGATGGATCATAGGGGCTGCCTCCTCGTGCTGGTCCTTGGACTTGTAGTCTCCTGAGGTAGTCAATACCATTGTTCGTTGAGTGGGACATTGATGTAAGAACTTGGGTGGACTGTCTTTTCACCGAGAAACTCAGGATAATGGGACAGAATTCGATGGAAGTGAAGGGGTGGATCGAAAGGACCACACAAGCTGTGAAAGGGGCTTGTGATACTCCAAGAACTTCAACCAATGGAGGTTGAAGTCGACGGCTGCAGCAAGGATTGCTGGCGGCAGTGTTTAGACTAAGGGTCTTAGGTGTTTTTTTTATCAAAATGCTTGTTATTTCATTAAGTGAAAACAAGAAGGCTTATATAATCCCTTGTTACAACTTTAGGTAAACTACAAGGCGTTTAATCTTTAAGAGATTAAAACAACATGTAGTTCACTTATTGGCAATTAAAATAAATACTGGGCCATAATTAGTCAACATGACTTAGACCCAAACATAACACTTAGACTAAAAGAAATCGAAACAAAAGAGAAAAAGCCCAACAAAATTTAGGCTGAGAATTCGCCTGAAGACTTGTGAATGAGATAGAATTGTGAACAAGTCTTCAACGCCTTGCGCTCTAAGAGTATTGCCTCATTAAAACCTTCTTCGGAAAACCCAATGGGACAAAACCGAAAATTGGAAAAAGAGTACAATTTCCTAGAACTACTTTTGGTGTATCTACCAAATGGTAATGGTAAAGACACCGGAGGAGGAAGAGTCTTCTAGAAGGAACCTCCATGGTTCCTTGTCTAGCTGGAATGGGGGTCCGGTCGTGGGTGCAAGGACCGGGCTGGTCTGTTCGGGTGCATGAGCCGGTCTGCTCGCCTAGACGGCTGGTCGTGGACTGGTCGTCTGGGTCAGCTCAGGGTCTTCTCCGGTTCCACTCTCCAATAGCATGCTGAGCTTGTCTCCTAAGGCTTTCTGCTTGGACCGCGTAAGGGGTCCAGGTGGAATGACAGGTGCAGTGGCTGGCTCGATGTCCTCATCATTCCCTCCCTCTTGAAGTGCTTTGGTCTCCAAAGCAAAATCCTCACCTGCATCAAACAACTCTAAGTCAGCAACATTGAAAGTACTAGAGACGTTATACTCACCTGGAAGTTCGAGCTGGTAGGCGTTGTCGTTGATTCTCCGAAGGACGCGGAATGGACCATCTCCCTGGGGTGTAAGCTTGCTCTTCCGTCGCTGGGCAAATCTCTCTGGGCGCAGGTGTAGATAAACCCAATCTCCCTCCTTGAAGACCATGTGCCAGCGGCCCTTGTTGGTATTCTTGACGTTTTGGATATTCAGTTGTTCCAGGTTTGCCTTGGTCTCCTCATGAAGCCGTTTGATGTAGTCAGCTTTGGCTTCACCCTCCAAACTGATGGCGTCGTCTAACGGGATGGGTGTGAACTCGATTGGAGTTGTCGGGTTGAAGCCGTAGACAACTTCAAAATGTGAACGTTTCATGCCGGAATGCGTAGCTCTGTTGTAGGCAAACTCGACGTACGGAGGCACTCCAGCCAATTCTTCAGATTGCGACCGATTGTTGCCCTCAAAGTCTGGGACAATGTCCGGTTGACAACCTCAGTATGTCCGTCCGTCTGTGGATGATATGCTGTAGATAACAGTAGGTTGGTGCCCAATTTTCGCCGAAGAGCTCGCCAGAAGTGGCTCAGAAACTTGGTATTACGGTCAGTAACGATCGTCCGGAGAATGCCGTGAAGTCTGACTATCTCCTTGAAGAACAGGTCGGCGATCTGGCTTGCGTCGTTGGTCTTGTTGCAAGCGATGAAGTGTGCCATCTTAGAGAATCTGTCGACCACGACGAAGATGGAGTCCTTATTGTGCAATTTCGGCAGACCTAGGACGAAATCCATGGATATATATGTCCAAGGCGCGGATGAGACTGGCAATGGCATGTAAGGGCCCTGCGGATGCATCTTGGACTTAGCCCTTTTGCAAATAAGGCACCGGGAGCAGTGCGCCTCGACATCTCGGTGCTGATGAGGCCAATAGAAGTGCTCCTTAAGCATGCTTAAAGTCTTGTCAATTCCGAAGTGTCCCATAAGGCCTCCGCCGTGTGCCTCTCTGAGAAGCCGCTCTCGGATCGATCCTCTCGGAATGCATAGTCGCTTGTCTTTGAAGAGGAATCCGTCGTGCAGGAAGAAACGTCTGTAGTTGCCTTTGCCGTGCTCTAGGTGAGCTTGAGCGAAGTCGACATCGTCGGCGTACAGCTCCTTGATCATCTCGAAGCCGAGAACTTTGGACTCCATGACGGATATAAGGCTGTATCGACGAGATAAGGCATTAGCGACGACGTTGTCTGCGCTTTTCTTGTACTTGATGACGTACAAAAAGGTCTCAATGAACTCCAACCAACGGGCATGTCGTTTCTTCAACGCGGACTGTCCACGGAGGTGCTGGAGCGTCTGCCAAGTCTCTAAGGCACGGACAAGGGCATAGAGTTCCTTGTTGTAGGTCGGATAGTCAAGTGCAGCTCCACTTAACTTCACACTGAAATAGGCGACTGGTCGCCCGCCTTGGGTAAGGACGGCTCCAATGCCTATGCCTGAAGCATCACACTCGACCTCGAATGTCTGCGTGAAGTCTGGTAGCACGAGGACTGTGGCGTGTGTAAGGCGTTCCTTGAGGAGCTGGAAGGCCTTGTCTTGCTCGGGTCCCCAACGAAAGTCCTGGTTTTCTTGATCGTCGAGGTCAACGGACCAGCTATCGTGCTGAAGTCTCGGACGAGCCGTCAGTAGAAGCTGGCGAGTCCGTGGAAGCTGCGGACCTGACTGGCGGTCGTCGGTGTGGGCCAATCCTGTATGGCCTTTATCTTCTCGTCGTCCACCCAAAGTCCCTGGGAACTGACGACGAAACCAAGGAAAACAACTTGGTCGGTGCATAATGTACATTTCTTGAGGTTGGCGTACAGCTGCTCACGGCTTCTAAGTGCTCCAGGTAGGTCTGTAGACGAGAATATCGTCGAAGTAGACCACTACAAACTTGCCGATGAACGGGCGAACAACCTCAATCATAAGTCGCATGAAGGTACTAGGCGCATTTGATAGGCCAAATGGCATCACTAGCCACTCATAAAGACCTTGCTTAGTCTTGAAGGCAGTCTTCCATTCATCTCCCTCTCGCATCCTCACTTGATGGTATCCACTCTTCAGATCAATTTTGGAGAAGACTGCGGCTCCGCTGAGCTCGTCTAGCATGTCGTCCAGTCGTGGAAACGGGTGTCGGTACTTAATAGTGATGTTGTTGATGGCGCGGCAGTCGACGCACATCCTCCAACTTCCGTCCTTCTTGGGTACCAGAAGAACCGGAACGGCACAAGGGCTGAGGCTCTCACAGACTTGTCGTTCTAATTCTTTAGCCTCCTCGGGGTTTACTCTGTAGGCTGTACGGTTAGGTAATTGAGCTCCGGGCACAAAGTCAATGTGGTGCTCCATCCCTCGGATAGGTGGGAGGCCGGCTGGGATCTCGTCTGGGAAGACGTCCGCATACTTGTCCAATAGAGCGCGGATCTCGGCAGGTAGGGAAAGCTCAGTGCCAGCCGTGTGTAGACTCTCTCTTTAGAGCATCAATACGACTTGAGTGTCTGCAGTGTAGGTGGCTTTCCGCATGTCTGCCATGTTTATTAGAAAATTATCCTTTCGGGCGTGTTGATCTTTCGCCATCTTCGATTGCATCTCTTGGACGGCATGTGCAGACATTGGGGCTAAGTTGTATCTACGCTTGTCGTGGACGAAAGAGTAGAAGTTGGTTCTTCCGTTTTGCGTATTCTCTCGGTCGAAGTCAAGGTCGTCCGAGCAGAAGATGTCCAGCTGACATCGGGACGACGTCACAGGTGACCTGATCCTGGTATCTGCCGATGCTGAATGAGACCTTCACTTGGTCAGAGATGTACAACTCCGTCTTGTTGTTCAGCCATTGGAGCTTGTAGGGTTTGGGATGCTTGGTCATGGGCAATCCTAGTTTCTCCACCATATACTTTCTGGCGGTATTTGTACAGGATCCTCCGTCGATGATCAACGAGCACACTTTTCCAAGTATGGTCCATTTGGAATGAAAAATGTTTTCTCATTGTTCTTCTTCCTCTGGCTCGAATCGTGAGCTAAGAACGCGTCGGATCATAAGCATTTCTCCGGAATCGGCATACTCAATGTCCTCGTCGGACTGATGGGTCGGAAATGCTTGCTCCTCTCGTTCATCTTCGGATTCATAATCTCCGGAAGCAGTGAGTACCATTGTCCGTTGAGTGGGACAATCACGAGACATGTGTCCTCTGCCTTTGCATTTGAAGCAGACGATCTCGCTGCTCCGCTGAGGCTGGGAAGGGGTCGTGGTACTGGGTGGTCTAGAGGCTGAAGGAGCCGGTCTGGGGGCTGAGCTGGAGGCGACGACTTTGCCTTTGAGCCGTGGATCGATGGCCTGAGTCGTCCTCTCAAAAGGCTTGGAACCAGTGTTCCACGTGTTCTTGGGTCGAGAAGGTGCGGCAAGCTTCCGTTTGTGACACTTCTCGATCTGGACTGCTAGGTGGAACAGCTCGCCTAGGTCGTGGTAAGGCTGCAACTCAATCTTTCTGGCAATTGACTCCTGCAAGCCGTCAATGAATTGGGCCATAAGGCTCTCCTCAGACTCGTCTACATCGAGTCCGTTGCGGAGGTGCTCGAATTCATCGAAGTATTCGGAAACTGTCTTGCTTCCTTGAGTGAGACGTCAGAAACGTCGCTGAAGCTCGCGGTGGAAGTGGGGCGGAACGTATCGTCGCCTCATGATCTGGGTCAACTCGACCCATGAAGTCATGGAACCCATACGAGCTCGTCTACGGGTGGTGACTTCTCGATCCCACCATGCCAGTGCATGGTCTTTGAACTGCGCTGTCGCAAAGATGACCTTTCGGGGATCGTCGTAGTTATAGTACTCGAAGATAAGCTCCATGCGTCTCTCCCAGTCGAGGTATTCTTCGGGGTCTAATTTGCTCGAGAATGGAGGTGGGTTCATCTTGACCTCCGGATAATGAGTTGCTGGTCGAGGTGGGGGTGGTGGTGGATCGTCGTCGTAGTACGGGTATCGACCCATGGGTTGTCGATCCTGATGATAGGGAGGCGCGGCAGGTGCTGCAGTGGGAGCCGGCGCGGGTTGACCGAACCGCTCGAGGTGGGTAGAGAAGGTAGACATATGAGCCGTCAGAGCTTGCAAAAGCTGTATCATGGTTTGGTTGGCTTGACCTGATGTAGACTCGTCTTGCCCTGACATATTTCCTTTTCCGAGAAGGAAATTTTTAGAAATGGAAGCAGATTTTAGAAACTTTCCTTAATTGGAAAATTTTATTTATTTAATATTTAAACTAATTAATCACAAAAGAAATAATCAAGAAGGAAAATATTATCCTAAATCTATAAAAGGAAATCTAGAAAAAAAAGAAAAGAAAATGGAAAATATCCTAAGGATATATTTCCTAAACCTAAAAGGGGAACTAATAAATGGGAAAATATCCTAAGAATTAATGCCTAAAAAAAAAGCAAACTATATATCTAGGAGAAAATAAAATCTATTTATTTCCTAATCCTAAATGGAAACGAACTAATGTCCTAAAAAATATTTAGAAATTTTCCTAAACTTACTTATTGCCTAGTAATACTTAAGGAAACTATCTAAAATACTACCTAAATACTATGGAAAACTTCCTAAAACCAAAATTAAGAACCTAGACACTAGAATGAACCTAGTAGATCCTAGGGGAGCAGGTTATGACCTAACTACACGCAGGCTGGGCGGCTACGTGGGACGCGAGGGACAGGCTCAGCAAGGAGCGGTACGCTGGCTAACTATGTTGGACGCGGGACGGCTGGCTAGCGACAAGAACGGTGGAAGCCTAAAACGGAACTAGCGAACACTCGGACAGTCCTAAAACGAACGCGGTGCTAGGGACACTACCGGGACACCTTACACGCGGAACCACACAAGACCGGGTGGGCTGCCTAGACCTAGACGCGGATGGCTACTCACGGCTTGGACACTAGTTGCGGACACAACCAGAGAACTAAACCTAGGCTAACGCGACCTAGCTAAGAGAACTACACATGGGACTAATATGAGGCACAACACACGGACACGCGGAGGACACCTAGCTAGCGAGGAACACGGGACCAACTAGAATGTAGGTGGATGGCTAGGCGTGACCTAGTATGCAGGTGGAGACTTCACACACACGCTAAGGAACTTAGACGGGAATGGAGCAAGACAACAAAGGAAACCTAGCAAGAGTAACAACACACAACTTCTTCAAATATGGATTGCAAGTATGTGAAGATGTTCTAGGTGAGTTTCTAAAAGTCCTAAATTATTTTAAACAACCTAGCAATATTTTTGTTTTCTTTTCTTAAAAAAAAATTCTGGCAACCAACAAGCAAGAAACAAACAATTTCTTTTATTTTATTTTTTTGAATTAGGAAAACAAATAAAATGATTGATAGAACCGGATTTTTTTTTATTATTTTTTTGTAGGATGTTTGTGGTATGTGACTTGAGTCTCCTCCTTCTTACCGAGAACCTCAGGGGAAAGAGAAGAAACACAATCAAAAGCCAAAAACGGTTGAACAAAAACAATGAAAAATCGCAGAGAACAAAAGGATAGAATCAACCTGATGAGCAGGAGCTTTAAGCTCTGATACCAGATGATGTAAGAACTTGGGTGGGCTGTCTTTTCACCGAGAAACTCAGGACAATGGGACAGAATTCGATGGAAGTGAAGGGGTGGATCGAAGGAACCACACAAGCTGTGATACTCCAAGAACTTCAACCAATGGAGGTTGAAGTCGACGGCTGCAGCAAGGATTGCTGGCGGCACTGTTTAGACTAATGGTCTTAGGCTTTTTTATCAAAATGCTTGTTATTTTATTAAGTGAAAACAAGAAGGCTTATATAATGCCTTGTTACAACTTTAGGGTAAACTACAATGCGTTTAACCTTTAAGAGATTAAAATAACATGTAGTTCACTTATTGGCAATTAAAATAAATACTGGGCCATAATTAGTCAACATGACTTAGACCCAAACATAACACTTAGACTAAAAGAAATCGAAACAAAAGAGAAAAAGCCCAACAACACTTAGGCTGAGAATTCGCCTGAAGACTTGTGAATGAGATGGAATTGTGAACAAGTCTTCAACGCCTTGCGCTCTAAGAGTATTGCCTCATTAAAACCTTCTTCGGAAAACCCAATGGGACAAAACCGAAAATAGGAAAAAGAGTACAATTTCCTAGAACGACTTTTGGTGTCTCTACCGAATGGTAATGGTAAACACACCGGAGGAGGAAGAGTCTTCTAGAAGGAACCTCCATGGTTCCTTGTCTAGCTGGAATGGGGGTCCGGTCGTGGGTGCAAGGACCGGGCCGGTCTGGTCGGGTGCGTGAGCCGGTCTGCTCGCCTGGAAGGCTGGTCGTGGACTGGTCGTCTGGGTCAGCTCAGGGTCTTCTCCGATTCTAGTCTCCAATAGCATGTTGAGCTTGTCTCCTAAGGCTTTCTTCTTGGACCGCGTAAGGGGTCCAGGTGGAATGACAGGTGCAGTGGCTGGCTCGATGTCCTCATCAGACATTCTCGGGACATGTGTCCTCTTCCATTACACTTGAAGCATACGATCTCGCTACTCCGTTGGGTTGGGTAAGAGTGGTCGTTGAAGTGGTTGGCTTTTAGGTAGTTGGGGCGGCACTGGGAGCCAAGCTGCTGACCACGGCCTTGCCTTTGAGGCTCGGGTCACTGGTCGGGGCCGTCCGTTCAAACGGCTTTGAGCCGGTGCTCCATGTGCTCTTAGGCCTTGAAGGTGCGGCTATTTTTTGTTTGTTGCACTTTTCTATCTGGACCGCTAAGTGGAATAGTTTGTCTAGATCATCGTTACGTTGTAGCTCGATCTTCCGGGCAATGGATTTCGTGTAACCTGTCAATGAACTGGGCCATTAGCCTTTTTTCGGACTCGTCTACGCCTAGTCGGTTGTGTAGGTGCTCGAATTCATCAAAATATTCTGACACCGTCTTGTTGCCTTGGGTAAGGTCTCTGAATCGTCTATGAAGTTCACGGTGGAAATGAGGTGGGACATAGCGTCTCCTCATGATCTAGGTGAGTTCGACCCATGAGGTCAAAGTACCCATCTGAGCTCTCCTGCGAGCTGTTAATTCTCGATCCTACCACACCAGTGCGTGACCAGTGAACTGAACCGTTTGTCACTGGCTAGACATTAAAGATGTCCTTGGGCCGTAACAAGGACGTCTAGCCCGTAACAAGCGAAGACTGTCCAAATCCGGGATCCCTAATAATCTGTTCTCAATCTCTAAAGATCTGCCCGAGATCCCTAAGAATCGGCATACTTATGAGTATCTTTGTAATAGTCATTGGATTAGTTTAATAGCCACTATCCATTCTGGAGGTATTTTTGTATAAATAGGAGTGAGATCCCTCATTTGTAATCATTCAGATTTTCATCAATATATAAGATATTGAGAGCATTTCCTTCTTGTTTCCAGAGTTTTCTCTTATTTTTCTAAGTTTCCTTTGAGAGTTAGACTGCCTAGGCCGTTTGTCTAAACCCAAACTAGTCTTGGGCCACACAGTTTAATCCTCTAAAATCAATCCCGTGACAAGTTATATCAGAGCTAGAAGCGATTCAAATCATTGAACTGATTAAGAGATGGCAGGACACAATGAAGAAGGTGTTATTGTGGGAAATGAAGGTGTGGACGAGAGGGGATGAGAGGTCTTCGCTGCTGATGTTCTAAAGAAGAAGCGTGACAAGAGCAAGGTCCGAGATGAGCTTGGAGCCATGGGCGCCAAAATGACAAAAATTGGGGAGAGACTCAAAAAAGTTAAGTACTCCACCACCGAGCTTGAGAGCAGGGTTTACAATGCGATTGAAGGAATTAAGGAGGACGTTGGTGGAGTGGAGACAAGGTTTCACCAATTTGAAGAAAACATGTTGGGAGCAGTCCATGTGTTGCGAGTGAGAATCGAGGCGATGCACGAAGACCTTGTGTTATGCAAAAAGGCGGTTGCTAACGCAAGTACTAGCAATGCGACTACAAGTAGAGTGGATTACCCAAGGCCCTCACGTTTTGATAGCGCTCGAGATGCCAAGGAAGTTGAGAATTTCGTGTGGGAAATGGAGCAATACTTTGATAATCTCGGTCTTAGAAACGAGATGGCAAAGATCAAGGCGGCTATATCCTACCTTACAGATACGACCATGCTATGGTGTCGAAGGTGTCACGGTGACATTGAACGAGGAGTGTGTCAGATGGACACATGAGACGAGTTCAAGAAAGAACTGAGACCATCAAAGGCCCTATATGGCGCTCAGGTGTTATTTCAGAAGAAACACGATGGATCCTTGAGGATGTGTGTGGACTATCGAGCAAAGAATAAGGTAACCATCAAAAATCGTTACCCTATTCCATTGATCGCATATCTGTTTGATAGGTTGGGTAGTGCCAAAGTCTACACCAATGTGGACCTGCTGAAAGTGTACTACCAGGTTCGGATTGCAGAAGGGGATGAGCCCAAGACTGCATGTGTCACTCGGTATGGGTCCTACGAGTGGACGGTCACATTCTGCACTCTCATGAACCAGATCTTCCAGCCTTAGTTGGACCAGTTCATGGTGGCCTATCTGGATGACATCGTCATATACTCCCAATCGCTGGAGAAATACATGAGACATCTTCAGACAGTGTTTAAAGTTCTACGGGAGAACAAGCTATACGTGAAACGGGAGAAGTGCACATTTGCGACATAGGAAGTCCAGTTCCTAGGATATGTCATTGGACGAGGGAAGGTTAAAATGGACAATGCCAAGATATCTGCAATCACCGAATGGGAAGCTTCAACCAAGGTACCTGAACTACGGTTATTCTTCAGTCTGGTTAACTGTTATCGGCGATTCATTAAGGGGTACTCTAGGAAGGCAGCACCATTGACCGACCTTCTCAAGAAAGCCAAAACTTGGGAATTGTCAGATCAATGCAAGGACGCATTTGAAGCTCTTAAAGCGGCCATTGTCCAAGAACAGGTCCTCGCCCTTCCCGACTTCAGTGTCCCCTTTGAGGTACAATCTGATGCTTCAGACTTTGCAATTGGAGGAGTTCTGATGCAGGAAGGACACCCTATAGCTTTCGAAGGTCGCAAGCTGAACGATGCTGAAAGGCAGTACACTGTGCAATAAAAGGAGATGACAGCGATTGTTCATTGCTTGCGGGTTTGGCGACATTACCTCTTGGGAGTGCCTTCTACGTGAAGACGGACAATGTGGCAACGAGTTATTTCCAGACTCAACAGAAGTTGTCGCCAAAACAAGCCAGATGGCAAGACTTTCTAGCCGAGTTAGACTATTCCTTGGAGTACAAACCAGGGAAGGGAAAAGTAGTGGCTGAGCACTAAGTTGGAAGATCGAACTTGCGGCGATCAGCCAAGTGGAAAGTGCCCTCAGGGAACGGATCTGAGAAGGGCTTGACCACGATCCTACCGCCAAAGAGTTGGTGAAAATGGGTTTAGAGGGAAAGACTGTCCGGTTTTGGGTAGAAGATGGTATACTCTACACCAAGGATAGACGAGTATACGTTCCAAACTATGGGAGCCTACATCGCGACATTATCTGGGAATGTCATGATATACTTTGGGGAGGACATCCGGGATAGAAGCGGACATTGGCCCTTGTAGAAGCGGCCTATTTTTGGCCACGGATGCGAGACACCATAAAACACTATGTGAAGACGTATCTAGTGTGCCAGCATGATAAGACCGATAATAGACAACCAGCGGGGCTGCTTGAACCCTTGCCCATACCAGCCAGACCTTGGGAATCGGTTTCCTTGGACTTCTTCAGTACACTGCTAACATATGATGGGTTTAGGTCAATTATGGTGATCATCGACCGGTTTTCCAAGTATGAGATATTCATAGCTTGTCCAAGGGACTGCACAACAGAGGGTGCAGCTCAGGCATTCTTCAAAAATATGGTCAAATTTTGGGGATTACCGAACAGCATTGTAAATGACCGCGATCCTCGCTTTACTGGGAAACTTTGGACAGAGTTGTTCAAAACACTTGGAATGGGGCTTAGTTTCTCAACAAGCTTTTATCCCCAAACAGACGGCCAAACAGAGTGTGCAAATTCCCTGCTGGAATGCTACTTTCGGCACTTTTTGGTGCAAACCAGAAAGACTGGGAAAAGTTGCTGGATATAACCCAATTTTCTTACAATATGCAGCGGAGCGAGGCAACCGGAAAGAGTCCGTTTGAACTGGCCATCGGCCAACAGCCAACAACTCCTCATGCACTGACCACATCAAGCAACGAGACAAGAAGTCCAGGTGTGCATAAGATGGTTCAAACATGGGAAGATCACGCGGATTTTGCTTGGGTCAGTTTGGAGAAATCCCGTAAACGGATGAAGAAGTGGGCCGATGAGAAGAGACGGCCATTGGACTTTAAGGTGCGGGACCAAGTGTTGGTAAAACTCATTTTCCAACAGTTTAAAGTATTTAGGAGTATGCACAATGGTCTCCTCCAAATATATGAAGGACCGTTTAAGGTGACAGCGAGGATAGGCAAGGTCGGTTACAAACTTGACCTACGTGAATCACTGAAAATCCATCCGGCCTTCCATGTCAGCATGCTAAAGCCATTCCACGAAGACATAGAAGATGAGAGTTGTGGACAGTCCAGTCGAGCACCACTGATCATAACCAAGTCTTCCGACAAGGAAATAGAAGAAGTATTCACATCAAAGATAGTCCAGAAGCACGGTGTTCCTTGGCAAACACACTTCCTTATCAAATGGAAAGGACTACCTAAGTCTGAGGCATCTTGGAAACCTGAAGTGGACTTGTGGAAGTTCAATGAGCAACTAAGAGCGTTCACGGCGACGAGGGCGTCGCCGAATTAGGTGGGGGAGAATGTCATGGGCCAGACATTCAAGATGTCCATGGGCCGTAACAAGGACGTCCAGCCCGCAACAAGAGAAGTCTGTCCAGGTTCAATGTATGGAAGATTCTTCACCTAATGCGGAATCTCTAAGAATCCGCCCTCAATCCCTAAAGATCTGCCTAGGATCCCTAAAAATCCGCCTATACTTATGAGTATCTTTGTAGTAGCCGTTGGATTAGTTTAATCTCCACCATCCATTTTGGAGGTTTTTTTTGTATAAATAGGGGTGAGATCCCTCATTTGTAATCATCCAGTATTTTCATCAATATATGAGATATTAAGAGCATTTCCTTCTTGTTTCCTGAGTTTTCTCTTATTTTTCTAAGCTTCCTTTGAGAGTTAGGCTGCCTAGACCGTTTGTTTAAACCCAAATCAATCTAAGGCCGCACGGCTTAATCTATTAAAATCAAGCCGGTGACACGTTGCTAAGGCAACTCTACGGGAAACGTTGTAGTTATAGTACTCGAAGAGTAACTTCATCATCCTCTCCCAATCTAAGTACTCCTCGGGATCATCATTTCCTGAAAAGGAATGCGGGTTCATCTTTACTTCGGTCTGGTGGGCCGCCTCTTGTCTGGCAGGTTGGTACAGTGGTGTTGGGGGTGGCGTGGGGCCTGGTGCTGGTGCAGGCTGCTATAATCGCTTGAGGCGTGTTGCTATGGTTGACATGTGTGCTGTCAACGATTGCAAAAGCTGCATCATGGCTTGATTATTCTGACCCGACTTTGACTCATCACTCTCTCACATATTTCTTTTTTCTAGAAAAGGAAATATCAAGTTTTCAACAACAAAAAATGGAAAGCTTCAGTGAAGCATGGAAAAGAATAAAAAGCTACATCTCTCAATGTCTTCACCATGGATTCCCACAAGAGTCAATCCTCAACATTTTATACTGATGAGTTATTCCCAGAATCCGCACACTACTAGACACAGCATCCAACGATCAGGTATGCAACAGGTAGAGAACTTAGCCACAAGAGAAAGCAACTATGGAGAAGACTACGACTGCATGCTATCAAGACTACGACTGCATGCTATCAGAGTATGGCGACTATAACTAAGATCACAGAGAAGAGATGAAAGCTTTGAACGACAGCTAGATAGAGTCCTCGAAGCAACAATGCGACCTCCCAACTATGTTGGCAGACAACGCCACAAAGATAACCCTGCAGCAGTGATGCGCGCGGAAGATTACGAGACAATATACTACATCAGACACGATCAACCACTCACCTATCAACACCATTCACACAATTAGCGTTAAATTGCTACAGGATACCAACCCCAATCATCCTAATAGCAACTACCACCAATAACTGATAATCTTTCATCGTTATTGAAGTAACTCCTTGACGGTCAAAGGAAAAATGCAATGGAGCTAGACGCACGAATGAAAGAATAGATAACATGTACAGTGACATCAACTCCAAATTTTAAAGACTAACAACACATGCCCACGATGCAAGTGAGGAGGATAAGCAAAATCCCAATGAGGATTACGAAAGAGGGAAGGTCAAAGCAAAAAAAGAGCGCTAAAAATATACCCAACAACAAGACACCAATAGCACAAACCGAAAAGGATCTATTCACTCCACATCCATTTTGGTCTAAACTTCCATTTTGGGAAGATTCAACAAACAACTAAAGGATAAGTACAAGGCACTCTTTGACGAACAGATGAGTAATGATAACCTGACAATACCGCTACTTGAAGCATTATCGATGGTACCAGAATGGTCAAAATATATGAAGAATGTCATCCGAAAAAAAAGTAAGGAGATGGAAGGAATGGTGGTACTAACCCATGAGTGCAGCGCCATTATCCAAAGGAAAGTCATCAAAGAAAAGGTCGTTGAACCATCAAGCTTTACATTATCATGTGCACTAGGATCGTTAACTTTCACACAATATCTATAGTATTTAGGGGCTAGTGTAAACATAATGCCTCTGTCAATTGCAAAAAAGTTGGGTTTTGAAAGATTCAAGGAATGTCGTATATTGCTAGTCCTAGCCGATCATTCCATAAGACACCTAGTGGGATTGCTTGAAGACCTATCCGTTGCGGTGGGAAACTTTAAAATCGCCATGGACTTCGTACTCCTGGAAATGGACGAAGAGCCAAAGGATCCTCTCATCTTCTGTAAACAATTCTTGGGAACTGCAGAAGCCTTCATTGACATCAAGGAAGAGAAGATCAAGTTACAACTAGGAGATGAAACCTTGAAGATTGAAATAAAAAAAGTAATGTGGAAGCTAATGATGAAAAGTGGAGCATTCAGTGCTCATAAACTTCATGACTTAGCTGAAGAACTCTTAGAAGAGATAATCGGAGAAGATACCTTGCAAAAAGCAAGGTCGGTAAAAAAAAGATAAAATTGGGTTGCTGGACCCAATGGACAAAGAAAACGAGAAATTGCTAAACTTAAGCAAAATTCACGTAGACGATTTCAGGCTATTCAACTTTGAGGAAGATGCTAATGCTGCTGAAACAAGGGAAGAGTGTAGGGCAGAAACAGACCAAGATGAGGACTGGAACGAACTGACAGCCCCAAACATTGAGCTGAAAACTCTTGCACAAGGACTTAGGTACAAGTTCCAGAAAAAAAACTCTACCTATCCAGTAATAGTTAGCGATAACTCATTGAGGACAGGCAAAACAAAAGCCTTTCTAGCTGAGTTGAAGAAGTGCCGGAGAGTGATAAGATACTCAATGGCAGACATAAAAGGTATATCACCAAGTCTGTGTATCTACAGAATCCACTTTGAGGAGGAATCGATGACTTCCGTAGAAAGATGAACCCGAACCTAAGGGAAATACTGAGGAAGAAGATTATCAAACACTTTGATGCAGGAAATCTACCAAATATCTGATAGTAGATGGGTTTTTCCTGTTCATGTGGTGCCAAAGAAAGGTGGAATAAGAGTCATTACTAATAAAAACATGAGCTAATTCCTGTAAGGAAAATGACCAGGCACAGAGTCTGCATAGATTACATGAAGCTAACTGCCTCCACGAGGGAGGACAATTTCACCCTACCATTCATATACCAAATGTTAGAAAGGCTGGCTAACCAATCCTACTATTGCTTCCTAAATGGATACTCATGATTTTTCGAGATACCTATTCACCTGAATGACCTTTACATACCCTTACAGAACCTTCACGTACAGACGTATGCCCTTTGGTATTTGCAATGCACCAGATACCTTTCAGAGGTCCATTCTTTCGATATTCTCTAACTTATTGAAGACTTGGTGGAGGTATTTATGGAAGATTTCTCTGTATACAGCGATGTGTTCGCTACATGCTTGTCCAACCACTGTCGCGTATTGAAGGGGTGTGAAGAGTCTAACCTAGTGCTCAACTGGGAAAAGTGCCATTTCATGGTAAGAAAAGAAATAGTATTCGGTCACAAAATTGTGGAGAAAGGAATACAAGTGGACAAGGCCAAATTCGAGTTCATAATGGGACTACAACCACCAACAACGGTAAAGGGCGTGTGTAGTTCCCTAGGGCACGCCAATTTCAATCGACGATTCATCCAAGAATTTTCAAGAACTGTGTGCCCGCTCACTGCTATTGTGAAAGGAGATGAACATCAAGGTCGATGAAGATTGCTTGGAGGCCTTACGCAAAGTCAAACAAGAGTTGATTAATGCTCCCTCGTGCAGGCACCAGATTTGGAACTACCATTCGAGATTATGTGCGATGAAAGCAATTATGATATAGGAGCAGTACTAGGGGAAAAGAAGACAAGAGACTACATCTAATATAATATGCTAATCGCACTCTAGATGAAACCCAGGTGAAATACGCGACCATGGAAAAATAGCTTCTAGCTATAGTGTTTGCCTTTGAAAATTTCACATCCTATTTGTTGGGGTCGAAAGTGATAGTGCACACAAGCTACACAGTTCTGAGACACCTCTTCGTCAAGAAGAACGCCAAACCAAGACTCATACGGTGGATTCTTCTGCTCCAATAGTTTGACTTGGAAATCAAAGACGAGAAAGAAATTGAGAATAGGGTAGCAGACCACCTCTCCAGGCTGCGGGTAGAGGATAGGGTACCAATAGATAATATATCACTTGAAGAGTAACAAATGTACCTAGAGATCCTCGAGAACTGCGACAGAATCGTCACCACCATTAAAGAAGTAGATGCAATATAGAATAAACTACCTTGGTACGCCGATATAGTGAATTATGTGGCCTTTGAAAAAGAACCACCAGACTTGGATTCAAACAAGCAGAAGAAATTTTTCAAGGATGTCAACAGATACTACTGGGGTGAGCCATTTCTCTACAAACTGTGCAGGGACAATATCTATCGGAAGTGCATTTCATAAGGCAAAGTTAACGGGTGACTTATGGGGGATATTTTGCAACATTCAAAAACCGTGAGCAAAATTATGCAGGCTGATTTCTGGTGGCCAACCATGTTAAAGGACACCAATAATTTCATCAGAAAATGTGACGCATGCCAAAGGAAGGGGAACATCATCAGGAGGAATAAAATGTCATAGAACCCTATCTTTGAAGTGGAAGTCTTCGACGTTTAGGGGATAGACTTTATGGGGTTATTCCCACCTTTATATGGAAACTAGTACATCCTAATAGTAGTAGATTGTGTTTCAAAGTGGGTAGAATCCATAGCGAGCCTGAAAAATGATTCAAAAGTAGCAAGAAGTTGTTCACATCAGTGAAATTCTCTAGGTTTTGAGTGACGAGAGCGGTCATAAGTGATAGTGGAAGCCACTTTATCAATAAGATTTTTTAGAGCTTTTCACGGAAGCATGGAGTAATGCACAAATTAGCTACACCTTTCCACCCTCAGACAAGTGGACAAATGGAAGTCTCAAACAGGGAAATCAAGGTTATCTTAGAAAAAACCGTAGGAAGAACAAGAAAAGATTGGGCTATGAAGGTTGACAATGCACTATGGGCCTACCTGAGACATCGATTGGAACGACAACTTTCACGCTACTTTACGGAAAAGCATGTCATTTTCCAGCCAAAATAGAATACAAGGCGATGTAGGTGACTAATCTCTTCAACTACGACCTCAAGACATCACAAGAGAAGCAGTTAATAAAGCTAGCTGATCTCGACGAGATTATAATAGAAGCTTACAAGAGCTCAAGAATATACAATGAAAAGAAGAAGATGTTTCATGACAGGAAAATTATATCAAGAGAGTTCAAACCGGGTGACCAGGTCCTGCTGTGCAATTCATGTCTAAAGGTATATTCGGGGAAGCTTAAGTCTAGATAAACAAGCATCATACATGTTCAAAGAAGTCAGGCTATAAGTAGTAATGGATCTCCTTGGCAAAGAGGGAAAGGAGTTCATGGTCAACGGTCAAAGGCAGAAATCAGACATGGAAAGGGAAGTGATTGGAGGAAAAATGGTTATGGACCTCCACGATGCCCAACAAGATTGAGAAGCATAGTTGTGTCGAGCTTGAGACATAAAACAAGCGTACTTGGGAGGCATTCCCATGACTATCCTTTTTTAAATGCATATATTTTATAACCACTTTTATCTTAGATATTTAAAAAAAATCAGGAAAAGGGCTACAGTTTATGATGCGATTATGACCAGCTTGGACGATGAGCGGCCTGAACATGAGCTTGGACAAGACGTTGAAGCCGTTAAGATGGATGACGAAGCCACGACCACTGATGATGTGGACGATGCATTGTGTGTCCCAAAGGGATCCATGATGCGGTCCAGAGTTCAAAGGTTCAGTCAGGCCTTAGGCAATCTTCTGATCAGCCCATGTCTCGACCTAATGGCCACTTTGAAGCAGGACATGATCAAGGTGGACCTAAGCTCAAGACCACTTCACTCACACCCATTAGAAGACTAAACGTCAGTCATAGAGTAGCTTAAGGGTCATTCAAAGTAGTTTAAGAGTCAGTCTAAGTATTTTAAGATTAAGTCTTGTTTTTAGTCAAAGTCTTGCTTGATTTTCTGTAATCATTAAATTGTTTTTGTACAAAATTGCTATTATAAAAGCAAGTCATCAATTCTAATAAATCAGTTTTTTTCCAAAATTCGTTTGAGTTACTTAGAGAGTAAATCTCTTTTGTTTTTCTTGAAAATCCCAGTTGCTTGGTGCGTTCATCCAATCAACGACCAATTCATTCAGACACTAAGTGTGTGATTCACTTAAGACTGCTTGAGGATCTTCTTATTTGGATACTAAGAGTTAGTAACTCTTTAGGACTGCTTAAGAATCTTTCATTTGCCAATTTCAGAGTGCACTCCATGCAGATCATATCATTTGGTATCAGAGCACACTCTGAAAAAAATGGTACTGATTTGTGATTCATCTTCTCACTGTTTCGTTTTTATAATCATCTTTTCTTTTTTAAACACTTTCTTTTCTATCTATTTGTCTGCTAGTTGAGCCGTCCTCAACCGTAGATCAAAGAAAAAAAAGAAAAGAAAAAGACAAAAAAAGTTGTTAAAAATAGGTCTACAAAGAAGGGATTGGTTAATTAACTAAACACAAAAAATCTTAGAATCCTTCTATCTTTATCTTCTTTGTCAAAAGGATAGATCACTGAACCAGAAAGATTTTGTTTACTTCGAACTCTTGAAAAATTTACTGAGTGACCACCAAATAAATCAAACACTTGAAGGAAACACATGTGAGGAATTATATTACTTGATCTAATTTATTTGATTTCAGATCAATGGAAAGATCGGATGATGAACAGAAGATTAATGTGGGAGCAGGTTTGCCTTGCATCCAAATAAAAGCCCTTTTTGGTGCGATGAGGCGTTTGATGGCTGAAAAAGTGTAGTTGAACACATGCATGGACCAAACCCACGAAGACCAAATAGCAAATGTCCAACTCGCGCCAGGAAAGACAGGTAGGATCGCCCACCCTAATGAAGAGGAGTACTGCCAGAACTCATCAGCCTTGAGAAAAGAGGTAATAAGAGTGGCTGGGACACTACACCGCGTGGTTGAGGTAATGTGCAAAGGACAGATGACAATCTAGAGGAACTTAAACTTAAGATCCCTTCCTTTTATGGTAGAAACGACCCTGATGCTTATTTGGTGTGGGAAAAAAATAGAACTTGTTTTTGATTGTCAAAACTTCTCTGAACTTAAGAAGGTAAGGCTTGCTGCTACTGAATTTAATGGTTATGCTATTAAATGGTGGGATCAAGTTGTGACAGCTAGGAGAAGAACAGGCCAAGGACCTATAGCAACGTTAGATGAGATGATTGCCCTCATGAAGAAGCGGTTTGTTCCATGTCATTACAACAGGTAACTACACTAAAAACTCAGACGCCCTACCCAAGGAAGCAAAAGTGTTGAGGAGTACTTTCAGGAAATGAAGTCATTCATGCTCAAGGCCGATATTGATGAAGACCAAGAGGGGACAATCGCTCAGTTTATAGGTGGCATCAACAGGGACATCAAAGATTGCTTGGAGATACAAGAATATGATGACATCGAGGAGATGTTGTACAAGGCCATTCTGATCGAGCAACAAAACAAAAGGAGAAGCTTTGTAAAACCAGCTTATAACTCCAAGTTGTCCAGCCAAGTCCACTACTAGTTTTAAAATTAACCCAATTGTTAGTGATGTTAACGGCAATGTCGTAGCTTCTACCACTATAGCCAGGGACATCCGGTGTTATAAGTGCCAAGGACTGGGACATTATGCAAGAGATTGCATTAACCAGAAGGTGATGATCGTCCTAGACAATGGTGAGATCGAATCAGAAGAAGAAACACTAAATCACAATCCAGACTTGGACGCTGAGGAGGAGCAGCTAGACTATGTAGGCCTTGGTGAGTTTCTCATGACCAAAAGGACTCTGATTGTCCAAACTAAACCAAAATAGCACGACAAAGAAGGATGGGAGTTGGAGGATGTGCGTAGATTGTAGAGCGGTCAACAATATGACAGTCAAGTATAGGCATCCTATCCCTTGACTTGATTTTATGCTTGATGAGTTATATGTGTATAATATATTTTCTAAGATATATATTAAGAGCGGTTATCATTAAATAAGGATGAAGGAGGGGGACAAATGGAAAACGGCTTCTAAGACTAAGTTTAATTTATATGAATTGTTAGTCATGCCATTTGGCTTAACAAACGCACCTAGCACATTCATGAGGCTGATGAACCATGTTCTTAGGACTTTCATAGGCAAATGTGTTGTAGTTTACTTTAATGACATTTTAGTTTACAACAAGAGTTTGAAAGAACATGTTGCACATCTTAAGTCAGTCTCAGAAGTCCTTACTAAAGAAAAACTCCATGAAAATCTTAAGAAATGTACCTTTGCAACAAATAATCTTGTGTTTCTTGACTTTGTTGTATGGTCTGATGGCATTTGATTTGACAAGAAAAAGATCAAGGCCATCTAGGATTGGCCAAGCCTAACAACCGTGGGAGAGGTCATGAGTTTTCACGGCCTATCCGGCTTTTATAGAAAATTTGTTAGGGATTTTAGTACATTGGCCGCCTCCTTGACCGAAGTAATCAAGAAGAACATTGGGTTTAAGTGGGAACAAGCTCAACAAGACGCTTTCCATGCCTTAAAAGAAAAGCTTACTCACTTCTTATTTTTTCTGATTTTCTTAAGATTTTTGAAACAAGTGTGATGCCTCAGGCATTGGGTATTGGTGCTGTTTTGATGTAGGAAGAAAAACCCATTGCTTACTTCAGTGAGAAGCTTGGAGGCGCCACACTCAACTATCCAACTTACGACAAGGACTTTTATACTTGGTGAGGGACTAGCAAATGTGGCAACAAAATCTTTGGCCAAAGGAATTCCTGGTGCACAGAGACCATCTGAATCTCAAGAAGCTCAAAGGACAGCACAAGCTCAACAAACAGCATGCAAGATAGGTAGAGTTAATTGAAACATTTTATTCACCATTTAGTATAAGAAAGATAATAAAAACCTAGTTTCTGATGCACTATCTATAAGGTATACTCTTATCATCACTTTAGATTCTAGGTTGCTTGGTTTTGAACAAATAAAAGAACTATGAGAGTGATGCCGAGTTTAAATAGCCATATATTTCTTATGTTAAGGCCGCCTTTGGAAGTATTACAGGCTTGATGGTTATTTGTTCTATGCAAACCATTTGTGTGTGCCTAATTGCTCTTTAAGGTTGTTGCTTGTTAATGAAGCACATGGAGGAGGCCTGATGGAACATTTTGGCGTGACCAAAATTTTACGTTGGTCTAGAAAACTTTCTTTTGGCCGCACCTGAAGAAGGATTTTGAGAAGGTATGTGAACGCTGCCGTACTTGTAAACGGTTGAAGGCCACAACCCAAAGCACTGTTTTGTACTCGTCTTTACCCATCCCTATTCATCCTTGGTGTGATATCTCAACGGATTTTGTTTTAAGATTGCCCATGTCTAATGCTTGACGATATTATATCTTTGTTGTGGGAGACAGGTTTTCAAAAATGGCTCATTTTATTCTATGTCACAAATCCGATGAAGTTATGCATGTAGCCAATTTGTTCTTTAGGGAGATTGTTAATTTGCATGGCATCCCTAAAACCATTGTGTCACATAGGTATTCTAAGTTCTTGAGTTCTTTTTGGAAAACCCTATGGTCTAAGATAGGATCTAAGTTGCTATTTTCAACTACTTGTTATCTGCAAACTGATAGACAATCTGAAGTAGTCAGTTGAACTCTGTGCACCATACTTAGGGCCGTGATCATAAAGAATCTTAGGAGTTGGTAATAATGTTTGCCTCATGTTGAGTTTGCTTATAATCAGTCAGCACGTTCAGTTATTAAGTTTTTTCCATTTCAAATTGTTTATGGATTTAACATTTTGTCACCATTGGATTTAATCTCTTTATCTTTGATTGCAAACTAGTTTAAACGGAGAAAAAAAACCAAACTAATTAAGAAGCTTCATAAGAAAGAATGTTAGAACATTGAAACAAAAACTAAGCAGTATGCTAAGAGCGCTAACAAGAAAAATCGTAAGCTAGTCTTTCAAGAAGGAGACCAAGTCCTGATTTACTTAAAGAATGAATGTTTTCCCAAAAAAAAGAAATTCCAAGCTTAAGCCAAGGGTGGATGGTCCATCCACGGTCACAAGGAGGATTAGCGATAATGCTTACCAAATTTTCTATAAGTAAGTATGATGTTAGTTCTAGTTTTAATGTATCTAATTTAACTTATTTCCTTGCAGATGAGACGGATTTGAGGACAAATCTTTTTAAAGGGAAAGGAATGATGCCATCGTGACCAGCTTGGACAATGGGCAGCCTGAACCTGAGCCTGGACAAGACCTTGAAGCCGTTCAGATGGATGAAGAAGCCGCAGCCACTGATGATATGGACGATGCATATGTGCGTCCCGAAGGGATCCATGACGCTGTCCAGAGTTCAGAGGTTAAGTAAAGCCTTAGGATATCTTCTGATCAGCCTAAGTCTTGAGCCAATGGCCACTTGAAAGCAGGTCGTGATCAAAGTGTATGTTAATGTACTTCACGTTCAGGTGAAGAACCAAGCTGTTTGGACGAACACGACCTAAGCTCAAGGCCACTTCACTCACGCCCATTAGCAGACTAAGAGCCAGTCCTGGAGTAGCTTAAGGGTCATTCAATCTAACATAAGAGTCAGTCCAAGTATTCTAATGTAAGTCTTGTTTTTAGTCGAAGTCTTGCTTGATTTTCCTTAATCATTAAATTGCTTTTACTTGTACAAACTTGCTATTATAAAAGTAAGCCAATGATTCTAATAAATCATTTTTTGCCAAAGTTCGTTTGAATTATTTAAAAAGTGAATCTCTTTTTTTCTTCTTGGATATCCCAGTTGCTTTGTGCATTCATCCAATCAACGACCCACTCATTCAGACACAAAGTGTGTGATGCACTTAGAAGTGCTTGAGGAGCTTCTTATTCAGATACTAAAAGTTGGTAACTCTTTAGGAATGCTGAAGAATCTATCATTCGCCAATTTCAGAGTGCATTCCATGGGGATTGCATCAGTTTAAAAACTCGAAGCAAGGAGGATCGCAACCATCAGGTAAATCCACTCGCGTTGACAGGTTTTAGATAACCAAATTTCTGATTTTCACTGTTAGGGAAAACTGGTCAACCATGAACTCCCTTTTAAAACATAATATTCTCGCACAATCCTCCTTCACTTGCGCCGAAAATTAATGAACTTGAGATAATATCGGGTACCTTCTGAATCGCTTAAATTTATTGAATACATTCGGATTACTTTCGTTTCAAAAATCTTTTCAACTTAAGAAGAGACATGCACGCTAGTTGAAATTCATCGAGACCTTTCCCTATGTAGTCAAGTACAAGAAGGCGAAAGAAAATGTCATCGCGGACGCCCTGTCTTGGAGACACTCCCTCTTCTCGGTTATGGAAGCCAAGGTCCTTGGATTCGAGCTACTCAAGGACCTATACGCCGACGACGACAACTTCAAGGAAACCGTTCGAAACGTAGGTACTGGCGCGTACTCACGGTTTTACTTGTTTAAAAGATTTCTTTTCAGGGATCGGAGACTGTGCATCCTGATTGGTTCGACCAGAGAGCTACTGCTGAAGAGTAGGTCTAATAGGGCATTTCGGCATGAGAAAGACCCTTAAACACTAACTATACTTATTTGATTAAACACATTCTTAGGGAGGACAATCTTCCTAGCTTAGAGGATGTCAGTGCAAATATTCAGAAGGAACAAGGACCTCTTCAGCTGTTTGGAAACAAGGAAGACCCGGTGGTTTCCCACAAAATTTTATTCAAGCCAGCTCCAGCTGAATCCAAGAAAAAGAGATCCGTGTTGATGTAAGCGTAGTGGTGGTGCAACTATTGGTCGAGAAGCTCGAGACCTCCAGAAACGAGTTGGATGAATAGAATGGATCGAAAAGACCACACAAGCTGCGGAAGACTTGTGATACACCGAGTTGTTCTTCTTGGTGAAGAAGAACGAGACAAGCTCCCTAATGGGAGAGAGGCTTCCGACAAGAAGTCTAGGGTTTATTTTGTTTAAAATCATGTTGTCTTATTACTTTCAATGAGGCTTATATAGGCCTTTAGTTACAACTTAGGGCAAACAACATGATGTTTAACCCAAACAACAAGTAGTGTAAATAAAACAACATGTAGTTCTCTTTGCTGAAAAATAGAAATGGGCTTAAGGCCAAATAACTTATACATAATAAATTGGGCTTAAGGCCTTAAACTTATACTTAGTCTAAATAAGAAAGAAATGAGATAGATAAGCCTTAATGAGGAAAGGCAGGCCGAATTAACTCAGACTTGTGAAAGATTGCAGATTTCTGAACAAGTCTCCGCCTTCTTGTGCACTAAGAGTGTTGCCTCATTAAAACCCTCTTCAGAAAACCCACTGGGACAAAATCGAAGATGGGAAAAAGAGTACAATTTCTTAGCACGTCTTTTGTTGTCTTTACCGAATGGTGATGGTAAAGACACCGGAGGTATAAGAATCTTCGAGTAGGAACCTCCAATGTTCCTTAGCTGACACGAATGGATCTTGATGTGCCTCTGGACCATCTAATGGGCCGGATGGGCCGTCCTCCTTGACCTCCTAGACGTCAGCTCTCTCCATTAGCTGGTTGAAATTTTCTCCCAATGCTCGAGCCTTGGAACGCGTCAGAGGTCCTGGTGGTACTCGTGGTGCAGTAGCTGGTACGATGTCCTCATCACGTGTGTGATCACTGCAAGAGGACCGGTCACACCAAGGAGTGCTGGGTGCTTCATCCTGAGTTGAAGCTAAGCTGGTTCATTGACAGGTCCAAACCTTCATAAACAAGTGCCACTAGCTCTTCCAACCTGGTGCATACAACCGACTCTCCTATGCCTTATAATTTTGCTCAAGGACATATGACCTCAACTCCTCTCATCACTCCTTCATCTGAGTTTGTCAAGAAATCAAACTTGAAAGCTCTCTTCAAAGCCTTTAGCTCTGGTAATATGTTGGGTTCTCTTTATGCTTCTTTTCAAACATCCATTGCTTCTAAACCTTTGATTGTTGATTCTGGAGCTTCTCATCACATGATAAATGATTTAGGTTTTCTACAAAACTTAGAACATGCCTTAGGTAGTGTGGTAATAGCTAATGGAATCAATGTGTCAATTAAATAAATTGGAAAGCTTAAATTATTTGATAAAGAATCTAAAGCCTTTTATATGTCATCTTTCACATCTAACTTGTTGTCTATTAAGAGAGCTACTACTGATTTTAATTTTCAAGCTATATTTGGTCCTAATGATTTCTACTTTCAGGATATTGAAAAAAGTATGAAATTTGGACAAGAAACAACAAAGAATGACTTGTATGTGCTTGAAGACTTGTCCATGCATTCCTTACAAGAACCGTGTGCTAATAGTATATATGTCAATGTCACAGCTGAACTTTGGCATTCTAGATTAGATCATCCTCATCCTAGAACTTTAGAGTTGATAATCCCTGAAATTAAATTGCAAAATGATTTATGTGAATCATGTATTTTTGGGAAACATTGTAAGACTTTTTTTGAGAAATCAACTCATTCATATAAGAACAGACATCTGATGAAAGTTGTGAGAACAATGATATTCAACAAGAAGGTCCCCAAACGATTTTGGGGAGATGTACTAGTAGCTGCATGCTACTTAATTAATAAAAGTCCAACGAAAGTTCTAGATTATTTATCTATTTGAGGTATTAAACAAAACTAAGCCTAATATTGAACATTTAAGAGTTTTTGGGTGTGTTTGTTTTGTTTTAGTACCAGGAGAACTAAGAAACAAGCTGGAACCAAAGAGCATTAAGGTCATGTTTATTGGGTATTCTGCTACACAAAAGGGATACAAATGCTACAATCTAGAGACTAGAAGAGTTCTAGTATCCAGAGATATCAAATTTTAAGAATCCAAAGGATTTTATGAAGAGTGAACTTAAGAGGAATTCAAAGACATCTCAACAACAAGATCTGACCAAGCTGGGAACCTAAGGAAGATCTTAGAAAACATTGGCATAGTTCCTTATAAAGTGCAAGCTCCAGGACCAGCTTCTTCAGTCCCTGTACTGGCATGGCCCGAACCAGGACCAGCTCAGCCCGAACCACGTTCACCCAGGAACGACCCAGCACCATCGTCTTCTTGGCAAGAACCGGCCTCAGCCTCGTCCCGGCCCGCTCCAGCCCATGGTCCAGCTAAGACGCAGAAATTACCGGCACCAGCTATTGCTCCATCCATGGCTCCATCCTCGACCCGGCCTAGAACATGTACTAAGGCACGGTAAGTGCCGGCACCAGCTCCAACCAAAAGCAACAACCTCGACACCAGCTCTTCAACTAGGCCTTCTCTCCAACTGGACTACACATCCCCTCTTGGTCATGAGGGGAGCCAGGAATCTAGACATGATCAAGAGGAGGATTCAGAAGGAGAAATTCTAGTCTCAGCTTCTAAAAGGCCAAGGGATATTCAACATAATCTTGTAGATGTTCTATAAGTAGAAGAAAAAAGGGAACCAGCTGTTGTTCTTAGAAGAAGTACAAGGCAGAGATTTCCACCCAACTTCTACTACAACAACAATGCAGTAGTTTACCATGATCAGAGAGTGTGTAATCTAGTTCATATACCTGCTTATCATGTTGCATTTACTATTAGTCTTGATAAAGAGCAGATTCCAAAGACCTATGAAGAAGCAATGGAGATAAAGGAGTGGAGAGAAGCAATTCAAGCTGAAAGACAAGCTATGGAGAAGAATCAAACCTATGCACCAGCCACTTCCAAAAGGAAAAAATATTGTAAGTTCTAAATGGATTTTCACCATTAAATATAAAAGCAATGGTGAGATAGATAGGTATAAATATAGGTTGAGGGCTAGAAGATTCACACAAACTTATGGTGAAGATTATAGGGATACTTTTGTTCCTGTAGCTAAATTACACTCAGTTAATGTTGTTTTGTCTCTTGCTGCTAACCCTGATTGAGAATTATGGCAAATGGATGTTAAGAATACATTCTTACAAGGTGAGCTAGAAGAGGAAGTGTACATGACACCACTACCATGTCTAGAAGATCAACTAGGTGGCAGCAATACACTAAGGTTAAGAAAGGCTATCTATGGATTAAAACAATCTCCAAGAGCTTTGTACCATAAGCTGAATGTGACATTAAGAAACAGAGGCTTCAAAATGACAGAAGTTGAACACACTCTCTTTACACTTGAGAGTAAGGAATGTATCGTGGTTATACTCATTTATGTGGATGACATAATTATATTAGGGAGTGATAAAGTAGGTATTGATTCTACTAAAGCTTATTTAAAGAATGTATTTGATATTAAGGATCTAGGTGAACTTCAATACTTCTCAGGAATTGAAGTGTGTAGGTTCAAGGAAGGTCTTTTTTATCTCATAGAAAATATATTATGGACTTACTAACCTCTACAGGTATGATGGAAGCTAAACCAGCTAAGACACCTCTAGAAGAAGGTTACAAGATAGAACCTGAGGGGGAGCTAGGAAATGACGAGTTTCATGATACAAAGCTGTATAGAAAAATGGTTGGTAAACTCATATACTTTACCATCACTAGACCTGACTTATGTTTTGCTGTGAATCAGGTATCTCAACATATGCAAGATCCAAAGATAAGGCATTGGGACATGATTATGCACATCTTGAGATACTTGAAAGACACTAAAGAACAAGGTATATGGATGGGTTGTAATGGAAGCACAGAAGTTGTAGGTTACTGTGATGCAGTAAGTTGTTATCGGCTACTGCATCTTCATATGAGGTAATCTTGTGAATTGGAAGACTAAGAAGCAGAAAGTTGTATCTTTCTCTAGTGCAGAAGCTGAATACATGGCTATGAGGAAGCTTACTACAGAATAAATCTGGCTGAAGCAACTCCTCCTTGACATTCTTGGCGTGAGCTTGGAGTCTCCTATCACTGTCCATTGTGACAATCAAGCAGCTATACACATTGCATCTAACTCTGTGTTTCATGAAAGAACCAAGCATATTGAGGTGGATTGTCATAAGGTGAGAGAAGCTATTGGAAATAGAATCATCTTACCTTGCCACACAAGGAGTGAATATCAACTAGCAGATGTATTCACAAAGGCTACAACACTGAAGACTGGCGGCTCTATCTACCCAAGGTTTGGCCTCATGTCCATTCCACAACATTGATCATGATCATGGAGTGTTATACTCTTTTTCCCTAGAAAAGGTTTTGTCCCAATTGAGTTTTCCTTCTTTAGGTTTTTAATAAGGTAATGCTTCATGGTTGCAAGCTTAGGCATTCTCCATGACTTAAGCTTGAGGGGGAGTATTGGAATGAAGAAGAAATGAAGAAAGTTTTCCTTTGAATCTAAGGAGAAGGCGCCATGTGTCTAAACTACCAAAGGGAGTGACTTAGGCTTGTTTGGGAATAATGATATGTTTTTCTTGTAGCCAAAGATGTATTAGGCTATCTTAGTATCCAAACAAGCCTAGATTAGATTAGTATAAATTACTATCTCTGTCTTCCTTTGTAAGCATGAAATTCATTTTTTCTAAATTTCTCAATAATATTCATTCTCACTTTTCTCTCTAATCTCTCTCTCTCTCTTTCAATCTCCAAATCTCTAACTCTCTTAATCTCTTAATATTTCACCTTGTTCTCTTAGTTCTTGACGGCGCCGCCTAGCTCATCTAGAGTGGTGCCCCGTGACTTCAGCCTTGACGTCTTGAGGTCTCCTTTGGTGTATCACGGGCCTTTCCACCACCTGTGTGGTCCAATTCTTTCCACATCCACGCTTGCAAGACCGAGTCTCTCTCTGCCCAAGCGTACTGTTCCTAGTCCCCACGTTCGCGGTAGAGTCTCTCTCGCTGGAACTGGTTCCAACACCGTGCCGCACATACCTTGCTTTGGTTCCTTTCGTGCGCGTGCTCATATCCCGTCAGCTTCTCTCATAAGTAACTCTCTAATTGACACTCTCATAATGCATAAATGTTTGTCCTTGAAGAAGAACTCGTCAAACAGGTAGAAGTTGTTGTAGATCCCTTTGCCGTGCTCCTGATAGGCTTTAGTGAAGTCTGCAGCTTCAGCATACAATTCTTTGATCATTTCAAATCTCATAACCTTTGACTCCATAACAGAAATGAGATTATATCTCCTTGATAACGCATCGGCTACAACATTGTCTGCTTCTTTTTGTATTTGATAACGTAAGGGAAGGTCTCAATATACTCTAGCCAGCGAGCATGCCTCTTCTTCAGCGTGGATTGTCCTCTTAGATGTTGAAGTGTCTGATGGTTGAAGTGAATCACACACTCATTGGCAAGTAGATAATGCTGTCAAGTCTCTAAGGTACAGACCAACGCGTAAAGCTATTTATCGTAGGTAAGATAATTAAGCGAAGCTCTGATGCAAGAACCGAGGGGTGGGCTGTCTTTCACCAAGAAGCTCAGGTTGCTGGACAGAAAAGATGAAAGTGAAGGGTGGATCGAAGGGACCACACAAGCTGTGAAAGGGGCTTGTGATACTCCAAGAACTTCAACCAAACAGGTTGAAGAACACGATAGCTGCAAGGGCGAAGCTTGGCGGCGCCAGTTAGGTCTTGTTAAAAGACTTAAGTTTTGTTTTTGTTCTAAAAATGCTTGTTGTCTTATTAATGAATAGGCAAGAGGCTTATATAATGTCTTATTACAACTTAGGCTAAAAAACATGATGTTTAGCCTCTCAAGAAATTAAAACAGCAAGTAGTTTATGTAATGGCAATTAAAATTAGACTTGGGTCTAATTAGTCAACATGACTCCCAAAGCCCAATAACATACTTAGTCTAGAAAATATAATTAAAGATAGGAAAAGCCCAATAACACTTAGGCTAGAAATCGGTTGTGACTTGTGAATGGTGTGAAGTTGTTAACAAGTCTTCACCGTCTTGTGCACTAAGAGTATTACCTTATTAAAACCTTCTTCAAAAAACCCAGTGGGACAAAACCGAAGATAGGAAAAAGAGTACAATTTTCTAGCACGACTTTTGGTATCTTTACCGGATGGTAATGGTAAAGACACTGGAGGAAGAAGAATCTTCTAGAAGGAACCTCTATGGCTCCTTGTCCATTTAAAACGGGTCAGATGGTCTTGGGATGGTCGGGCTTGGCATGCTGGTCCGGACGCGGTCTGGTCGACTAGTCCGTGGTCGGATGGTCGGGATGCTAGGGAAAGTGCACTTGGTCCGGAGCTGGTCGGGATAGAGCTGGTCAGGGTCGGCATGATCGCTCCTAATCTGGTCATGGTCGGCTCGATGTGCGGTCCAGTTCCACTTTCCAGTAGCATGCTGAGCTTGTCTCCTAGAGATTTCCTCTTAGACCGTGTGAGAGGTCCTGGTGGAATGACTTGTGCAGTGGCTGGCTCGATGTCCTCATCAAGCTGAACTTAATTTTATGATGAAATAGGCGAAAGGTTTCCCTCCTTGAGTTAGGACTACTCCTATGTCGATCCTTGAAGCGTCACACTCGACCTCAAAAGTCTTGCTAAATTTTGGCAAGGTCAAAACAGTAGTGTGAGTGAGGCAATCCTTTAATACCTTAAACGACTTGTTCTGATCTGGTCCCCATCTAAACTCCTGGTTCTTTTCTATCGTAGATGTTAACGGACCGGCGATCGTAGTGAAGTCTCTCACAAATCGACGGTAGAAGTTAGCTAATTTATGGAAACCCCATACCTGGCTTGTAATGGTCGGTGTAGGTCAATCCTGAATGGCCTTGATTTTCTCGTCGTCTATTCTAAGTCCCTGCGAACTCACGACGAACCCAAAAAAGAAAAATTGGTCTGTGCAGGGAATTAAAACAGCAAGTAGTTTATGTAATGGCAATTAAAACTGGACTTGGGCCTAATTAGTCAACATGACTCCCAAATCCCAATAACATACTTTGTCTAGAAAATAGAATTAAAGATAGGAAAAGCTCAATAACACTTAGGCTAGAATTCAGTGGTGACTTGTGAATAATGTGAAGTTGTGAACAAGTTTTCACCGTCTTGCGCACTAAGAGTATTGCCTCATTTAAACCTTCTTCGAAAAACCCAGTGGGACAAAACCGAAGATAGAAAAAAAGTACAGTTTCCTAGCACAACTTTTGGTATCTTTACTAGATGGTAATAGTAAAGACACCGGAGGAATACAAATCTTCTAGAAGGAACCTCCATGGTTCCTTGTCCAGTTGGAACGGGTTGGATGGTCTTGGGATTGTCGGGGCTTGGCATGCTGGTCCGGACGCGGTCTGGTCGAATAGTCCATGGTCGGATGGTCGGGACGCTAGGGATGGTGCACTCGGTCCGATGCTGGTCATGATGGAGCTGGTCCGGGTCGGCATGGTTGGTCCGGAGCTGGTCATGGTTGGCTCGAGGTCCGGTCCGGTTCCATTCTCCAGTAGCATGCTGAGCGTGTCTCCTAAAGCTTTACTCTTGGACCGTGTGAGATGTCCTGGTGGAATGACTGGTGCAGTGGTTGGCTCGATGTCCTCATCATTCCCTCCCTCTTGAAGTGCTTTGGTCTCCAAAGCGAAGTCCTCACCTGCATCAAAAAACTCCAAGTCAGAAACATTGAATGTACTAGACACGTTATATTCACCTGGAAGTTCGAGCTGGTAGGCGTTGTCATTGATTCTCCGAAGGACGTGGAATGGACCATCTCCCCGGGGTGCAAGTTTACATCGCTTTGGTTGCAGATGTCACCAAACCCAATCTCCCTCCTTGAAAACCATGTGCCTGCGGCCTTTGTTGGCGTTCTTGACGTTCTGGATGTTCGGTTGCTCCAGATTTGCCTTGGTCTCTGCATGAAGACGCTTGATGTAGTCCGCATTTGCTTCTCCCTCTAAGCTGATGGCATCTCCCAATGGTATGAGTGTTAACTCGATAGGTGTGGTCAGATTGAAGTCGTAGACGACTTCAAATGGAGAACGCTTGGTGCCAGAGTGTGTAGACATGTTGTAAGCAAACTCGACGTACGGAACACACTCCAACCAATTCTTTAAGTTTCTGCTGATTGTCGCTCTCAAGGTCTGGGACAATGTCCGATTGACAACCTCTGTCTGTCTGTCAGTCTGCGGATGGTATGCAGTGGAAAACAAGAGGTTTGTGCCAAATTTATGCCACAATGCTCGCTAGAAGTGGCTGAGGAACTTGGTGCATTCGTACTATCTCCTTGAAAAACAGGTCGGCAGTCTGGCTGGCGTCATTGGTCTTGTTGCACGCGATGAAATGCGCCATCTTGAAAAATCGGTCGACCACTACGAAGATGGAGTCCTTGTGGGGCCAGTAGAAATGCTCCGTAAGCATGCTTAATGTCTTGTCATTGCCCAAATGACCCATTAGACCTCTTCTGTGGGCCTCTCTCAAAAGCATTTCTCGAATCGATCCTCTCAGAATGCAGAGACGCTTGTCCTTAAAAAGGAACCCGTCAAACAAACAGAATCGGTTGTAAGTTCCCTTGCCGTGCTCCTGGTAGGCCTGAGTGAAGTCTGCATTGTCAGCGTACAGCTCTTTGATCATCTCGAAATCCATAACCTTCGACTCCATGACGGAAATTAAGTTATATCTGCGGGATAGGACATCAGCCACAATGTTGTATGTTCTCTTCTTGTACTTGATGACGTAGGGAAAGGTCTCGATATACTCCAACCAACGAGCATGTCTCTTCTTTAGTGTGGATTGTCCTCTGAGGTGCTGGAATGTCTGATGGTCGGTGTGAATAACGCCCTCCCGGGCAAGGAGATAGTGCTGCCAAGTCTCTAAGGCACGGAGTAAGGAATATAGCTCCTTCTCGTAGGCCGGATAGTTAAGTGTGGCTCCACTTAACTTATGGCTGATGCTTCAGGGACCGCTCTGATGTCGATCCCTGAAGCATCACACTCGACCTCGAATGTTTGAGTGAAGTCTGGCAGGACTAGGACTGGGGCGTGGGTGAGGCGTTCATTCAGCAGCTTGAAGGACTTGTCCTGCTCGGGTCTCCAACGAAAGTTTTGATTCCTCTTTATCGTCGAGGTCAATGGGACGAACAGTCGGTAGAAGCTGGCGAGTCCGTGGAAGCTACGAACCTGGCTGGCGGTCGTCGTTGTGGGCCACTTCTGTATGGCATTGATCTTCTCGTCGTCCACCCAGAGTCCCTGTGAACTCATGACGAATCCAAGAACGACGACTTGGTCTGTGTAGAATGTACATTTCTTGATATTTGCGTAAAACTGCTCTCTCTGAAGGGTGATAATAACGGCCTCTAGGTGCTCCAGATGGTCTGAGTAGGTCATGTTATATACGAGAATATCGTCGAAGTAGACTACTACAAACTTGCCAATGAACGGTCGAATGACTTAGTTCATAAGGCGCATGAATGTATTTGGGGCATTGGACAGGCCGAATGGCATTACTAGCCACTCATAAAGACTCTGCTTGGTCTTGAATGTAGTCTTCCATTTGTATCTTTCTCGCATCCTGACTTGATGATATCCACTCTTAAGATCAATATTTTAGAAGACCGCGGCTCCGCTTTGCTTGTCTAGCATGTCGACCAGGCGCGGAATGGGGTGCCAGTACTTGATAGTAATGTTATTGATGGCGCGACAGTCGACACATATCCTCCATCTCCCGTCCTTCTTTGGTACAAGTACGACCTGGACGACACAGGGACCGAGGCTCTCTCGGACGTAGCCTTGAGCCATAAGATCCTGGACTTGCCGTTCTAATTCTTTAGCCTCCTCGGGGTTAACTTTGTATACAGGACGGTTAGGTAGCTGAGCTCCGAGAACCAAGTCGATGTGGTGCTCAATCCCTCGGATAGGTGGGAGGCCGGCTGGAATTTCTTCTGGAAACACGTCGACATATCTCTCTAGTAGTGCTCGGACATCAGCAGGTAAGGGGGCCTCGGTGCTGGACGTGTGTAGGCTCTCTCTGTAGAGCATCAAAACGAGCTGGGTACCCTTGGTACGGGTGGCTTTCCTCATGTCTGCGACTTCATTAAAAAGTTCTCCTTGCGGGCTTGTTGATCTTTTGCCATCTTAGACAGCATTTCTTGAACAGCGTTTGCAGACATTGGTGCTAAGTTGTATCTACGCTTATCGTGGACAAATGAATAGAAGTTAGTCTGTTCATTGTGCGTATTCTCTCGGTCAAATTGTCGTGGTCGTCCTAGAAGAAGATGTCCAGCTGACATCGAGACGACATCGAGACGACATCACAGGTGACCTGGTCCTGGTACATGTCGATGCTAAATGAAACTTTAACTTGTGAAAGAATGATAGATTTAGATTCACCATTGATCAAAAGAATAGAGAGAGAGTTTTAGAGGCAAGAGAATGAGAGAAAGGATATTTTATTAAGAATGAGAGAAATTATTTTCTCTTACATACAAATGAAGAGTACATGTGTTTATATAGAGAGTTTACAATCCTTGCGTCCAAACACTCTCTATTAGACACCTAATGCCCTTGTTTGGCTATAGGTTTAGAAGCTCTTTCATACTCTCCCTTTGGTTTAGAGTATTTACTCACTTCTTCTTTCTAACACATCATACTCTCTTCTTTGTCTAAAACCACTTCTTCTCTTCTTCATTTCAACACCTTGGTCCAAAATGTATAACTCCGTCTTTTTGTTCAGCCATCATAGTTTATAAGGCTTATGATGCTTGGTCACATGCAATCTTAGTTTCTCCACCATGTATTTTCTGGCGGTGTTGGTGCAGGACCTTCCGTCTAACAAGCAACACTTTCCCAAGTATTTTACATTTTTAGTGGAAAATGTTCTCACGCTGTTCTTCCTCTTGGGGCTTTAATCACGAGCTGAGAACTCGTCTGATCATGAGCATCTCTCCGGAGTCGGCGTACTCAATCTCCTCGTCGGATTGCTGATGGGTCGGAAGTGCTGGCTCCTCGCTCGTCCTAGGATTCGTAGTCTCCTGAAGCAGTGAGTACCATTGTCCGTTGAGTGGGACATTTTCGAGACATGTGTCCTCTTCCTTTACACTTGAAGCATACGAACTCGCTGCTCCGCTGAGGCTGGGTCATGGTGATCGTGGTACTAGTCGGCTTTGGGGCGGCTGAAGCAGGCCTGGGAGCTGAGCTCCTGGTCATGGCTTTGCCCTTGAGGTGCAGGTCAATGGGCTGGGTCGTCCGCTCGAATGGCTTGGAGCCAGTGCTCCATGTGCTCTTAGGTCGAGAAGGTGCGGCAAGTTTTCGTTTATGTCACTTCTCTGTCTGGACTACTAGGTGGAATAACTCGCCTGATGACTCGATCTTTCGTGTGATGGACTCGTGCAAGCCATCGACCATTAGACTCTCCTCGGACTCGTCTGCATCGAGTCGGTTGCGGAGGTGCTCGAATTCATCAAAATATTCGGACACCATCTTGCTGCCTTGGGTAAGGCATCTGAATCATTTCTGAAGCTCACGGTGGAAGTGAGATGGAACGTAGCGTCTCCTCATAATCTGGGTGAGTTCGACACATGAGGTCAAAGAACCCATCCGAGCTCTCCTGGGAGCTGTTAATTCTCGATCCCACCACGCCAGTGCGTGGTCAGTGAACTGCATCGTTGCTAGGGAGACTTTGCAGGGATCGTCGTAGTTGTAGTACTCGAACAGGAGTTTCATTCTTCTCTCCCAGTCTAACTACTCCTTGGGATCAACCTTTCCCGAAAAGGGAGGCCGGTTCATTTTTACTTTGAGGTTGTGCATAGGCTGTCGAGGCGGTGGCATGGGCTCGTCGTAGTACTGATGTCGACCCATTCCTCAGTGGGTCGTCTCTGGTCAGTCGTGTGGGTGGAGGGGGTGCGGGTCCAGGTGTAGGTGTGGGATGATCCAAACGCTCGAGACGCATCGCTATGGTCGACATCTGGGTCGTCAATGCTTGCAGAAAACGAAATGTTGACTCGTCACTTCCTGACATATTTCATTTTCCAAGAAAACGAAATGTTGAGAAATGGAAAGTTTCCCGAAAAGAAAACTTGCAAAAATAAAAACTTTCCTTAATTGGAAAATTTCCACAAATATAATATTTTATTTTCTTTTTATTACTTACAAAATATTAGGAAACTAACTATTTGCGAAAAAAAGAAAAAAAAAGGAAACAAAGAAAAAGGAAAATATCCTAAGAACAATTATTACCTAAATCTAAAAAGGAAATCTAAGGCAAAAAATCTAGACACTTAGGAAACTTGGAAACCTAGCCGCCTAATGCAACTAAGGACTCGACTTGCAGGCTGGTTCGGGCTAGGGAAACAGCACGGCAACGCGGGTTGCTAGGGACGGACACAGTACGGGTAAAGGCTAGCGAAAGGCTAGGGTGACCGACCGTGGGACTAGCGACTTGAACCTAGGACTAGTGAATGTGGGAATGTGGGGAAGGTTACTCGGGACGGTCCTTTGCGTGGTGTATTATCGGGCTAGGGAACGCGGTACACACGGAGGAGCTGAGGGGAAACCTAGACTCGGCTTTGGACACACAAGCACAACACACGAACAAGGCTAAAAATAACTCAGCTCTGCTACTAACTCGCTAGCGGTTGGTGGAACAACTACCTAACTCGACAAGGGACACAAGCAACAAACAACTACCTAGAAACCTAGCCAAGGAGGAACCTAAGCAAACAAGCAACCAAGCAAGCAACACACAAGCTCCTTATGGAATCCAAGGTTTGTGATGAAAGTGTTCTAGGTGAGTTTCTGAAAATCCTAGTTTGCTTGTAAACAACCCTAAACACTTCTTTTTTCTCTTAAAAAAAAAATTAACACCAAACAATCAAACAAATTTCTTCTACTTCTCTTTTATTTTTTTAAAACAAGAAACAAAGAAATGATTGATAGAACCTGATTTTTTGTATTTTTTCTGGTGTTTGTGGTATGTGACTTGATTCCTCCTCCTTTTTACCGAGAACCTCAGGGGAAAGAGAAAGAAACACAATCAAAAGCAAAAAAAAATTGCAACAAAAACAAAGAAACAAAAAGTACAACTAAGAAGGATAGATTCAACCTGATGAGCAGGAGTTTTAAGCTCTGATACTAGATAATGCAAGAACCGAGGGGTGGGCTGTCTTTCACCGAGAAGCTCAGGTTGCTGGACAGAAAGGATGGAAGTGAAGGGTGGACCGAAGGGACCACACAAGCTGTGAAAGGGGTTTGTGATACTCCAAGAACTTCAACCAAACAGGTTGAAGAACACGGCAGCTGCAAGGGGGAAGCTTGGCGGCACCAGTTAGGTCTTGTCAAAAGACTTAGGTATTGTTTTTGTTCTAAAAATGCTTGTTGTCTTATTAATGAATATGCAAGAGACTTATATAATGCCTTATTACAACTTAGGCTAAAAAGCATGATGTTTAGCCTCTCAAGAAATTAAAACAGCAAGTAGTTTATGTAATGGCAATTAAAGTTAGACTTTGGTCTAATTAGTCAACATGACTCCCAAAGCCCAATAACATACTTAGTCTATAAAATATAATTAAAGATAGGAAAAGCCCAATAACACTTAGGCTAGAATTCGGTGGTGACTTGTGAATGGTGTGAAGTTGTGAACAATTCGGTGGAAAACCCAGTGGGACAAAACCGAAGATATGAAAAAAGTACAATTTTCTAGCACGACTTTTGGTATCTTTATTGGATGGTAATGGTAAAGACACCGGAGGAAGAAGAATCTTCTAGAAGGAACCTCCATGGCTCCTTGTCCATTTAAAATGGGTTGGATGGTCTTGGGATGGTCGGGCTTGGCATGCTGTTCCGGACGCGGTCTGTTCGACTAGTCCGTGGTCGGATGGTCGGGATGCTAGGGACGGTGCACTTGGTCCGGAGCTGGTCGGGATAGAGCTGGTCCGGGTCGGCATGGTCGCTCCAGATCTGATCATGGTCGGCTCGAGGTGCGGTCCGGTTCCACTCTCCAGTAGCATGTTGAGCTTGTCTCTTAGAGCTTTCCTCTTAGACCATGTGAGAGGTCCTGGTGGAATGACTGGTGCAGTGGCTAGCTCGATGTCCTCATCAAGCTGCACTTTTTTTTTTGCTGAAATAGGTGAAAGGTTTCCCTCCTTGAGTTAGGACTACTCCTATGTCGATCCTTGAAGCGTCACACTCGACCTTAAAAGTCTTGCTAAAATTTGGCAAGGTCAAAACAGTAGCGTGAGTGAGGTGATCCTTTAATACCTTAAACGACTTGTTCTGATCTGGTCCCCATCTAAACTCCTGGTTCTTTTCTATCGTAGATGTTAACGGACCGGCGATCGTAGTGAAGTCTCTGACAAATCGACGGTAGAAGTTAGATAATTTATGGAAACCCCACACCTGGCTTGTAATAGTCGGTGTAGGCAAATCCTGAATGGCCTTGATTTTCTCGTCGTCTATTCTAAGTCCCTGCGAACTCACGACGAACCCAAGAAAGAAAAGTTAGTCTGTGCAGAATGTACACTTCTTCAAATTTGCGTATAATTACTTTATGAAGTGTGACGATGATTATCTCTAAATACTCCAAATGATCTGAGTAAGTCGTACTGTATACCAGAATGTCGTCAAAGTAGAATACTACAAATTTTCCAATGAATGGTCGAAGAACTTGGTTCATAAGGCACATGAAGGTGCTTAGGGCATTAGTCAGACCGAATGGCATCACTAGCCACTCATAAAGAGCCTACTTGGTTTTGAATGCAATTTTCCATTCATCTCCTTCTTGCATCCTGACTTGATGATATCCACTTTTTAGGTCAACCATGGAGAAGATTGCAGCTTCGCTCAGCTCATCTAGCATGTCGTTCAGACTCTGAATAAGGTGCTTGGGGCATTAGATAGACCGAATGGCATCACTAGCCACTCAGAAAGATCCTGTTTGGTTTTGAATGCAGTCTTCCATTTATCTCCTTCTCGCATCCTGACTTGATGATAACCACTTTTTAGGTCGATCTTGGAGAAGATTGCAGCTCCGCTCAGCTCATCTAGCATGTCGTGCAGACGCTGAATAGGGTGCCGATACTTGATAGTAATTTTGTTAATGTCTCGACAATCGACACATATTCTCCAACTTCCATCCTTCTTCGACACAAGTAGGAATGGAACGGCACATGGACTAAAGCTCTCTCTAACGTAGCCTTTAGCCATAAGATTCTGAACCTGCTTTTCTAATTCTTTAGCCTTCTCAGGGTTAACTCTTTAAGCAGGACGGTTAGGAAATTGAGCTATTGGAATGAAGTCGATGTGGTGTTCAATGCCTCTGATAGGCGGTAGCCCTGCTGGAATCTCTTCTGGGAATACGTCAGCATACTTCTCTAGAAAGGTCTGAACCTCCGCTGGCAAACTGACATCAGCGTCTGATGTGCTCAGAATCTCTCTGTAAAGCATTAGGACGAGTTGAGTACCCTCTGTGGGAGCTGCCTTCCTCATGTCAGCAATATTGATGAGGAAGTTCTCTTTGCGAGCAAGCTGATATTTCGCCATTTTGGATTATTGGTGTTAGCTCTTACCAACGCTTCTCATAGACGAATGAGTAGAAGTTTGTTCCTCCATTATGTGTAGTCTCATGATTGAATTGCCAATGTCGTTCTAAAAGGAGATGTTCAGCTGACATAGGGACTACATCGCAGGTTACCTGGTCTTGGAATCTTCCGATACAGAATGCAACCTTAACTTGATCAGAAATATAAACATATGTTTTGTTGTTCAACCATTGCAGTTTGTAAGGTTTACGATACTTGGTCAAAGGCAGTCCAAGCTTTTCAACCATATACTTGTTCACAGTGTTGGTGCAGGACCCACCATCTATAATCAATTAGCACACCTTCCCAAGGATGGTACATTTCGAATAGAAGATGTTCTCTCGTTGCTCGATTTCTTTCAGCTCAAATCTCGAGCTTAGAACTCGTCTGATCATTAGCATTTCTCCAGAATCAGCATATTCTATATTTTTGTCAGATTGCTGGTTAGTTGCAGGTGCAACTTCCTCTTGCTCATCCTCCGACTTGTAGTCTCCTGATGATTTCAACACTTGAAGCACACGATCCCTGCCTTTACACTTGTGATCCCTGCCTTTACACTTAAAGCACACGATCTCACTGCTTCGTTGAAGCTGATTCGATGTAGATGTAGAAGTAATTGGTTTTGGTGCAGCTGAAGGTGTCTTAGGTGCCGAATTGCTGACCACTGCTTTACCCTTGAACTGTTGATCACTAGTATAAGCTGTTCTATCAAATGGTTTAGAACCAACACTCTATGTACCCTTTGGTCTAGATGGTACAGTAGATTTCCTTCTATTGCACATCTCTATTTGGACCGCTAAATGAAACAACTCGCCAAGCTCATGAAAAGGCTGAAGTTTGATCTTCCGGACGATTGATTCATGTAATCCATCAATGAATAAGCCATTAGACTTTCTTATGATTTATCCACGTCAAGTCTGTTTCGAAGATGCTTGAATTCATCGAAGCATTCTGACACTGTTTTACCGCCTTGAACCAAGCATCTGAAACGTCTCTGAATTTTACGGTGGAAGTGAGGAATAACATAGCGTTTCCTCATAATTTGGGTGAGTTTGACCCAAGAAGTCAGAATCCCCATTCTTGCTCTTCTGCGAGCAGTTACTTCGCGATGCCACCACGCCAGTCCGTGATCAGTGAATTGAGTTGTTGCCAGAGAGATTCTACGGGGATCATCGTAGTTATATTACTCAAAGAGTATTTCCATCCTCCTCTCCCAATCAAGATATTCCTCGGGGTCGACCTTTCCTGAAAAGGAATGAGGGTTTATCATCACGTTCAGATGAACTACTGGTTGCCTAACTGGCGGCATTTGTTCATCGCAGTACTTATTTCGACCCATTCCTTGGTGGGCTGCCTCTGATCTATCGACTTGGTACTAAGGTGCGACTGGAGCTGGGGCTGCTCTAAACGCTAAGACGTGTTGCTATTGTGATGAGGACATCATACCACAGGCTATACCACGAGTTCCACCAGGACCTTTGACACGTTCCAGAGCACGAGCTTTAGGAGACAAGTTCACCCAGCTCATGGAGCATGCAGGCGACCAGGAGCTCACGGATGAGGAGCCACCAGACGGCTCAGAAGACCAACCGGATCCGTTCATCTCAGCTAAGGAGCATTGGAGGTTCCTGCTTGAAGACTCTTCCACCTCTGGTGTCTTTACCATTACCAATCGGTAAAGACACCAAAAGACGTACTAAGAAATTGTACTTTTTTTCCTATCTTCGGTTTTGTCCCACTGGGTTTTCCGGAGAGGGTTTTAATGAGGCAACACTCTTAGTGTGCACGACGACGAAGACTTGTTCACACAATCCGACACCTTCACAAGTCTTAGTCAAATTCGGCCTTTATTCCTTTATAAGGCTTATCTATCCCATTTCTCTCTTTTGTAGACTAAGTATAAGCTTAGGGCCTTCAGCCCATGTTTTTTATGTTTAAGTCATTAGGACTTAAGCCCATTGTTATCTACAGCAAAAAGAACTACATGCTGTTTTTTATTTACATTACTTGTTGTTTTGGGTAAACATCATGTTGTTTACCCTAAGTTGTAACCATAAGGCCTATATAAGCCTTACTACTTAGAAGGAATGAAACAACTCGATTTGGAACAAACAAAACCCTAGACTCTTGTCAAACTGACGGCTGCCTCTCCTTGAGAAGCTTGTCCACGATTTCTTCTTGTGTCAAGAAGAATCACCCTGGTGTAACACAAGTCTTCCGCAGCTTGTGTGGTCCTTTCAATCCACCCATTCCATCGCTTTGCTCCTGAAGGTCTCGAGTTTCTCGATCAACAGTTTCACCACCACCTTAGCTCACATCATCTGGTATCAGAGCCTAAAAGCTCTTTAAACATCAGGTTGATTCTATCCTCTCTTTATTTTTGCGATTTGTTGTTGTTTTATCCAACAGTTTTTGGCTTTTGATTCTGTTCTTTTCTCTTTCCCCTTGAGGTTCTCGGTAAGAAGGAGAAGATTCAAGTCATCTACCACAAACAATCTACAAAAAAAAAAAAAAATCAGGTTCTATCATTCCATTAATTTAATTTCATCTTACAAAAAAAATATAAGAAAATTTGCTTGCTTCATTGTTTGATATTGCTAAAATCAAAAAAAAAATATATATATATATATCGTGCTTAGGTTGTTTAAAATCAACTAGGAAAATTTTTAGAAACACACATAGAACACCAATCACATACTTGTATTCCTTAAGGAATTGGGTGCTGCTTGTTCTTGTTAGTTTTCTTGGTTGACAAGTCTTAGGTCTAGGTCTTTGCCTCTTGCTTGTTGGCCGCTTGTGTGTCCTAGGTCTAGATGCCCAGTACTCGCGTCTTGTACCCAAGCCGCGAGCCGTCCTGTCCCGAGTGGCTAGCGTGTCTCGTTGTCGAGCTAGGCTGCCATCCTGTCCCGCGAGTGCTCCTCTAGGGTAGTCACTTGTAGCCGCGTTCTCCTAGTCACGCTCTTGTTAGTTCTAGGTAGCCGCGACCGTGTAGCTAGGGTTCTGTTCCTAGCGTGTGTTCCAGCTTAGAGTGTCTCGCTAGGTCAGTAGCTTAGGACTTTTAGTTGTCGCGTCCTTGTTAGTTCTAGGTTCTAGTTAGTTGTTGCGTCCTTGTTAGTCCTTGTCCTAGTTGTGTCCGCGTGTGTGTTCGTCTAGGTTTAGGTATCGGTCTTGCTAGTCGCGTCCGTGTGTTACCGCGTCTGTAGTCGTCCGCGTCCTACGTCTAGGTTTTCCTTAGCGTGTTCGCGTCCCGTGATCCTTTGGATAGGTGCTAGCTGTCGAGTATCTTAGTGCTAGGTTTAGGTAGAGTAGTTGTTCGCGTCCGTGGTAGTTAGCCGCGTCAGGTTAGTCTGGGTCGCGAGTCTTGTGTTCCTTGCCCCATATAGTGTCTTAGACCATCCCTAGGTTAATTCGCGTCCGTCTAGCAGCCAACCGTCCCGCGCCCTTGTGTAGCTCGACTAGTTAGGCGGCTAGGGGTTTTCTGATAGGTTTAGGCACTTTAGTTTTAGTTTAGGAAGTTTCCCTTAAGTGTCCTAGATTCATTAGACAGTTCCCTAAATTTTTTAGGCCATATAATTAGTTTAGGAAGTTTGTCTAGATAGTTTTTAGGAAATTTCCTAGAACTAATAGATAGATTATTTAGTTTCCTTTTAGGAATTAGGAAATACTTAAATTTTATTCTCCTAGATATTTAGTCTTTAATATTCAGTATATTTCCATATCTTAGTTTAGGGAAATATATCTTTATGATATTTTCCATATCTTTAGGTTTCCTTTTCTAGAATTAGGAATTAGTTGAATTTTCTTGTTTAAATTTCTTTTTATAAAAATAAAAAAATAAAATGTGTGGGAATTTTCCATTCAAGGAGAATTTCCATATTCTACAAGTTTCTTTCCCGGGAAACTTTCCATTTCTGAAATTTCCTTCTTCTCGGAAAAGGAAATATGTCAGGTCGAGACGAGTCTCGGCCTGGGCAGTCCGACCCAACGGTCATACAAATGCTACAAGCAATCACTACCCAGATGACCACCTTCACGACTCGTCTTGAGCGTTTGGAGGAGCCGGTACGCGCACCAGCCGAGAACACACGCCACCATCACCGGCAAGATCCACGTCAGTACCAATATGATCGACCCGAGGCATCCCATCGTGGTCTAGGGAGAGACCCATACTACGACGAGCCACCACGGGCACACAGGCAACTAGCCGGCCACCATGACATCAAGCTCAATCCACCCCCATTCTCGGGAAAGTTAGACCCTGAAGAGTACTTAGATTGAGAACGCCGAATGGAGTTGATCCACGACTACTACCACCACGACGAGGAACGCAAGGTCACCTTGGTGACAGCCCAGTTCACCGACCACGCACTGGCATGGTGGGATCGCGAGCTAGCCACTCGCCGGAGAGCAAGAATGGGAGCTCCTACGACGTGGTATGAGTTGACTCAGATAATGAGGCGACGATACGTTCCACCTCATTTCCACCGAGAGCTGCAGCGACGATTCAGACGTCTTACCCAAGGCAACAAGTCGGTGCCTGAATATTTCGACGAGTTCGAGCATCTTCGAAACAGACTCGAAATGGAAGATTCAGAGGAGAGTCTCATGGCGCAGTTTATCGATGGACTACACGAGTCGATAGCACGAAAGATCGAGCTGCAACCCTACCACGACCTTGGAGAGCTTTTCCATCTGGCCGTTCAGATAGAGAAGAGCAACCGGAGCAAGTCTTCAGCCCCTATCCGACCTAGGAGTACCTGGGGTACTAACCCCAAGGTTTTTGACCGCACTGCCACCACCAGTGACCCACGACCTCGAGGGAGATCCACGGACAGCACCGTGCCGACCAAGGCACCCGTGATCACTCCTAGACCTGCCCCACCGGCAACCAACGCAGGTCAACCCCAGAAGAGCAGTGCCATCACGTGTTTTAAGTGCAAGGGTAGAGGACACATGTCTCGTGAATGCCCCAACCAACGAACCATGATCTTGACTGCTTCCGGAGACTACGACTCCGCAGATGAGCAAGACGAGTATCCACTCACGACAGACCCTATGTTTGAAGGGGAAGTCGAATACGCCGACTCAGGCGAGATGTTAATGATCCGGAGAGTTCTCAGCTCACGCCTAGATCAAGAGGAAATCGAGCAGCGAGAGAACATTTTTCACTCCAAGTGCACCATTCTCGGAAAGGTCTGCTCTCTGATCATTGACGGCGGCTCCTGCACCAACGCCGCTAGCAAGTACATGGTAGAGAAGCTTGGGTTGCCCGTGACACAGCACCCCAAGCCCTACAGACTTCGTTGGCTCAACAACAAAACGGAGCTGTACATTTCCGACCAGGTCCGAGTTTCCTTCAGCATTGGACGATATCAGGATCAAGTATTGTGCGACGTCGTTCCCATGTCAGCTGGACATCTCCTATTGGGACGACCCTGGAAATTCGACAAGGAGACCACTCACAATGGACGCACAAATTTCTACTCCTTCGTCCACGATAAACGTTGGTACAACCTGGCACCTATGTCTCCTCAAGAAGTGCACGGCATGCAAGCAAAGATGGCGAAGGATCAGCATGCCAGAAAAGAGAACTTCCTCGTCAACGTCGCAGACATGAGGAAGGCTGCAAGCACCGCAGGCACCCAGCTCGTCCTCATGCTTTATCAAGAGGTCTTGAGCGCATCCGAGGCCCCCAACACTCCTTTACCGGCGGATGTCCAGGTAATCCTGGACAAATACTCGGACGTCTTCCCAGATGAGATTCCGCCTGGGCTACCACCTCTCAGAGGCATTGAGCATCACATCGACCTCATTCCCGGAGCACAGCTGCCAAACAAGCCCGCCTATAAAGTCACCCCGGAGGAAGCAAAAGAACTTGAGCGACAAGTTCAGGATCGCATGGCTCAAGGCTACGTCAGATAAAGCCTTAGCCTTTGCGCTGTTCCCGTCCTCCTTGTGCCAAAGAAGGATGGAAGTTGGCGAATGTGCGTCGACTGCCGAGCAATTAACAACATCACAGTGAAATACCGGCATCCGATTCCGCGACTTGACGACATGCTAGATGAACTAAGCGGAGCATCCGTTTTCTCGAAAATTGACCTCAAGAGCGGATATCATCAAGTTCGCATGCGAGAGAGCGATGAATGGAAAACGGCTTTCAAGACCAGGCAAGGTCTGTACGAGTGGTTGGTTATGCCTTTCGGCCTGTCCAACGCACCCAGCACTTTCATGCGCCTCATGAACCAAGTCCTTCGACCATTCATAGGCAAATTCGTCGTGGTCTATTTTGATGACATACTCGTCTACAGTGCTTCCTATTCCGCCCACTTAGAGCACTTGGAGACAGTGATCACGACACTTCAGAAGGAACAGCTCTACGCCAACCTTAAGAAGTGCACCTTCTGCACGGATCAGGTCGTCTTCCTCGGATTCGTCGTCAGCTCACAAGGGCTTCGAGTTGACGAAGAAAAGATCCGTGCTATTCAAGAATGGCCCACGCCAACCAACGCCAGCCACGTCCGCAGTTTTCATGGCTTGGCAAGCCTCTATCGCCGATTTGTACGTGACTTCAGTACGATCGCCAGCCCCTTGACAGCGACTATCAAGAAAAACCAAGACTTCAGATGGGGCCCAGAACAGGAAAAGTCGTTTCAGCTGCTAAAGGAACGACTCACGCAAGCACCTGTGCTGACATTACCAAATTTCGATAAGACTTTCGAGGTAGAGTGCGACGCTTCAGGTGTAGGCATTGGAGCAGTTCTGACACAGGGTGGAAAACCAATTGCCTACTTTAGTGAAAAGTTAAGCGGCGCAGCTCTCAACTACTCCACGTACGATAAGGAATTGTACGCTTTGGTCCGAGCTCTACAGACATGGCAGCATTACTTGCTCTCGCGAGAATGCGTTATACACACGGACCATCAGACACTCCAACACCTCAAAGGGCAGACAACCCTAAAGAAGAGACATGCCCGGTGGCTGGAGTTTATCGAGACATTTCCGTATGTCATCAAGTACAAGAATGGTACGGACAATGTCGTCGCAGATGCACTTTCCCGAAGGCATAGCTTGATCTCGGTCATGGAGTCAAAGGTTATGGGATTTGAAATGCTCAAGGACCTTTATGCTGAAGACCACGATTTCAAGGAAGCCTTCAAGGAGCACGGACAGGGCAAATACACCCGCTTCTACCTGTTTGACGGTTTTCTATTCAAGGACAAGCGTCTTTGCATTCCAGGCGGTTCAGTTCGCGAACTTCTACTCAGGGAAGCTCATGGAGGTGGATTGATGGGGCATTTTGGTGTTGCCAAGACCTTGAACATGCTCAAGGAACACTTCTACTGGCCACGTCAACGACGGGATGTGGAAGCCCATTGCGAGAAATGCCTTGTTTGCAAACGGTCTAAGTCTAAGATGCATCCTCAAGGCCCCTACACACCACTTCCAGTTCCGTCATCTCCTTGGACGGATATCTCCATGGATTTCGTCCTTGGCTTACCCCAAGTCCATCATAAGGACTCTATCCTCGTCGTCGTCGACCGTTTCTCGAAGATGGCGCACTTCATACCCTGGAACAAGACAAACGATGCAATTCAGACAGCGAATCTGTTCTTCCGAGAGATCGTCCGTCTCCACGGCATTCCGCGCACCATTGTGTCCGACAGGGACACTAAATTTCTCAGTCACTTCTGGCGGGTTCTGTGGAAGAAACTTGGCACCAGTCTACTATTCTCGACGGCATATCACCCACAGACGGATGGTCAGACCGAGGTGGTCAACCGAACCCTATCTCAGATGTTGCGCGCGACGATTGGTCGTAACCTGAAGAGTTGGCTCGAGTGTCTCCCTTATGTCGAGTTCGCCTACAACAGAGCAGTTCATTCCGGCACCAAGAAGACACCATTTGAGATTGTATACGGCTTCAACCCCACTACACCAATCGAATTCGCCCCTATCCCACTTGGTGAGGTCGTCAGCTTAGAAGGCGAAGAAAAAGCGGAATATGTCAAGCGCTTACACCGGGAAGTCAAAGAAAACCTGGAACGAAGGAATGCCCAGACAGCAAAACACGCCAACAAGGGAAGGAGGCATGTGGTCTTCAAAGAAGGAGATTGGGTCTGGTTACATCTGCGACCCGAACGTTTTCCCCAGCGGCGCAAGAGCAAGCTAGCACCACGTGGAGATGGCCCGTTCCGAGTCCTGCGACGCATCAACGACAACGCCTACCAACTGGAGCTTCCAGGTGATTATAATGTTTCTACTACTTTTAATGTTGCTGACTTGGAGTTATTTGATGCAGACCAAAGCACCTGAAGAGGGAGGGAATGATGAGGACATCGTACCACAGGCTATACCACGAGTTCCACCAGGACCTTTGACACGTTCCAGAGCACGAGCTTTAGGAGACAAGTTCACCCAGCTCATGGAGCATGCAGGCGACCAGGAGCTCACGGATGAGGAGCCACCAGACGGCTCAGAAGACCAACCGGATCCGTTCATCTCAGCTAAGGAGCATTGGAGGTTCCTGCTTGAAGACTCTTCCACCTCTGGTGTCTTTACCATTACCATTCGGTAAAGACACCAAAAGACGTACTAAGAAATTGTACTCTTTTTCCTATCTTCGGTTTTGTCCCACTGGGTTTTCCGGAGAGGGTTTTAATGAGGCAACACTCTTAGTGCGCACAACGACGAAGACTTGTTCACACAATCCGACACCTTCACAAGTCTTAGTCAAATTCGGCCTTTATTCCTTTATAAGGCTTATCTATCCCATTTCTCTCTTTTGTAGACTAAGTATAAGCTTAGGGCCTTCAGCCCATGTTTTTTATGTTTAAGTCATTAGGACTTAAGCCCATTGTTATCTACAGCAAAAAGAACTACATGCTGTTTTTATTTACATTACTTGTTGTTTTGGGTAAACATCATGTTGTTTACCCTAAGTTGTAACCATAAGGCCTATATAAGCCTTACTACTTATAAGGAATGAAACAACTCGATTTGGAACAAACAAAACCCTAGACTCTTGTCAAACTGACGGCTGCCTCTCCTTGAGAAGCTTGTCCACAATTTCTTCTTGTGCCAAGAAGAATCACCCTGGTGTATCACAAGTCTTCCGCAGCTTGTGTAGTCCTTTCAATCCACCCATTCCATCGCTTTGCTCCTGAAGGTCTCGAGTTTCTCGATCAACAGTTGCACCACCACCTTAGCTCACATCATATTGTAGTCATATGTGTAGTCAAGTTCTGCAGAAGCTGCATCATCATCTGACTGTTTTGGCCTGAAGACGATTCATCGCTACCTGACATATTTCCTTTTTGCAGAAAAGAAAATTTAGAATGGAAAGTTTCCCCGAAAAGGGAAACTTGCAAAACGGAAAATTAATTTTTATGGAAAAGTTTCGCAAGATAGATATTCCTAAATAATTAACTACCTAAATGCAGAAAAAGAAAAATTTGCAAAACATAAATTTTCTTTTATGGAAAAACTCCGCAATGGAAATACTCATAAACAATTAATTGTCTAGATGGATAAAAGGGAAATTTCTCATATGCTAACTTAGATTTAATGGTCCTACATTATAAAAAATCTGACAGGAAAACTTCCCAAAAGGTTAATTAAGAAAAAAATCCTAGCCTATATAAAAAAAGGAAAGATACGTAATCATATATCTATGGGAAAGGAAAACTCCCTAAAACAACTAGATGCAATGAACCTAGACAGCTAAGTGTACTGCCGACGGCTGACCTGAACTAGACCGGTTGTGCTAACCTCGACCTAGACCTAGATGCGGCACTACTAAGGTAACTAAGGGCTGGACATAGACTCGGTTGGTACGCCCACAGACCTAGAAACACGACGCGACACAAAACTACACCTTAGATGCGAAGAAACCTAAGACCCGAGGTTTAGTTGATAACCTAAATGTGGTATGCTCGGAGACCTAAGCTCGACACGGGACAAGGGACGCGGTCGGGACGATAAGGCGTGGGACAGGAAGGGTAAGGCGCTGGACGGACAGTTGGAAGCGGGACGGGGGGAACCTAGACCAAACGAGAGAGCAAGAAACTTTATCACGGCTTGACCTGAACTAAGACAAGGAAGGATCGACTCAAACAAAAACAAGCAGACAAGAAACCTAAACCTATCACACGTGTGTAGACCAAGCAAGCTTGGGTCACACGATTTTCAATAGTAAAACAAGTGTTCTAGGTGATTTTTCTAGACTCCTAGTATGTTTCAACCAACCTAATCCTCCTTTTTTTAATAAATTCAAACAAACAACAAGCAACAGTTGTTCTATTTATTTTTTTGATCTATGAAGGTAAAAATGATAGATGGAACCTCTTTTTTTAGTGGAGACTTGATTCCTTCACCTTTAACCGAGAGCCTTAGGGAAAAGAGAGAAAGAGAACAAATCAGAAGCAAAATAAGTTCAAGCAAAATAAATCGCCAAATAAACAAAAGGATAGATTAAACATGATGTTCAGGAGCTTTAAGCTCTGATACCAGATGATGTAAGAACATTGGTGGGATGTCTTTTCACCGAGAAATATCAGGGGGGCAGACAAGAGAGATGGAAGCGAGAGGTGGACGATGGTACCACACAAGCTGTGAAAAGGGCTTGTGATACTCCAAGGACTTCAACCACAAGGCTGAAGAACACGGCAAGCTCACCAAGGAGAGGTGAAGGCAGCGCTAAGAAGAGCAATACAGAGTATTAGGGTTTAGTTTTAGTTCTTAATTGATTGTTATTTTATTAATGGATAATTCAAAGGCTTATATAATACCTTGTTACAAGTTTAGACTAAACAACATGATGTTTAGCCCATTAAGAAATAAAACAACATTATGTTCACTTATTGGTGGCGAAATTAAAGTAAATATGGGCTTAAGTAATTAACACAACAAATAAGCTCAAATAACATACTTAGTTTATGAAAACATAAATAAGAAAGATAGAAAGCCCAAATAATGACTTTTGATGCAGACTTTTGAATGGTGTAGAATCGTGAACAAGTCTTCATCGTCTCGCACACTAAGAGTATTGTTGCATTAAAACTATCTTCGGAAAACACAGTGGGATAAAACCGAAGATAGGATCAAGGGTACAATTTCCTAGCACGACTTTTGGTGTCTTTACCGGATGCTAATGGTAAAGACACCGGAGGAAGAGGAGTCTTCATGAAGGAACCTCCATGGGTCAGGATCTACCGTGCATGGACCGGACTTGATCGGTCTAGAACCTGGTGCGGTCCGCCTGAGCCCCTGACGGGCTCCACTCTCCAGCATCTCCTGACGAGCTCCACTCTCCAGCATCATGCTAAGCTTTTCTTTTAAAGCCTTTCTCTTTGATCGCGTTAAAAGTCTTGGTGGTATGACCAGTGCAGTAGCTGGGACGATGTCCTCATCAATGTGGTTCTCTATTAGTTGATTCTTGTGAGAAAGTATCTCATCACGTAATATAATATTGTCCCTAATCACTTATGCTACAACTTGACTTGTACGTCTTTTTCGATTAGGCTTTGGAACATTAGAGGTCGCAGGAGCATTTGAGTCTGAGGGGACATTAGAGGCAGAGAGAGCATTGATATCGTGATTAGGGGCATCAGATGCAGCATCATCATCCTCTTGCAATGTGGTGTATAAATGATTATCACCCTGGTGAACACTCCAACCTTCAACTCCACTTACATGAACCGATCCAAATAATTGTTCCATTAAATCTATGTATGGAACTGGCTTACCTTTCATCTATTTAGCTCCAGGCTATTCCTAAAATCAAGGAACAAAAACATATAAATACATAACACAGAACATAAAACTAAAAGCACATAACATATAACACAAAGAAAGCAGCATTGTAACATAGAAAGCAATAAATAATAACCTTACAACGCTCTTCCTACCAATCATCACTCATATATATGAACCCATTTGGATGATAACCAAGTCTAGTCTTATTGTGAGTCAACTTCCTCAAAAATGTGTACTGCTTCTTGCAAGTATTGAACTTGTTCCTAAATTTTATCCATGTATGTTTCTCCCCAAATGCATCATATAACTTGGTAATAATGTCTGTCTCCCAACATTATTAACCAACTGATTTCTTTCATTAATTTCACTTTATCTTCAATTCGTAATTGAAGATACAATTTTGTTTGTTCTTGACTCCATACTAGAATTTATTGTTCCAAAAAACATTAAAACTACTTAAATTAAAAGCGTTCATTATAATATAAACTAGAGTAAAATATACTTATATCACTGCTAGGTATAGATGTCATTATCTTCCCATTTTTTATTGTAAAATCTGTAATAAAAAGCTGCTACTAAAATAAATAAACAATTGATCAAAATTATAACAATATCGGCACAAGTGCATGATATTTGTAGTTCATAAGGTACATTTTACTTAGGACTGATGAACTAGAGAACTTATCTAAAAATATCATGTCGCTTGATGGTTTCAACTTTTAACAGTAACACCAAAACTTGATATGACTAACGTGACAAACCAAACTTCCAAACACATGACATATATTCTTACAAAACGAGAAGGCAATATAAGTTGAAGATTTCAGACACAACTGGTTTTGTCTTTTTTAATTAATCCTCTGTTCTTGCATTCAAATCCAGACGCAGTAAATACAGAGAAAGAAACCAAACAGCTACGAAGTCTGGAACATTTATTAAAAAATAAATCACAAGAAAATATAAAGAAAGCAAGTAAAATAAGAAAATACTCTTTTCGGTTTTATTGAATTGTCGTTTTAGAAAAAATATTTGTAGATTGAAGAGTTTTGTTAGTTGACTGTTTTAACCTCATCATAATCACTCTTGGGTAAGATTAGTTTTTGATGTGGATATCACTCATTGTGATTTTTTTATATAAATTGTGTTATATTAAATGAGGTTATTTTTGAAACTTTTTACCATAATTGTATTAAATTGAGAACGACAAATAATTAAAAACAAAAAAAAATGTATAATGATAGTTAAATAAAACTAGGAGTATAAGGTTAAAACAAAGCTTCAAAAGCACACCAGCCTATAATGACACTCTTACTTGTTTAAATTGATATGTTTTGTCTTACTAATTGGCGACAAAACAAAACAACACAGCAGAATTCAACAAACACTAATACTCATAAAACATCAATCGGAACAAATTCTAAAACACTCTCATAAGTTAAAATGTGTTCTAAAACACTCCTTATCCATTTAGATTTAATTTTTGATTTTTTTATATTGAAAATAACAAAATTACGATATAACCTTTGCAATTTAAATTAATTACAACCCATACCATGATCCAATGGATTATCCGCTCACCCGACCCGACCCGACCCAAAAATTTTAAATTTTAAAAATTAAAATTTTGATGGGACCCACCACTCGTCGAACTCACCTTCACACCCCACTCCTCCTCACTCTCGACCTCGTCCCTCTCGCCCTCTCCCCCGACCTCCTTTTTCTCCGGCAAAACCGAATCCACACCAATCCTCAATTTAAGCTTCTCCTTCTTAAATTCGACTGAAATCCTAAACTTAAAAATGGTTCCTCCGTGAAGTGGGAAGAAAACGAGTACGGAGAAGCAACCCGCGAAGAGGAAGAAGGCACCGGCGAAGAAGCCAACCGCGAAGCGGAGGAGAAAAAATCCTCCTCCGGCGAGAGAACCAACTCCATCTCCGCCGAGAGAACTTTGGATGGTTGTTTGGACGCCTTGTCCTCCATCTCCACCAACTCCTCCATCTTCTCCGAGCCTTCCATCTTCTCCAAGCCCTCCACCTCCCAATCCACCATCTCCTCCAACTCGCACATCTTCTCCAAGTTCTCCATCTTCTCCAAACCTTCCATCTCCTCCAATTCTGATTTCTCCTCCAAATCTGCCATCTCCAAATCCGCCATCTCCTCCCCCATCTCCAAATCCGCCGTCTCTAACAATGGACTCCACTCCAACATTTGCGGCAGCGGAACCGGCGGCAGCAGAACCGTCGACAGCGCAACCGGCGAAATCTGACACATCGGTGGATACCGAGGTAAACCCTAATCAATGTAGCTTATATTAGGTGAAATTAGGCGGAATTATACCATAGATTAGTAGTTGATTTGAAGAAATTTGGTATTGTATGATAGTAACCGTAATACAACTGAGTATCGATTTATACAACTAGATGTTTCTGTACAACTAAGTATCAATCGGTACAACTACATGCTTTTATATAACTGAGTATCAATTCGTACAACTACATGTTGTTATATAATTGAATATCAATATATATGACTACTATCTGAAAATGTGTTTGGATTGCAGGTTCCTGAGCCGCCTGGTCCCGGAACACTATTCTTTAAAAACACAGATTATGTTACAATCTGCAAGATTGCGTCTAAGTGTGAGGATTATAACACGCTGAATGAGATTGCGGGTCTTAACAATGGACGACAAGTGGGACTAGAACCGGGATGGTTTGCAAATCATCATCAGTTCCAGCATATTTGGCATAAGGAGAGAAGCAATAACCACAAGTTAATGGTAATGTGGATGCTACTCTTACGCACAGTCCCAATGGAGAACCCTAAGATGTGCTGGTTTGCAGTTAGTGGTGTCCCAGTGCGGTATTCGCTGAGAGAACATGTGTTGATCAGTGGATTAGACTGTCGCTCCTATCTTCCAGCGTATGAAACACTTGGGAGCTTGAGGTTTGTGAAGCGACACTTTAAGAAGACTGATAAAATAATTGTTTTTGAAGTGAGAGCAAAACTGAAGAAAATGACACCCGATAGAGAACGACTTAAAATGGCGGTTCTATTGTTCCTGTGCACCATCATCAAAGGATCAAAAAGGTATGGATTTATTGATCCTTTCCTTCTTCGAATTGTGGACGATCTCGAAGCATGTAGCACATTTCCATGGGGGCGATACACCTTTGATGATTGTATTGAAGAGATTTTCCATATGATGGATCATTTCAAAGGAGTTGTTAAACCCACATGGTGCTTTACGGGATTCATCATTCCGTTGGAGGTAAACTTCTTCGTATAGTTTATTGTATTTGTAGTAATTTTCACGGTTGGCTTAATATAAGTGATTTGCAGCTTTTGGCTTGTGAAGCCATTCCAGACTTGGGACTGAAGTTTCGCGAAGATGACACCACAGCTGACCGTGGATGTCCGAGGATGTGTAAACGAAGATGGCGGAAAAAAAGACGTGGGAATTATCTCAAAGGATTTCCGTTAGAAGAGATTAATGAAGCACTTGGATCAACAGAGGTACTTAGTTGTATTTAGTAATACTTATTTGTATTAATAATGTGTGGACTGACTATTGGTTTTGCAGACTGATGCACAGAAGATCTTAAGCATCTTGGAACCTGATGTATACGAGCAAGACCTCCTGTCACGCATTTTCGAAGATAACTTTGATGATGAAGGAGATTTTTTCTTATCTCTGAGCTGGAACCAGTGGTTGGTTGATGGTAAAAAGATTTTCTGGAAAGACATCTTCGAGTTAGACAAAGCTGGTCGAGCATTGACTGTGAGAAGAGAGGAAAAACTCCCAGAAACGATTGAAGTGGAGAAAATTGGCGCTGAGGCTGAGGAAGTGGTGGAGGGTTATGAAAGACTTATGAAGATGATGGAAGCAGGGTTTGACAACATCAACAAGAGGTTTGATGCGCTAGAGGTAAGGATTGATTTATTGGAGAAGAAGATTGATGGTGAGGGTAAGGATGATGAAGGTGGTTATAGTGGTTATGGTGTTGGTGGTGGTGGAGATGTAGGTGGTGATGGAGATGTAGGTGGTGATGGTGGTGATGGAGATGTAGGTGGTGATGATGGTGATGGAGATGTAGGTGGTGATGGTGGTGGAGACGTGGATGGTGATGGTGGTAGAGACGTGGATGGTGATGGTGGTTGTGATGTGGGTGGTAGCGATGTGGGTGGTGGCGATGTGGGTGATGGCGATGTGGGTGACAGTGGTGATGTGGGTGGTAGTGGTGATGTAGATGGTTGTGATGGTGGTGGTAGTGGTGATAGTGATGAGGATAGCCCTAGTCCATCTAAGAGGCTGAAAAGGAAAAAATGTCCTTCTAAATTTAGGCAAAGCCCTTTTGTTAATGCTTGAACTCTTATGTGTTGTTTTTGTACTTGTTGTTTTGTGGTTTTAGACTTTGTTCTTGTTGTTTTGTGGTTTTAAACTTTGTTCTTGTTGTTTTGTGGTTTTAAACTCTATTGTGTTATTTTAGGTATTAAACTCTATTGTGTTATTTTAGATGTTAAACTCTATTGTATTATTTTAGGTGTTAAACTCTATTATAATGTTCTTGTTGTTTTGAGAACACAACTATTTTTTTATAATACAACTGAACATAACTGCATACAGCTACAATTTTAAAATACAACTGCACACAAATATATACAACTGGTGTTGCATCACACGCGCCAGTAGGCCCCACCCGCGTGTTCACACTATCGCCAGCAGGCCCCACCCGCGTGTTCACACTATCGCCAGCAGGCCCCACCCGCGTGTTCACACTATTGTTCAATAAAAAATAAAAAATATTATGCGTTCACACTTGTTCACACTAGAGCGTTCACATTATAGTTGTATATAGTTATATAAATAACAAGTAGTTGTATAAATGTCACTTTTTGGTATTTTCAGTTATATTGATATTTCTAGTCAATGTTATAAGTTGTATCGACTTCATTAGGTTATCAAATTTGGATTAAAAAACTTTCATAGGAACACATTCTCGAAATTATAAATTTTGAGTAATACGCATACTTATAATCAAACAAGCTAACAACATACATATATGTTTAGGATTTATTAGATTAGAACATGCTATTTTCCACATTTTTTTCTTGATTCATAACTGGATATCATCATAAATAGGCTAAACGTTGGTTTTAGTATTCCAATTACATGATTCAGACCATAAAATCTTAAACCCTAAACCCAAACCCTAATCCTTAAACCCTAAACCCTAAACCAAACCCTACAACATAGTTGTACCAGTAATACACAGTTGTACGTTCTATTACATAGTTTTACGAGTAATACCCAATAATACATAGATGTATCAATCTCTCACACCACTACCACCACTACTACAATCAAAGTACGAATACAAACCTCCCCTGGATGTGCTTTTTCTCCTTCTCCGATATTCTCCAACTGATGGAAATCTTGTTACTTGGGGTCTTCCTCTTTTGGTGACATAATCCGGAGGATGGACAACCATATCAGCAATATGGTCAGGAATTATCCACTGAGACATATAAGGTACTGGATATATCGTCCTGTAATAAGCCAATGCCCAATTCGTCATCCAATAATACTTGGAGCACAGATCATGTATTTCAATTTCGGTGTATTTCTTCTTCTTTGCTTTCATAAGGGCCGCAATAGCATGAACACATGGATACTTATCAAGATCAAAGCGCTTGCATGTGCATTTCTTCATTCTCAGGTCAACCAAATAAACATTACCATCTTCTCCACACACGTTAAACTCAAGGAAATAACTGTTTAACACTGTCACCTTTAACTTCTCCCCCGCAGCACACCAAGGATGCAACTCTTTCTCAATAAAACGCACCAACGTCCCATCTTTGAGAGAATTCTGTTGATTCTTGTTGAACCACTCAGCAATCTTTGAAACAATGACATCAATCATCGGCAGAAGAGAGTACTTCCTTGCTTCTCTCAACACCGCGTTAATAGACTCACATGCATTGCTTGTGTACATGTTGTACCTATCTCCCGGGAAATAACATCTTGCCCATTTCCAAGTTTCAGGAAAACTTTTATCAAGATAATCTCCTGCCGCTGGATACCTTTTAATAAAAGCATTGTATTGCTTTTGAAACTCACACTCCGTGTACACTTCTGCCATTGCCCTGAACCATTTTGCAAGTGCTTCTTTCTTGACGTAGGAGCAGCTTCCCTTCACGTTCTGAGATAAGTGATAAGTACAATAACCATACAGAGCTAGCGGATACACCTCAGCTATTGATTTGATAAGACTTTTGTTTCTATCTGTTACAAATACTAGATCACCACTATCCGGTAATACTGATTTCAACTTACTAAAACACCAAGTAAGACTTAAATCTTTCTCACCATCAACAACACCAAAAGCAATCGGATAGTGGTGATGATCATGATCTTGTACGGTCGCAACTATTAGCTTTCCACCAACTGCATTCTTAATGTGAGTTCCATCCACAACAATCACTTTCCTCATGGCTGAAAAGCCTTCAATGCTTGCTCCCAACGCGAAAAATAAGTACAAAAATTTATTTTCTTCATCCAGTTCCACATAAGTAACAGTACTCGGATTCATCTTCTCCAACATGTACATATAAGGAAACAACATCTTATAGCTATCCTTCGGAGAACCTCGTACATCTTCACAAGCTTTGTTTTTTCCTCTCCACGCGGTACTACGGGATACTTTCACTCCTACTCTTCCTTGTAGCAAATCAATGATATTCTTTGTACTAGGTGTATCAAGAGTTCCTGGGTAATCATCATGCAAAACAGAAGCAACTAATCGTGTTGTGTCACATCTTCTCCTTGTACTTGTACTAGAAGATGCACGCGAACACGTATGAATGTTGTTGTACCTTCTGATCGAGAAGAAACTCGAATCAGCATGTCTCGTAGCCCGCAAATACCACTTGCAACCTCTCTCTGCTCCACAACATTTGACCACATACCGCTTTGTATCGGAATTAACAACAGCATACTGAAAACAGTTTAAATGTCCAGCTCTCTCTACTAATTCTTGCACGTGTGCCTTGCTTTCAAATTGTTGGCCAATTTCCACATTCATACCATCTTCCCATTCGAGATTTGCAGCCTCATCTCCTTGTACCGAAGGTGTGACCTCAATGACTTCATTCATAAACAAGGTGTCCATGTCTCTTCCTTCTTCATCGTGTACAACAATTGCATTATGTTCCGATGGCTCACTTGCAGCTTGATTCATATTGCCATAATCTTCCCTTGCACTAGAAATCATGTTTGAATTACTTGCAACAAATTGGCTCTGATTACTGACAGCTTCCACATGCAGCACACTTTTCGCATGATCTTCATAGAGCTCTAAGTAACACATAAGTCCTTCATCATCCAAGATATAGATTGGCTTCTTAGGGTACACTAGAAGTGGGATGTAACTAATTTTCAGTGCAGTCCTAACTTCATCCACTCCCATCTTCTTGCATATATCTTCAACCAAAAGCACATACGTCACCTCATCACTCTTTTATCATCACAAGAGCGTGATGAACATCTTCTGCTGAAACCCATACAACATCATCTCCCTTCTTTACATAATGTCCACCGTAGTCAATGTGTACCAGAGTGCGCTGTTTTCGATTCATTATAACCTGAAAAACAATAAAATTCAACATTATTAATACTCAGTTGTTTTCAGTTGTATATTTTAAACATAGTTATACTCAGTTGTATAATATAACCCGGAGTTGTATACAGTTGTAATCAGTTATACATTTCCAACTAGTTGTATTGAGTTGTATTTTTCTAACATTCAGTTATACGTTCTCTGTAATAAATAAAACGATATACATTACAAATCCTATCACTAAACTACATCTAAAAACTGAAATTGACATTTAAATGATGCAAAAACCCTGAAATCAAGAACCAGAGCTCCAATCCCGCTCAAATCGACTTCAACCACCAAAATTAGAAATCATCCAAGTGGAGCTACACGTTAATGGCGGAAATGAGTTTTCATAGTTGCAGAACGGAAGAACAAGTTTTTCTGGACGAATGTACACAAGTTTGCATAAACTGAAGAGAAGAGAATCACAGAAGAAGAAGAAATTGAAAGAAAAAAATGAGCATGAAGAGTTAGGTGTACCACGTTAATGGCTAAGGAAGGAGGAAGGTGATTTTTGTGGGTCCTATAAAAGTGGTTGATTAAATTAAATAAAATGAGAAGAGAGAGAATGATGATGTGGTGATTGAAATTAAATAAATTAAAAAAAAAATAAAAAAGAAAGGAATGAAGGGTAATCGATGGAAGAGAGTGATGAAAATATGGGTGGTCCCACATGGAGAGTGTTTTAGCAACATGGAGAGTACACATGACACCCTCTCTCCATATGGAGAGTGTTTTAGAATTTCACCCGCATCAATCACCATTCAACGTCTCGAGATCCTTGGAACCCATAAATGGTCCACGCTAAATTAAAAGCCTTAAACAGCTGATTCATCACTATTTTAACACAGATTAGCAATTCCCATATCTTAATTTGACTAATGCAACACTGCATAAACCCATAATTCATAAGCAAAACATCAAAAATTCCAAACCCATCAAAAGCTTCACAACACTCAAATCAAATTCATCTAATGACAATAAACATTAAATCCCATGAAGATAAGTACATGTAACTATTGAGGAAGAAGATATTGAAGATTGTTCGAGTTTGGATACATTTAGCTCTCCATTGAATCCGAAGCTTCTTCGCCTTTGCCGGGGAATTGAGCTTCTTCACCTTCGCCGGAGAATCGAGCTTTGGAGAATCGAGCTTCGTTGTAGAAAAAGTTTAGGGTTTCCAAATTGTGTTGTTGATTTATTTCAGGAGTAGGTATATATGTAATTATTTAATTCAGATAAGGTTATTTTAGGTTTTACAACTTTTGGATGAGTTAGATGCATCTAGACTCTCTAAATAAACTCATCCAAAATTTTTGTTTTTTTTAAATGAGTTTTAAACTTGTATCCAGATGCAGTATTTAGTTTATGTGATTAATAGGGGAAAACGACCCAGATCTCCACAAAATATGGGACATCGTATTAGGTTCAGCCCATTTTTTAACTTCTATCTCCGTATCCACCAATATATATTTAAAAATCTATATGTCCATGATATGAAAGTTACAGACTTATTTACCTATGAAAACAAAGTTTTAGACTTAATTTCCCACAAACTTGGTTAATGACACGGTTTAAAATTTTGTAACCCGGATTACGAAAATGGTTAAACATAAAACCGTAATTAAACCAACTAAACCATTTAAATCTAGAATTTAACAATTCTCCTCGTTCAATTAGAAAAAAAATGATTACAAAAATAAAATCTCAAATTAAAAACTCTAATAGATTTAAACCTAAAAACACTAAACCTATTACCAAACATAATCCTTCTTCTTCATGTTTTTCTTTTTATTCCTCATCTACTGTAATCACTCCCAAAAGAAAACTCCATCTTCCTCCATCAATTCAGTTTCTCTTTCTCTTTCTTCCTTCCTCCTCTACTAAAATTATAAAATCTCTCTTTTTCTTTATTTATGTCTCTTGCGATTCATCTCAATACTTCGATCCTCTCTCTTAGAAACATTCATCGTCTTCCTCCGCCGCCGCCGCCGCAGCCGATACGTTCTCCAATTCCTCAACGTTAGATCCTCTCATGCCACCGGAGTTTCTATTTCCTTGGAATAGGCTTTAGATATCGAAGGCGATAGCGAGATCGAGAGAAATCAGAGATGGAGATAATGACATGAGCTTCTCCATGGAAGGTCTTCTTCCCTGCTCTTCTTGAAACACGGCTATTGGTTTCCTATTATCATGTCGACGAGGTCCTCCCCTTGTAGCCATGGAAGAAGAAGAAGATGCCGCCATGGGACCTGATTGATTACCAATCGGCGATTCGATATTACCCATTGACGAAGTGCATAGACCGGAAGTGTAAGAAGAAGGGATGATGGTGGACCTGAGCTTGGGTAATCGAAGGAGGCGGGTGGTTGTGAAACCAATGCTGAGAAATCGCTTCGCCGCTGTTTGGTACATTGCCGCCGGAGTGAGGGATTGAGTTTTTTGACACATTGATCAGATCTTTCCACGAGATGTGATGAAGAACAAATCAAATTGGATTTTTTTATTTATATTTAATTTAATTAATAGTTATTTGCTTAAACCATGAAATCAATGTGAAAATTATTTTGGTTTATGAAACTGTATTTGATTTTGAATCAAAACCGGATTTATTTGGTACATCATCGGGTTTGGTGTCAAAATCAAACAAAACCAAGAAAATCCAACATGATCGGAAATTAGAACAAAATGAATCAATTTGGGTGTAATTAGATCTTTAAATATATATTGGTGGATAGAGAAACAGAAGTTAAAAAATGGGCTGTATCTGATACGATGTCCCATATTTCGTGGGGATCTAGGTCGTTTTCTCGATTAATAGCTACTAAACGAACAACAATCCTCATCTACGTCTAATTACTGTAAGTGATTCACCAAACGAAAACACTTAAAAGTAAAGTTGTGGGTTTAACAAAATCTTTCTTAATCTTTCTTTTTAAGTAACATGTTTGACAAAGACACTTGATTAGATTGTCGTTAAAAGATTGGTGATGAGGCGATATCCTAACCCTCAATTAAACTCTGATTTTTAAAGTTTTATTCAACTTTCTTGATTTTTTTTTGGTTGGCCTATCACTATTACAACTATAAGACGGATTAACCACTATGAAATTTTTTTATGGGTTATTTTGTAATAAACATACAATATATTTAAAATTACCAAGAGAAATATTAATTTATTTTAATTATAATTTTTTTAAAAATATGAATGTGGACCACTAAAAATGAGCTGATCTATTTCAATTATAAAAATATTAAAAACAAATTAACAAATCAATCAAAAATTATTAATATATAACATATATTGCTCTGTGAAATTTATAAAATAAAATTAAAGTTATATAACATCACTTTTACAACAATTATATTATTAAAATTAAATTATCACGAAAAAGTTTCAAAAACATAATCTCGTGCCTAGCACTGATCCGAGTGTAATGAAGATTTAAAACATGACATGAAAACCCAACATGCATATGAAGAATTAAACTTCATACTCTGAACTCTCAGGAAAATTATAACATTTTTTAAGTTTAGTTTTTCGGTAAACCAAATTTTATTATAAACAAATCGAACAAATCAATATCCAAATTCATTTTACAAAGCTGCCGATCGGTTCAATACTGATAACCGTTCACAAACCAAAAATCTCAGTTCGATTCAGTTATAATAAATCCCAGACTAATTAGACTCATTCGGACCCCAAAAGTCAAGAGTTCCGATAACAACACACTATTGAACTAAAACAAAAAAAAAAAGTTTCAAACACTTCAATTAATTATTATTATTTTCTTCTTACAAAATTCATTCGAGTTTACCACTCAAAATCAAGATATACCATAAACCCTAGAACATTACAACACTTAATTGGAATATATTCAGCTAAAAGAAAATGAAAGCATTTCCAAGTTATTAGAGCTAAAAGCAAAACTCCCATGGAAGCTCTAGGTCACGCCGGCGTTGGCGTCTTCCCCTTCCAAATTTCCCGACTACCACCGGCAACAAAACTCCGCCGTAACCAAACTTTCTCTCCGGCGACTACTATCTGTTCGGCCAGCAGATGGGCCGACCGTCTTCTCTCCGACTTCAATTTCACCATCGATTCCTCCTCCTCCACTGCCACAGCCACCGCTAATTTGGTCTCTCCGCCGCCACCATCTATCGATCGTCCAGAACGCCACGTTCCAATTCCCATAGATTTCTACCAGGTTTTAGGAGCGGAGACGCATTTCTTAACTGACGGAATCAGAAGAGCATATGAAGCTAAAGTTTCAAAACCGCCTCAATTTGGTTTCAGTGTCGACGCTTTAATCAGCAGAAGACAGATTCTTCAAGCTGCTTGTGAGACGCTCTCGAACCCTTGGTCTAGAAGAGAGTATAACGAAAGTCTTGTTAATGACGAAGAAGCTACAGTCTTCACTGATGTACCTTGGGATAAGGTAGAATTCGATTCCTTCAATTCTCAAAAAGTAAAAAGATTCTTTCTTTTTTGTTCGTGCAAAGTAAAAAAAGATTCTTATCACTTCTTAAAAATATATGAAGGTTCCTGGTGCTCTCTGTGTATTGCAAGAAGCTGGTGAGACTGAGGTTGTTCTTCGTGTAGGAGAAGCTTTACTTAAGGAGAGGTTACCTAAGTCGTTTAAGCAAGATGTGGTTTTAGTTATGTCACTTGCTTTTGTTGATATATCGAGAGATGCAATGGCATTGGATCCGCCTGATTTTATTACTGGTTATGAGTTCGTTGAGGAAGCACTTAAGCTTTTGCAAGAGGAAGGAGCGAGTAGCCTTGCACCTGATTTACGTGCGCAGATTGATGAGACTTTGGAAGAGATCACTCCTCGTTATGTTTTGGAGCTTCTTGGTTTACCGCTCGGTGATGATTACGCTGGGAAAAGACAAACCGGTTTAAGTGGTGTACGGAATATCTTGTGGTCCGTGGGTGGAGGTGGAGCATCCGCTGTTAATGGGGGGTTGACACGTGAGAAGTTTATGAATGAGGCGTTTTTACGAATGACAGCAGCTGAGCAGGTTTGAAAGCAAGACACTTTTCGTATTTGTTTATGTGAAAGCAAAACACTTTTCTTAACTTACTTCTCTCATTCTAGTTTTATGTCTTTTTGTGTTTTAGGTTGATCTTTTTGTAGCTACACCGAGTAATATTCCAGCAGAGTCATTTGAAGTTTACGAAGTTGCGCTTGCGCTTGTGGCTCAAGCTTTTATAGGGAAGAAGCCGCACCTATTACAAGATGCTGATAAGCAGTTCCAGCAACTTCAGCAGGCAAAGGTTATGGCTATGGAGATTCCTGCGATGTTGTATGATCAACGAAACAATTGGGAGGTGGACTTTGGTCTGGAAAGGGGACTCTGTGCACTTCTTATAGGTAAAGTTGATGAATGCTGTATGTGGTTGGGGTTAGACAGTGAGGATTCACAGTATAGGAATCCAACTATTGTGGAGTTTGTCTTAGAGAATTCAAATCATGACGACAATTACGATCTCCCTGGGCTCTGCAAACTGTTGGAAACGTGGTTGGCAGGTGTTGTCTTTCCTAGATTCAGAGATACGAAAGATAAACAGTTTAAACTTGGGGATTATTATGATGATCCCATGGTTTTGAGTTACTTGGAAAGAGTGGAGGTAATTCAGGGCTCGCCTTTAGCAGCTGCTGCAGCTATGGCAAGGATGGGAGCTGAGCATGTGAAGACTAGTGCTATACAGGCACTGCAGAAAGTTTTTCCTTCTCGCTATTCAGATGGAATACCCAAGGATGCGCAAGAGATGGTGTCTACTGTAGATCCTGTTGGTAACACTGTAGCACATGATGATGAAACTGCTGTCTTAACTGCAGAAGCTGAAAGACCATCTGATAACTTTGATACAAATGATTATGTGATTCGTGCTAATGTCTCAAAGAGTAGTGTTGATGCAATTACGGCTGACAAGTCCATTGCTGATAAGATAAAGGAAGCAAGTGTGAAGATTCTATCAGCTGGTGTTGTTATTGGAATGATTTCGCTGGTCAGCCTGAGGTATTTGCCTCTTAAAAGAAGCTCATCTCTTCAACGCAAGTATATTGCTTCTTCTACGGCATCTGACACTGCTACCGTAGGTATGATTAATTGATGCAATTGTGAGTTTAGAACATAGTTTTCCGAATGTTTGGTAAGTTTCCATTCGAGTTCTTTAAAATATTCCAATTCCTTAACAGGAACAAAAGTAGATCTTATACTTGATACACGTCCAAAAGTTATCCTGAGTATATAGAAGTGAGGTTAACAAGTTGCTGAGTAAGATTTCACTCTCGACATGTACATATGCTGCTTGAGTTGTTTTTTTTTATCAAACTGTAGACAGGGAGTTGAAGCTGTTGTGCCCTGTATTTGACATTTCTTTTTTTTGGGGGCCAAACGACATTTCTATTGAAGAAATTGGATTAATAATTGTCCTATCGTGCTTTGTCCAGCTTCTCTTTCCTTGAATTATTTTTTTTTTCCCTTGGTCAGTGAAAGCTAAGAATTTAGAAGCACTTCCTAGAATGGATGGTAGGACTGCAGAGAGTTTAGTCAACAAGTGGCAGAAGATCAAGTCTCAGGCTTTTGGACGTGATCACTGCATAGAAATGTTGCCAGAGGTAAGGGAACAAAGCCACAGTTCAATCAATTGTGTCAAAATTATGGACGTTGAAACGATGTCTGGTGCCTTACATCTGGTAATTTATAGGTTTTGGATGGGCGAATGCTGAAGATCTGGACAGACAGAGCAGCTGAAACAAAGCAGCTTGGGTTGGTGTATGATTATACACTGTTGAAACTATCAGTTAACAGCGTAACTGTCTCAGCGGATGGAACCCGTGCTGTGGTGGAAGCAACTCTGGAGGAGTCTGCTTGTCTATCTGATTTGGTTCATCCAGAAAACAATGCTACAGATGTCAGAACCTACACAACAAGATACGAAGCTTTCTGGTCCAAATCAGGATGGAAAATCACTGAAGGCTCTGTTCTTACATCATAATATGTACTCAAATGTAGCATGCCCGAGCTAGCGATTTTCTATTTATTTTGTATATTCTCTCTCGCAGTTAGTGTTTATAAATGAACACGAAAATAATCAGGTTCTTGTCACTCCCTCATCCATGGTCTATGTTATAATGTAAGTGCTACAATTCGAGATTCTTGGGCAGTCAGGTGCAAGCAGGTACAAATTATGTTTAGAATTTTACTTATCTTACATCCAATCCAAGCCGTTTTCAACTTTATGAGCAGGAATTGTCTGTATGTGGTATTGTTAATCCGGTCAAGCGTATACAAGAGAAAGATTTGGTAAACCTCCAGCCAGATGATTTTACGTTCTCGGTTCTAGGTAACAAGCTGAGGCCAAACATTTCCTTTGGCATTCGACTTGTCTCAACAAATCCAAGAAGCTTAGCCACATGAGAGACACTCTCTTTTATGTGTTCCATGTCTTATGTGTTAGTCCACACTTTGTACGCCATTTGCATGCTTCTCTGAGTTCACATATACGCCCCATTTTTGGTAAAGTTCTATACTCTGGTTCCATTGGAATTTCTTTGGTATTTGTCTGGAAAGCCATTCTGAAACGACCCAAATATTTCTAAAATAATCTAAAATATTTAATAAAACAATAACCCAAAAATAATTTAATATCAAAATAACCAATCGAAATATATTTTAAATAAATAATAAATAATCCAAAAAATATTATTCAAAATGACAACAGTTTCATCGACTTCAACATTATTCGGACACGACGACATGCTCACATGAAAAATTAGAGAGGGGATGAGTAATTGGAATATCCAGTGAAAAATGAGTCTAAGGACTCATGAATCCACCAGAACAACTTATAACAATAATCTAAAGCAAGTCCAAGACTAAAACATGTAAACAATCATAGTGTCTAGAACACTCAAACATATGACCACTCAGTGTCACACACAAACCAGGAGACACATTTTCATGCAGGGCACGTCATACATGACAAAAACTCCTTCCCTTCACAAACACAAGAAAACATGCACGTCCTCATGCAGGGCACGCCATACATGACAAACGGTCATGTAGATCTTCATGCAGGGCACGCCATACATGACAGACCATCATCACACCATATCTCAATCCCACATGATTTGAAAGTCTGGGTCTAAATGCCACAGAACCACTCTCGAACCAACCTATCGCGAACTCCTAACGCTTGCATCTAACACAACACGTCAATACAACTTAACATGCTCAAACAACCAATCATCATACAAAAGTTTTAATCCTTTAATCCTATGGATTCTATGTGATACATATATATATATATATATATTTGTTTACATAATATATAGTTTATATAATCACAAACAATAACGCGTCTATTATTAATTAGACCCGTTACATACATGTTTTAAGAAAAGACTCAAACTAGAGATTAACAGCTAAGAATGAGCTAATGAAAACACACGACGAATTCCTCACCTTAGCAACTGATGAACAAATTTTCTTTTTTTGGAAACTGCCAAAAAGGGAAAACTTCTTAAATGGAAACCTGTCATAAATGGAAGTTCGAAACAAAGTGAGGTTTACTGATATCAGAATGCTCAAAACGATATCAGTAACCACTCGGGACCAGATTCCACATCAGAACGACTCCTAGGCAAAATTACTAAAATACCTTCACAACTTCAGACAACCATAACTTTCAAACCACAGTGATTCACGATAAACTGAAGGCATATTCGGAATCAGAACAGCATGAACAATCACATACCGGAAAATTATGCAGATCGAAGATGTTTCAATTTTCCGGCGAACCTTCCGGCGGTGATTGACGGCGAGTCCGCCGACCAATTCTGGATCGTCCGTTGTGTCTGGCTTTGTCTCGGAGAGATCTACAGTTTGATATGTATATCGCTAAAATCTGATACCGTATGAAGAAGTTATGATCGATAAAACAAATTTGGAAAAACTCACCTCACGACTCCGGCGAGTTGCGGTGCTTCTGACGACGGCGGGGACTGTAGCGGCGGCGCCGAATCCGGAATTTTGCAGAGCTTCGCTGGGAATTTAGTGTTTGAGGCAGAAGGGGTATTGCCTCTCCTTTAATAAACTCTAAGAAAAGAGGATGCCCTAGGGTTACGCGATTGGGCCTCAATTTCGTATGGGCTTTGGGTTGGGATGTTACAATTCTCCCCCACTACAGGAGAATTCATCCCCGAATTGAAGCCCAAGTCTTTTCCTTCTTCAGCACACTCAACAACACAACTCCAGATAGTCCTCCCGCATAAACTGTTCAGGTTCCCAAGTCTCTTCACTAATACCATCTCTTTCCCAGCGGACTAAAATTTTCCACACATTTTTCCCCTGATCTTCTTTTTCACGACGCTGCAAGATCTCACGCGGTAAAATCGGGGCTGTCAGATCCCGATTCAAATCCGTCGGCGGCTGTGAAAAAATCAACTCTAGTTCTCGAACTACGTTTCGGAGAACTGAAACATAGAACACATCGTGGAAATCAGCTAACTCTTACGGGAGCTTAAGCTTGTAAACAACTTCTCCAATCCTTTCTGTGATAACATATGGTCCCATGAACTTCGGTTTAAGCTTCTTTAGCTTCCTGTAGCTGTCAGCTCCTTTAAAGGTTTTCATCTTCAAATATACAGAGTCTCCTACTGCGAAAACCAAATCCTTCCTTCTTTTATCAGCATAATTCTTCTGACGATCATGGGCTTCTTTAAGCCTACCGCGCAACAACTCAACTTTTTCTCTGTCTCTCGAATCAGATCTGGATCCTAATCCCGTCGTTCTCCAACTTCAGTCCAACAAAGTGGAGTTTGACTTGGTCTACCGTACAAAGCCTCATAAGGTGCCATCTTAATACTCGCATGGTAACTGTTATTATAGGAAAACTCTGCTAGAGCCAGAAATTTTCCTCAACTGTCACCCCAATCAAGAAAACAAGCCTGAAGCAAATCCTCAAGAGTCCTAATGGTTCGCTCTGACTGTCCATCTGTCTGTGGATGGTTTGCTGTACTGAGATGCAACTTAGTACCCAAAGCTTTCTGAAAAGCCTGCCAAAAAATCGAAGTAAACTTTGGATCACGATCAGATACAATGCTCACTGGAACACCATGCAGTCTAACAATTTTATCCAGATAAATTTGAACTAAAACCTCGGTCTTAACCGTCTTCTTGATAGCTATAAAGTGTGACGACTTTGTGAGTATATCCACTACTATCCAAATAACATCATTATTGCTTGTTGTCCTTGGAAGTCAGGTCACAAAATTCATGGTTACCATATCCCACTTCCATTCTGGTAATGGTAATCCTGAAGTAACCCACTCGGGACTTGACGCTCAGATTTAACCAACTGACAGTTCTGACACTGAGATACCCAAGTCACAATCTCCCGTTTCATCTTTTCCAATGGTAATAACGCTTCAAATCAGCATACATCTTGTTGCTGCCTGGATGTATAGAAAAACGAGACTAATGAGCCTGGCTCAGATTCTCTCTCCTCAACGCCTCAACTGGAGGAACACAAACCCGGTTCTTGTATAAGATAGTACCATCCGATGCAGTGCGATACCCAATCACTACTTTCTCGATCATCCTCTTAAGTCCCAAATCACCTGATTGAGCATCCTGAATCTTGTTAAGAAGATCAGCTTGCTCCCATATCGCCAATCCAGTCTGGTTATCCTCAACCGATGTCACACACAACCTCATACTTATAAAGGTATCAGCCAACTCTTGCATTTCCTTAATGCCTGAAACATCTGTCCTTTGACGGCTTAGAGCATCTGCCACCTGAGTAACCCTTCCTGGGTGATAAACGATGTCCAAGTCGTAATCTGCCAATAACTCAATCCAACGCCTCTGCCTTAAATTCAAGTCGCTCTGCGAGAAGATGTACTTCGAACTTTTATGATCTGTCAAGACCCAGACTTTCTCTCTATAGAGATAAGCTATCCATATCTTAAGCGCAAAGACTACAACAGCTAACTCAAGATCATGCGTCGGGTAATTAGCTTTATGACTTCGAAGATGCCGTGAAGCATATGCTATTACAAGGCCCTCTTGCATCAACACACAACCGAGCCCCATCCTAGAAGTATAGACATCATATAGAACACCCATTCACGGTATAACCAATACAAGAGTCTTAGTCAAACAATCCTTCAACTTCTGAAAACTCTTCTCACACTCTTCTGACCACTCAAACTTTACCCCCTTCCCTGTAAACGTGGTCATAGGCTTGGCTATATTAGCAAAACCTTCGACAAACTTTCTGTAGTAACCCGCCAAACCAAGAAAGCTGCGAACCTCAGTAGGACTAACCGGTGTAGGCCACTCCGAAATTGCTACTATCTTCTGAGGGTCAACTGCTATGCCTGCCTCAGAAACAACATGACCCAAAAATTGAATCTCTCTTTGCCAGAAACTGCACTTGCTCAGTTTTGCAAACAAACGATGCTAACGCAATTTATCCAATACTAACCGAAGATGCCAAACATCTATTCTTCACTCTTGGAATATATCAAAATATCATCGATGAACACTATGACACACTTATCCAAGTACTGCCTGAAAACATCATTCATCAACTTCATAAAAGCCGCAGGCGCATTCATCAATCCAAATGGCATGACTACAAACTCGTAATGCCCGTAACGAGTACGAAAAGCTGTCTTTCGAATATCCTCCTCTGCAACAGGTATCTGATGGTAACCTGAAGTCAGATCTATCTTGGAAAACCAAGTAGCCCCCTGCAACTGATCTAGCAACTCGTCAATCCGAGGAAGAGGATACTTATTCTTGATAGTCACCTTGTTCAAACCCCGATAATCAATGCATAACCTGAAACTGCCATCCTTTTTCTTGACGAACAAAACTGGTGCTCCCCAAGGCGAGCTACTGGGTCGAATAAACCTTTTATCTGTTAGATTCTCCAACTCTTTCTTCAACTCCTCCATTTCTGCGGGAGCTAAACGATAAGGCGTTCTCGCTATAGGAGTGGTACAAGGCTCTAACTCAATTTTGAACGGCTCACTTATACGAGGTGGCGGTCCTTGCAAATGCTCAAAAACATCTACATAATCTGACACTACTGGTATCGTGCTGAGATTCAACTTTGATCCCTCCCCCACTATAAAGATAATCGCCAGATAAGCTTCACTACCCTTAGCAAGTAAGTCCTCTGCATAATTCATCGATATAAGCTGAATAGCGATGCTAGATCGAACACCTTGAAAGACTAACCTTCCACCCTCTCTCGGAGTTAGCTCTCTAGTGCGATGACAATCTAAGGATACCATATGCTTAGATAACCAACACATCCCAAGAATAACTTCATAATGGTTTAGCTTCATCTCGATCAACTCTCCAGGCAACTCAACTTCATTAATTACTACCGGAACATCGATGTAAACTCTGGAAGTCTCCTTGATTTATGTACCAACAGTCTGAACTCTTTTCGCCTTAGGACAAATTCTAAAAACATAACGGAAGATTATATAAGCAGGTCGATGAGCTGTTCCCTTTTTTTTAAAAAAACCACTTAAAAACATTTTCTCAGGACTGCCTATCCGGGTCAGCACCGGTTTGCCTATCCGGGTCAGCACCGGTTTGACAAACCTATGCTCTGAAACCAAGTTGAAAAGACCCAAATTCTCCGAAAATAATAATAAAAATAATATTCCCAAAATAATCCAAAATGTTTAATAAAACAATAACCCAAAAATAATTTAATGTCAAAATAACCAATCAAAATCCGTTTTAAATAAATAATAAATAATTCAAAAAATATTATTCAAAGTTACAACAACTTCATTGACTTCAACGCTACTCGGACACGACGACAGGCTCACCTGAAAGATTGGAGAGGGGATGAGTAATTGGATTACCAATCGAATCTTTATGCAGGGCACACCATACATGACAGAAACTCCTTCCCTTCACAAACACAAGAAAACATGAACGTCCTCATGCAAGGCACGCCATACATGACAAACGGTCATGTGGATCTTCATGCAGGGCATGTCATACATGACAGACCATCATCACACCATATCTCAATCCCACATGATTCAAACGTCTGGGTTTAAATGCCACAACACCACTCTCGAACCAACCTATCGCGAACTCCTAACGCTCGCATCTAACACAACACGTCAATACAACTTAACATGCTCAAACAACCAATCATCATACAAAAGTTTTAATCCTTTAAACTTATGGATTCTATGTGATATATATATATATATATATTTGTTAAGCAAAGACTCAAACTAGAGATTAACAGCTATAAGAATGAGCTAATGAAAACACTCGACGAATTCCTCACCTTAGCAACTGATGAACAAACTTCCCTTTTCTGGAAACTTCCAAAAAGGAAAAACTTCATTAAATGGAAACCTATCCTAAATGGAAGTTCGAAACAAAGTGAGGTCTACTGATATCAAAATGCTCAAAACGATATCAATAACCACTCGAGACCAGATTCCAGATCAGAACGACTCCTAGGCAAAATTACTAAAATACCCTCATAACTTCAGACAGCCATAACTTTCAAACTACAGTGATTCACGATAAACTGAAGGCAGATTCAGAATCAGAACAGCATGAACTATCACATACCGGAAAATTATGCGGATCAAATATGTTTCAATTTTCCGGCGAACCTTCCGGCGGCGATTGACGGCGAGTCCGCCGACCAATTCTGGATCGTCCGTTGTGTCTGGCTTTGCCTAGGTAAGATCTACAGTTTGATATGTAGATCGCTAAAATCTGATACCGTATGAAGAAGTTATGATCGATAAAACAAATCTGGAAAAACTCACCTCACGACTCCGGCGAGTTGCGGTGCTTCTGACGACGGCGGGGACTGTAGCGGCGGCGACGAATCCGAAATTTTGCAGAGCTTCGCTGGGAATTTAGTGTTTGAGGCAGAAGGGGTATTGCCTCTCCTTTAATAAACTCTAAGAAAAGAGGATGCCCTAGGGTTACACGATTGGGCCTCAATTTCGTATGGGCTTTGGGTTGGGATGTTACAATTCTCCCCCACTACAGGAGAATTCATCCCCGAATTATAGCCCAAGTCTTTTCCCTCTTCAACACACTCAACAACACAACTCCAGATAATCCTCCCGCATAAACTGTTCAGGTTCCCAAGTCTCTTCACTAATACCATCTCTTTCCCAGCGGACTAAAACTTTCCACACATTTTTCCCCTGATCTTCTTTTTCACGACGCTGCAAGATCTCACGCGGTAAACTCGGGGCTGTCAGATCCCGATTCAAATCACTCGGCGGCTGTGAAAAAATCAACTCTAGTTCTCGAACTACTTTTCGGAGAACTGAAACATGGAACACATCGTGGAAATCAGCTAACTCTGACGGGAGCTTAAGCTTGTAAACAACTTTTCCAATCCTTTCTGTGATAACATATGGTCCCATGAACCTCGGCTTAAGCTTCTTCAGCTTCCTGTAGCTGTCAGCTCCTTTAAAGGTTTTCATCTTCAAATATACAGAGTCTCCTACTGCAAAAACCAAATCCTTCCTTCTTTTATCAGCATAATTCTTCTGACGATCATGGGCTTCTTTAAGCCTACCGCGCAACAACTCAACTTTTTTTCTGTCTCTCGAATCAGATCTGGATCCAAATCCCGTCGTTCTCCAACTTCAGTCCAAGAACGTGGAGTTCGACATGGTCTACCGTACAAAGCCTCATAAGGTGTCATCTTAATACTCGCATGGTAACTTTTATTATAGGAAAACTCTGCTAGAGGCAGAAATTTTCCTCAACTGTCACCCCAATCAAGAAAACAAGCCTGAAGCAAATCCTCAAGAGTCCTAATGGTTTGCTCTGACTGTCCATCTGTCTGTGGATGGTTCGCTGTACTGAGATGCAACTTAGTACCCAAAGCTTTCTGAAAAGCCTGCCAAAAAATCGAAGTAAACTTTGGATCACGATCAGATATAATGCTCACTGGAACACCATGCAGTCTAACAATTTCATCCATATAAATTTGAACTAAAACCTCGGTCTTAACCGTCTTCTTGATAGCTATAAAGTGTGACGATTTTGTGAGTCTATCCACTACTATCCAAATAGCATCCTTATTGCTTGTTGTCCTTGGAAGTCAGGTCACAAAATCCATGGTTACCATATCCCACTTCCATTCTGGTAATGGTAAATCCTGAAGTAACCCACTCGGGACTTGACGCTCAGATTTAACCAACTGACAGTTCTGACACTGAGATACCCAAGTCACAATCTCCCGTTTCAATCTTTTCCAATGGTAATAATGCTTCAAATCAGCATACATCTTATTGGTTATAATGCTCACTGGAACACCATGCAATCCGGTCTGTTTATCTTTAACCGATGTCACACACAACCTCATACTTGCCAAGGTATCAGCCAACTCTTGCATTTCCTTAATGCCTGAAACATCTTCCCTTCGACGGCTTAGAGCATCTGCCACCTGATTAACCCTTCCTGGGTGATAAGCGATGTCCAAGTCGTAATCTGCCAATAAATCAATCCAACGCCTCTGCCTTAAATTCAAGTCGCTCTGCGAGAAGATGTACTTCAAACTTTTATGATCTGTCAAGACCCAAACTTTCTCTCCATTGAGATTCTCTCCATTGAGATAAGCTCTCCATATCTTAAGCTCAAAGACCACTGCAGCTAACTCAAGATCATGTGTTAGGTAATTAGCTTCATGACTTCAAAGCTTCCGGGAAGCATATGCTTTTACAAGGCCCTCTTGCATCAACACACGACCGAGCCCCATCCTAGAAGCATCTGTATAGACATCATATAGAACACCCATTCGCTGTAGAACCAATAGAGGAGTTTTAGTCAAACAATCCTTCAACTTCTGAAAACTCTTCTAACACTCTTCTGACCACTCAAACTTTACCCCCTTCCCTGTTAACGTGGTCTTAGGCTTGTTTATACTAGCAAAACCTTCGACAAACTTTCTATAGTAACCCGCCAAACAAAGAAAGCTGCGAACCTCAGTAGGACTAACCGGTGTAGGCCACTCTGAAATTGCTACTATCTTCTGAGGGTCAACTGTTATGCTTGCCTCAGAAACAACATGACCAAAAAATTGAATCTCTCTCTGCCAGAAACTGCACTTGCTCCGTTTTGCAAACAAACGATGCTCACGCAATTTATCCAATACTAATCGAAGATGCCAAACATGTTCTTCTCCACTCTTGGAGTATATCAAAATATCATCGATGAACACTATGACACACTTATCCAAGTACTGTCTGAAAACATCATTCATCAACTTCATAAACGCCGCAGACGCATTCATCAATCCAAATGGCATGACTACAAACTCGTAATGCCTGTAACGAGTACGAAAAGCTGTCTTTCGAATATCCTCCTCTGCAACAGGTATCTGATGGTAACCTGAAGTCAGGTCGATCTTGGAAAACCAAGTAGCCCCCAACAACTGATCTAGCAACTCGTCAATCCGAGGAAGAGGATACTTATTCTTGATAGTCACCTTGTTCAAACCACGATAATCAATGCATAACCTGAAACTGCCATCCTTTTTCTTGACGAACAAAACTGGTGCTCCCCAAGGCGAGCTACTGGGTCAAATAAACCTTTTATCTGTTAGATCCTCTAACTGCTTCCTCAACTCCTCCATTTCTGCGAGAGCTAAACGATAAGGCGTTCTCGCTATAGGAGTGGTACAAGCCTCCAACTCAATTTTGAAAGGCTTACTTATATGAGGTGACGGTCCTTGCAAAGGCTCAAAAACATCTACATAATCTGACGCTACTGGGATCGTGCTTAGATTAAACTTTGATCCCTCCCCCGTTATAAAGATAGTCGCCAGATAAGCTTCATTACCCTTAGCAAGTAAGTCTTCTGCATAATTCATCGATATAAGCGAAATAGCGATGCTAGATCGAACTTCTTGAAAGACTAACCTGCCACCCTCTTTCGCAGTTAGCTCTCTAGTGCGATGACAATCTATGGATACCATATGCTTAGATAACCAACACATTCCAAGAATAACTTCATAATGGTTTAGTTTCATCTCGATCAACTCTCCAGACAACTCAACTTCATTAATTACTACCGGAACATCGATGTAAACTCTGAAAGTCTCCTTGATTTATGTACCAACAGTCTGAACTCTTTTCGCCTTAGGACAAATTCTAAAAACAAAACGAAAGATTATATAAGCAGGTCGATGAGCTGTTCCCTTTGTTTTTTAAAAACCACTTAAAAACATTTTCTCATGCTGTTCTAGGCAAAATTACTAACATACCCTCATAACTTCAGACGACCATAACTTTAAAACCACAGTGATTCACGATAAACTGAAGGCAGATTCGGAATCAGAACAGTATGAACTATTACATACAGGAAAATTACCCATATCGGAGATGTTTCAATTTTTTGGCGATTCTTCCGGCGGAGATTGACGGCGCGTCCGGCGACAAATTCCGAAGTTTCCGGTGTGTCTGGCTTCTTCTCGGAGAAATCTACAGTTTGATATGTAGATCGCTAAAATCTGATACCGTTTGAAGAAGTTATGATCGAAAAACCAAATCTGGAAAAAACTCACCTCACGACTCCGGCGAGTTGCGGTGCTTCTGACGACGGCGGGGACTGTAGCGGCGGCGACGAATCCGAAATTTGGCAAAGCTTCGCTGGGAATGGAGTGTGTAAGGCAGAAGGGGTATTGCCTCTCATTTAATAAATTATAAGAAAAGGGGATGTCCTAGGGTTAGGTGATTGGGCCTCAATTTCGTATGGACATTGGGTTGGGATGTTACACATTCCTTCTCGCGTGTGAGGGCCTTCACTGTTTGTATCCTGATTAGATACCATAGGAACTGGTTAGCTAAATATTTATTGGTATATGAATGATATTTTGTGATGCGACTCGTTGAAAAAGCGTTATAAAACCTCGATGTTTCCGGGTCATTAGTTATCATCTGCTTCAGAAAAGATAGCCTTCTTGATGCGAGCTAAGGTGGTGGTGCAACTGTTGATCGAGAAACTCGAGACCTTCAGGAGAAAGGCGATGAAATGGGTGGATTGAAAGGACCACACAAGCTGCGAAAGACTTGTGATACACCAGGGTGATTCTTCTTGGCACAAGAAGAAATCGTGGGCAAGCTCTCCAATGAGGATGCAGCCGTTAATGACAATAGTCTAGGGGTTTTGTTTTGTTAAAAATTGAGTTGTTCCATTCATTCTAAGTAATGAGGCTTATATAGGCCTTATGGTTACAACTTAGGGTAAACAACATGATGTTTACCCAAAACTACAAGTAATGTAAATTAAAACAGCATGTAGTTCTTTTTGCTGTATAAAACAAAAAGGCTTAAGTCCTAATGACTTAACCATAAAAATATGGGCTGATTTAAGGCCGAATCTGACTAAGACTTGTGAAGGTGTCGGATTGTGTGAACAAGTCTTCGTCGTCATGCGCACTAAGAGTGTTGCCTCATTAAAACCTTCTGCGGAAAACCCAGTGGGACAAAATCGAAGATAGGAAAAAGAGTACAATTTCCTAGCACGTCTTTTGGTGTCTTTACCGCATGGTAATGGTAAAGACACCGGAGGTGGAAGAGTCTTCGAGCAGGAACCTCCAATGCTCCTTAGCTGAGGTGAACGGATCCGGCTGGTCTTCTGAGCCGTCTGGTGGCTCCTCTTCCGTGAGCTCCTGGTCCTCTGCATGCTCCATGAGCTGGTTGAATTTGTCTCCTAAAGCTCGTGCTCTGGAACGTGTCAAAGGTCCTGGTGGAACTCGTGGTATAGCCTGTGGTACGATGTCCTCATCACTTCTGATTAAAACTTCCATATAAACATAGTCAGATGGATCACCTTTGAAGAGCAAGAAGAAGTAAGTTCTGTGAACTAATGGTACATTGCATACTGCCCAAAGCTCAATTATTTGTCTTTGCTGTCTCTCAAAGTTTGATGCACTGCCTGAATATTGTGCATTAGCTGCCTGTAGGTTCTCTGGGCAAGCCTCTGTGGAATCTGTTTGCTTAGGTACTGATACCTCTATCTGCAATTCATGATCATCTAAACTATTGAGAAAGAATGCAATGTTTTGTCTTCCCAAAAAAGATTTAAAATGGAAGAAAAGATTTCACTTGTCGAATGATCGGCCTGCTCTCCTTCTAACTGATCATTGGTGGCATCTATTGTTTCTTTGTTTCTATTCTGAGGATTTGGCAATGTATTCGTGTTTCGTCTGATGCTATTTGCAGGGCTTTCTGGCTTGATCTCAATTTTCTCGGTTCTTGTGGGTGCATATGACATCCCATGATTTAACTCAGGTGTCGAGTCTATTGAGTGGTGCTGCCTTGCCATTCTTTGAGCCCTGCTACAACATGGAAGCTATTGCCCTTTTTCGGATCACAGTCTTTCAGGCTCTGCGCATCAATGGAAGTAGAGCTCCCTGAGTCAAAGAAAATGCTCGAAGTGTTGGAAGTCTTGTTCATTGGTCTTCCAGGAGATGTTTTTAACTCCATAACCCTCCAGTAAGGTGACGTATTTTTACTAGTTTCCAAATTCTCAAACCAGGGAGGAGATCTAACACTCAAGAGATTCTCTCTGCAACTTCGACTTCTTTTGGTAGCAAAAAAAAATCTGGACTCTTGCAGTCTTCTCTGAAGGAGGATGATTGTTGTTGTTCTGCTGTGTGCATACTCATAAGGTATTCAATTTTCTTCTGCATCTCCTTAACCTTTTCTTTCAAGCCTCATAAATATTGTTGTCAACATCATATGTCATTATATCTCTGCAGACAGATGATTCGATTTAATCTTTATCAGCTTCTTGAGGAAGTTTGTTGTCACACTTCTTTTCAGATGTCACATCCTCATTTAGATTGGCATCATGGAACCCCATTTCGACTATTTCTTCGGATTGCTTCTTCGCAGGGAGTGAATTCATCTCCCAGCCTTTTTCTAATTGCCGCTCTGACTTAGCATTTTCATTTTTATCTGTGCATTGTTCAGTTTGCTTCGTGGAAAGTGATACGAGTGATTCATCCATAGACAAAGATATTGATGCAGGGGCAGTGGTTGAAAAAGAAGAAGATGAGACTGTGCCGGTTCGCAGGAGCTCTTCACGGATCATCAAACTGAACCGACGTTACTTGAGTTAATTTGGTTTAAATTTTATTTGCTTCAGTTTGTTTCAGTTTGTAAAAAGGAGAGTGTGTCCTATTCTTTAGGAGACTACTCCTCAGTTCAGTTTCACGTTTGGTACTCTGTTACGGTTTGTTTTGAAGTATTTAATCAATGAGAAAAGAACAAAAATAGGTAGTCTTAACTACCAAAAATTATCTGTGTTGTTACAATGGTTACTTGTGCTTGAAGACCTTAACAATTTGGTATCAGAGCACCTACGATCAAACACTTATTCTCCACCATTCCGCGTCGAGTTCATTCACCACAAATCACCTTTGGAGGATCCATGGCTACGAAGGATCGGTTGGATAGTTTGGAACATAGTGTTGGAGTTATTCAAGATGACATCCAAAAGATTAATGTGGGTATTGCCAAATCGGTGCATAGCCAGAAGGAAAGAGCGAGTGTAAGCAGCGTCTCTCGAGGTGAACATCGATCTGACCCAGCTCGATCCCCTAATCGCTCAGACAATTGTTCACAACTGAATGTGCATAGACATGTGAAGCTTGATTTTCCAAGGTACCAAGGCGGAGACCCAACGGCTTGGCTTAGCAAGGTAAAGCAATACTTCGATTACCAAGGATTACCACCTGAGCAGAAAGTGAGTTTTGCTTCTTACCATCTCGAAGACGAGGCCAATGAATGGTGGCAAGCCACATCAAAACATTTGCGTGAGGGAGATACATAGATCACTTGGACCATCTTTGAGGAAGAGTTGTGGGCTAGATTTGGTCCTCCAATGGGAGAGGATTTTGATGAAGCCTTAACCAAAATTCGACAGGTAGGGTCGCTGCAGGATTATCACCGAGCGTTCGAGAGACTGCAAAATAAGGTATGGTCAGAGAAGGCACTCCTTGGTTCATACATGGGTGGGTTAAAGGAGTCAATTTCGGGTTTGATTCGTATGTTTCGGCCACAGACTTTAAAAGAGGCGATAGGATTGGCACGGATGAGGTCACAACAACTCCTAAACTCTGAGTCTAGTCGATCTTATCGTGGTAATGCTGTCACATCACGACCAGTACCACATACACCATCGAACACCAGTTCACCAAAGCTTGAAGATGCGGCACAGAAACCAAGACGCCTCTCTTGGGAGGAATTAAAGAGAAACGCAGCTTGGGATTGTGCTTTAGCTGCGATGCGAGATATACACCGGGGCATCGTTGCCAACAATCTCAGCTGTTGTTGATGGAGGGGGAGGACATAGAAGAGGGAACAGATGAGGAACCACCAGATGAGGAAATTGAGCCAGAGATAACGCTTCAGGCGTTGACCAGATGGTCTAATCTTAGAACTATGAGGGTTAGCAACCACCATCAACACCCAAGAAGTTGTGGCACTCACAGACAGTGGGTCTTCTCACAATTTTATTGATGTGAAGACAGCTAAGCGACTGAACCTCAAAGTCACAACATCAAAGCCAATTAGAGTTCGAGTTGTAGACGGATACATCATTGAGAGCCACAGCGCGTATCAGGAGGTGACCATGGAGATGGCTGATACCGTGTTCAGCGTGGATTTATTTGCAGTGGAGTTACAGGGCTTGGACCTAGTTCTAGGAATTCAATGGCTTGCTACTTTGGGCCAAACAGTTTGTGATTGTGGAGCCCAAACAATTTCTTTTACTTGGGCTGGAGAGGATAGAACTGTTCATGGGCTTAAGTTGCGAATGGAAGAAAGAGGCTCGACAAAATCACCATCTTTTTGCAATTCACTTACAATCTGAAGAGAAACCAACACTTGAAGTAGGAGAAGAGTGGAGAGGGTTGCTCAGTGAATTTGATGATGTCTTTCAGATACCCACAAGCCTACCACCTTCAAGGGAAATCGAACACCACATAACTCTCAAGGAAGGCACTGATCCGGTAAATGTGCGACCTTACAGATATGCATATTTCCAAAAAGATGAGATTGAGAAGCAGATCACTGAGATGTTAGCTGCGAGAATTATACGACCAAGTTGCAGCTCTTTTTCATCACCGGTATCGCTTGTGAAGAAGAAGGATGGGTCATGGAGGTTTTGTACTGATTACCGTGCTCTCAATTCGGTTACAGTTAAGGACCGTTTTCCAATTCCTACTGTGGAGGACATGTTAGATGAGTTACACGGTGCAACAGTGTTCAAAAAATTAGACTTGACTGCGGGATATCATCAAGTTCGAGTCCATGCTCCGGACGTGTACAAAACAGCATTTAGGACGCATAATGGACATTATGAAGATCTAGTATGCCGTTTGGACTGTGCAACACTTCTTCAACGTTTCAATCTTTAATGAATTCGGTATTCTGCGCTTATCTTCGTAAATTTGTTATTGTCTTCTTTGATGATATACTAATTTACAGTGGCTGTATGGAGGAACATTTGCATCACGTTAAGTGTGTTCTTCAGATTCTGCGTGACCATGTGTTGTTTGTGAAGCTAAAGAAGTGCGAATTTGGGAAGCAAGAGTTAGATTATTTGGGTCATATTATTTCAGGGGCTGGGGTTAAGGTTGATCAGACTAAGATTCAGGCTATGTTTGACTGGCCACCACCAACTAACGTCACTGAGCTCCGTGGGTTTTTGGGACTTACGGGATACTATCACAAGTTCGTTAAGGACTATGGGGTGATTGCAAGACCATTAATGAATCTGCTAAAAATGGTAAGTTCAAGTGGAGTGAGCAAGTTGATCACACATTCACAAAGCTGAAGACTGCCATGACCACCACACCGATTTTAGCATTACCTGATTTTTCCTCATCATTTGTGATCCAGACTGACGCGTCCGGTGATGGGATTGGAGCAATCCTTACTCAACATAATCGCCCTATTGCTTTTATGAGTAGGTCACTTGGAGTAGCTAAAAAGTCTTGGTCCACCTATGCACGAGAGAAGCTTGCGATAGTGGTAGCTATTCATACATGCTGGGTCGCAAATTCACCATCTAAACCGATCAACGCAGCCTTCGGTACCTGCTAGAACAGAGGATTTTGACTTCAGAGCAGCAGAGGTGGATGGGTAAGCTCGTCGGTTACGACTACGAAATTACTTACAAACCTGGATCTACTAATGCCGCCGCAGATGCATTATCTCGCCGCCGTGACAGTCCAGAGCTGATGGGACTGCATGTGCAGACGACTACTATCTGGTCAGACCTGCAAAAATTGACTGGTACAGATCCCTACTTGCTTAAGGTGGCAAAATCTGCTGATGAAAATCCTGGAAAACCTTTTATTCGTAAGAATGGATTCTTATTCTACAAGAATAAAATTATGGCACCTCCTCACTCACTTCTCATCAAACAATTGTTGTATGAACATCACGATACTCACGCTGGTGGGCACTCTGGCATTCTCAGGACCTTTAAGAAGCTATCACAACTCTTCTATTGTCCCTCGATGCATCGCACTATCCGTGACTATGTGTAAACTTGTGAGATATGTCAAAAGGCAAAATCAGAGACTTTATCTCCTGCAGGTCTGCTACAACCATTGTCCATACCAAATCGGGAAGATGTCTCCATGGATTTTGTGGACGGTTTACCTCGGTCCAATGGTTACACAACCATAATGGTTGTTGTGGATCGTCTCAGCAAATCTGCGCATCTTGCGGCATTGTCTCACCCATATACAGCTCGTTTTGTGGCTGCAAAGTTTGTGGATACTGTGGTTAAGCTACATGTCATACCGAGATCAATTTTAAGTGACAGAGATCCAGCTTTCGTTAGTCACTTTTGGCAGGAGTATTGGAAGATGGCTGGAACGAAACTCAGAATGACCACTGCTTATCACCCTCAAGCCGATGGTCAGACTGAAGTGGTAAATCGATGTATCGAGAAATTTCTTCGTTGTTTTGTCCAGAACAGACCTCAGCAGTGGAGCAGCTTACTTCCATAGGCAGAATTCTGGTAAAGTACCACATTTCACGCCTCCATTGGAACAACTCCGTTTCAGGCCTTGTACGATCGAACGCCACCCACCATTCCCGCTTATGAGGCTGGCACTTCTTCGGTTACTGAAATTGATGAACAGATACTATCCTGTAACGAGCTGCTAGAGGAGTTAAAACAGCATCTGCTAGCTGCTAACAACAGGATGAAGCAGACTGCAGATCGTTCTAGACGCGCCGTTGAGTATAAAGTTGGAGACTGGGTTTATTTAAAGTTACAGCCATATCAACAACATACAGTTTTCAAGCGTACATCGAGGAAGCTCTCTAATCGTTTTTATGGCCCTTTTGAGATTGCAGAAAAGATTGGGCCTGTTGCTTACCGCCTGCAGCTCCCTTCATCATCCCGTATACACCCAATTTTCCATGTCTCCAAGCTAAAATTAAAAGTAGGAGAAACAGAACCAGTTACTGGTGCTCTACCACCACTACGAGCTAATGGCGAATTAAGGCTGAAAACAGCTGCAGTTTTGGGTAAACGTGTAATAGGTCAGGAACCACAATCACTTATTCAATGGGCAGGGCTGGTTCCAGAGGATGCTACTTGGGAATGTGATGCTCAGATCAAGGAGAGTTTTCCAACGTTTCACCTTGAGTACAAGGTTATTCTTGACGGGGTGGGTATTGATACGAGTGATTCATCCATAGACAAAGATATTGATGCAGGGACAGTGCCGGTTTGCAGGAGCTCTTCACGGATCATCAAACCGAACCGACATTACTTGAGTTAATTTGGTTTAATTGTTATTTGCTACAGTTTATTTCAGTTTGTAATAAGGAAAGTGTGTCCTATTCTTTAGGAGACAACTCCTCAGTTCAGTTTCACGTTTCGTACTCTGTTTAGGTTTGTTTTGAAGTATTTAATCAATGAGAAAAGAACAAAAATAGGTAGTCTTAACTACCAAAAATTATATGTGTTGTTACAATGGTTACTTGTGCTTGAAGACCTTAACAGAAAGACTCATTTTCCTTTCTTCTTTCTTTACCTTACCTGTTCATCTTCCTTCACAGATTCCTGAGTTTCTTGAGCTTTAACTGATGGGCTCAGCTCCGAATCCGAGTTCTTTAAACTTATCTCATAGGTCTCAGGCTCTACATCTATTGCCTTTAAAGATAACTCAACATTTTATTTTTCTGATGGTGTGCTAAGCTTACTATCTTCACTGAAACGATCCAAATTCTCCTAAAATAATAATTAAAATAATATTCTCGAAATAATCCAAAACGTTTTATAAAATAATAATCCAAAAAATAATTTAATATCAAAATAACCAATCGAAATCCGTTTTAATAAATAATAATAAATCCGGAAAATATTATTCAAAGGTACACAGTTCATCGACTTCAACGCTACTCAGGCACGGCGATAGGCTAACATGAAAGTTTGGAGAGGGGATAAATATTTGGATTACCCAGTGAGAAATGAGTCTAAGGACTCATGAATCCACCAGAACAACTTATAACAATAATCTAAAGAAAGTTCAAAGCTAAAACACGTAAACAATCATAGTGTCTAGAACACTCAAACATATGACCACTCAGTGTCACACACATAAACCAGGGGACACGTTTTCATGCAGGGCACGCCTTACATGACAAACGGCCAGACGAATCTTCTTGCAGGGGCACGCCATACATGACAGAAACTCCTTCCCTTCACAAACACAAGAAAATATGCTCGTCCTCATGCTGGGCACGCCGTACATGACAAACAGTCATGTGGATCTTCATGTAGGGCACGCCATACATGACAGACCATCATCACACCATATCTCAATCCCACATGATTCGAAAGTCTGGGTCTAATTGCCACAACACCACTCTCAAACCAACCTATCGCGAGCTCCTAATGCTCATATCTAACACAACACGTCAATACAACTTAGCATGGTCAAACAACAAATCATCGCACAAAAGTTTTAATCTTTTAATCCTATGGATTCTATATGATACATATATATATATATATATATATATATATATATATATATATATATATATATATTTGTTTACATAATATATAGTTTATACAATCACAAACAATAACACGTCTATTATTAATTAGACCCGTTACATACATATTTTAAACAATGACTCAAACCAGAGATTAACGGCTATAAGAATGAGCTAATGGAAACACTCGACGAATTCCTCACCTTAGCAACAGAAGAACAAACTTTTCTTTTCTGTAAACTTCCAAAAAAGGAAAACTTCCTTAAATGGAAACTTGCCATATATGGAAGTTTGAAACAAAGTGAGGAATACTGATATCAGACTGCTCAAAAACAATATCAGTAATCACTCGAGACCAGATTCCAGATCTGAACGCCTCCTAGACAAAATTACTAAAATACCCTCACAACTTCAGACAGCCATAACTTTCAAACCACAGCAATTCGTGAGAAACTGAAGGCAGATTCGGAATCAGAACAGCATGAATTATCACATACCGGAAAATTACGCAGATCAAAGACGTTTCAATTTTCCAGCGAACCTTCCAGCGGCGATTGACAGCGCGTCCGGCGACCAAATCCGGAGCGTCTGGTGTGTATGGCTTTGTCTCGGAGAGATCCACAGTTTGATATGTATATCGTTAAAATCTGATACCGTATGAAGAAGTTATGATCGAATAACCAAATTTGGAAAAAAAACTCACCTCACGACTCCGACGAGTTCCAGTGCTTCTGACGACGGAGGGAACTGTAGCGGCGGCGACGAACATAAAATTTGGCAGAGCTTCGCTGGGAATTGAGAGTTTGAGGGAGAAGGGGTTTTGCCTCTCCTTTTATAGAATTTGGGAAGAGGAGATGCCCTAGGATTAGACGATTGGGCCTCAATTTTGCATGGACCTTGGTCTGGGATGTTATAATTCTCCCCCACTACAGGAAAATTCATCCCCGAATTTAAGCCCAAGTATTTCCCTCTTCAGCACACTCAACAAACAACTCCGGATAATCCTCCCGCATAAACTGCTCAGATTCTCAAGTCTCTTCATTATCACCATCTCTTTCCCAGCGGACTAAAACTTTTCACACATTTTTTCCCCGATCTTCTTTTTCACAACGCTGCAAGATCTGTAGCGGTAAACTCGGGGCTGTCAGATCCCGATTCAAATCCGTAGGTGGATGTGACAAAATCAACTCTGGTTCTCGAATTATTTTTCGGAGAACTGAAACATGAAACACATCGTGGAAATCAGCTAACTCTGACGGGAGCTTAAGGTTGTAAGCAACTTCCCCAATCTTTTATGTGATAACATATGGTTCCATGAACCTCGGTTTAAGCTTTTTCAGCTTCCTGTAGCTGTCAGCTCCTCTAAAAGTTCTCATCTTCAAATATACTGAGTATCCCACTGCGAAAACCTTCCTTCTCTTATCAGCATAATTCTTCTGACGATCATGAGCTTCTTAAAGTCTACTGCACAACAACTCAACTTGTTTATCTGTCTCTCGAACCA